>CM035843.1:37067856-37667856 GCA_020510985.1 Pholidichthys leucotaenia | reverse complement strand
ATCTTGTGTGGTACCTGTACCAAAAACTTCCCACCCCAAAAACCTGAACAGCTACAGACCGGTGGCCTTGACGTCCCACTTGATGAAGACCCTGGAGAGACTGCTCCTTGCTCACCTCCGCCCCCTGGTGGAACCAGCGATGGATCCACTCCAGTTCGCCTACCAGCATGGCATTGGGGTGGAAGATGCGGTGATCTTCCTCCTTCACCGTTCTCTGTCCCACCTGGAGAAGCCCGGGAATATGGTGAGGATCATGTTCTTTGACTTCTCCAGTGCTTTCAACACCATCCAACCGATGATCCTGAAGGACAAGCTGCTGTGCGCAGGGGTGGACCAGCACCTGTCATCATGGATCCTGGACTACCTCACGAACTGGCCTCAGTTTGTGAGAACCCGGGACTGTGTGTCCGACACGATCATCAGTAGCACGGGGGCCCCCCAGGGAACGGTGCTGGCTCCCTTCCTGTTCACTCTTTATACTGCGGACTTCTCACACAACACAACACACTGCCATCTACAGAAGTTCTCTGATGACTCTGCGATCGTTGGCCTCATCTCCAATGGAGATGAAGCTGAATACAGAGGGCTTATCCAGGACTTCGTAGACTGGTGCCATCGGAACTGCCTCCAGATCAACGCAAGGAAAACTAAGGAGCTGGTGGTGGACTGCCGCAGGCATGGGCAGCCCCTCACAGCACCAGTAAATATACAGGGAACAGACATCGAGATGGTGACATCCTATAAGTACCTGGGTGTTCATCTGAACAATAAACTAGACTGGTCACACAATACTGACACACTCTACAAGAAGGGACAGCGCAGGCTGTTCCTGCTGAGGAGACTCAGGTCTTTTGGTGTACAAGGGGCGCTGCTAAAGACATTCTATGACACGGTGGTGGCGTCAGCCATCACTTTTGGAGTGGTCTGCTGGGGCAGTGGCATTACAGCAGCCGATAGGAAGAGACTGAACAAACTGATTAAGAAAGCTAGCTCTGTCCTGGGGCAGCGCCTTGATCCGGTGGAGGAGATAGGAGAGAGGAGGACGGTGGCTAAACTGTCATCTCTGCTGGAGTCCGAGTTCCACCCTATGCAGGATGTACTGAATGCACTGAGGAGCTCATTTAGCAGCAGACTACATCATCCCAGGTGCACAACCGAGAGGTTTCGTAGGTCCTTCCTACCAACGGCTGTCAGACTGTACAACCTAAGCAGGGCTGCTCGCAGAGATAGCAAAAAGACGTAACAAACTAATAGTTTTTAAATGCAAAAGATGCAATAGACTTACACAATGGTCCCCTCCGGCATACAACTAGGAAAATACCGGTCGCTATGGAGGGTGAGAATATGTATGGGCACATAATCATACCATGTAGGATAACTAAGTAGAGGGTTATGCTGTTTCATCCCATCTAGCAACAATGCTCTGCACTGTGTGTGTTTATATATTTACATATTTATTCCATCTAGCTACAATGCTCAGCACTGGGTGTGTTCATATTTATATATCTATATATTTATTCCATCTAGCTACAATGCTCCGCACTGTTTTTATATATCTATATATTTATTCCATCTAGCTACATTGCTCCGCACTGTGTGTGTTTATATACTTACATATTTATTCCACCTAGCTGCAATGCTCCGTACTGTGGGTGTTTATATATTTACATATTTATTCCATCTAGCTACAATGCTCTGCACTGTGTGTTTATACTGTATATTCATATATTTATTCCATCCAGCTACAATGCTCTGCACTGTGTGTCTGTGTGTGTGTATATATATATTTTATAGTAATATGTACATATGTATATTAGCTGCTGTTGCTTGCTTGTTTTTTTTTTCTTGCCTTCTGATTGTTGCTCTGAGTGTTGCTATCCCTGTGCTGTTGCAATCCTGGAATTTCCCCGTTGTGGGACTAATAAAGGCTTATCTTATCTTATCTTATTGTCTTTTTGTTTTCTGAATATTGGGATTCTTTACTAAATGTGCTTATGTTTTATAATTTTTTTTACTACTATTTATGAAAAACATATACAGTAGTAATTAAAAAAAATTATAAAACATGGTCCTGCGATAGACTATCGATCTGTCCAGGGTGTACCCTGCCTATCAACAAAAGATGCTGGGATAAGCTCCAGCCTTACTGGCTGGTTCCAAGGTTGTCATAGCCAGGAGCGGCACTGGGGTTAAGCTCCCAGTGCTCATAAAATGCTCCTTACAGCGTGCGTCTCGAAAAGCCTCTGACAACTAAGTCCAACTCCTAGCCTGCCTGTGTGGTTTAGCCTCTAAGCCCGGCGGAACTGCTTTTACTAATAGGAGAAGGGGCGAGGGCGGATCTCTGGCGCCTTAAAACCAGATGCTTCGGGTAGATGGTGGCTCGTCAACCTGGGAAGGTAGCCCATCTAGGGGAAGGTAAACCCTGATTTCAAACCTCTGCTGCCTTGCGGCACACCCGGTCACAGGAAAGGCTTCGGGAGTCAATCCTGAGGAAAAATCCGGAGTCGGAGCCCCTAAGGCAGTTCTCTGTTGTGCTCAACATCGTTCTGGCAGCTCCTGCAATGGCGCTGGTGCCAAACTATAGCAGCCCTGCTGTTCCTTTGGATTCATCAGTGTCGTGGAGCGGGGGGACATGCTGCATGGGCAACATCTTGTCCTCCATATCTTCCTGCCCAGGCTTGAATCCTACTAACGCCCAACGCTGGAAGGTAGAACACCGGTGCGCATCGGCCTGTTCAGCCACAGGCAGTGCTATTCCAGCAGAGTAGACATTTAGGATTCTCTTCCATGGTCATCATAGACCGACGGAGGCCGACGATGAATATGAGACTGGCTGGTCAAAAAATGGGATGGTTAGGGATGTGGACTGGTGACTGGTGGGTCACCGGTTCAATCCCTGGACTGACAGGTTCAGATCTGGGTGGGGCAGATGACATAGCAGTTTTTGCTCCACCCTCATTAACCCCACTGTGGTACCCTTGGGAAAGGTACTTAACCCCAACTGTTCCAGTGGAGCTGCTCAGTGGCCACAGGTCAGTCTGTGGCCGTACTAGGCTGCTTCCAGGTGTAGCTGTTTGAATCTGAGCAGAACCTTGAAAAAAGAGAGGTTGCCTCTCAATGGACTTTTCCCTGTAAAAATAAAGGTTAAAAAAGTGGTTGAAGATGAATGAATGTATGAATTTGATTGTCATTTAAGTTATGCAAAAGCTGTTCTTTTCATGGGGAATTTCTAATTTGCATGTTTTGCATGGTTTTTCCACACTTTTTTCAAATAAATGACAAATGATGATGTGAAATAAAAGTGATTGAAATACTCCAAGGTGGCACATGTTTATCTCAATCCACAGAAACAGACAATGTGATCTATTGTGTCTGGGTTTCTGTTAAACTGTTCAATGCAGATTCATTAGTCTGCATGCTCCCAAGCAGTAATAAGCTTAATTATATTCAGGTATTCATTAAAATGTACTGCTTTAGGGTGAACTTGTAAAATTAAATCCCTAAATGCCCCCCCCCCCCCCCAAGAGGGATAAGCCCAATGAGACTGCTGTAGTACTCTCTCCAAATAAAATATAGGGCAGCACTTTCCCCCACTTCAAAGATCGGCCTAATCTCACCCCATCGTGGCTTCTGCTTACCTCTGAAATGCAAGCAGAGTTTTTCCCAGGGATTTTAAGGTGAAAATTGCAGCTATCAGTAGCTATAGCTAGAGGCAGTGTGTTTTTCAGTCACGTGTGATTTGATAGCCAATGTGGATGTGTGGTTTTAGCCTCGGCTCCTAATTTCTTGATAAATTTCTTCAGTGAAAGCAAATGTTTCTACAGTGATGTAGAGGCTTTCACTTCATTGCACAGCATTTTCACGTACTGCAGTTTGACTCATATGGAGTTAGAGCAAGAAAACAAACCTTCGTCATAGCTGTCATGCATGGTGTGTGAGATCGGTATGTGGGAAGGTGGGGGCTGGGGGGGGGCTGCTTTGACACCCTAATCCTGCAGCCTAGCTCGGCTTTGTAGAGACCTTTGCTGGGAGGAGATAGAGGAAAGGAGGGAGGGGGAAATGTGTGTGTGTGTGTGTGTTGGGGGGTATTGGGGCAGTTGAATAAAGCGGGGGCTGTCAGTGGCATAGGGTTTGAGAGAGAGCGAGACTGAGGAGAGTGAAAGGAAGGCTGAATGAGGGTGATGGGGTTTCCTCATTCTCTTGCTCTCATCACTGTATGAAATGAAACAAAGGATGCTGAAGGGCCTGGCGTATGACAGCAGGACTTCTTGGAGTTTGACTCCACTGACCTGACTGCCTGTATTCTGTCGCTAACTTCCTTCTTCCTCTGCTGTTTCTGCATCTGTGCTGAAGACATCTGACCGCTCTTCTGCATGCTCCTCTGGCTTCTGCATGTGAGTGACATTGCCTGTCATTGAGTGTGTGTGTGTGAACAGTTTAATAAGGGTTTGCTCTGGTCAGTGCACACTGTTCTTACTATACTTTCCTTGCTTCTGGCTTAGTTTCATCCAGACAGACTAATAAGCTAGACATGTGGTTGGGTCTGTCTCCATCTATCCTGCACTTGGATTTGTGTCTGTTCCTGTTTTTCTCAGCAGGAAGGAACGGATTTTCTGGAACACATTAGGATAAAATGGAAGTGATGCATCTTTATATGTTCACTTCATCACAGCTTCATGTTTTAGGATGAGCAGGATAAAACCTGAAATAAATCACATTTGGCCCTCAAATAGCTGCGTTTTATGTTGTGGGAAAAATTAACCAGATTTAAATGTCCGGCTAAAGATAGCTTAATCCAAATGTGTAAAAACTGTCAGTTGTTTGCCTGAATGTTAATGCTAAATGACAGCTGCGGGCACATCTGTTTTTGCTGGAATCAGCACACAGGCCTAGAGAGCAATTGCTGCCCTGCCTAAATATTTAGTTGTGGATTTCTGTGGCTGAAGGGCAGACAGCCTGATTGCTGGCTTGGCAGCAGCGTTGGCACATTGTGGATCAGCCTGGCGTGGGATCTGGCATTATGGATGGGTGGGGCCACTGTCAGGCTCTTGGGGTGACAGAGTGGGGCAGACACCAATGTATTTTTTTCAGGAAAAACAACAATATTGTGATTATTTTTGTGATATGGGCATTTTTGATGAATTAAATGGCATATGTTCATTGACATGGGTAAAAAATTATTTCAGTAAACGTACCCTTTCATCGTTATCCCCTGCTGGTCAGAGACCAAAGGGGAGTTATGTTTCGCGATGTCCTTCCCTCCATCCATTCCTCCGTCCAGCTGTCTCACGAAAGGTACCTGTTTTGTGAAATCAACTCCTACAGTTTTGTTCCAAATGTTTTGAAACTTGGCATTAGGGTTTGATATACACTGTACATACTGCAAGTTGACTGTGATTGGATGATTTTTGCAGGAGTTATAGCCCCTGACTTATGTATAATTTTGTTCCATAACTTGATACTCTTAAGATATAGAGAGGCTAAGTCACACCCCCTCTACTTCCACACATGGGAACTTAAATCTGAAAAAAATCTCCATTGAAAAAAATTCAAAGATTCAAAGATTTTTATTTGTCAATACTTCTATATGTACAGGACATACAGTAGGATTGAAATGCTGTTTCTCTCTCTCTTAGTGATGTGCACAATATATAAGACAAGAAGGAATAAGGATGAAAAACAACAACAATTTATGTACAGTAATGCTACCCATAGTGCAAATAGTAAAAACACAGCAATCCTATGTACAGTAAACCGTAATACCAGTGAGTTGCAAGCTCAGTGTTGTAACAGGGGTGCAGACTGACAGATTGGCCTGCACATGATCAGTATTGCAATGGCAGATAGCAGCAGGTTTGACATTTGTGCAAATGGTTGCAGTAAAGTGCAAAACATACAACAGCAGATATGGTACTGTTGGTGTGCTAAGTCTTTCTGTGCAAACAGCTGAGGTAGAGGTATTGTGTGGGTGAGTGTGTTACAGTCCAGGGGCGGGGGGGTGGAGGAAGTAGGCAGAGTTCAGGGTCCTGATGGCCTGGTGAACAAAGCTGTTTAGCAGTCTTGTGAAGTGGACCCGTGGGCTCTGGTACCTTCTCCCTGAGGGCAGGGGGCTGAAGAGGGAGTGTGAGGGTGTTGCCTGCGATGTTTGATGGCTCTGTGGGTGAGGCAGGTGTGGTAGATGTTCGAGAGGGAGGGCAGAGGGGTACCGATGATCTTGCTGGCTGCTTTCACTGTGCGTTGTAGAGTCTTCCAGCAGGAGGCGGTGCAGCTTCTGTACCACACCGTGATGCAGCTGGTGAGGATGCCCTCAATGGTGCCCCAGTAGAATGAGCACATGATGAGGGTGGGACTCGTGGTCTCTTCAGTTTGTGGCAGAAATGAATGGCAAGAGCGAAATTATCTTTTGATCCAGATCGAATTTTGCCATGAGTTCCACATATGATGTTTGTCAATTTAAAAGATAATTTTCCACGTAAATAACAGTTTAGGTCAGACCTATTCAATTAGTGGCCTGTGGGACACATGCGGCCCAGAAGCAACCACTGAGTGGCCCACGGGCCCAGGCCACACCAAGGAAATATAAATTTAAGAAAAAAATATTAAGGAATGACGGTCCGAAAGCGCGCACATGAACAACGCGTGCGACTGTTATCCGTGCGGAGCTCAGAAGGGCCCTGCCCATGTGGCACTTCCATTCATTCATTCATTCATTCATTCATCTTCTTCCGCTTAATCCTTTTTGGGTCCCGGGGGGAGGCTGGAACCTATCCCAGCATCTTTGGGCGAGAGGCAGGGTACACCCTGGACAGATTGCCAGTCCATCGCAGGGCCAACACAGAGAGACAGACAACCTTTCACTCACAGTCATTCCTAAGGACAATTTAGAATCCCCAGTTTTGATGCCAGTTAACCTAACTTGCAAGTTTTTGGCATGTGGGAGGAAACCGGAAAAATCCTGGAGTAAACCCACACAGACACGGGGAGAACATGCAAACTCCACACAGATCACTGTTGGTCGGGGGCTGGGATCGAACCCAGGATCCCCCGGCCAAGGGTGAGTTGCTGTGCTGCCGCAGTGCTAACCACTCCACCACCGCGCCGCCTGTGACAGTTCCAGTCAGAGGCAAAGCAAACCTTCCAGGCAGAGCGTCCTGCTAGCATCATTGTCCGAGAGAATCATGATCTTATTAAAGCACTTTAAGCACAGAAAAAATCAGAAGAGGTATGTAAGCAGTGGAAGCATTTATGGTGGTTTTAACCCACTGGTAACGGGAACATGGTTAGACTTCATATGCGGGGAAAGAGGCAAGAGTGACTGAATCACTGAGGATTTGCTTCACCAGCCATTACAATAATTTATGTTCATTATTATGTACCTGGCAAGTTCAGATGACCGAAATTCACGAAGTTATTGACTTTAATCTTTACTCTCACAATTCTCCAAAATACTTGAAAAAATCTTCACTAAGAGACTGGATGATTTCATTGAAAAACACAACCTCCTTACAGATAGCCAGTATGGTTTTAGAGCAGATAAATCTACATCTTTGGCACTGATCGAACTTATAGAAGAAATTACTAGTTGTATAGATAAAAAAAAGGTTGCTGTAGGATGACACCATTGACCACAGAATACTACTAAGGAAACTGGAAAGGTATGGGATAAGAGGGTAGGACTGAGTTGGGTGGAAAGTTATTTAAGTAACGGACAACAATTTGTACAAATTGGTGAGCACAAATCACCCTTCATGGACATCACTTGTGGTGTGCCCCAGGGGTCAGTTTTGGGACCCAAACTCTTTATTTTGTATATAAATGACATATGCCAAGTATCAAAAATTCTGAAATTTATTTTGTTTGCGGATGACACAAATATCCTTTGCACTGGTGAGAATTTGCAGCAGGTTTTAGAGGTGGTCACAACTGAAATGAAAAAGTTAACGCAGTGGTTCAACAAAAATAAATTATCTCTAAATCTAAAAAAAAACAAAGATTATGTTGTTTGGAAATTATAAAATAAATCATGAAATAATGGTAACGATAGATGATACCAGAATAGAAACAGTACAGGAAAATAAGTTTCTGGGGGTGACGCTAGACAATAAAATCTGCTGGAAACCTCACATCATTCACATCCGGGCCAAATTAGCAAAATGTATAGGCATACTGGGGAAGACAAGACACATCTTGGACTATAAATCATTGGTCTTACTGTACAATTCACTGTTTTTACCTTATCTTAACTACTGTGTAGAAGTCTGGGGAAACACCTACAAGACCAACCTACAGTCAATATGCACATTACAAAAAAGAGCTATAAGGATAATAAACAATGTAGGATATAGAGACCATACCAGTTCGTTGTTTTTAAAGTCACATGTCATAAAGTTCATCGATTTAGTTAAACTTAAGACAGCACAAGTAATGTACAGGGCAATTAATAATCAACTCCGAACTAATATACAAAAAATATTTAAAAAAAGAGACAATGATCATAATTTGAGAGGAGACTTAAACTTTACAAAACCCAAGATACGAACAACCAAGAAAAGTATGTGCATATCTGTCTGTGGGGTGGATTTGTGGAACAGTCTGGAGCCGGAACTGAAACTATGTACAAACAGAAATCAATTCAAAAAGAGGTATAAACATTATTTGCTGAAAGGATATATGTTAGAAGGGTAGTATTTATATGTACGATTCATTATGTTCACTCTGGGACATTATGGGACACTATGGAATGGTGGGTGGGACAGCACTGTGTATATCTGTGTTGTTTGAGGCTGGTTTTGATGTATGGACAGTAATGTATGTTAGGATGGATGGGTGTTAATGTTGATTTGTAAAAAATACAGTAAATTGTTTACTTGGGGTCTTAAAGGTGGTAATTTGTGTATAATTCACATGGGTGTATTTATGGAAAAAAGGAGATGGAATTAATAAGTGTTCACTGCTTCCTTCTCCCTTTCGAACAGTGTATACTGTTACTTTATTGCATTTGTCATTTGTTTTTTGTTATACTTTTTTTGTTTGAAATAAAGTATCTATCTTTAATCCGTCTACAGCCTTCAGACAAATTAAATGTGCCAACATTTGGATTTCAAAATAAGGGAGGTTTTTCCTGCTGTCTGGTTGGTGAGGAGATTTCTAAAAAAACTATAAATGTATAGAAATATTTTAACAGAAATAACTGAATATTTGGTAATTTAAGTTAATTTATTTCATTAAATGTAATTTTATAAAAATTTTTTCTTTGAAATCAGAGTTAAATTATTGTTCTGTTCTGGCTCTGCAAACTTGTGGTCAGAAGTGTAAATTGTATAAGGAAAAAAAAGTCAAATTTTTACCACAATCTGTTTCAAATTTATTAAAAAAAAAACCAGTTGGTTTTTTTTTTAAATAGAAAAAAAAAATAGCCATAAAATAATCCACAAATGTATAATAAAGTCTCAAATGTACAAGAAAAGATGATTTTACAAGAGGAAATTACAAATTTCAGGAAAATGTTTTCAAATTTAGATAATTTACAGAAAAAAAATAGAAAACTATAAGAAAATTATTATAAATTTTGGAGAAAAACCTCAAACCTTCAAGACTGAAGTCATTACTCAAGTTTTTAAGTGGATGCTTTTTGCATCCTTAACTCTACTAGATATTTTTGGTTTACTGATGTGTGTCTGATGGAATGTGTAGTTATAAGAGGTTCCTACTCACACATGTGGTGATTTAAAACAGAACAAACCACAATCGTGGATGTGCAATGTTTGTTAATATTATCAATCTTTTCTTGGGGGGTTTGTGCACTGAAGTGTTTGACAGTTCATTTTTTATTCAGCTAAATACTCTTTGTGATGTGCCAAGGTCAGTTATGACCAGGATGTAGTATATTTTATTTTAAAAGGGAAACAAATGTTAATGCTACTAACAGTTCACATTGAGGATTTTATGCACTTTGAGATATGTCTGAGTAAGATGTGACCAAAATGGTGATTTACAGAGTTTTATTTTTTTCATTCTTTTTATTTGTTGTTTCAAGAGAAAAATATTTCTACTACTTCAAGTTCTGCTCAACCCCAGCACTGTTATGATTTTATGCATGTTTGATGTGCCTTTGTCATGTGCCAAGCGCACATTTAAAACCAAGACAAAGAATAAAAAGTGCATATTTTTCATCATAGTGATCTGTGTTGGTTTGAAATTTGTCATATTCAACAGATCGCTGAACATATGCGGCCCAGTTACATGTCTTGATTTCAAATTGTGGCCCAACTGGTTTTGTAATTGGCCCTGGTGTAGGTTGTTGTCTAACTGTTAAAAGGAACTCCGATTATATTGGCATGTTAGCTCTATATGCTTTATTTTTATGATAGTAACATAACTAAAATATAATTTTTTTGAAAATAATTCCCAGTTTTATATATTTTTAAAAAACTTTATTACGATGTAAATCGCCATTTTTGTTTACGTTGCAATGCATTCTGGGTAGTGACGTAGAAGGGTTGCAGACGTTTTTTCTGTCTTATACAAGCCAAGAAGCGAAGCTACGAACTACTGCCATTTGTCAGTGAAAATGCCACATTGCGCGGCTTTTGGATGTAATTTCCAATCAAAGGGAAATAAAGAGAGCGGGGTAAGCCTCCATAGCTTTCCTAAAGAGAGAAAGTGGAGGAAAAAATGGGGCGGCAGCGGCTCAGCAGGTAGAGCAGGTCGTCTCATAACCCGATGGTTGGCGGTTTGCATCATGCTCTCCCCAGATATCCTGCCGTTGTGTCTCTGGGCAAGACACTTCACCCGCATTGCCTCCAGTGCCCATAACACTGGATATGAATGTGTAAAAATGTTTAAATGCTTGGTGGTGGCCGGAGAGGCCGTTGGCGTGGATTGGCAGCCACATTTCCGTCACTCTGAGTGTCTGTGATCACGCGCTATAGTGCATGCCTGATAAAGCTGACATATGTATTAATCACGCTATGATAAAACACAATATCGCTCAAAGCGCGCGCATGAGACACAAGGTGGAGAGACACTCGTGCGCACGCTACATCGCTCATTTGAGCCAAATAGAGCTTTATCATAGTGTGATAAATATATATATATCAGCTTTATCAAGCGTGCGCTTGATAAAAATTCGAAGACATGTTAAACTATGTTACGTTTTCAAAGAGCGCCCAGGGGGAAGTAACTACAGTCCTCTGGATCAGCTCCAGCTCTCAAAATACACAACAATAGATTTGTGTTGTTTTTCTCCTCTTTGGATCCTTCTTTCATCAGTCAGGAAACAAGAGGTGAGGTTTTAGTAATCTCCAGCCATGATTGTGTTTGGTGATGTGGGATGATGGGAGATGTTGTCTGCTAAACGTTTTCACAAAAACTAAATATTACTCTGTTACTGTATAACAGCAGACAACTTCAGTTACGTGGAAAATTATCTTTTCAATTGACAAAAATCATATGTGTAACTCGTGGCAAAATTTGATCGGGATCAAAAGATAATTTCACTCTTGTCATCCATTTCAATGGCGATTTCTTCCTATTTAAGGTCCCATATGCGTAAGTAGAGGGGGAATGACTTGGACTTTTTATAAGGGTATAAGATAAAGCCTTATTCATGCTGCATTTCCCCTCTGATCTGCTTTGGTCCGCGTGCGCTTTGCATGAACCCGGCACTCACGCAACATTGTACATGCTCACTTTTTTCGTCTACCAGGCCAAGCAGTTGACACATGCGCACAACTGTTATTTGTAGTTTCGCCCCAGCCCTATGGGTAGCGCAAATGCACTAACACGCCAGTTTGTTCACCGGCTATAAACACAAGAGCGATGCACATTTTTTTTGTAGCAACAACAATGGCGTCATTTCAAGGAAAAAGAGGAATTATCATTTTCCAGTGCTCTTCTCCACTCCAGCTGCTGCTGCTGCAAAAGGATTCATATATAGCCTGTTTTCCACTAGCCCAGCACACCTCGGTACGGCTCGATTCACTTCAGTACGGCTCGGAATGCTTCTGTCTCCATTAGCACGGTGTTGTGCTTGTGCTGTGATGGTTTGTGTTAGGAGGTTTTAGAAGCGGGGCGGCGGCAGATTCTCAGCGAGGCGGGGCCACACTCCCGTGACGTTACGCACCCGACTGAGTCCTTATTTACACAAGACAAAAAAGGATCCAAGGATTATTGCCTTGCTCGCTCTGTGGTTTTATCTCACAATTAATTTTCTCATAATTAAGCTGCAACAACACAAGTCACTTTTGTTTTGAATTAACTGCCAAATGACCTAGAAATAATGAGCTGAAACTTGTTTTTATTCGTATTAAATAATGAGATGGTGGCACACTGGCCTACACCAAATTGTATTATTTTTTACATCCTAGGGCATTTTGGATGTACTGAATTAAAAAAATTCATGTTTTTCACCTTCAGGTCAACGTTTGGAACAACAGTATTATTATTTTCCGTTTAGATGATGCTACACTCCTTCTAAAGTATTGTAAATCTCTGAATTTGGAATGCCGATAGAACATTCAATTTACATATACTTGTACCTACTTTGACTTGGTGCTAATTTTTTATGATATTTCAATAAAAAGAACAGAAAGCTTACAAAAAGATTTCTTTTTTGGTCTAGTTAAAAATTACATTACCTTTACAATGGTTGACCCCTGACAGGAAGATCAGCATCATTTTGATCAGACTAGGCAATGGAATTTCTATGTAATTATACTGTTTTATAATTCAGTGTTATAACAGACAAACCACACTTTCCAAAACAATTCCATTTTATTATATACAAAATATTAAAAGAAAAAAAAAACTTTGCAACACAACATGAAGGTTAATCGACATTTTATACACGCCGACCACTGAGTGCCTCTACACCAGCTTCCCAAACTGGGTCAGCAAGGCTCGGTTGGATGAAGCCGTCTCTGCCAGCTGTGGGTCATGAAGGCTCGGTTGAATTAATCCGGACGGGCTGTCGCGGCGGACGCGTGGGATGATTCTACAAGGAAAATGCACACAATAAAATACAGCACGTAAGTGCAAGATATACAGAAAAGACAATAGTTTTTAACAAGAATACATAAGCTTATTTCAGCATATTGTTCACATGAATAATTAAAATAAAAGCTTTAGTCCGCAGTGTGCTGCAATAAAGCAGCGATCCATCCACAAATGAACAGCTTTTTTATTGCATAAATAAACTGAGCGTCTTACCGAATATATTTGCGAAAAAACGCACAATAAAAAAAAATTAAAACTCACCGTTAAAGGACTCCGATGTCGAGACCTCCCGGTATATTTTTTCATTCCGGGCAGCTCCGTCTAACTCGCACTGAATACGTTCATCTGACAATGCAGTGAGCAGACACTGCACCTCCTTATTGGTCCATGGAACACCCTTATTACGCGAAGCCATTTTTGATAGAGAATAAATGAAAATAGCACAGCAATACACTGAAAAGAAACCGCCAACAGTGGTTGCGTGCTGAGTAAAGACGGTCGTGAAGATTCTTTTTTTTTTTTTTTTTCAAAAACTTTATTGAGAAGGTCGTGAAGATTTGGTAGATGAGGAGGAGGAGAGGGGCGGTTACAACCTGACCAATCAGCGCCGGTTACGACCTGACCAATCAGCGGTGATCAGTCTGTTAACGTCACAACACGGCACAGCTCAGCACTGCTGTACCCTGCCCTGGAGCGGGGCTGAGAATCGCGGCTGTTAAACCGTGTTGGGGCTTGTGGAAAAGCGTACAAAGCGTGCTGAGCCGTCCCGTGTCGCACTAAAGCGTGCTAGTGGAAAAGGCCCTATGTTTATTCTCATTTTACGCATCCTCGTTGTCTTCCTTGTCTACTTTGCCTTTGTATGCTGTGTTGGTAGCGCCACCTCGTGAATGGGATGTTCAGTCTTGTGCATGCTCTGTCAACGCGTTCAGGTTGTGGGCAGGCCACGCGGTCACAAAATTTGGGCTGCACATGGGTCAGTAGAGGCCCTGTACACTAGTGGACTGGAGACATTGACATAAATTTCGTCACACAAGGTTTCCGGTTGCATGTACGCGGACAACGGAGGTGCAGCATGAATCCAGCTTAGGGATCTTCAAAGAAAATGGTGGGGGGAGGGTATTGCACTCGCCACAGAGTGCTCTTGCAATCTTTTCATGTGACATAAGAATTCATTTTTTTTCTCAAAAGCTTAAAAACATGTTTAGTGAAATAAGTTGTATGCCACTTTATTTTCCCACTATTATCTAATATTTTATTTACAAATATATTAGTCAATATGTGATAACATAATGACAGATTAATAGATGACAGAGTATTTTGTTATCAATATAGGGAAAGATTTGTGAACAATTTCCTTATCTTAGGACTGTATATAATGAGAGGCATTATAAATGCATCATTGTATCAATTTCAGAAAGAATTGTTACTGAAAAGTTGTTATTGAATAAAACAATGATGATACACATAATGCTATTCACCCATCCATCTACTGTTTAACAGGGTCTGGGTCGTGGGGCAGCAGTCCAAGCAGAGAAGTCCAGACTGTTGCTCAGTTCATATAGCACCATGATCCTCATGATCCCTCCTGCAGGTGACTTTAGACTTTAGACTTTATTGTCCCTGAGGGGAAATTCTTTTTCACGGACCTGTACATTAGAACTCCCCATAATAGACAGGCAATAACAACACATAACAAAGGTAGACAAACACTTTTCAGGACAAAAGCAAAATAACACAGTGAACCAGGACACACTCAGCAAGGTCTGTTGTTTAGGGCAGCTATGACTGCAGGGATCAGGCTTTTCCAAATAGCAAGCCCTTCTGTATCTTTGTGCGGTACCTTTATCCTAAGGGCAGTGGAGTGAGATATTCATGTAGTGGGTGTGTAGAGTCCTGTTCTGTTGAGATTGCAATGCGTGTAATGGCCCTGTTATTAAACTCAGTGAAGTTGGGTGTGGGCAGACCAATAATTTTCAGACCAATAATTTTGCAGTACTCGTTATGCGTGAGTTTTGTCCAGTTTTTAACAAGAGAGCATGTTCTAAAAACAGGTGGAACAGTACAATAGAATGGGTTGGATGATGCTTTGATATAATAACAGAAGGAGGTGTGGAGCAACATGAAGTCCACTGAGCTTACGAGTAACTCATAGTCTCTGGTGACTCCGTTTTTGAATATCTGTGGTGTGTTGGTCAAAAGTAAGTTTATTGTCCAGTGTAACTCCAAGATATTTGAAACTGTCTACTTTTCCTACCATTTGGTTATTAATAGTAATGGGGTGCTGGGGAGTTGGGGGGGGGGGGGGTGATTATTAACTCTTTTGTTTTAATGACATTGAGGTGGAGATGGTTGCTGTCACACCACTGGGTGAAGTTTGTAATAGTGTTGCAATAGTCCAGAACAGAGTGGTCATCTGTGAGGAGAGCGAGGATTGCTGTATCGTCTTGAGTATTTGAAATAAGTGATTCTGGGAGATGGGCTGATGAAGTCATTGGTATAAGGTGGTGAGCTCACTGGGAGGGTGGACCCATGTGGTTTGCTCGGGTGGAGCCTAGCCAAGTCCTATCGACAGAAACCCCTGGGTGTTCATCTTGGGCAAGTGATGGCATATTCCAGCCTCTCATGGTTGGGGATACAGCCTAGGCAGCTCAACAACAGTTCTTGCAGTTCAGTTCTGTTTTTGTTAAGTCAGCAACAGTTCTGATGAAAAGCTACAAATATTTCAACCTGTAGCCGTGTTAGCTTTCTTGTAGGTAATTCCTGTGTCCCATCAGCCTTCCAATTGAATAAAGACTTTCAAGAGTTTCAGGTAATGCTACTGCATTTGAGGTATTCAGCGCACTGTGGTATACAGCAGTGGTGGAAAATACACAAAGTCCATATGACAATATTGCCACATATGGGAATCCGTAACATAAATCCTAGTAAAAGAATAAAGCAAATCCGAAAGCTTCTTTAGCAGCATGGAATGTACACAACCAGTGATAGCAATACCTCCATGAGACCACAGCATTCTATGGCAATCATTTGCTGTAGACTTGAAAAACGCAGGCGTACTGTAAGGCAGAAATCTCTTGTTAAAACATGCAAAATTTAAGTTTAGTGTGACGTCTTTTTTTAGGCAAAGCCAGTGTGACAGTTTCATTAAGAATTTAATTATCTGTTCTCAACATGTTTGTGTTGACCTGCAGAGGGATGTGCCATTGCAGTTGCTTCCCTCTGATCGAAAAGCTCCATCTATGGGCAAGATGCAAGGCAATTTTCTAATGGGACATATTGGAAGAACAGCTCCAGTCAGTAGCCGCCAGTCAATTATGCTCAATAGCCATCAGTCAATTATAGTCTGCAGGACATTGCAGGAGACAGCCACTCTTTTGCTGTCACTGCTAAGACTGTCACAAGATTAACCATCTCTCTTTTCAGAAATTGGATTCTGGGCCGTAGGAGAGGAATGTTTACCGTAACAACATTGGATAATGTGCCAAAAAAGCTCCCGGTCTCTGTTAAATTGCATTTTGTCAATTCAGATGAATGGAGACTCATACCACTAGAAGGCATTTATACTTCCATAAAACGTGGGCTTGTTTGTTTTTCTCAGAAAGAGTTTGTAGAAGGCAACAGAAGAGAAGTGTGTGGAAGTCAGAAGACGGCGGGGAAGATAGCTATTTGTTGACAGTGAGGTCTTTATGGTTGCGATGAAGGTGAAGAGGTTAGAGTGGAGAGGTGAAGTGAAGAAAGGAGCAGGATTTTGATGAAGGTGCATGCTGGTTCAGAAAGAGAAAACAGCCTTCCAGCTGAGCCCTCCTCTGTTTCTCCTTCCTATTATTTTCTTTTGTTTTTCTTCCTATTAGACATAGTCAGTCCCAGTTTTTTTTAACTCCACCCTTCCCATCTTCTCTCCTTCAAGGTATGTGCTTGGAGATATAGTATTGTGTCTCAGACTCATGACGCAGGCTATAGTTAGCGCAGAGGGTTAAAGAGTGTCAAATGCAGTGTCTCTAAATTGCTGTAAACATATTGCAGCTCATCCAGTGTGGTGAGTATGTGTTAAACTTTCCCCCGGTCCTCTATACTCCCCCTCTTTTATTCCCCAGACAGCGGGCCCATTATTGACCTTTGAATCCCCCCAATGTCCTCATATGGAGCCACTCAAAGATCAAACAGTCAGAGGAAGTCTCTGAATGATGCACACATTCATACCCGGCATATGTGCAAACATGTGCAGTTCAGTCTTGCAGACACTTGGGCAGGAAATCCTCAAACTGACATTCAGTGTTAGGGTAACTGTTTACCAGTGACTGGCAGATTCCATTCCTCCATTATTTATTGGTTAAGCTGTTTGTGTTCAGATCAAAAGATTAGCTTCTCATAGTCATAACTTAATGGATCAGTGTGTGCTATAGGGGCTGCTCAGGCTGTGAGGCTGCTCGCCAGAATTTGGAGCTGCTACAGAGAATAACCCTCTATTGTGCCCTGGTCAAGCTGGTTGGCTACAGTGCTATGCAGACATGGTGGCACGCACACAGACATGTACTGATGTGAACACACACTCACACACAATCAGAGGAATTATCACCAGAAAGAGTCAGTGTCAGGTCAGCCGGCTCAGCTTGTGGACAGCGCTGTATTGTTGCGGGCCTCCATTTCTTCTGGAACCTTTAACAGTGCAGGCATTCAGCAGCCAGTGGTGACTCAGGACCAGCGGGCAGCGTGGCAACCTCTGGAGCCAACAACACCTGCCGTCGCATTGCCACACTGTTGTGTTCAAGGTGCTCCATTTTGGGGGAAAAAAAGTTAAAAGCTGTATAATCGGTAACAACCAAGCACACAGATCCTTCAAACCTACATTCTTGTAATGAATTGTAAGATGTGTCAGAAAGGGGCAATGCTGCAAAATAAAGTGTTCTCCAACCTTGTATAAATAAAGAGGAACAGGCTTTATTTAGTCAAGTTGTGTTTGGATCATTTTATTGCACTCCATTGCCTTTTTACTTGACCTCCAACCTCATGACCCCCACTAAGAGCCTATAGAAATTAGTATGAAAGGCTCAGTGTGATACCTGTTCAGTGGACCCAAGTGGGAACATTCAGTGCTGCTGACTAAAGCGAGCCTCTTGTTTGCTTCCAAAAATTGTGCAAGTTATATTTAGCAGTTCTTAAATATTTATATTATCATTTCCAATATATTGCATTGCCTACAGGTGGAAAATAGCAACTTGCGAAAACCTGGTGCAATGCGTCTCTCCTTGTTTTAAGCAAGGTTAATGTTTTATTGCACATTGTCCCTGTCTAAATAAAATTACAATTACAATTGTTGTGTGATAGTTACCTCCGCCAAGGAGGTTATGTGATCATCGGCGTTGGTTTGTCTGTTTGTCTGTTTGTTTGTTAGCAAGATAACTCAAAAAATTATGGACAGATTTTCATGAAATTTTCACAGATTGTCAGAAATGGGGTATCCTACAGATGATTAGATTTTGGTGGTGATCCGGATCACCGTCCAGAAGAAAACCGCCATTACGGAAAATGCCATTTTCGTGAATAACTACTGAACCACTAATCCTATCATTGTGAATCCAATTGCTAGTCATATGTTTTCATGGTCAAGGAATCTGAAAACGTACACACAAACACTGTATGGGGGGAACTGTGGCGCTTGGCGGAGGTCTGCGCTCTCCGAGTGCTTTTCTAGTTGTTACAATGGCCTGAATATTAATCTTTGTTAATATGATGGGAGAAACTCTCACTGTGAGCTTTACAAAAGTTGCTTCTTATCAACTCCTTGTAGCTGAGCTACTCAGAAGTAGATTGTATTTTTGGTAGTAGTGAGCCAGGGCCATGGGTACTCAAAAGGAGGTGCAACTTCTGCTTAATTTTTTCCCCTGCTTTATTGTTATTAATAATTGAGGCATCTACTACATATTGAAATTGATAATGCTGCCACTCACTTGGTTCCAGCATAGAGATGTGAGAAGCATGTTGATGACTGTTGGGAGGAAAGTGTAACAAAAATTTAACCCACAGCAGCACAAGAATCTCCATACTAATGGGTCCTACCAGGGTTTGATCCCGGACAGCAAGAGAGCAGAACACTGGACCAGTGGTTAGCACTGTCGCCACAGCAGAAGGCTCAAGAGTCAAGTCCAGGTTAAGCCTATTTGTGTGGAGTTTACTTGTTCTCCCCATACTTGTGCAGGGTTACTCCGGGTACTCCATTTCCTCCTGCAATTCAAATACATGGCGGTGCCCTGTGTTTCATTGGTCACTCCTAGTAAGGCTGTTAACCACTGACTTGTTTAGAATCTTGATTTTATTCTACTGTGGATACCTTTGTTTCTAGGCTGAATGATAATAAAGTTGGCTTTCTTTCTAACCACGGAATCACAATGCTGTCAATTTATAAATCTTTACATTTTGACAATGGATATAGCCAGCTAGGGCGGCGCGGTGGTGGAGTGGTTAGCACTGCGGCAGCACAGCAACTCACCCTTGGCCGGGAGATCCTGGGTTCGATCCCATCCCCCGACCAACAGTGATCTGTGTGGAGTTTGCATGTTCTCCCCGTGTCTGCATGGGTTTACTCCGGGATTTCTCTGGTTTTCTCCCACATGCCAAAAACATGCAAGTTAGGTTAATTGGCATCAAACTGGGGATTCTAAATTGTCCTTAGGTATGACTGTGAGAGTGAATGGTTGTCTGTCTCTCTGTGTTGGCCCTGCGATGGACTGGCGATCTGTCCAGGGTGTACTCCGCCTCTTACCCAAATATGCTGGGATAGGCTCCAGCCCCCCCGCGACCCGAAAAGGATTAAGCGGAAGAAGATGAATGAATGATGTAGCCAGTTAAGTAGAAGGTTCCTCATTTATTGGATGGATTTCAACTCCACTCTCTTGAACTAAATTCACATTTTATAAAAACGTTTCAGCTGAGAGAGGAGACCCTTACAGGGGGGCTTACAGGGCCTAGCGGGAAAAAGACCACCACCACCAGCTAAATCCCAAGATGGGATAACGGCAACCTGACCAGACTTACCAGGGTAGAAAGCCATTGCTAGCTGATTACCAACAGTCATAATGTCAAAATAAGAATGCTCAGCCACTCCTAAATTGTCATTCATGTCTTAGACAGTCAAAAAAAGTAAAAAAAAAAAAAAAAAAAAGAAATTGCATATGCATTGTGTTTTCGCAAAACACAATGCATATGCGAGTAGTATCGCCATTGTAGTATAGCCATTGACTATACTACAGAGGCTGTATCATGGTACTATTGCTGTTATCTGCGACATTACTTAATGGTATGGCTCATATCATGAATCACTGACTCATTCTAACCCCCCCCCCCCCCCCCCCCCCACTGAAAAGCACCACATCACAGTGTTGCTGTCAGTCCTGTTTGTTTGCAGACATCCTCAGAGGTGTTGGAGCGTGTTAGAGAGGTGAGCGTAACTGTGGACTTGTGGTTTGTGTTTGAGAGGGTGTTAGTCTGTGTTTGCTGAGTGAGTCAGTACACTTTCTAAACAAAGATGTCTCCACACTTGTCTCATTACAGTATCGGTTGTTCACAGTGTGACATCAACATTCTTCTGACTTTGGAGGTAGTTTATGCATACGTTGTGATGTGTTGCAGTGTTTTTATTAAGATACTGTATATTGCAACTTTTTTACTGGGGGAAAAAGCGGTAAAAGCCACAGCAGCTTGTGTAGGTCTTGAGCAATCTTAGTTGAAACGTTGTCAGTTCCCAAAAATAATAACCTGCACCCATCAGGATCAAATTAGGATATACAAAGGTTCTAGATGTTTTATGTATTTCCATCCATCCTGCTGTAGCATCAGGAAGGCGTTTGGTCCGAACAGCGTGTAACCCCAAACACAGCTAGAATCCTAAGGAGGCAACTTCAGCCACAGACAAATGGTGTGATCCTGACAGAGCCTTGATGTAGAAATGTTTGAGTCATTCTCTTCTTATAGAAATAAAAGATATTGCTCCAAAACGCTTGCAAGAACTATGGGAGAATCAGTGTGGTTTTAAAGGCTTTTAATTTTCCCTACACTGGATACAAGGTGATACATCAGCCCTATACCTTCACCGCCGCTCTCTGCCAATTAACCCTACCCTTTTTCTGTTCTTATTTCATTCCTCCTAAATCTGAGCATTAACTCAGATGCGGCTCAATCTCCTTTAACATGCTGTCTTTTCATTATGCGTGGGAAGGGGGGGGGGGGGGGCTGGGGTGGATTCAGTTCTTGCTGACAGCAGTATTTTTACTTTGAGCAAAAATAAAGAGAGAAGGAAATATTCCAGACACCCCAGACAAATGATTTTTAAGTGCCCCCCCTTTCTGAGCTGATGTCACCATTCTTCATCTTTTTTTTTTTTTTTTTAGAAAAATGCAATTTAAATTGAAATGCTATCTTTGTTTCTTATGTTATCGCATGAGAACAGTTGTAGTGTTGCTTCCTGTGTGTGTTTGACATCCAGTTGGTAAGAGCTGGTCATCTGCTAACCCAACTGGAATCTGGTGCCCCGTGGTGCCAGTGTGACCAGCTTGGCAGTGTGTACACAGGCACAAACACACAACATGAAGGCAAGCCTGTGCTAATGACTCATCCCCCCCCCCCCCCAACCTTCTCTTTCTGTGTGTGTGTGTCTCTCTCTGTCTAACTGTTCCTCTCTCTCTGTCTCTGTCTGTACAGGAGACATCACTCAGAAGGGCTATGAGAAGAAAAGAGGCAAGCTGTTGGCACCGTACATCCCTCAGATACAAGGTAAGCACACAGGCCTGGGCGAAATTTTGCATCCACAGGTTTTGTCTTAACTTTAGAGTTTGTAGTTGGCATAATGTCCTTGCAGGAGCATAGAGAATTGGAAAAATTGTTTAAGAAACAGAGGGGGGGGGGGGGAAATGCAGGAACCACGGTGATTTCCAAAGCGGCACTGTTTGGGGAAAAAACAATTAAAAAAAAAACTGACATACAAATTCCTATCTGGGCCGTCATACAGTCCATAATCTGAAAAATTTTGAAATATGATCCAATGGATGAAGACTTAATGGAGAGAGAATGTTAGCCTCTGATTAAAGTGTGTTCTACAATGAAAATTCAATTGTTTTATCAAAGTAGATTTGAATATATTTATAAGTCCTTTTATGTGCTTAGACACCATTTCCCAGTTCACCAATCTTGTTAAAACTGTTTAAACTGGTACCTCAGTGCATCCATTTTTTTGTTAACCTTGTCACCAGGCAACAACTAACTAATCCTATTACAAGGATTGTTGCATTGTGATCAAGTTTGCATTTCTTCTTCACCTCCTCTGACAGTGGGGGTCTTTTCCTTTTCACTGATATGGTGGACACAGTAGCTCCTGTTTCCTCCAATAATTGAATCAGTGAATTCAAAAAGGGCCCAAGTCCCCACTTTTTCAGTGGGGACTTGGGCCCTTTTTGAATTCACCGATTCAATTGATCAGATTGTGCAGCATCCTCATTTGGTTTTTCTGACAGAAAGGATGTGCTTGCACTTTTCTCACAGGGGAAAAAGTGTTTTTTTGTTTTTTTTTAGCTCATTCTAATAAAGGCAAAATGAGCTAATGCTAGCTAATGACATGAAGCTGTGGCTGTGTCTTCTTAAGCAATTTCCTGGATGCTCGATGATCTTAAGGTGGGTCTGCATCCATGTTGGGTTTAAGGTCAAAGGTCACAAACTATAAATATATGAGGGAGAGAGGGAAGGCTTTCTGTGACCTCTGGGTGTGCTCATCAGGCTGGAATGAGCTACTCCAGCGGTCTGGTTTAGCTCATTGCCGCAAAGGAATATTTATCCAATCTGATTTTCCACCACACTGGTTATTCTAGGTTTTAAAAATATCATAGTTTGATTTGAATACTCTGGACTAGGAAAAGTTTATTTTCTTCTGTTTTTCAGTCATCTTTTCATATGAACAGTTAATACTTTAGTGGGCAATAACCATGTTTAATAGAAAACTAATTATGGTAGGCGATTGTTTGTCAGATTGTGCGTCTTTGTTTCTGCCATCTGTGCTGTGGTTATTTGATAGGAGACATTCATTTTGGACTACAGGCTCTATAAATGCTAATTGAGAGGGATTCATTTTCTATCTACATCTTTAACCATTAGCTTTAAATCCTAACCACTTCAGGCAACCTTTAAATTAAAGAGGTTTGTGGTGATTCCCAAAGATGGCTTTTATCTAGGCTTCATGTTTCCCCTTAAACTGTCCATAGTCTATAGCAGACTTTGGTTTCCACTCGACTTGAGGTTGTGAATGAGGCCAATCCAGAGTCTGGTGTGGGCTTCTTTTGCATAAGCCTTTCCACTGGAGATAGTAGGGCTGCTATTTAGCTTTAGGCAGATCATCTCCTTCATTCATCTTCCTCCCTCTCAGTCTCGTTATCCCAGACTTGTGTGTTTTCTTTGTCATTCATAGTTCAGTGCTTTCAGCTAATGTTCCAATAGCTAAATAAGGAGAGTGATGGATATACAGAGGAAATGAGCAGGCTTTGGAGTGGATTAAATTCTTCATAGACAACACATGCTTTCAGTAGGATGAATACATGTGTTGGAATTTCATGACACATCCCTGCAGCATGATAGATAAGTGGGTTAGCATTGGAACAGCTGAAGGGTTAGAACCTAAGCTGTTACTCGAATGCCGTCATTATATTTGTATTTCAGTGCTTAGGCTGTACTGCAAAATAATGTTTTTTTTTCCCCACTGCCCCACTATGAGGAGCAGATTTTTTGGACAGATATTTATTAAATGACACAGTTGCTGACTTTTTGTAACTCACCTGTGACAATACAGGTACACAATTTACCCATGTCATGTGCTCTCTTGGAAGCCTTATTAATGTGTCATCAGCCATCATGCCCAGGAAGTGCATGCCTGCATCAGACAAGTGGTAAAAATTCACCAGGGTCCACTGTGAACCAATAACGACAACTGCTGTGATGGAGCACACCTCTTATTGGCTTAGAGTGGTGTATCTCTGAAGTGTGTTCTGCCCAGCAACCCGGCCTGGTGTCCCGGCTTGTTTTGCAGACCCGTTTCCTCTGGGAGCCGGCGAAAGGCCGCTGTGCGACTGAGCTGTCAGGACGATATAAAGGACCAGCATACATTAACGTGTCTCTCCATCCTCAGGGGATGGACTGTTCGTGTATGTATGAAAGTGTGTGTGAGTCAGGCCGATATAATTTGTCTGATGTTTGAAACTCACCTTGTTTTGCAGATTTTGTTGAAGCATGTGAATATTACTCAGCATTACAGTGTGTGTGTGTTTGCATTTCTAAGAGATGCTGACACTGTGAAGCTCACTGATCCCCAGTAAGCTGCCGCTGAAAAGCCAGGCAGCCTGATATCTGGCTGACTGGCCTGGTATATGATGGGCCAGACAGTTATAGTTTCTGGATCTAGTTGCTGCCTGTGTGTACTTTGGGCAGCTGTGTCTTAAATAAAGTTTTCTAATGGCTAGTTTATGAATTAAATAAAGTTTTAAGATTTGTCAACAAGCTATGTGACGAATTCCACAAAGGTAATAACTCTGCATGGATGAAAATAACCTCAAATAATTTCAATTTGTTAAACCATACATCTCACGTACAGTTAGGCCCGTATATATTTGGACACTGACACAAGTTTTTTTTTTTATTTTAGCTGTTTATTGAAACAGTTTCGAGTTACAGTTATATAATTAATATGGCTTTAAAGTGCAGAATCTCAGCTTTAATTTGGAAGTATTCACATCCAAATTGGAGTTACGGTTTAGGAATTGCAACCATTTTTATACAAAATGTCATTTCAGGGGCTCAAAAGTAATTGGACAATTGACTCAAAAGCTATTTCATGGGCTGCATGGGTTATTCCATCATTAATCCATCATCAGTCAAGCAGGTAAAAGGTCTGGAGTTGATTCCAGGTGTGGCATTTGCATTTGTAAGCTGTTGCTGTGAACCCACAACATGCGATCAAAGGAGCGCTCAGTGGAAGTGAAACAGACCAGAAAGGAAGAAATCCATCAGAGAGGTAGGTGAAATGTTAGGAGTGGCCAAATCAACATTTTGATACATTCTGAGGAGGAAAAAAAGAGCGCATTGGTGGGCTCAGGAACTCAAAAAGGCCTGGACGTCCATGGAAGACAACCAGTAGTCGTGACCGCAGGGTCCTTTTCATGGTGAAGAAAAACTGCTTCACAACATCCACCCAAGTGAGGAACACTTTCCAGGAAGAAGGTGTATCAATATCTTAAGTCTACCATGAAGAGAAGACTTCATGAGTGGAAATGTGGAGGGTTCACCGCAAGGTGCAAACCATAAATCAGCTTCAAAAATAGAAAGGCTAGATTAAACTTTGCCAAAAAACATCAAAACAAGCCAGCTCCAGTTCTAGAACAACATTCTTTGGATAGATGAAACCAAGATCAACCTGTACCAGAGTGATGGACAGAAGAAAGTATGGCGAAGTCTTGGAACAGCTCATGATCCAAAGCACACCACATCTTTTGTAAAACATAGTGGAGGCATGCATGGCTTCCAGTGGCACTGGGTCACTAGTGTTTATTGATGTGACAGAAGCAGCTGGATGAATTTTGAAGTGTGTAGGGATATACTGTCTGCTCAGATTCAGAGAAACATAGCAAAGTTGATTGGACGGCGCTTCACAGTACAGATAGACAATGACCCAAAACATACTGCGAAAGCAACCCAAGCGTTTTTTTAAAGGACGGCAGTGGAATATTCTGCAATGGCCAAGTCAATCACCAGATCTCATCCCAACCAAGCATGCATTTGACTTGCTTAAGACAAAACTTAAGGCAGAAAGACCCACAAACAAGCAACAACTGAAAACAGTTGCAGTAAAGGTATCACAAAGGAGGAAATAAAGCGTTGGGTGTTGCTGATGGGTTCCAGACTTCAGGCAGTCATTGCCTGCAAAGGATTCTCAAGTAATAAAAATGAACATTTTATTTATGGTAATGTTAATTTGTCCAGTTACTTTTGAGCCCCTGAAATGAGGAGATTTTATATAAAAATGGTTGCAGTTCCTAAACTATAACTCCAATTTGGATGTGAATACCCTCAAATTAAAGCTGAGAGTCAACACTTTACATCCGTATTGATTATATAACTGTATCTTGAACATGTTTTGGTAAACAGCAAAAATAACAAAACTTGTCAGTGTCCAAATATATGCGACCAGCCATGAAAAAACCAGCATAAAGTCAGCCTGAGGTGATTCCTAAAAAAAAAAAAACCCACAGAAATACTTTTTTTTAATTGTGATATTTGTTTTGGGGGTTTTTTGCAAAATTTATTAGTTGAAATCATGAAGAAGCTACTCCATGCTTCAAATAACAGTGTGGGAGATTTTAAAACTGTAAACTTTGTATTTGAAATAGAGTAGTTTCAGAGGGAAATATCAGCAAGACCATTTCGTCGTTTTGGGGGTGTGGATACCACAGCTAATTTACATATCCGATTTGTTTGGCTATTCACACGTCTTTGTTATTCATTTTGGCCATCAGCAGCATGTTCAGGTAGAAGCACATAGCTACTTAAGCAGAGCTCCTTTTGATAAGCACTGTAAGGGGATTAGGTTCATGCCAAGTCATGCAAATGACCAGCTTTTGTTGCCACCTCCCACCTGACTCCCCTGGAAGGTGACAATCCTTGGAAACTTTGAACCTGATTTTCTCAGAGAAATAGTTTGAGAGGTGCTAACATTCAAATGGCCACATTTTCTTCAAATCTTTTCAAATTTCCATGTGTAGACATTATCGGAAAGCTTAGATTCCACACTTTTAGAATCTGTAAATAACTCAAAATACCCTTTGGGAGGCTTGTTCCTGGTTTATCCATGGCTGGTTACATACGTATATTGGGCTAACTGTATATTCAGCATTTACCATACCATTTTATAGGTTCGATTGGCCAACAGGTCAAGGACACCCCTCAATAGGCCAAATAAGGGAAAGACAAAGTGAAAGATCCCCACCTTGCTTATAATAAAAGTAGTTTACTGTGTCATTCTTACCTTGTGATCACTTTCTTAACAAGTCTTTCACAAGGAATTGACCAACCAAAACCTTTCCGTCATATGAAGAATGATCAACCAACTAGTCTCTATCATATGAGTATGTTTAACCTTGCCTTAAAAATTTTAAGGAGAAACTCCGTAAATGTCCCCATTGCGGGACTATTAAAGGATTATCTTAATACTTACTTCTGGGAATCCTCGTCTTCTTCCAGCTACGGGTGGGTGGGAGGATGGGTGGAGCTAATTAGAATATTCATAGTTTCGTGCATACTTAAAGGCCAAATGTCACGTAACAGGGTACTTTAAATGTCTTGAAACTAGATATAAAAGGGAACCGATCCGTTCGGGTCTTGGTGCATATGCTTCAGTAACATCGGAATATTCGTTAATTTAAAACTGCCGCGCTTGGCCTGACACGGCCCCTGGAATCGCCTGGGGAAGAAGGCGGAAGTGACGAAATAGATTGTACCCTAGTTTGATGCTTGGGGTATTTCGATTGATTGTTTATATGGAGACTGGAAGGTTGAAGTGAGCAACAAGAAAGAAAAAATTGGATATTTCACCCATACCTTAAAACGGGACTATCAGGGACAGCTGGGTAATAAGGGACATTTCTCTGGGAAATGTTTTCATACCTGTCAAGTGAGACGTTTTTGCCGTATTTTAATACCGTAAAACGCAGCTATAACGGACGGCGGAGTAATAAGGGACACTTTTCTGGGAAATGTTTTAAATGTAATTCGTGTTGTCAAATATTTTAAGGATTCATGGATATTTGACAATAACAACACAACTCACTGGCTGCACGGTGGCGCAGTGGTTTAGCACTGTGGCAGCACAGTTTTACCCTCGGCCAGGGGACCGCGGGGATCATGAGATCGTGGGTTCGATCCCAGCCCCCGACCAACAGTGAGCTGTGTGGAGTTTGCATGTTCTCCCCGTGTTGCGCGGGTTTACTCCGGGATTTCTCCGGTTTCCTCCCGCACACCAAAAACATGTAGGTTTAGGGCGCTCGCGCACGCAGCGACCAGCAGCCGGTGGCTTGTCACCAGACTGCAAACCAAGTCTACCTATGGGTACAAATAAGTAACAAAAAAAAAAAAAAAAAAAAAAAAAAACTCAGCGTCCGGCGCAAAATAAAAAAAAAGCAGAATTCTGTATTTGTAAGGCGATTCCTCTCTGTTCCGCAGCCCAGCTGAAAGTGTTAAACCATTATCCTAATGACTTCTCATTGTAGTGAGAATAGCTCCCGCTGAGCGATCTGCCCGCCCCGACAATCAGACTAATGATTGAGTCCACACTTCTCAATGTAGTGCGAACAGCTCAGGCTGAGCTGTGGGGGGATCACACACACGACGTGCTCCTCAACACACTCAATTTTTTTTCCCGTAGATTTTTCTTTTGGGCGTACAAAAATGGCAATACGCCCGTTTTTGCTAAAATTGCATTTTCCCCGTATTTTCCTTAAAATATTTGACAATAACAACACGAATTACATTTAAAACATTTCCCAGAAAAGTGTCCCTTATTACTCCGCCGTCCCTTATAGCCGCGTTTCACGGTATTAAAATACGGCGAAAACGTCTCACTTGACAGGTATGCGCCTCCATTTTCATATTGATCTGGTCAATTTCTTGACAGCAGCGGCTCTCCTCCACTGTAATAATAATGGCTTCCGAAAAATCAATATTTATGGGACGCCCTCGACAGACCCCCTTCGGCTTCCCAATTCTGGAGGCGATTAATGTCCAGTTCAATGACATTTTCCACTGGTTCTGCTCTCTGGTCATCGTCGGAACTGTTGTCATCAGACAAAGCATCTGATTCCGTCTCGGACGGCTCGAACCTGTAAGGTTCTATGCCTCTGTCACTGTCTGAACCACTGACAAAAAAAAAGACAAAAAAAAAAAGACAAAACTAAACTAATTTGTTCACAATCGCTGTCACTTTCTGTCATGATTGTCCAATGTTGATAAGTGTGAATGTGGATAGGCAGGGCAGCCAGGGTACAACTGGTGATGTCAAAAACATGGGCGTGGTCTGGACTGGCTGTCACAAGCCAGCAAGCAAGGTGGGGCCTTCACCTGGTGTATTTTGTGCAATTATGTAAATACAGGTGGGTGATATGGTCTCCGGTATGAATATTTGGTTTAAGCTATGTGTATTTTATCTAAATTCGTTGTCATTTAGAAAAAAAAATTACGTGACATTTGGCCTTTAAGTAGGTGAACGATGGAAAAGCTCTTTCCAAACCATGAAAGTTTTTTTGTGTATAAAAAGCTACAATATACTATTTTTGGCAACACACATTGGTTTCTGAGGTGGTTTTAGAGCCGCCGGAGTGCATCTTTAAATAGTACAACCGTAAAGTGACTTAAGCTGTTGCGGAGGCACTGGTACACCTGTTTTGTACTGACTGTGAGTTATTTTGTCGATTGTTTTTTTTTTTTTTTTGTTGTTGTTTGTTTGTTTGGGGGTCCTGATTTATGTATGTTTGTTTTTAGACTGGACCTGTGAGCCTGAATAAAGATTTATTACTTAAGACATGACTTGGACTTCAGCTTCGACACTTGAGAATTGACTTGGACTTTCAAAAAATGACTTGTGAACATATCTGATATATACTGTATGTATGCACATTCCCTTTAAGTCTAAAGTAGCAGTAATGAAATTAATAGTTGTATCAGTCACTTGGTCCATTTACAGTTGTATGAAAAAAATCTGGGCACCCCTTGACAAATGGCATATTTAGGTCATTTTTTTTTTGTAATTGAAAAGATTAAAATATAGTCTCTCTAGGATATGGAAAAAAAGAACAATATTACCATCAAACATAATGCATGGTTACTTTTTATTTAATAAAGATAAAAATAAATACACAGTTGTGGCATATGCAGAAGTTTGGGTGCCCTACACACTCTGCATTTAGTAAGACCCCAGTTGGCAGATATCAGAACGTTTAAATGTTTTTTGTAGCCAGCTAAATGTCTGTCAGTTCTTGTCTTTGTGACCCCCCCCCCCAATTTTTCCTTGCAAAGGACATCTAGTGCTGTAATATTCTTGAGCTGTGTAGCATGCACAGCTCTTTCAAGAGCTACTCACAGATTTTCAGTGATGTTTAAGTCTGTGGACTATGAGGGCAAACCTCCTCTTTGGCAGCCTGTGGTAAATTTTGAAATAGGTTTTTGATCATTATCTTTTGTAGAACCTATCCTCTTTTAAGCTTCAGCCTTTTTTCAGATGGCATGATATTTGCTTCCAGAAATTTCTGTTATTTAGTGAAATTCATTCTTACCTCTACCCATGCACTGTATTCCTGTGCCACTAGCTGCAGCATATTCTCAATGCATGATAGATCCACCCCCATGCTTAACAACTAGCAAAAAATAATTATAAGATAAGATTGTCCTTTATTAGTCCCACAGCAGCGAAATTTACAGTATTACAGCAGCAGAGGGATAGTAGCACTCAGAGCAATAATTAAACAATATTACACAAGACGGAGTTACGGTATCATGATTATTGACGTTTTGCAAGTGACGTCCCGCGTCACGTGATTTTTGTTGATACCGCCATATTGGACGGCAACTCGGGTGCTGTGTGAGTGCGTTTTAGCATGGCGTCCGCTCAGTCAGATGTGCCGGCTTTGTCCGATGTTGTGCAACTACTAGATAAGTAGACAAGTGGGTGGCGCGTTTTGGAGTCCCGTCGGACATTACGTCCGACAGGGGCCCTCAATTTGTTTCCGAACTCTGGTCCGCAGCCTGGGTGTTACAATTCACCGCACAACTGCGTACAACCCACAGGCCAATGGTTTATGCGAGCGTTTTCATAGATCACTGAAAGCAGCGCTCAGGGCTTCACTGATGGATGCAAATTGGGTGGACAGGTTGCTGTGGGTTTTATTGGGGTTGCGCTCCGCGCCGAAAGAGGATCTAGAAGCTTCCCCGGCAGAGCTCGTTTTTACGCAACCACTACGGCTGCCTGGGGAATTTCTACCAGATAATCCCGCTCCGGGCAGCTCCTCGTCTCAGCTTTTGCAGCGTAGCGCAAACACAGGCACGCTGCCGGGCCCTGCCCACCACAGTTTTCCGCGTGTTTATGTACCCGATAACCTGATTTATAACCAGGAGTACAGGATTAAAACATAGTCATTCAGACTCATGCTTTACCATTTACCAGTGTTTACAATGATATAACATTACATCTATAGACACTGATACATCAGACATACCCGATATATAAAATGTTGATTGCTTAGCCGCGAATAAGGCGATGGGCCACCCACCTCCTGCGCCTGTCTTCGTCAGCTGGGAACCGGTAAAACTTCAAGTTGGATCCCTTTTTCTGGCGATTTGTACACCCAAAGGCACAGCAGTGAAACACCATAGTCTAATTCATTGCCAACATAAAATAAAACAAAGATGTAGGTTGAAATCAGGTAAATATATCGAGATCTGGTACACCGCTGAACAGCTGCTGAATGTGCCGTCCACTCGCTTTTGCCGTCCAATATGGCGGCGTAAACAAAAGGATGTGACGTCACAGCAAATGGTCTATAGTAACTGCGGCTGTGATGCGGTTTAAAGCCCTCTGCTATGTGGAGGGCATTAAGAGTATCACAGCCATAGTTGGTATAATCATGATACCGTAAAGACATCAAGTGTAATATTGCTTTTATACAACAGTTCCGGCAAGCAAAATTTATTAAACGACAGCAATACTGGACAAAATATTATGATTTGTTTGTTTAACCAGTTATTTTACGCAGCTGAGAAAAAAGTCCCTAAATGTAGCTAGTAACTTGCCAAACATCTCAATCAGCATGAAGATATATATTGTCGTTTCACACACATGTAAACAAATTAAATATTGTCAAGTGCAAATGTAATAAGTGTTTAAAAAAACATACCTGTTAAGTCGATACTTCAGAAAATCCCAGATAAAAACATATTCAATACCAGTCGCCAGAAGCTAGTAGTTAGCATGCTAGCGATTTAGCACATGCTAGCAATTTAGCACATTTTGCTCACTTTTTGTCACATTTTCAGATGAAACAAAGAGTCCATCCATTTTCTTCCGCTTAATCCTTTTCAGGTCGTTGGGGGGGCTGAAGCCTGTCTCAGCATCTTTGGGCGAGAGGCAGGGTACACCCTAGACAGATCGCCAGTCCTTCGCACGGCAAACACAGAGAGACAGACAACCATTCACTCTCAGTCATACCTAAGGACAATTTAGAATCCCCAGTTTGATGCCAATTAACCTAACTTGATTATTTTTGGCATGTGGGAGGAAACAGGAGAAATCCCGGAGTAAACCCACGCAGACACAGGGAGAACATGCAAACTCCACACAGATCAAAGAGTCCATCACCACAAAAGTATCGTGGTTTGTTAGTGCTAGAGTTCTCTAGCACTATTTTTTTAAACACGTGAAATTGCTTAATGTAAAATGACTGGGTAGACTGAAGTAGACCTTTGCAAAAGGGTGGGACTTCCGGGTCATGGATGTTTAATTTTTTGTCAGACAGTACTTCACTGTGGGAATGAAGGTATCCAAAACAGTACTGCAATAATCAGAGGTGATTGAAAAATACTGTTAGTAATTAACGTTACTAGAACATCTTTGAAGCAGAATGATACATATTCAGTGAAGTTGGAGTGCAGCTATCGCAGATTATAGTAACTCCTGGAATCCCTGTTGTCCAATCAAATTGATCGGTCAGAACTAACTGTTGTATACTAAATAATGAAATAGGACAAACATGGTATATACACAGTGCAAGAAGGTAGAATGAAGCAAAATAGTTTTTACAGTTAAAAATAAATAAACTAGTATTTACAGCCCTGGTAAGCAGTTAAATTATTCTGCAATAAAAAAAATATATAAATAATATATTTCACAGCTGAATGAGTACAGTGTTGTGACCTTCAATAATAATTATATTAACTGTACTGGAAAGGATCATTCCTTATTTGCGCAAAGTTGTAGTGTTATGTGTGGTCTCTATGAGCAGTGCAGATTATAAAGTCTGACAGCAGCAGGTAGGAAGGATCAAAACTTCTTCCTTGTGCACTTTGGATGGTGCAGCCTGCCGCTAGACGAGCTGCTAAGTGCACTCAGCATGTCCCGCTTGGGGTGGGGCTTGGTCTTCAGCAGAGATGACAGCTTAGCCACCATCCTCCTCTCTTCTAACATTTCCACTGGGTTTAGGTAGCACCCCAGAACAGAGCTGGCCTTCTTGATTACCCTGTTCAGTCTCGTCCTGTCCGCAGCTGTGATGCTGCTGCCCCAGCAGACCACTCCACACAGGATGGCTGATGCCATCACAGTCATAGAAGGTTTTCAGGAGTGGCCCCTGCTCTCCAAAAAGCCAGAGTCTCCTCAGAAGGAACAGTCTGCTCTGCCCCTTCTTGTAAAATGAGTTAATGTTGTGTGACCAGTCCAGTTCATTGTTCAGGTGAACACCCAGGTACTTGTAAGGTGTCACCATCTCAATGTCTGTTCCCTGGATGTTTACCAGTACAGTGGGGGAGTGTATACACCTGCTGGAGTCTACCATCAGTTCCTTGGTCTTTTTTGCAATGATCTGAGGGCAGTTCTGCAGGCACCAGACCACTAAGTCCTGTGTCAGCCCTCCAAGTCATCTCCATCAGAGATGAAAGCACTGGACAGATCGAAGAACATGATCCTCATAGTGCTCCCCAGCTTCTCCAGGTAAGATAGAGCATGATGCAGGTGGAGGATCACTGCATCCTCTACCTTGTTGCCAGGCTGGTAGGCAAACTGATGTGGGTCCATCGCTGGTCTCACCAGGGGGCAGAGATGGGTGAGGAGGAGCCCCTCCAGGGTCTTCATCGGGTGTGATGTGAAGGCCGCTGGTCTGTAGCTGCTCAGGTCCTTGGGGTGCAGAGTTGTTTTTTTTTTTTTTTTGAATTTTCATTTAATCATGCTTTTTTTTTTTTTCCTTCTCCAAACATACCTTTGCTGATTGTAGCTGGAGAATTCATCGTTTAAAAAAAACAAAACAAAACACTTAATGAGTCCAAAACAGACTTCTGTAGGTGTCCCATTGCATACTTTTGACATTGGCTTTATGATGATAATGCTGGTTAGGTTTCCTCATTCAGACTGTACGGTGTCATGATGCACCACTCCCTGAGTTTGCTGAATTTTCAATTTTCAGACTTCTGTGTTCAAATATGTTTGCAAACAAAAAGAAGAAGCTGTAACCTATTTTCCTGTCACTCTGTGTTTGATTTCATTTAGAAGACCTCAGGCTGGTTTTGTAGTGAAAATGATGCACCGTGTACGCTGCTGATAACACTGGTCAACACCAAATTTATTGTCTGGTTTTTTTTTTTAGCTAATTTAGGACAATTTTGATGTGCTGAATCCAAAAATCACATTGGTTTTGCTCAAGCAGGTCAACGTTTTGAACTATGGCCACATGTTTTCTTACGTTTTTGTTTACATCTACGGGTATTTTCGCTTTATATGATGCAAAATTCTTTATTTCTTGAAATTCTCTGAATTTCGAACAATGATGATGTAACATTCAATTTACATGTACTTACCTTTATCAGTGTTTACTATTCAATTTACAGTACACCTGTACAACTGCTTATAACTTAACATAAAAACCTGACCTGATCGAGAGAAACGGATGTCATTTTTGGATTCAGCGGTGCAAAATTGTCTTAAATCAGTTGAAAAAACACAGACAACTTACAAAAAAATTATTTTTGTTATGTTCTGTAATCTGTCCTGATTGTCTATCTTTCAGTGAAGGAGCGACATACGTCGACTTTACTGTTTTACTCTGAAATACAACCTAATGGCAAGCCACAACGTGACTTAAAACTCCCAACACAGGTGCCATAAAAGCTTAAAAACAAAATTCTGCAGCTTCACACTGCAGCAGTGCAGAAAATCCGCCTGTGATGTGATTTTTTTTTTCCCCTTGCGTGGCCCAGTATGAAATGCCCGACATTGGGAGTTGCATTTTCATTCCACTTCAGCCGCTTAAGGCAATATTTTGGCTGACAGTGGAGCACTTTGAGTATGCTACCCTCAAATTCATTTACGTTTTGGCCCCCTCCAGCATTGCAAAGGGTTTTATGAATATCAAAAGTGATGCTATGATGATGGGTGAGGTTGACAGATTAAATGAATTCATGAATACACTGAAGCCCAGGATCCATGAAATTATTAAATATATAGTGAGATAATTAAAAGTGCATTTAAATGGTAAATAAAACTTGTATATTTAAGAAATGAATTATTCATTTCCAATTTTAATTAATTACACATTTATTTCATAAAAGATCTTTTCATTTCCAATTATAAATAATTCATGCCACATTTATTTAATTAATTAGTGGTTCATTTATTTATTTCCTTTTGTCACTTCTGGCCCTCCATACTTGAACAGTGGTGTTTATTGAATAAATTTAATGAGTTTTTTTTCTATCCTCATTTCTACCTTGAAGTGACAGTTGAAACAAAGGCTCTCATTGGTCCGTCATACATAACTGTAGCAAAAATGTAACGGGATCAAGGTCCGCGTGCATATTTGTTCATTTGCACAAATGTTCCGCAGCGGTGTATATGCTAATAAGGACTCAATGAATATTAATTCATCCTCAACCTCTTAATCCTTTTCGGCTCACGGGGGGCTGGAGCCTGTCCCAGCATCTTTGGGCGAGAGAGGCAGGGTCCACCCTGGACAGATCGCCAGTCCCATCGCAGGGCCAGCACAGAGAGACAGACAACCATTCACTCTCACATCCATACCTAAGGACAATTTGGAATCCCCAGTTGATGCCAGTTAACCTAACGTGCATGTTTTTAAGATCTGTGGAAGGAAACCGGAGTACATGGAGAAAACCCACACAGACACGGGGAGAACATACAAACTCTCACTGAATATGTTCAAAGGAATTTTTGTGGGTTTTTTGCCGTTTTGTTTTTTTTTTTGACAAAAATTTGTGCATGGTGTGAAACAGTCGTTTTGTCTGGCCAGCTATTACCTGAGAAACGCAATGCATTGTAAATGATTAAAGGAGTGCTTTTCTGTAGGACACTGCTCATGGCCCTTAACCAGTCTACTAGCACAAGCATCTGGTCACCATGAGCAGGTCGATTGGGTCTCCAGTTCACCTAATAAACACATTTATTGTTAAATACAAAAAGTTTTGGAACATTGCATAGATCTTTAAAGATTTCCCTTTGCTACTTGATTACTCTTGCTCGATTTCAGGTAATTCCCTGGCAAAGACGGCATATGATTTACACACTTTGGAAATTACTCCTCTAGATTATAACAAGATTCTTTGTCTATAGTTAATGTCTGTCTTTGCCTCTTCCCAATCCTGAGGCTCATCAGACTCAGACATCGATGATTAAGAACATTATGGCCCTCTCATTTAAATGATCTGTTTTTCCGAGTTTCTTCTGTGTTTATTCTTCCACAGTACTTTAAACAGACCACAATGAGAACTTCAGAGCAGCATGCAGAGTTAGTGGAGTTAAGGTTTCCAGAGGAATTTTTCATTGTGACCTTCCTTCAGGCAGTATTCTTGCGTTTCCCCTCTGGTGCTCATCACTGCATAGTTAATGAAGCCCAAATGAGGATTGCATAAGACAAAGTGTGTGAATCACTGCCTGCCGTCATGCAGTGCACAGCAAGGTTGACAACTTTGAGGGCTTGATTATTTTCGAGTGCCTCACTTGGAAGATATTGTTTTTATGACATTCATGGTGCTTAATCACCTCCTTTCACTTATGTCTGTGCAATTTGCATTTGCTTCGAAATCTTGGAGGCAATTGGGAAGCTGGGAGAGAGAGGGCCAGGTTTAATTAAAGTGAGTACTTTCTCAACTGTAGCTGCAAAGAGAGCTCCTTAAGTAGGGATTACTTTTAATATTGTGGAAATCTTAACAAAGGGAGTGACAAACTTGCTCTGTGTCCAGAGCCCATTCAAACTGAAGACTTTGTGGGGTAGCATTTCTGATCATTTATATTGTCGCCTCAGACAAGAATATGCTTTTTTACCTTGGTTTTGTTTCTCTGCAGGTGTAGATCCATCTCTGCAAATTGACAACAGGATCCAAACCTCCTCGCAAGCTGTCATCCCAGGTTCCAAACACAACAAGTCTCGGGTTGCCAACACCAGGGATGAGCGCTTCAGATCTGGTAATCATATTTCCATGCTGCCAAAAAGTTGTAAATCCCTGGTGTTCTTGTTTTAGGCTGAACTGTGTGAATATTTTTTTTTCCTTGAGATTTGCACACAGAAGCCGTCCAAGCAGCCTTGGCAAAGTACAAAGAGAGGAAGATGCCCATGCCCTCCAAGAGGAGATCTGTGCTAGTTCAGTCTTCTGTCGAGGCATGCACCCCTCCAGGTGAGACCTCTGCTCCTTTACGTCGACTCTCCAGTTTGTTTTCTCTGGGTTGTTCATAGTTCACATGCTCCTATGAGCTTTGGAGCGTAGGATGTCAACATCTATTGTGTCCGTTGATCAGAAATTAATGTTGCTAGGTGTTTGCTCTGGAAAGAAGATGTGCAGTTTGATGAATGTGTTCATTCTCTGGGTCTATAAAGGAGTCACTTTGAGCTGCTGTGTTCCCAGGCAAATCTTCCCACATGAATAGCATAATGAATTCATAACTAGATTTTGAATGTCTTCTCAAAATGTCGACCTTTTGCCCGCTTGTGGGCAAGTTTATTCAAATTTTTATTATTTTTCTGCATTCACCAGTCATATTTTTAAGAGATTCAAGGCCCCAAACACTGCTGTGTATTTTTTTTCTTAAATAACTATAAAAGATTTGATAACAGTCTCTCAAACACTGCAGTGATTTTATCGTTGGCGTGTGGCTAGAGGTCATTAAAGCCTCAAGTCCTGGATGAAAAGAGAGCACTGTTGCCAACTCCTCAGTAAAGAAAGTAGCTATTGGCTGTCCTAAAAGTCAACAAAAGTCGATAAATGACATTATCACCTAATTTGCATAATTGGTCATTTGCATGTAATTGTAATAGACTCCATAGCAGAGAAGAATAATGTCACAGGAGAGACAAAAAGTAAGTAAAAAACACCCTAAATATGTTTAGAACTACAAATTAACTTTCTTCTGTTGATTCTTGGTTTGTTTGTTTTAATGTTGCCATTTAAATAGGCCATCACTAACTGACAGTGAAGAAACATTTGCATCCCACTCTGTGAAACAGGGCAGGTTTGGCGGGGGGTTTGCACTTGTGCAATTCATTTGCAATCTGGACCCGAGTGGTGTGGATCTCCTCTCCTCTCTGACTGCTGCACAGTGTTGTGTTGCTAGATATACGATAGTTTTAGGGGCTACACAATATACGATCAAACTTTTTAAAAAGGCCAAATATATGATAGTTTTGGCATTTCCATGCACACACCCCCCCCCAAAAAAAAAAAATGTTTTGATTTACGTGAACACCCACACATCACCAGAAACTGAAGCTTGCTCTAAACTGATCCGATGAAGCTCATACCTGGGCTGGCTGGCTCCTCTGTATGAGCACCACAACAAACATAAAAAGTGAACATGAGTTTGGACTCGGAGGGAAAAAAAAAGAAAAGTGGTCGGCAGCACTGACACAGACGCTGGTAAGGAAAAAAGCAACCTGCCGGGGCGGTCACAGCAGCTTTATCGCCCTGCCCTGCCTTGGCGTTATACCGTTCGGCGTACATTTAAGGGATGGCTTCAGCCTGTTGCTGCAGTTCTGAAAAAACTATTAATTTAGTGTAACTGCAACACTGCTGCTGCACGAGGCTACTGTGAGCCTGACCGAGACTGCCTGTGATTGCTTTGGGATGGGAAGAGGACAGGAGAGTCTCACAGTACCACCCACTGCTTGTTGAGGATAATAACTGCAGAGCAATCGCACACTTTCACGTCAGTGTTCAAAACACCAGAAAAGTCTTGGATAACACCAGGAAAAGTCGTTACATTTGTCGCTAGTCGCGTTTGACAAAAAAAAAAAAAAAAAAGTCATCCAGGGGGGCTGAAAAATCGCCAGATTTAACAACAAAAGTGAGTGTTCAGACCCATCGAGTGACTCTTTTTTTTAAAAAGCAACTAGCGACAAATTAATCAACTTTTTCTTGTGTCATTGGAGACATTTGGAGACTGTGACATGAAAGCATGTATCGTTCTTACTAGGCATGCACAATAGAATTTTTGCCAATATGGCGATAGTTGAAAACAAGGTTTTGCTGATTGTAGATGCCAATACTGATATATAATATTAGAATATGCACAGTCCATTGTGTTGTCTACTCATGTTGTGCACTTGTGTTGGTCAAAACTGGGTCTGCTGCTTCTCAATAACTGCAAGCACATAGCCGAATGCTAAATTAGCAACAGAAAGTAACCGTGGCAGACAGAAATGTAACTGCCAGCAGCTACAGCTCCACTGAGCAGTACTTAATGATGACCACAGAGTTTGTAAATAAGCTCTTAGTCACATAGATGCAAATTTCGCTTCCACAGCTCTTACCGGCTTCCTCTGTTCTGTCACTTCAGTATAGTTAGCAGCATGTTAGCTCAACCGCACCGTCTATGATCTTGAGGTACAGCCAGCTTTGAATGATCATCATCACAGAGCTAAGTTCATCAATCTTGTTTCCAAGAGACTGGGCATTTGCGACAAAAAGGGTAGGCAGTGTTGGTGTGTTTGCTTCTATTTACCCTGTTGTACGTAAATGCCAGCACCGTTGTGGGAACTTGGCATATTCTGTGCAGTAATTCCTGTCTTGCTGTAGAAGATGTTTGATAAGATAAGCCTTTATTAGTCCCACAATGGGGAAATTCCAGATATACTCCAGAAGTGCTTAACCACAAACAGTAATACAAATAACAACCACACACAGCATTGTTTGAGGGAGTACGGAGCTGCAGCATGCCGGGGGGAAGGGGCAGCCGTGTCAGTTGATACACTCACCTGGCATAATGATGTCAGTCCTTCACGCCAAGGGAAAAGCATAACGTTACCAGTGGAGCGTTACTTGAGAATGTCTACTGTAATATTGTATCGGCTTTAAGTATTAACTGATAGTATGCCGATATATATCATGCAGCTCTAGTTCTTAGGCTTCTCAATGAGCAGCGGGTGTTGCTGTGGGCTCCTCCCTGTCCAAAAGCACTCACAGGCGGTCCAGTCCTCTCACAGCAGTCCCCCTTCTGCAGACAGACTGCAAATGAAGCCACTGCTGGATGATCCCGCCCTGGCTGACAATCACCTGGATAAAGTGAATAACCTGAATTAGGGCCAGACTAGTTACCATCATTTTCTAACACTGCCATTGACAGTTTTTTCTGTTTTCTCTTTTTGGTCTACTTAGACTGTTAATATACAGTGGGGCAAAAAAGTATTTAGTCAGCCACCAATTGTGCAAGTTCTCCCACTTAAAAGATGAGAGAGGTCTCCAATTTTCATCATAGGTATACCTCAACTATGAGACAAAATGAGAAAAAAAATCCAGAAAATCACATTGAAGGATTTTTAAAGAATTTATTGGCAAATTATGGTGGAAAATAAGTATTTGGTCAATAACAAAAGCTCATCTCAATACTTAGTTATATACCCTTTGTTGGCAATGACAGAGGTCAAACGTTTTCTGTAAGTCTTCGCAAGGTTTTCACACACTGTTGCTGGTATTTTGGCCCATTCCTCCATGCAGATCTCCTCTAGAGCAGTGATGTTTTGGGGCTGTCGCTGGGCAACACGGACTTTCAACTCCCTCCAAAGATTTTCTATGGGGTTGAGATCTGGAGACTGGCTAGGCCACTCCAGGACCTTGAAATGCTTCTTACGAAGCCACTCCTTCGTTGCCTGGGCGATGTGTTTGGAATCATTGCCATGCTGAAAGACCCAGCCACGTTTGATCTTCAATGCCCTTGCTGATGGAAGGAGGTTTTCACTCAAAATCTCACGATACATGGCCCCATTCATTCTTTCCTTTACACGGATCAGTCGTCCTGGTCCCTTTGCAGAAAAACAGCCCCAAAGCATAATGTTTCCACCCCCATGCTTCACAGTAGGTATGGTGTTCTTTGGATGCAGCTCAGCATTCTTTCTCCTCCAAACACGACAAGTTGAGTTTTTACCAAAAAGTTCTATTTTGGTTTCATCTGACCATTTGACATTCTCCCAGTCCTCTTCTGGATCATCCAAATGCTCTCTAGCAAACTTCAGACGGGCCTGGACATGTACTGGCTTAAACAGGGGGACACGTCTGGCACTGCAGGATTTGAGTCCCTGGCAGCATAGTGTGTTACTGATTGTAGCCTTTGTTACTTTGGTCCCAGCTCTCTGCAGGTCATTCACTAGGTCCCCCCTGTGTGGTTCTGGGATTTTTGCTCACCGTTCTCGGGATCATTTTGACCCCACGGGGTGAGATCTTGCGTGGAGCCCCAGATTGAGGGAGATTATCAGTGGTCTTGTGTGTCTTCCATTTTCTAATAATTGCTCCCACAGTTGATTTCTTCACACCAAGCTGCTTACCTATTGCAGATTCAGTCTTTCCAGCCTGGTGCAGGTCTACAATTTTGTTTCTGGTGTCCTTTGACAGCTCTTTGGTCTTGGCCATAGTGGAGTTTGGAGTCTGACTGAGGTTGTGGACAGGTGTCTTTTATACTGATAACGAGTTCAAACAGGTGCCATTAATACAGGTAATGAGTGGAGGACAGAGGAGCCTCTTAAAGAAGAAGTTACAGGTCTGTGAGAGCCAGAAATCTTGCTTGTTTGTAGGTGACCAAATACTTATTTTCCACCATAATTTGCAAATAAATTCTTTAAAAATCAGACAATGTGATTTTCTGGATTTTTTTTTTCTCATTTTTTCTCTCATAGTTGAGGTATACTATGATGAAAATTGGAGACCTCATCTTTTAAGTGGGAGAACTTGCACAATTGGTGGCTGACTAAATACTTTTTTGCCCCACTGTAGATTGTATACAAAAAGTTAAAAAATATCAAGTTACCAGAAGGTTAAAAAACAAACCAAACAAGAAAACTAAGCAAAAAATATTATTATTTAATAAAAAAAAAACCCGGTCTGTTGTGGTGAAGAGGGAGCTTAGTTCTAAGGCAAAGCTGTCGATTTACCAGTCAACCTACGTTCCTACTCTCACCTATGGTCACGAGCTTTGGGTAATGACCGAAAGAACGAGATCGCGGATACAAGCGGCTGAAATGAGCTTTCTCCGTAGGATTGCTGGACTCACCCTCAGAGATAGGGTGAGGAGCTCAGTCATCCGGGAGAGGCTCAGAGTAGAACCGCTGCTCCTCCACATTGAAAGGAGTCAGTTGAGGTGGTATGGGCATCTGATTAGGATGCCTCCTGGACGCCTCCCACTTGAGGTGTTTCAGGCACGTCCCACTGGGAGGAGACCCCGGGGCAGACCCAGGACTCGGTGGAGAGACTATGTCTCCCAGCTAGTCTGGGAACGCCTTGGTATCCCCTCTGAAGAGCTGGAGCAGGTGGCTGGGGAGAGGGAAGTCTGGGCTTCTCTGCTTGAACTGCTGCCTCCGCGACCCGGACCTCCGGAAAAGCGGTAGACGATGGATGGATGGATGGATGGAAAAAAAAAACCTAGGTAACTCCGTCAGTGTGTTTGGGTTGGAATTGTGACATAAAAAAACAAGAATGACAGAAGACCGTTAATTTGTAGTTTTAAACATATTTAGAGTGTTTTTACTCACTTTCTTTCTCTCCCACAATGTTATTCCTCTCTTCTATAACGTCCATGACAGTTACATGCACATGGCCAATGATGCAGTTTAGGTGAACATGCCATTTATCGACTGTTATTTACAGCCTCTTAACTTGCATATCTGCAGTGGCCCTATATTACATGTCTGATTTTAAATGAAGTTCAGTTGCCTGACCAAATTATTCTTAATTTTGCTCATTGCTCAGAGTAGTGCTTTTTTCTAGTCTCCCTATGAGATTAGAAATGAGCACTATACATAGGTCCTTTTAAAAATTCTTTTATGTGTTTTTAAATCCTTGAACGGTTTTGCCCCGCCTTATCTCTCTGAGCTTCTACATCCCTACGCTCCCACCCAGTCCCTCAGGTCAACTGACCAGCTGCTCCTGAGGGTGCTAAAGGCGAAATGGAAGCTCAGAGGGGGTGGAGCCTTTTTGATCACGGCACCCAGGTTGTGGAACGATTTACTTCTGCACTTTAGACAAGCACCTTCACTGACCTTTTTTAAACCCGTCTTAAAATTCACTTTTACTCCCTGGCTTTTGACCCAGTGTGAGACATTGATTTTATTGAATGAAATGGATTATATTTGTTTTACCTTTTATTGTTTTTGTTGACTGTGGTTTCTGCTCGTGCCTGGTTTTTATATCATTTTTCTTGGTTTTATATGGTTTTGTTTTAGTGTCCTGCTCCTTGTTTTTATGTGTTATGTTTATAGACTTCAGTTTTCCTGTTGTACAGCACTTTGTGTAGCAAGTGTTGCCTTTTAAAGTGCTTTATAAATAAAGTTGATTGATTGATTGATTATTATTTTTAACATACAGTTGGTCCTGGGCTGGTATTTGGAAGATCATTTACATGCTGAGACACTCTATCAGAAGTCAACTTGGGAACTATGAAAACATTAAAAAAAATCTTTTAAATCTGTTTTTTGCCTGCCTAGTTGTTAAAAATATTGTATCATAACTCAAACTTTTTGTACACACATTCCTGACCCATTAAAGATACTGTATGGAACTTTCATAAACTCTAATTTTAGTCGCACCTGACCACAAAATTGAACTGCACCCCAATTTCCTCTTTTATTACACATCATAGTCTCAGCTGTGTGGGATCGTGGAGCACATCTTCAGCCTGAGCCTGAAGCTGGGGAGGGTACCACAGCTGTGGAAAACATCCTGTGTGGTACCCGTACCAAAGACTTCCCACCCCAGAGACTTGAACAGCTACAGACCAGTGGCCCTCACATCTCACCTGATGAAGACCCTGGAGAGGCTGCTCCTTGCCCACCTCCGCCCCCTGGTGGGACAAGCGATGGATCCACTCCAGTTCACCTACCAGCATGGCATCGGAGTGGAGGATCCAGTGATCTTCCTTCTACACCGTTCCCTGTCCCACCTGGAGAAGCCTGGGAGCACGGTGAGGATGATGTTCTTTGACTTCTCCAGTGCTTTCAACACCATCCAACCGATGATCCTGAAGGACAAGCTACAGTGCGCAGGAGTGGACCAGCACCTGTCATCGTGGATCCTGGACTTACCTCACAAACTGGCCACAGTTTGTGAGAACCCAGGATCGTGTGTCCGACACTATCATCTGCAGTACGGGGGCCCCCCAGGGAACAGTTCTGGCTTCCTTCCTGTTCATCCTTTACACTGCAGACTTTTCACACAACACACCACACTGCCATCTACAGAAGTTCTCTGATGACTCTGCGATTGTCGGCCTCATCTCTGATGAAGATGATGCAGAGTACAGAGGACTTATCCAGGACTTCGTGGACTGGTGCCATTGGAACTGCCTCCAGATCAATGCGAGGAAAACTAAGGAACTGGTGGTGGACTGCCACAGGCGAGGACAACCCCTCACAGCACCATTAAACATCCAGGGAACAGACATTGAGATGGTGACATCCTACCAGTACCTGGGTGTTCATTTCAACAATAAACTGGATTGGTCACACAACACCAACGCGCTCTACAAGAAGGGACAGCGCAGACTGTTCTTCCTGAGGAAACTCAGGTCTTTTGGTGTACAAGGGGTGCTCCTGAAGACCTTCTACAATTTGGTGGTGACATCAGCCATCACATTTTGAGTGGTTGTGCTGGGGCAACGGCATCATGGCAGCCGACAGGAAGAGACTGAATAGACTGATCAAAGCTAGCTCTGTCCTGGGGCAGTGCCTTGACCCAGTGGAGGAGATAGGAGGATGGAGGATGGTGACTAAGCTGTCATCGCTGCTGGAGTCCGAGTCCCACCCCATGCAGGACACGCTGAACACACTGAGGAGCTCATTTAGCAGTAGGCTGCACCACCCTAGGTGCGCGACCCGAGAGGTTTCGCAGGTCCTTCCTACCTACGGCGGTCAGACTTTATAACCTAAACAGGGCTGCTTGTAGAGGTTGTAAAAAAACTTTATGACCTAATAAGTACTGAATGCACAAAATGTGTCAAACTTGCACAATAATGGTCCCCTAGGCTGATTCAAATAAGAAATATGCTGTATGGGTACATATTCATACTATGTGGGGTAACTGAATAGACCGTGATGCTGTTTATTCCATCTAGCACAATGCTTCGCGCTGTGTGTATTCTGTGTACATATGCATATTCACTGCTCTTATTATCCTATCTTCTAAATTATTGCTCTGAGTGTTGCTATCCCTGTGCTGTTGTCATCCTGGAATTTCCCCATTGTGGGACTAATAAAGGCTTATCTTATCACTTCACTCTATTAAAGCAAGAAATCTCTGTGTGTCTGTCACTTTTGTAGGACATCATAGGACGGCCTATGATCTCTGCCTGGTCATCATAGGGCATCCTATGAACTCAGGCATCATAGGACTCACAATGCCGTCATAATAGGATGTCTATATGATGTCAGACACACAGATACACACATAGACAAATGTGTCTTTATGATGTCATATAGACCATCACTCACGATGCCTAGACTAATGTGTCTTTATGATGTCACATGGCTCAAAATTGGCAAGGTGAATAAGTCACAGGGCCAGTCGTTACAGCGCGTTCGTGTTTTCTTGATCTCTGTCTGATCATCATAGGACGTCCTATGGACTCAGGCATCATAGGACTCACGATGCTGTCTATATGATGTCAGATACACAGACACACACACAGACAAATCACACTAATGTGTCTTTATGATGTCATATGGCTCATAGACAAATGTGTCTTTATGACATCATATAGACCATCACTCACGATGCCTAGACTAATGTGTCTTTATGATGTCATATAGCTCAAAATTATCAAGGTGAATAAGTCACAGGGCCAGTCTTTACAGCGCGTTCGTGTTTTCTGCACAACAGATTTCTGCAGCCATGGCCAATTGTGCGTTGCCGCGAGCAGAGTTGCCAGATCAAGCAGTCTTCGTATTGTTGCTCAAGATGAAGAAACTAAGCAAAAGCGTCACTTTCTCAGCAGTGTCGTTTTTAAAGAGGTGCTGACACAGTAAAAATGTGTAACCTTGAAGAATGCCAGTCTACACTACAAATGTGTAAAATGCCAAGCAAAGCGCTGATTTTCTCCGGGTGCTCCAGTTTCTTGGTTTCTGCAGGCATGCACGGACCTTCCTGAACAGGGTCAAAAGTCACTTTTTGCTTAGATCTATTTTCATGATCCTGCCCATGAACTGGAATTACGATGCACCTATCTATCCCTCAACCAGTGGTCTGAACGAAGAAGACCCACCAGATGGAGAGCAATAGAATGAGGAGAACTGCTGCACGTCAGAAAAGATTCCGTGAACATGAAACACCTCAGGTTTCAGCAGTACGCCGCAGGCATGACTTGAACAACACAGCCGTCTGAGACAGGAGGAGACCCTTCAACGGGCATGCAGAAATACTTGCTTATACTTGGTTGGTTTCTACGGGCATGGACGGATTTGCACGGGTATGTACCAGTCTTATACCCGTCCATGCCCGTAGAAACCAAGTATAAGCAAGTATTTCTGCATGCCCGTTGCTCAGACCAACATCATGCCCGTTGCTCAGAGCAAGACAGCCCCCTTCAAATCCTCCACTGGGGAGATGATCACAGAAAAGAACAAGCAGATGGAGAGATGGGTGGAGCACTACTCCGACCTCTACTCCAGACAGAACACCGTGACACCGTCAGCCCTTGATGCCATCAATTGCCTGCCATCCATGGACGAACTTGACGCCGAGCCAACCATCGACGAACTCAGCAAGGCCATTGATAGCTTGGCCGCTGGCGAGGCACCCGGCAACGACGGCATACCCCCCGACCTGATCAAGCACTGCAAGACCGCCCTACTGCTGCCATTGCATGACATCCTCTGCCAGTGCTGGAAGGAAGGTGCCGTACCACAGGACATGAGGGACGCCATGATCATCACCCTCTACAAAAACAAAGTGGAGAGAAGTGACTGCAACAACTACAGGGGCATCTCCCTCCTCAGCGTTGTTGGCGAAGTCTACGCACGAGTTGTTCTCGTTCATCTACAGAAGCTTGCCGAACGTGTCTACCCCGAGTCTCAGTGTAGCTTCCGCGCTGAGCGATCGACGGTAGACATGATATTCTCCATCCGCCAACTCCAGGAGAAATGCAGAGAACAGAACATGCCCCTGTACGTCGCCTTCATTGACCTCACCAAAGCATTCGATCTGGTCAGCAGAGAGGGCCTTTTCAAGATCCTGCCAAAGATAGGATGCTCACCAAAGTTGCAAAGCCTCATCGAATCGTTTCACACCAACATGCAGCGGATAGTGCAGCACGATGGCAACGTCTCAGAGCCATTCAACATACGCAGCGGAGTGTAACAGGGCTGTGTACTTGCGCCAACCCTCTTTGGGATTTTCTTTGCTATGCTCCTGAGGCATGCCTTCAGCACAACAACAGAGGGAATCTACCTGCATACAAGATCTGATGGCAGGCTTTTCAACCTCGCCCGCCTGAAAGCCAGAACCAAAGTACGCGAGGCTCTAATCAGAGACATGTTGTTCGCAGACGACGCTGCAGTCACGACCCACGCACAGCAGAAGCTTCAGACCCTGATGGACCACTTCTCCCAGGCATGCAAGGACTTCGGGATTATCATCAGCCTGAAGAAGACTAACGTCTTGGCGCAAGGCACGGAAGCACCACCAACCATCACCATCGACGACTACGAGCTGGAGGTCGTGAATCAGTTCACGTACCTGGGGTCCACGATGAGCAACAACCTCTCCCTTGATACAGAGATCGACAAGAGGATTGGAAAATCAGCCTTCACACTCGCTCGCCTCACCACACGAGTGTGGGAGAATCCCAAACTCTCTGTCAAGACGAAGATGGCAGTGTACAACGCCTGCATCATCAGCACACTGCTCTATGGGAGTGAGACGTGGACAACATACGCCCGGCAGGAAAAGAGACTGAACTCCTTCCACTTGCGCTGCATTCGCCGCATCCTGGACATATCCTGGCAGGACAAAGTGCCCAACACAGAAGTTCTTTCCCGCGCCGGCCTTCCCTCCATGTTCACTCTACTCAGACAGCGCAGGCTCCGCTGGCTAGGCCACGTTCACCGTATGGAGGATGGCAGAATCCCCAAAGACGTCGTCTACGGAGAACTGGTGACTGGCAGGAGAGACGTTGGCCGCCCACAGCTGCGCTTTAGAGACGTCTGCAAGAGAGACATGAAGGCCCTGGAGATCAACACAGAGCGCTGGGGGGACCTTGCAACGGACCGCTCCAAAAGGAGAGGCACCCTGACCAGACAGCTCAAGGCGGGTGAAGAGAGACTGTCTGCTGCAGCAGATGAAAAAAGGACCCGCAGGAAGAACCGCCACAGCTCCAGCAGCACGGAGACCACCCACAAGTGCGACCTGTGTGACAGGGACTGCCATTCGCACATCGGCCTGTTCAGCCACAGGCGGTGCTGTTCCAGCAGAGTAGACGTTTAGGATTCTCTTCCATGGTCATCATAGACCAACGGAGGCCGACGAATGATGCCTGAGTTCAAAGACTCATTTGTGTCCTATGATGCCATTTGTCTATGTGTCCTATGATGCATGAGTTCATAGGACGTCCTGTGATGTTCAGGCAGAGATCATAGGCCGTCCTATAATGTCCTATGAAGTGTGACACACACAGATTTCTTGCTTTGGTAGAGTGATGTTAGGAATCGCAGTCAAAGAAATATATGTAGCTCTATTTAGATATTTAAGTGCAACTGGATTAATTAAAAGATTTTTTTTTTCCTGCCATTCTCTTGTCCATACTCCAACTCGGTGGGTGGCAATGGTGCACCTGCGGGCTGGTTGCCAATCAGATCTAGAAGAAGAAGAGTGATATAAACAGTGACACGGGTGACAGCAAAACCTGGAATGCTGCTGACTTTTATGACGTGAACTATGAAGTCAAAACGTCATAAAGCTAAAGGAAAAGGTCACAAAGCGATGAGTTTAACGTCACAAGGCTATGAGGATTACGACAAAGCTATGAGGAAAATGTCACAAAGTGATGAGGACAACGTCACAAAGCGATAAGAGGAAAACGTCACAAGTGATAAGAGGAAAATGTCACAGCTATGAGTAAGACGTCACAAAGCTATGAGGAGAACGTCACAGAGCTGTGAGGAAAACATCACAAAGCTATGAGGAAAACATAAGTCTGTGGTGGTAATGCGCCTTTGAGCTGGTTGCCAACCGCTAATCATATCTAAGAGAAGAAGAATGATATAAACAGTGACGCGGGTGACAGCAAAACCTGGAATGCTGCTCACTATTATGACAAACTGTGAAGTCAAAACATCACAAAGCTATGAGGAAAACGGCATAAAGCTAAAGGAAAAGGTCACAAAGCGATGAGTTTAACATCACAAGGCTGAGGATTACGTTATAAAGCTAGGAGGAAAACATCACAAAGCTATGAGGAGATCATCACAAAGCGATGAGGACAACGTCACAGAGCTATGAGTAAGACGTCACAAAGCTATGGAGAGAACGTCACAGAGCTATGAGGAAAACATAAGTCTGTGGTGGTAATGCACCTTTGAGCTGGTTGCCAACCGCCAATCAGATCTAAGAGAAGAGGAAAAATTTTCTGTGAAGACACGTCTCTGCACACAGGGAGGGTGGTGGATAGTGCTGTTTGGAATAGGTTCCCACTCCAGCTATGTTTAGTGGACTCTGTGGACGAAAAGCAGCTGAAAACTTTAACAAGGATTTTGTTGAGTTTCAACTGCTTTTTAATGGTAAGTCTGATATTTTTAAATTATTTTAATCTTGTGTTTTAACTTGCTTGTATTTTAAAAATTATTGTTATCTATCAACTTCCTTTTATTCCATTTTATTGTGCGGCACCTTATGACTATGTCTCCGAAAAGCGCTTCAAAAATAAACTTTACTTACTTGGCGATCAGAGAAAAGGCTCCCTGCCGGTGTCTAACTTTAGCTTAGTCGTTGTTAATGCTGCTCCAAGACGTGTGCTGGGCCGCTGTGTTCTGACTGCTTTTTCTTTTTGTCGTGCAGCACTTTTTGCGGGTTGTGTGTTATGTCAAGGTCTTTCCTTCCATCTTTGTTATAAAATCCAAAAAAGGCCTGGTATTTGAGCTAACTTTGAGCTAACTGCTTCCTGACTTTCAAAGCTGGCTGCGTCTCCAAGATAAGCTATGACTTCACTTGACTGGGTGTTTGCTTTGACTGAAAACACCATTGATTAACTTGATAACCCAAAAATATATGTGTGCACATTTTTTAAAAATAAAAGATGGATCTATGCATTTATGGATCAATGCATTGTCACCAGTGCCTAGTATCTCAATCCATCACTGAATTGGATCTTTTTCCCCACCCCTAGTGTGTGTGCGCGCGCGCGCGCATGCGCGTGCGTGTGTGTACAAAAAGTTAGGGGTATTTGGCTTTCAGATGAAATTTATGGAAAATGTAAAAAGTTTACACTTCAGTGATATTATATCATGAAAGTAGGGCATTTAAGTCCTTGAGTATCAATTACAGCTTGACAATGACATTGTCATGATTTAATGTTTCTGAGGAGGCTTAAGTAAGCTGGGCAACCACTTCAGAACCACTCACGCATGAAAAGTCGCACCACTTTTAATAAAAAAAAACAAAACCCTATACACAGCATGCTAGTTTAAGGAACAAATGCACACACCACAATTTATGAAACCCGCAACCAAGATGCCACACTATATACAAGAAAACAGTTGCACGCTGGAGCCACATGCAGCCTAGGGGGAAAGAGAGGAGAGGAATGATTAGTGATGGGAATGGGACACGGGAGAATGACAACTGAGGTAATGGGTCTTACGACACTGGCAGAGAGCCCGGCAGTGAATTCCAGCGTAGGAAAGGTGGAGGGGTCTGGAGGCTGCAGGGTAGGAGGAGGAAGGGCTGAAGAACAGAGATGGAGAAGCCGTATCTGGAAAGAGAGATGACTCAGGTGAGCGTACAAACACAGCTCCGGAGACGCACCACTGGAGGCGGCAGCAAACCTGAGTGGAGGAGAGAAGAAGGTGAGAACTGTGAACAAATAATTAATTTTTCACATAACAAGAACAATCGTTGTGAGGCAGCACAAACCAAACAATGGCCCTTAAATAAGCTGGTGAATAAGGAGGCAGCAGGTGTGTAATCACGCAGGTGTGCTGATGAGCTCCGGAGCTGGGAAAACCGAAGCAGGAAGGGAGGGGGAAGGCACGCTCGCCTGATCATGACAGACGTCTCATGCTGTTTACAAGTCAACTTACTGTCTGCTGAGGCGTGGCATTCCACTCTTCTTGAAGGGCGGCCCTCAGGTCATTGAGGTTGTGGGGTGCAGGGTTACAAGCCTCTACACAGCCACTCAGCTGATCCTATAGATTTTCTATGGGATTCAGGTTTGGCGAAAGTGCAAGCCACTCCATTTGAGGTACGCCAGCCTCCAGCAGCCGTTCCCTAATGATGTGACCTCGATGAGCTGGAGCATTGTCGTCCATGAAGTTGAAATTAGGCCTGTGTTGTTCATGCAGGGGCACAATAACTGGATTAATGTTATTCAGGTAGTATCGGCTTGTCACTGTACCATTCACAAGGTGTAGGGCAGTTCTGTATTGACTGGACACACCTGCCCAGTGACAACAGTGGTTGATGCATAGCGCTCTCCTTGATGTCTCCAACATCGTTGGCGGCCATCATTTTTGCGCACTGTGAATCAACTTTTATCAGAGAACAGCACTGAGGCCCACAGGTCCCTTGTCCAGTGTAAATGCTCCCTGGCCCATGCAAGACGATGACGTCCGTGCCTGATGGTGTGGTCAAGTACCTTGCAGGTCATCTAGCACGCAGACCATGCTGATGTAAATGGTTTTGAATGGTCTGACGTGAAACTTGGGTGCCTCTCACTTCCCTTAAGTGTGCCTGGAGTTGAGTAGGATTCATCATCCTGTTCTGCATGGCACTGTTCACAATGAAGCGGCCATCGGCGTGGGATATGGCCAAAAGACGTCCAGTTCTAAGCCTTTCTGTTGCAACCTGGTGATGACACTCTGTGACACTCTTAAGCTCAGTGGTCACTTCCCTCTGAGAACGTCCTGTTTAAAACCTCGCAAGGGTAAGGCACTGTTGATCAATTGTGAGGTGTCGTCTTGGTCTCATGATGTCAAAATGTGAACAGCATGATGAAGAGGACTGTTTAAATACCAATTTTAATTGAACCAGAAAATTTATTGGTCAATTCATGGATCAAACACCTGTTGTGAATTTTGCCGTTAAGCACTTGTTAGAGAACAGCAAGTTATGCAAAAAGTACTGAAACATTAAACAGTTGGAAATGTGCATTCAAAAGGTTAGAAAAAGTCAAATTAAGTTCACCTGTAAAGGTTATAGTAGCATTTTAGGTGCATCCTGAGATGTCACCCAAAAGCCAAATATGCCTAACTTTTTGTGAGTAGATATACAGTATATATATATATAATATATACAGTATGTATATAATATATATCTGGGTCACAATTCAATATTTCTGGTGCTTTGGTTTTAGATTGCATATCTGCACTAGCCACATTCATACCAGCCTCTGCTGTGCTTATTGTGTTGCCCATCATTAAGAGTTAGCGTAAAAACACAATAGTTAAGATGTTTGACTTGATAAACATTACTCCTCCCTCCTTCCGTTAAAATACTCATGTACCATTTGCTTTTTTTTTTTTTTTTTTTTAAATATTCAGTTCTTTATTAAGAAATGTTCACGTATCTATGTCTAACCTTGTTTTTGTTTTTATTTGCCTTTTTTTTAACATTTATTTTAGCCATTTTTTTTTCCACAATATCTTTATTGAACCTTTTTTTTTTTTTAACAAACATGATACAAACAATCAAACACTAACACTAAAGTACTACAAAAAAAAAAAATGCACTAAAAACACCAACAACCACCAACAAAATCAAGTCTTCAACAATGTTCCTCTGTTTAGTCTAGACAATCCAATACATTAGTATACATATTATGTTCACCAGTTTGGAATTTACAAGGTCCACACACATCATTCACCTTCTTCTTCAAGAGTTATGTTTAAATTTTTTACATAATCAATAAAAGGTCTCCATATATTCTCAAACACAATTTCCTTTGATTTTAGTATATATGTTATTCTTTCTAATGGAAGGTTTGTTAACATCTGTCTTAACCACTGAGTCACATCTGGTCTATGAGTCTTTTTCCATAATAGTGCAATACATTTTTTGGCATTAAGCAAACTGAGGTCTATGAATGTTCTTTCACTTTTATTAAAATTATGCTTTTCTGGGTACAGACCCAACAAAAACAGTTTAGGATTCAATATGATTTGTTTTGAGATTATTTTTTCAATTGTTACCCTCACCTCTTCCCAAAACATTCTTATTAATCTACATTCCCATAAACAATGAAATAGGGTTCCTTTACTTTCCATGCATTTTGTGCATGTATCTGGTATATTTTTGTTATATCTATTTAACTCCTCCGGTGTAACATACATCCGCATTAACCATTTGAAATGTATCAATTTAAGGCGTGCATTTATTGATTTGGTTTGAGCTTCTGTACAAGCCAATTCCCATTGTTCCTCTGAAATTTCAATTTGCAGATCTTCTTTCCAGTAGTTTAATCTTTTCAGTGAATTTTCACTTGAAGATAGTGTCAATGAGTTATAAAACTCTGAAATAATACCCTTTCTTTTACTATCTTTCATCATCATTTTTTCCAAGGATGAATAAATAGGTCGAGTGAGAGCTTTATTTTGATTTGATCGAATAAAGTTTCTAAGTTGAAGATATTTAAAAAAATGTGTTCTATTGAGATTAAATTTGATCCTCAGCTCTTCAAAAGACATTAGGTTATCTGCACATGGCAAATATAAATCCTGAATCTTTTGTATCCCTTTTAAATTCCATACTTTAAATACAGCGTCCGCTCTCCCTGGTTTAAAATATTGATTACCCCATATTGGACTAAATTGTGACAATAACTGTGGTTCTTTTAAATAGTTTTTAGCTTCACACCATATTTTGATCATATGCTTTACAAATGGATTTTTAACTTGTTTTTGTAATTTTTTTGCCGAATCTGAGTATATGAATATGGGAAGAGGTAAAGGTAAATTGTATGATTCCATTTCAGTCCAGTGAGGGAGATCATTTGATGAAAAATAATATGTCATAGACCTCAGTTGTGCCGACCAATAATACAACATAAAATTTGGACATTTCAGACCTCCACGATCAAATGGTAAATATAATAAAGACAGACGTAATCTAGCCCTCCTGTTGTTCCATATAAATTCCACTAACTTTTTTTTTATTCTTGAGAATAGATCTAAAGGTGGTGATAAGGGAATGTATTGAAATAAATAAAGTATTTTAGGTAAAATATTACTTTTAAGTATATTGATTCTCCCGATCATCGACATTGGTAGTGACATCCATCTCTGAGTTAACTCACTGATATCTGACATTAAGGCTTCATAGTTGACACTGGCGACTGATTCTAGCTTAGGCATAATTTGGATTCCTAAATATTTAAACTGATTTACAACATTGAATTGATTTACCTCAGGGGCTGGGTAATTTCTCTGGGTCTCATTTAGCATTAATATTGAAGATTTAGTTTTATTTATTTTATATCCTGATATTTCCCCAAAATTCTTTATTAAATTCAACAAGGTTGGAATTGATTTTTTTAGATTCGACATAAACAAAATTATATCATCGGCGTACAGGGAGATTTTATGTTCTGTTGGTCCAACTTTAATTCCATATATTTGTGAATGTAAACGTATCGCTATCGCTAAAGGTTCAATTGCCATAGTAAACAGTAAAGGTGAAAGTGGACAGCCTTGTCGACATCCTCTATTGATTTTTATTGGTTTTGAAATATTGTTGTTTGTTAGGATTTCTGCTGTAGCATTATTGTATATTATTTGAACCCATTTTATGAAATTATTTCCAAGTCCAAACCTTTGTAGGACTTCAAAAAGAAAGGGCCATTCAACTCTATCAAAGGCCTTTTCGGCGTCCAATGATAGGAGAGCTGTATCCGGTGCTTCTTTATTAAAATAAATAATATTAAATAGTCTTCTTACATTATGGAAGCCTTGTCTACCCTTTATAAAGCCATTCTGATCTCGATTAATAATATTTGGTAAAATTTCTTGTATTCGTCTTGCTAAAATTTTACAGATTATCTTAAGGTCGGCGTTTAATAGGCTTATTGGTCTCATATTTTCACATTTATTAGAGGGCTTACCTGGTTTTGGCAGCAGTATAATTAAGGCATTATTTATGTATGATGGTAAATTATTATTTTGAAATGCTTCTAAAACCATTTCCAAAAAAGGTTTTATTAATTTATTCTTAAATTTTTTATAAAGGTCAACTGGAAGACCATCTGGTCCTGCACTTTTTCCTGATTTCATATTATCAATGGCTAGCCCAACTTCTTCTTGACTAATTTTAGACTCCAATATCTCCCTGTTTTCATTTGGAATACACGGTATAGATAGTTCGTTCAAAAACCCATTTAGTTTTGTTAAATCAGGTTCATTTTTGGTATCATATAATTTTTCATAGTAATCTCTAAAGGCTCTATTAATTTCTAAAGGATCTATAACTACCTGTCCGTTACTTATAATACTGGTAATTGGTGTTTTAATTTCTAATTGTTTAATCTGCCATGCTAATAATTTTCCTGATTTTTCACCTTGTTCATAAAAAGATTGTTTCAATCTTAGAAGACTCGAGGCAGCTCTATTCGCTGATTTTTTGTCGTATTCAGCTCTCAAAATCAGTAATTCATTCTCCAACCTTGGGTCACTTCCTGCATACACTTTTTCCTGAAGATTTTTTATTTTATGTTCCAATTTAGCTCTCTCCTCTCGAGTCTTCTTAGATTTTGATCCTGTATAACTAATAATATGTCCCCTAATAAAAGCTTTGAAAGCCTCCCACTTTACACATGCTGATGTTTGTGTAGTATTGATGTCAAAGAACTCGTCTATCTGTTTTTCTATATACTTGACAAATTCCTCATCCTGAAGCCATTTATGCTGAAATTGCCATCTACCTGATTCCTTTGTCAATTTTTTATCTACATATATTAGACAACAGGGTGCATGATCAGAGATCACGATGTTATCATAAAAGCAGTTTTGAATCTTGGACCTTAATTCTGTGGAAATCAAAAAATAATCAATACGTGAGAATGTCTTGTAGGTACTGGAATAACAAGAATAGGCTTTAACTTGTGGTTTCATTTCTCTCCATATATCTAACAATCTCAATTCTTTCATAAAATGATTAATAGTCATCCTACATCCAATGTGCGTACAATCCAGTCCTGTTGATCTATCCACACCTGGATTCAATGTACAATTAAAATCCCCTGCTATTATATGTTGCCCTGTAAGTGATGATAAGATGAGAAATAAATTAGCAAAGAACTTCTGATCATCTATATTGGGACCATATAAGTTCACAAGATTTATATTTTCTAATAGCAAAGAACCTTGAATGATTACATATCTTCCAAATTTGTCTCCAATTACATTTTTCACTTGAAAAGGAACTGATTTATGTATGAGAGTCATAACTCCCCTGGCTCGGGATGAAAATGAAGAGGTGAATACACTTCCCTGCCATCTACTCCTAATTCTTTTAACATCCTCCTCTATCAGATGAGTTTCTTGTAAAAACACAATTCTTGAACCCATGTCCTTTATTTTATTCATAACTTGTTTAAGTTTTTTTAAATTTTGTAGACCTCTGCAATTCCATGAAGTTAAATTAAGATTAACACTTTGGTCCATGATCAATAGAGAGTTTGGGATTACCTTGCAGTGTAAACATGCTCATACAGAGATGCAAAAACATGAGTGGTTGAACATTCATCCTACAAACTACACACAAACAAATTTCCCCTTCCCACACTTGTGGCAAACCCCCCAAAATCAAAAGAAAAATTCTGTCTCCCGATATAGCCATCGACCGTTCCACACCCACGGGGAACAGCCTAAGCCACTCCTTCTTCATCCTCCCAATCACCCTAACTCTACTGCTTTTAATGACGTAGCATTAACTCTCCTCTGTAGTTTTCCAACTTAACTCCAAAATTTTTAACAACTTTGTACATCGTAGTTTTTTTTTTTTGTTTGTTTTTGTTTTTGTTTTGTTATTTTAATATATAATACAATCTATATTTTGTAAACTTACTATTTACTTCAAGTCAGTCAGATGCCTGTGCAAATGCTTAATTATTCTACCTTATATTTTGTTCATGCTTAGCTCCCACCAGTCTCTTCTTCTTCTTTGATCTTCTTGATGAACTCCTGCGCCTCCTCTGGGGTCTTGAAGATGTGGGTTCTGCCCTCATACGTGGTCAGCAGTCTCGCAGGATAGATTACACCATGACGAATCCCAAGGTTGCGCAGCTCCTTACGTACGGGATCAAACTGCTTCCTCAATTGCTGGATTCCTGTGGCCAAATCTGGGTAGAACCGCACCTGCTGGTCCTGGTGTTTAATCTCTCCTTTAGCACGTGCAGCGTTGAAGATCTTCATCCTGTCTCTGTTGCTAAGAAACTTCATAATTAAGGTCCTCGGCGGTCCCTTATCTCTCCGTGGGCCAATACGATGTGCTTTTTCCAGAACCACTGCTGATTGCAACTCCTCGCTGCCCAGCACCTCCGGAATCCACTTTTCCAGAAAGGCACATACGTCCCGACCTTCTGATTCCTCTGGAAGACCCACCAGCCTCAAATTATTCTGTCTCGACCGAGATTCCAAATCCAAAATATTATCTTCCAGAGATTTATTTTTTTTTTCCAAAGTGCGCACCTTTAATTGAAGACGGGTGACGTCATCTTCAGCACTAGCGAGACGGAGCTCCATCTGCGCCGTTTGTTCTACACAGTCACCCAATTCCTTTCTTATTCCTTCCAACGCTGTCATAATCCCATCAAATCTAGAGGAAAAGTCCGCTCTCATTGAACTCATGGCAGCCATCAGCGCATCTGCGCCATTCCCCGCAGAAATCGCACCGCCGCCAGCCTCCTCCGCCATATATGGAGTTTTATTTGCTGCGTCACAGACCTGAAAGTCCGTTAATTTGGACTGTTTCGGCGGCTCGCTTTTTCCTTTTCCTGGTTTTCCAGCCTTAGGCTTCGCCGACATATCCTCGCCCAAATGCTGGGATACGTTCTGTCCCAAATGAGAGAGTTATTTGCCGATTTTTTTCTCCAGGAGCAGAGCAGAGCGAGACACGTCCGTCCTACGTGGCAGCCATAACCGGAAGTCACCATTTGCTTTTGACTTAAAACATGCTGTTCATGATGTTATATGATACTATTTCTACCTGTTCACAGCTTCATAATTCATCCAACTCATGTAATATTTAAGTGATAGATGGTCTTGTAGGCTCATTAAACAGGTTTGAGTTGATTTTCCAATTTAATTTGGTGAAATTCAGCTCAAGCTCTCAGCTTGTGGAATGAATTTTCGTTAATTTAGCCGTTTCTGTTTGTTGGAATGAAATATTAAATTGGCTCCTCATAAGTATAACCAATATGTCCGCATGTCTGCTTTGGTCACAGCTCAGATTTAGTTTTTTACCTCAAGCTACTCGTTACTACCTGTCCAGATTTTAGTCTGTTTTTCTGGCAAATACCTCACTTCACTCTCTTTGTATCCGTCCACCTCTCTCTCTCCTTATCATGCATTCTGTGACCCTCTGTTTGGCTCGCCCTCATGTAACTACCTCAAGGCTACTGAGATAGGGAGATTTGAGAGAGGCAGAGGAGTAGAAAACTAAATCGTAAATGTGAGATAACCTGCGTGAGTCCACCAGCTGCACAGACATTAAATTGGCTGGTTTTAATCACACCTCCCCCAGCCTTTCCCCAACAGTTTCTTCAAGGCCAAGAAAGTAGTAGAGATTTTAATATGTCTCAGTTGGTGGATTTTATTTGCAGCTGCATACTGTGAGGGATTAGAAGGATTAATTGCTTGGAGGCTCATTATGCATGTGTTGATTACAGTCTAAACTTCAGTTTCTCTCATTCTGTCATTATTTCGGTGATCTAACATTGTTTTCCTTGTTTATCAAAGCTATATACAACATGGAAAAATATTTTTATCTTTATTTTATGTATAAATGTTTAACATGGTCACATATGAAAAATTACACTGGTCAACACCAAGTTTATTAAAGTCTTTTAAGTTTTTAGCTGATTTGGGACAATTTTGATGTGCTGAATCCAAAAATCACATTGGTTTTGCTCAATCAGGTCAACTTTTTGAACTGTGGCCACATGTTTTTTTACGTTTTTGTTTACATGTACGGGTATTTTCGCTTTATATGATGCAAAATTCTTTATTTCTTAATTCTATGAATTTTGAACAGTGATGATGTAACATTCAATTTACATGTACTTACCTTTATCAATGTCTACTATTCAATTTACAGTACAACTGTACAACTGCTTACAACTTTGCATAAAAACCTGACCTGATTGAGAGAAAGGGATGTCATTTTTGGGATTCAGTGGTGCAAAACTGTCTTTAAATCAGTTGAAAAAAACCAGACAACTTACAAAAAAATTGTTCTTGTTATGCTGTGTTGGAGACAGTGTGTACTTTATGTATAAATGTTTCTTCCCCCTTTTTTCCCCTCTGCAGTGCATTCTAAATCTTGCTTGCTTGAATCATTATTGCAAAGTTGCCCCTGTTTGGCATATTTTTTATGAGACAGTGTACCGACTGTTTCCTCAAAGCAGTGAAATCATCAGTTGCTGGATTTGAGTTCCAGGCAGATTACCTGCTACACTTTGTCCAAGTACTGTATCTATTTTTTATTGTTGGGAAGCAGGAGTACCAGCAGCAGGGTTATACTGTATATAGATGCACAGACACACCTCAAAGGGAGCTCCAGTTGTTGGTCGTCTTTGGTCATTGCATCTCTGCATACAAGGTGACTGTTGTGTTCTCCCTCCTTGTCATCCTCATCTTCAAATAAAAAACACTCTGGCTTGTTTAAGCCTGTTGCACTGTGACTTGTATGAAGCAGCAGCAGCAGCAGCAGCAATGTTTTTACAGGCAGTCACATATCAAAAATGTGCTCTAGCAGTAAAGTCATGAGAAATTATAACCAGCTTCTCAATATCTTTCATCTCCATTGAACTCATCCTATCATCCCACCAACTTAAATGTACTTTATCCAGTATGTATTAGTAGAGTGATGCATCATCTGCATACCATTTAAGCTAGACTTTGTAGTCAAGACCAGAATGTACCGAGATCAAGACTTTAAAGTAGAACTGAACTGAACGGCATTGAACGGCACTGGGCGATAGTACATACAATTATAAAGATAATTTATCATTGGCACCCCCTCCACAAATCCCGGAATCTTGGAGAAAATCGCGATTTTGAATTTCCCGCCCTGAAAAATCAGACAAATCCGCCGATTAACCGGAAGTGCAGCCGGAGTTCCGCGTGACGTCACGAGTGTGACCCAGTCCTCATGTTTACCATTGCGAGCACATCGACACTGGTTGTTTTTGGTGCATTTCGTCGTGATAGTCGACTACAAAACACTTCCAACACCTGGGAAGATCTGTTCAGTGGCCAAGGAAAGCTGTCATGGCGACGAAAGAAAAGAAAGGGGGAGGAAAAGTGACCGGGAAGCGATGCGTTTCTAGATATACAGTGATCCCTCACTTATCGCGTTTAATGGGGACCAGAACCGACCGCGAAAAGTGAAAAACCGCGAAGTAGCGTCACACCCCCCCCCAAGGGCGTCACAAGCACTATTTTGCACAAAAAGGCACAAGAGAACAGCGAAAAGTGCCACTGAGCAGCACGAGCGATAAAGAACAATGAATGCGGTCTTCCTTCGCTGGGTAAAACGTCTCGGCCAATCAGCTTGCGAGATTCCCGAGCGGTGAAGAGGTGGGCGGAGAGGAGTGGAGCGGTGGTCAGAGAGGTGGATTTTGAGTTGTGCGGGCTCTCCATGTTGATACCTGATGTTCTAATGTAGTCTCCCTGCCTTCTACATTAGAACATCAGGTATCAACACGGAGAGCCCGCACAACTCAAAATCTACCTCTCTGACCACCGCTCCACTCCTCTCCGCCCACCTCTTCACCGCTCGGGAATCTCGCAAGCTGATTGGCCGAGACGTTTTACCTCACAAGCTGATTGGCCGAGACGTTTTACCCAGCTTCGCTCCCTGCCGAGCGCCTATACCCAGCGAAGGAAGACCACATTCATTGTTCTTTATCGCTCGTGTTGCTTAGTGGCACTTTTCACTGTTCTCTTGCGCCTTTTTGTGCAAAATAGTGCTTGTGACGCCCTTGGGGGGGGGGGGGGTGACGCTACTTCGCGGTTTTTCACTTTTCGCGGTCGGTTCTGGTCCCCATTAAACGCGATAAGTGAGGGATCACTGTAATAAGTTGGAAAAATGCTGATGGTTTTTTTTCCCTTTTTTTATTGTTAATTTTCCTTATCCTGACACCCCAAACATGCCAAAGTAAAGACTCACCATTCTGTATTCAATAAGCGACTCTCCTCCCCATCACTGCTGCGGTCTGAGTCGGTGCCGGAATCCCCCGAAAATTCTGGCTCTAATCTGTACGGTTCGATGCCTCCCTCGCTCTCTTCCTGTTCACTTGACACTCCTGCATCCTCCTCTGTCTTGTCACCGATCCTGAATGCCTCTTCACTCTGAAAACTCTGGTGTAACTGCTATCATCTGCCATTGTTGTTTTGATAAGGGTCACACTCGTGACGTCACGCAGCGTCGTCTGCACTACTTCCGGTTTGTTTGGCACTGCCAGCCAGAGGCAAAAGTTTATCGGCTTATAGCTTGGCCATCGCACGGCCTAAAAATTTCTTTTATGTGTTGAAAAATACAATAGGTAATAAGGAATTAATCTGCTATTCTACTTTTTTGGCAAAAAGGTGAGTTCAGTTCTACTTTAAGGGATCAAGCTCAAGGCAAGCAGAGACAAAATTGAGACCGAGACCACTGTGTATGTACATCTTGGTCTTAATATCTTAAAGTCTTGGTCTTGGTACACTCTGGTCTTGGTGTGGTCTAGACTACAACAACAATCTAAATCCTGCACAAGTGTTCCAGGTTCTGTTATCCTGTTTGTGTCCTGGTGACACTTAAGACGGCCCATGTTGTTGTCCACTGTTATGACGCTGCCCTGTCTTGACCTGTCAAACACAGACACCTCCTCAGCGTCTGAAGACGAGGGCTCACTGCGCCGGCAGGGACGTCTGGCCACCTCCACGCCCTACCAGGGCCACAGTCATCCAGCTGTTGAGCACTGGTTTAACCGTGTCATCCAGGGTTCGTCCACCTCATCCTCTGCGTCATCCACCTCATCCCACCCAGGAGGGAGATCCGTCACCAACACCGCTGCCCACGCAGCCCTCAACGCCAATGCTACAGCTACCGCACTGGCGGACCTTATGGCACACACCCAGCTAGGTCAGTGGCACACAAAGACTCATATGGCATCACATGTGGTCTTGATCTCTTTTAGCGATGCTTTACTATCATTTTGCTGCTGCAGAACATATAGTACATTATAGAGCAATGGAAATATATTGTGTTCATGCCAGGTAAAACAAACATTCCATTTTATTGTGCCATCTATCTATATTTGCCAGGCAGCCATAAATCATACCCATACAACCTTGCAGCACAATTATAAACGTGCTTGTGTCAGATAGTCTTGACGGCATATTATCAAGAATGTTTTTTGTCTTCTATTTATTTTATTAGTCACTATTGTCTAGTCAGCCTGAATGTAGACTCTGTCAAGCATCGTAACCTACAGTATATTGTCTAACACAGACTGTTTTTCTACAGCGGTAGCTTGATTGCCGACAGACTGCTCCACACATTTTTTTCTTTACTTCACTGGGCTTTATCTTCCGTCAGATACACAAAAGCACTTGGTGATGACAAGACAAAAGGAACCGGTGACAGCTTTGATTCAGGTCTTTCTAATTACCCATCGCTGTCTACAATCTCACAGTCAGTCGGCCATGAAAAAAATCGCTCTGCCACACCTCTGTCAAAGATGCTTGTTCCTTATTGTGTCACAGGCTTGTTAATGAGAGCCAGTTGATTTGCTCTCTGCATCAACAGCGTGAGGCGGTGCTCTGCTTTCTCGTGTGTGTTTGTGTTCATTCCTCTGGTGCGTGTTTCTGCCACAGCGACATCGTATTAGAATGGAGCTGTGCTTTTTTCCCGGCAGCCCATCTCCCCTCAAGGTTTCTGTCATAAAGTAGCAGCAGTGACTGGTGCTGAATGAAGCTGTAAATAAATCTCACATATTTCCCTGGCCCCTTAAGCAAGGATCCCATCTGTCATTTATTTCTGCAATAGGAACACATGCTATGTGTTGTTGAGGAAATTCACTTTAGTCTCCCCATTATCTGTCTACACTGCACTAGGGCATACTACTGAATTTCTTAAAGGGTTTCAGGACTATTTTTAGAAGAGAGCCACAATATTAGGATTCTTTAATTTCCCAATAACCGATATGCCAGTATTTTGAAAATAGTTTTTACCGATATATGGACATATTTTCCCCACTGTTTACATCTTGCTTGTCTTACAGTGATGATTAACTGGCATGAAAGACACAAGCTGCGTTCCAATTGCTCAGCAGTATACTCTGAAGTGGACTGCACAGGGTAGCCGCCATAGTAACTGAGATTCCAAATCGAAGGGAGCAAATGGTCTTCAGTTCGAAGGGAACTGAGAACTGTGCAGGGAAGAAGTGAACAACCGTACATCACTTCACCAGAAGCTAACAAAAAGATTACCTCAAATACCGCCTCAAATACGAGTAAAACAAACTATTGTTGCTAACGTTATTAACAAGCTAAACTGATGTTGGTTATTGTTGAAATCAACTGACTGTAATAAAAATCTTTGTATTAATACTTAGAAAATATAAATTATCCACCAAAGTATCAGTACGTGTCTGTGGTTACTGTGGAAATGCACGGAGGAGGGAGCCCACGTCACAGGGTGTTTCAGATGGAGAAATTTTGTGAAGGGGCAGGTAACTTCACTGATAGTCCCTGAGAACGGAGCAGGAAGTAGGGAATACAGTTGAAGTAAGCTGTGGATCGGAACGTAGCTTCATTCCCCAAGGAAAATAATTGACAGCTACCACCATGAGCAGAGGAGCTCAGGCTTTACGGGCCAATTTTATTGAACTTTTATGCTACTTTGTAAACTTTTTTTCATGAATATTTTTAAAATTTGGGTGCTTTCAATGATCTTGTTTCAGCGTGGAGCAAGAATATTTTTTGCATTTACATGCCCACTATCAGCAGAGACTTGCTCAAATTATGAGGCGAGAAAGCGATAAACTGTCAGTACAGACTGCTGAATATTATCATGAAAAGGACTAAATGGAGAGTATGGTTACTTCTGTGCTTGTCACCAAGATAAGGAGTGAGTTAGCTTCCATTGAGCAGCTCATATCAGATCTCCCTTCAGCGCCAGGCCACCCTCAACTCCCGACTACCCTCCTTAGAATGTCTTGAGGAGAATAGCAGGTAGCATACAGCACCGAGTCGCCCCATCTCCTGGCTGCTCCACCTTGGCTTTGGTGGTTAAGGTAAGGAAATGTGTTCCCATCCCCTCTTTGATTTCACCGATCTGGTGTTATCCAACTCCTTCACTCCTCTGGCTGCTCTACCAAACTCCCTGTCACCATTCTTGAATGGAGGTCATAATGAAGGTAACAGCAAGGCTAGAGCTACTGCCCCAAAACCAAAGATCCCCTGGCTGTAATCCTAACACAGGTAGGCACTGTGGAGGAGACTGCTGCTGAAGTTTTGTTTTTTTTTATCTTCACTATTGTGTCTTTCTCTGGTTTGGGCTTGGTGGATTCCTCATGTTGTGTTTTTGCTCCATCTCACGTGGCTATCCTTGAGGCAGACATGCTTGTTTTCTTACGCTCGGCCAGTGTGATGATGCCATTCCCTTGCACTACACGAAAGGCATAACGCTGTTATATTTTACCAGTTGTAAGTATTCATTTGTGCTGATGTCGATAGATAATTTTAATTGCTTTATCATCCGATACCGATCATGTGCCAAATATTATCATGCATCTCACATTTTTAATGTTGCTTTTACATGGCTGGTGCTCTCCAAGCTGGAGTTTTGGGTTGGTGATCTTGATCTAAGCAGTTGTGATTTAAAAAAAGGCCAGCAACACACACACCACATTTATAAAAATTCACTGTAGTTGACACCCGAGCCCTTGCAAATGGTAGCGCGAGCTTGGGTCTCACAAAGCCGTCCTTTTGCATTGTATCAGCTGGTCATGCACCTCTTGATTTTCGGTCATGCACCTCTTGATTTTCGGTCATGCGGTGTATGCAGGGCATTCAGAAAAAGGGATGGACTGGAAGCAAGATTTACACTTGCGCAGATTATTTGACCTTTTGTGCTTTTGTAATGTAAGCATTCATGCTTGCACAGCATTATTTCTGTCATGTCTATCTGACGTTTACAGATTTGTAATTGCACATTTTTTAGTTCTCCTTACTCTTTGGTATTTTTATAACAACTTTTGTATCTCAGCATTTGTATGTGAACAAATTTATTCTTTTATAGTTGCTTTCTGTTAACAGATTTATATTTGCACAAGCCACGGTTACATGTGCAAAATTTCTTCAGTCTGATTACAATTCAGATCAGAACTTTACTGTTTACATGGATCCTGAAAAAGTTGATCTGATTAGGATGTGCATTTACAAGTATCACAGGTTTGAACGAACTAAATCATTTTGACATGCGCACAATTATCCAACATTCTGGAAATAGTAGTAGAAGCAAATTCCAATATAAACAAACCCCGTATCGTCTTTTTTTTTTTTTTTAAATGGACCTGTATTGTGTTATTCAGACTGTACTTTCCAGCAGTACATACTTATGCATATGACGAACAGAGGGAGACAGCAGGACGATACAGACCAGTTCTGTTTTACTCCCGCCATGTCTTCCGCTAGCTGCTGTAAAGGCGGAAGTACATCACGTCGACGTGTAGCTGACGTACAGACATGCGCAGTAAAATATTTTCTACCCAAACTTTGGAATAAGTGTTTATATGCGCACCACTCGGATTATAAACCACACACGGACACATTGCGTGATTACCGTATGCCTATGTTGCACTGAGGCATATAAAAAGGACAATGTGGTGCACAGTGAAATTTAACTTATAATCACACAAAAATATAAGTGGAATCTGCGACATAATGGTCTATGTGACATCATAAAGACGCATTTGTGACCTATGATGCCTGAGATCATACATCTAAAGACACATGACACAGACACATGGTCTATGTGACATCAAAAGACACATGTCTTATGATGCCTGAGATCATAAGCCATCCTATGATGCTCAGGCAGTGATCGTAGGCTCTCTGCCTATGAAGCGTGACAGATTTCTTGCTTTGATAGAGTGATGATGATTTATAGAGTGATAGTGATGGAGTGATGAATGATAGTGATACGATAGCATGATGAAGTGATAGAGTGATGAGTGATGACGAGTGATGATAGTGAAGAGTGATGATGATGTTCAGTTAAGAAATGCTACATTTCCTGAGCAAAGAAATTCTTACTTTGCTCTCCGATTGAATGCCAAGGTAAAAGGTACAGAAACAACAATTCTAATAGGTCATGACACACTAACTCAGTAAATCCTAATCATCATCATCACTCTATCACCATCATCACTATCACTCCACACTTCATAAGATAAGCCTTTATTAGTCCCACAATGGGGAAATTCCAGGATTGCAACAGCACAGGGATAGCAACACTCAGAGCAACAATCAGAAGGCAAGAGAAAAAAACAAGAGCAGCAAGTATACATATGTACATACTGTATATATATATATATATATATATACGTATATATATATATAGACACAGTGCGGAGCATTGTAGCTAGATGGGATAGATATATAAATATATAAACACAGTGCGGAGCATTGTAGCTAGATGGAATAAATATGTAGATATATAAACACACAGTACGGAGCATTGTAGCTAGATGGAATAAATATGTAAATATATAAACACACAGTGCGGAGCATTGTAGCTAGATGGAATAATATGTAGATATATAAACACACAGTGTGGAGCATTGTAGCTAGATGGAATAGATATATGAATATATAAACAGTGCGGAGCATTGTAGCTAGATGGAATAAATATGTAAATATATAAACACACACAGTGCGGAGCATTGTAGCTAGATGGAATAATATGTAGATATATAAACACACAGTGTGGAGCATTGTAGCTAGATGGAATAGAAAGATGAATATATAAACAGTGCGGAGCATTGTAGCTAGATGGAATAAATATGTAAATATATAAACACACACAGTGCGGAGCATTGTAGCTAGATGGAATAATATGTAGATATATAAACACACAGTGTGGAGCATTGTAGCTAGATGGAATAAATATGTAAATATATAAACACACACAGTGTGGAGCATTGTAGCTAGATGGAATGAAACAGCACAACCGTCTACTTAGTTATCCTACATGGTATGATTATGTGGTTATTATGCCAGATTATGTGGTTCCAAGGTTGTCATAGCCAGAAGCGGTACTGGGGTTAAGCTCCCAGTGCTCATAAAATGCTCCTTACGGCGTGCGTCTCGAAAAGCCTCTGACAACTAAGTCCAACTCCTAGCCTGCCCGTGTGGTTTAGTCTCTAAGCCCGGCAGAACTGCTTTTACTAATAGGAGAAGGGGCGAGGGCGGATCTCTGGCGCCTTAAAACCAGATGCTTCGGGTAGATGGTGGCTCGTCAACCTGGGAAGGTGGCCCATCTAGGGGAAGGTAAACCCTGATTTCAAACCTCCACTGCCTTGCGGCACACCCGGTCACGGGAAAGGCTTCGGGAGTCAACCCTGAGGAAAAATCCGGAGTCGGAGCCCCTAAGGCAGTTCTCTGTTGTGCTCAACATCGTTCTGGCAGCTCCTGCGACGGCGCTGGTGCCAAACTGTAGCAGCCCTGCTGTTCCTTTGGATTCATCAGTGACGTGGAGAGGGGGGACATGCTGCATGGGTAACATCTTGTCCTCCATATCTTCCTGCCCAGGCTTGAATCCTACCAACGCCCAACGCTGGAAGGTAGAACACCGGTGCGCATCGGCCTGTTCAGCCACAGGCGGTGCTGTTCCAGCAGAGTAGACGTTTAGGATTCTCCTGCATTACCGACTGCACTATATGGTTCTCCACATTATCTGCTGCTCATTAATATATTTAAACTGCTGACTAGTATTACTCACTCTTATTCTACACTTTATTGCATGTATAGTTTATTTCTTTTATTTATCATGTTTAATGTTGCAGCATTGCACCGAGACAAATTCCTAGTTTGTGTACTACATGAACAATGGCAATAAATCTGATTCTGATTCTGAGACCGACGGAGGCCGACGATGATTATGTACCCATACATATTCTCACCCTCCATAGCGACTGGTATTTTCCTAGTTGTATGCCGGAGGGGACCATTGTGTAAGTCTATTGCGTCTTTTGCATTCAAAACTATTAGGTTGTCACATCTTTTTGCTATCTTTGCGAGCAGCCCTGCTTAGGTTGTACAGTCTGACAGCCGTAGGTAGGAAGGACCTGCGAAACCTCTCGGTTGTGCACCTAGGATGATGTAGTCTGCTGCTAAATGTGCTCCTCAGTGCATTCAGTATGTCCTGCATAGGGTGGAACTCGGACTCCAGCAGAGATGACAGTTTAGCCACCGTCCTTCTCTCTCCTATCTCCTCCACTGGGTCAAGGCGCTGCCCCAGGACAGAGCTAGCTTTCTTGATCAGTTTGTTCAGTCTCTTCCTATCGGCTGCTGTAATGCCACTGCCCCAGCAGACCACTCCAAAAGTGATGGCTGATGCCACCACCGTGTCATAGAATGTCTTCAGCAGCGCCCCTTGTACACCAAAAGACCTGAGTCTCCTCAGCAGGAACAGCCTGCGCTGTCCCTTCTTGTAGAGAAGCAACAGTGTATGTATACTAGCTGCTCTTGTTTTTTCTTGCCTTCTGATTGTTGCTATCCCTGTGCTGTTGCAATCCTGGAATTTCCCCATTGTGGGACTAATAAAGGCTTATTTTACCTTATCTTAGAGTGCGTCAGTATTGTGGGACCAGTCTAGTTTATTGTTCAGATGAACACCCAGGTACTTATAGGATGTCACCATCTCGATGTCTGTTCCCTGCATATTTACTGGTGCTGTGAGGGGTTGTCCTTGCCTGCGGCAGTCCACCACCAGCTCCTTAGTTTCCCTCGCGTTGATCTGGAGGCAGTTCCGATGGCACCAGTCCACGAAGTCCTGGATAAGCCCTCTGTACTCAGCTTCATCTCCGTTGGAGATGAGGCCAACGATCGCAGAGTCATCAGAGAACTTCTGTAGATGGCAGTGTGTTGTGTTGTGTGAGAAGTCCACAGTATAAAGGGTGAACAGGAAGGGAGCCAAAACCGTTCCCTGGGGGGCCCCCGTGCTACCGGTGATCGTGTCGGACACCCAGTCCCAGGTTCTCACAAACTGAGGCCGATTAGTGAGGTAGTCCAGGATCCATGATGACAGGTGCTGGTCCATCCAGGTTCATCACACTATAAAAGCAAGAAATCCTTGCGTGTCTGTCTGTCTGTGTCACGCTTCGTAGGACATCATAGGACGGCCTATGATCTCAGGCATCATAGGACACAAATGTGTCTTTATGATGTTACATAGACCATATGTCTTTTGATGTCACATAGACCATGTGTCTGTCTTCTGATCTCTGCATGAACATCATAGAACTTCCTATGATCTCAGGCATCGTAGGACAGACATACGGCTTTATGATGTCACATAGACTGTGTCTTTGAAACCACAGAGCTCATAGGACGATTTGTCTTTATGATGTCACACATAGATTTGTCTGTGTTGACAAATGTCTTTCACAGACCACAGAGATCACAGGATGATTTGTCTTTCTATGTGCATAGGACATGTCTTTATGATGTCATATGATCACTGTACATCATAGGACGTCCTATACCGTCTTTGATTTTCATGATCCTGTCCATGAACTGGAATTACGACGCACCTATCCCTCAACCAGTGGTCTCAACAAAGAAGACGACCCCACCAGATGGAGAGCAATAGAATGACAACTGTTGCATGTCAGAAAAGATGCCATGAAGATGGAAGTTCCAGCAGTACATCGCACCCATCTGAGACAGGAGGACACCCTTCACCAGCAAAGGGTACGCCAGACTTTAAAGCACGTTTCTAGGCCATCATAGGACGGCCTATGATCTCTGCCTCATTATCATAACGTGTCCTATGAACTCAGACATCATAGGACGACTCGCCATGCCTACATGATGGCAAATGTGTAACCTTGACGATGCTAGTCTTCACTACAAATGTGTAAAATGCCAAGCAAAGTGCTGATTTACTCCGGGTGCTCTGGTTTTTTGGTTTCTACGGGCATGCATGGGCTTTCCTGAACAGGGTCGAAAGCCACTTTTTCAGGATCGTGCCCATGAACTGGAATTACGACGCACCTGTCCCTCAACCAGTTGTCTGAACAAAGAAGAACACCCACCAAATGGAGAGCAATAAAATGAGAACTGCTGCACGTCAGAAAAGATGCTGTGAACATGAAACACCTCAGGTTCCACCAGTATGCTGCAGGCGTGACTGTGAACAACACAGCCGTCTTGACAGGAGGAGACCCTTCAGTGTTCTGAATGAAGAAGATGACCCACCAGATGATGTCTATATGATGGCACATAGACAGAGCACATGACTCCCTACAAGACAATACTGTATACTGTATATAGACACAGGTAAGCAACATAAACAGCCCCAGATGGCAGGACATATTTTGTATGATTTTTATGTTTTGCTGCATACAAAAGCTGTCACATGTGATTGCCACTTAGTGCTGTGTTGCTATATCAACTGTCCTGTAAGTGGCAAGAATTCTGTTCCAATGCATCCCCTCTACGGGCATGAGCGGGTATGCACTAGTACTAATAGAAGCTAATAACACACACACCAACACACAGTTACGCAGTAGAGGAATGAAATTGTAAATTCACTGGATGACTAAAGTGATGGTGGTGTATTGATATCAGAGATGAAGTGAACCTGAAATGGTATGAACCTATGTACAGTGTGCAAATGAGCACTGTGCAACCTGATTTGAACCTGAGATGGCATAGACTCCTGTACAGTGTGCAAATGAGCATTGTGCAACGAGCAGTGTATCATTACAAATTATTTTTGTAACGATAGTACCAGTAGACTGTGCATGATGAGTAGCAGCAGTGATGATATGGACATGAGACGGGTGATACTATATCTACTGTACAGGTGAGCAGTGTGCAAATTTAGCAGCCGGTGTGTGAGTTCCTATATGCAAAGCTGTATTATGGAGTTTTGGGAGTTATCTTTTCAGGAGTCTGATGACAGTGGGAAAGAAGGAGTTCTTCAGTCTGGTTGTCCTGCATTTCACACTTCTGTACCTCCGGCCTGAGGGTAGAAGTGTGAACAGTCTGTGCTGGGGGTGGGTGGGATCCTGGAGGATGGTGTCAGCTCTCCTTTGGACTCTGCGGTGGTAGATGCTCTGCAGAGAGGGGAGTGGAGTCCTGATGATCTTCTCCACTGTCTTCACCACTGTCTGCAGGCATTTGTGCTCCAGGGCAGTGGTGCTGCCGCCATACCACGCAGTGATGCAGTTGGTCAGGATGCTTTCAAGGATGCAGCTGTAGAAATTGTTCAGGATCCTGGAAGACATGCCAAACTTCTTCAGCCTCCTCAGAAAGTACAGTCACTGCTGAGCTCTCTTTACCATCTCTGTGGTGGTGTGTGTCCACTTATGGTCCTTGCTGATGTGGATGCCCAGGTATTTAAAGCTGCTCACCCTCTCCACCTCAAGCTTGCAGATGAACAGCGGCCGATGCGGTCTCCTCCTCCCTTTCCTCATGTCCACTATCATCTCCTTTGTCTTGTCCGTGTTTAGGGTGAGGTTGTTGTCCTCACACCATGACACCAGGTTCGCCACCTCCCTCCTGTAGGATGCTTCGTCATCACCAATGATGCGTCCTATCACTGCTGTATCATCTGCAAACTTTAGGATGATATTGCCCTTGTGGGAGGCAACACAGTCATGGGTGAAGAGGCTGTAGAGCAGGGGTCACCAACCTTTTTGAAACCAAGAGCTACTTCATGGGTATCGAGTCATGTGAAGGGCACCAGCTTGACACACTCCTCTAAAATAACAAATTGTGTGTGTGTGTGTGTGTATATATATATATATATATATATATATATATATATATAAATAATTATCAGTAACTTAAGAGTGGGTAACAGACAAGATCAATATATATTTTTTTTTGTTACTTATTTGTACCCGTAGGTAGATTTGGTTTGCAGTCTGGTGACAAGCCATCGGCTGCCGGTCGCTGCGAGCGCGAGCGCCCTAAACCTACATGTTTTTGGTATGCGGGAGGAAACCGGAGAAATCCCGGAGTAAACCCACGCAACACGGGGAGAACATGCAAACTCCACACAGCTCACTGTTGGTCGGGGGCTGGGATCGAACCCACGATCTCATGATCCCCGCGATCCCCCGGCCGAGGGTAAAACTGTGCTGCCACAGTGCTAAACCACTGCGCCACCGTGCAGCCCATTCAACACTTTATTTTTATTAATCTCAGCAATTGTTCAGATGATCACTTCTACATTAAAAAAATGTCCAGTTTTCACCAGTCCCTTTTAACCATAAAAAACTAAACCCTGTTAATTCATGAACTATGTTGAACCATGTTTGAAAAAGTTATGCAACATTTAAGAAAAATCAACTTTCATATTAAATAAATCTTATCACATTTTTAACTGAACAAATCTGCTGCAGTTCTGCTCAAAATCTGTTACATTTAATGAACACACTTTTGTGTGTTCTTCTTCACTGGAATTATATCCATACAGTTCTTGCCAAGAATCATGCTTGAGAAGAAGCTAAACAGCACAGAGTGCTTATATGCACGGTGGAACCGCGGCAGTACAATTTACCCTCGGCCGGGGGATCGTAGGTTCGATCCCTGCCCCCGGCCAACAGTGATCTGTGTGGAGTTTGCATGTTCACCCCGTGTTTGCGTGGGTTTACTCCGAGATTTCTCCGGTTTCCTTCCACATGCCAAAAACATGCAGGTTAGGGAGTTAAGGGGCGCTTGTGCACACAGCAACCGGTGGCTTGTCACCGGACTGCAGAAGAAATCTACCTTCCGTCAAAAAAAAAAAAGAGTGGGCAGCAGTGGGCCACAGTCGCCCCGCAAATGAAACACACGCAGCTTCCTTTCACGGTAGTAAAAAAGAACTCTTCCTCCCGCTCACTTTGAAAATGATAAATTTTCTGTCTTTTTTTTTTTTTTGAAAAAGAACTGTGTAGGAAACTGCACTCCACTCACATCTTCACTGCTCGCTAGCTTACTCTCCACAAGCGCGAAGGTTTTGTCATGAGCACAATACTGACCTTTGAACTAGGTCAGAGTTCACATTAACTTTACGTATAATAAACATATTTTCATTTTTTTTATTTTTAAGACATTGTCATTTTAAAATCTATATAAATGCAAGTGTGATTTTAAAAAATAGCGGCAGAAAAAATTACATCTTAGACGCAGCTCACTTGCGAGTTGTGCTATTTTTAGAACAGGCCTGCGGGCGACTCATGTGGTCCCTGCGGGCGACATGGTGCCCGCGGGCACCGCGTTGGTGACCCCTGCTGTAGAGGATGGGGCTGAGAACACAACCCTGTGGGACACCTGTGTTTTGTGATGATGCTGGCTGAAGTGCTGTTACCCATCCTGACAGACTGGAGACTGCCAGTTAGAAAGTCCAGTAGCCAGTCACAGAGGGTGGGGTGCAGGCCAAGTGAAGACAGTTTGTCGGTGAGTTTGTGGGGGATGATCTAATGATCCTAATGTAGGAGTCTTTATTAAACTTCCAGGTGGGAGAGAGAATAATGGAATGCTGCAGCGATAGCATCTGAGGTGGACCTGTTGGGCCGGTAGGCGTACTGCAGGGGTTCCAGGGTGCCCGGTATGCTGTCCTGAATGAGGGCCAGCACCACTCTTGAAGCACTTCATGATGATTGGAGTGAGTGCTACTGGTCTGTAATCATTCAGACAGGTCGGCGGGCTCCTTTTGGGAAGGGGGGTGATGATTGTCATTTTGAAGCAGAAGGGGACTATGTTCTGGTTGAGGGAGAGGTTGAAGATTGCTGTGAGAACGTCAGTCAGCTCTGCAGCGCATGCTCTGAGGGCCCACCCAGGTATGTTGTCTGGTCCTGCTTTCTTGCAGCAGTTGATATTCCTCAGTGCTTTGTTTACCTGGCCTGGTGAGACTCTTAGTGGGTGGAGGGGTGCGTGAGTGTGTGTCTCTTCTCTGTGCTGTGGCTGGTGGTCTCGATGCACGTATAAAAGATGTTGATCGTCCAGCAGGCTGTCTGTAGAGCTAGTGGTGCTGCTGTTGGGCCTCTTGTAGGCTGTGATGTGTTGCAGGCCTTGCCACATGCGCCCCGGGTCAGGAGTGGAGTAGAGGCTGTCCAGTTTTTCTCTGTACTGCCTCTTGGCTGTTGCTATAGACTCTCTGTCCATACTTTGCAGCTTTGTACTCAACCTCACAGCCTGATTTAAAGGCACGAGAGTGAGCACGCAGCATTTGATGTACCTGACTGTTGATCCAGGGCTTCTGGTTGGGAAACTTCCTGACCTGTATGGTGGGTACGATGGTATCAACGCATGTGCTGATGTACCCAGTCACGTATTCAGCATAATCTTGTATGTTTACAGAAGAGTCCTCGGGTGGCTGCAGCTTTAAACACAGCCCAGTCTGTGCAGGCAAAACAGTCTTGCGGGGGGTGCTCTCAGTCTCTGGAGTCCACAGCTTAATTTGCTTAATAACAGGGTTTGTTTGTTTCAGCTTTTGTCTGTATGTTGGGTACATAAACAATGAGATGTGATCTGACTGTCCAAAGTGGGGGCAGGGTGCTGCTCTGTAGGCGCCACTTATGTTGGAATAAACATGATCCAATGTGCTTTTATTGCGGGTGGGAATGTCCACATGCTGGTAATATTTGGGGAGTACGGTCCGTAAATTGCACTGGTTTAAAGTTACACCAGCAACAATAAAAACAGCATCAGGATGTTTTGTCTCTACTGTGCTGATGACATCATGGAGTTTGTTTAGCGCTACTGTGTAGTTGCTCTGTGGACAGATGTATACAGCGGCCAAAAACACAGCGGTAAATTCCCTCGGTAAATAATAGGGATGGCATTTCAGCAATAAAAACTCCACGTCGGGCGAGCAGTGCTTGTAGACGGTTTGTACATCTCCACACCACGAGTGGTTTATAAATACACACACACACACAATCCTCCCCTCGTCTTACTAGTGTCTCGTGTTCGGTCTGCCCGGTGTGTTGAGTGGGTCTGTAGCTGAACAGCTCTCTCCGGGACTCTGTCTGAAAGCCAGGCCTCACAGAAAATTAGGGCACAACACTCTTATCTCCCGCTGGTCTTCAATCCTTGCTCTTAGTTCGTCTCGCTTATTTTCAAAAGACCAAATGTTTGCCATTAAGAGACTGGATAGCGGTGGCCGGCTGGAGCGAGCTTTTAGCCTAGCATGTAGGCCTCCTCTCTTGCCTTGCCTTTGGCGCTGCCTCCAATGCACTCTCTTGGGGTCAGCATGCTCACGCGGGCTCTGTGCTTCGGGGCCTTCTTGGGGGTGCTGATGGTCACCGCGGGGACGGACAATGCATTGCAGGTCGGGTGGTATAAAGCCAGTAAACTCCGCGTGGCTGCTTGACTTGGCGATATCCAGTAGTGTGTCGGTCGCATGTTAGCAGTGCATGACAAGAACAGCAATGATGCAAAAAAGGAGAAAAGTCGGCATTCGGTAGCGGAACGAGCAAAGACGTTCGTCAACGGTGGGCGCCATCTTGCTTAAAAGAGGAAGAAATGAGACAAAGGATTGTATATAATAATGCTGTCAGTTTATTAAATTATATAGTCATTAATACATATTGCTCATAGTTGACTCCTCATTAAGCACATATTTTTATAGGCTATAGGTTTTCAAAATACAAAAAAAAAAAACTACAAATCTTCACATATTAAACACAATCAGAATAAATTCTGGAAACGTTCCTTCAGTTAAATGCAACAATATCTGATTACCTCTGGAAGAGTTTTTATTAAATGTAAACTTGCAGTATCAAAATGTTATTGACCTTAAACATTGATTGGTGCCAGCAGCAGGCGTGTCTTTACTCACACGTCACCTCGTCAAGTCTGCCTCTCTCCTCCAGGATATGTGCTGTTGGAATATGGCACATAGTGAACGGGGCCAGTGGGCATCAGTTGATAGGTGTGTGGAGGTTCACAGAACAGGCACGCAATTAACTGTGCTAAAAAACAGCAAGAAACTGAGGTTATTTTAATTTGTTATTAATGCATTAATGTTAACAGCAGTATTTAGGAAAGACGCACAACTTGAAACAAGACCATGCTTGTTCTGTATGAAGGGCTGCAGCAATGAAGCCTGACTGGGTAATTTTACCTGTTAAATGGTAACGTTGTAATTACAGTGGGGGAAAAAAGTATTTAGTCAGCCACCAATTGTGCAAGTTCTCCCACTTAAAAGATGAGAGAAGTCTCCAATTTTCATCATAGGTATACCTCAACTATGAGAGACAAAATGAGAAAAAAAAAATCCAGAAAATCACATTGAAGGATTTTTAATGAATTAATTGGTAAATTCCTTGGTAAAAATAAGTATTTGGTCAATAACAAAAGTTCATCTCAATACTTTGTTATATACCCTTTGTTGGCAATGACAGAGGTCAAACGTTTTCTGTAAGTCTTCACAAGGTTTTCACACACTGTTGCTGGTATTTTGGCCCATTCCTCCATGCAGATCTCCTCTAGAGCAGTGATGCTTTGGGGCTGTCACTGGGCAACACGGGCTTTCAACTCTCTCCAAAGATTTTCTATGGGGTTGAGATCTGGAGACTGGCTAGGCCACTCCAGGACCTTGAAATGCTTCTTACGAAGCCACTCCTTCGTTGCCCGGGCAGTGTGTTTGGGATCATTGTCATGCTGAAAGACCCAGCCACGTTTCATCTTCAATGCCCTTGCTGATGGAAGGAAGTTTTCACTCAAAATCTCACGATACATGGCCCCATTCATTCTTTCCTTTACACGGATCAGTTGTCCTGGTCCCTTTGCAGAAAAACAGCCCCAAAGTATAATGTTTTCACCTCCATGCTTCACAGTAGGTATGGTGTTCTTTCTCCTCCAAACACGACAAATTGAGTTTTTACCAAAAAGTTCTATTTTGGTTTCATCTGACCATATGACATTCTCCCAATCCTCTTCTGGATCATCCAAATGCTCTCTAGCAAACTTCAGACGGGCCTGGACATGTACTGGCTTAAGCAGGGGGATACGTCTGGCACTGCAGGATTTGAGTCCCTGGCGGCGTAGTGTGTTACTGATGTAGCCTTTGTTACTTTGGTCCCAGCTCTCTGTAGGTCATTCACTAGGTCCCCCCGTGTGGTTCTGGGATTTTTGTTCACCGTTCTCGTGATCATTTTGACCTCACGGGGTGAGATCTTGCGTGGAGCCCCAGATCGAGGGAGATTATCAGTGGTCTTGTATGTCTTCCATTTTCTAATAATTGCTCCCACAGTTGATTTCTTCACACCAAGCTGCTTACCTATTGCAGATTCAGTCTTCCCAGCCTGGTGCAGGTTTACAATTTTGTTTCTAGTGTCCTGTGACAGCTCTTTGGTCTTGGTCATAGTGGAGTTTGGAGTCTGACTGTTTGAGGTTGTGGACAGGTGTCTTTTATACTGATAATGAGTTCAAACAGGTGCCATTAATACAGGTAACGAGTGGAGGACAGAGGAGCCTCTTAAAGAAGAAGTTACAGGTCTGTGAGAGCCAGAAATCTTGCTTGTTTGTAGGTGACCAAATACTTATTTTACCAAGAAATTTACCAATTAATTCATTAAAAATCCTTCAATGTGATTTTCTGGATTTTTTTTTCTCATTTTGTCGCTCATAGTTGAGGTATACCTATGATGAAAATTGGAGACCTCTCTCATCTTTTAAGTGGGAGAACTTGCACAATTGGTGGCTGACTACTTTTTTGCCCCACTGTATATGCTCTTTACAGTATCTCACAAAAGTGAGTATACCCCTCACATTTTTTGTAATTTTATTATAGCTTTTCATGGAACAACACTGAAAATATGACACTTTGATACGATGTAAAGTAGTCGGTGTACAGCTTGTATAACAGTGTAAATTTGCTGTCCCCTCAAAATAACTCAACGCACAGCCATTAATGTCTAAACCGCTGGCAACAAAAGTGAGTACACCCCTAGTGAAAAATGTCCAAATAGTGCCCAAAGTGTCAATATTTTGTGTGGCAATCATTATTTTCCAGCACTACCTTAATTCTCTTGGACATGGAGTTCACTAGAGCTTCACAGGTTGCCACTGGAATCATCTTCTACTCCTCCATGATGACATCATGGTTTTAGAGACCTTGTGCTCCTCCACCTTCCATTTGAGGATGCCCCACAGATGCTCAATAGGATTTAGGTGTGGAGACATGCTTGGCCAGTCCGTCACCTTTACCCTTAGTTTCTTTAGCAAGGCAGTGGTCGTTTTGGAGGTGTATTTGGGGTTGTTATCATGTTGGAATACTGCGCTGTGGCCCAGTTTCTGAAGGGAGGGGCTCATGCTCTGCTTCAGTATGTCACAGTACATGTTGGTATTCATGGTTCCCTCAATGAACTGTAGCTCCCCAGTGCCGGCAGTACTCATGCAGCCCCAAACCATGACACTCCCACCACCATGCTTGACTGTAGGCAAGACACACACTTATCTTTGTACTCCTCACCTGGTTGCCGCCACACACGCTTGACACCATCTGAACCAAATAAGTTTATCTTGGTCTTAGACCACAGGACATGGTTCCAGTAATCCATGTCCTTAGTCTGCTTGTCTTCAGCAAACTGTGTGCAGGCTTTTAATGCATCATCTTTAAAAGGGGCTTCCTTCTGGGAGTGCGGTGTGCGGCGTATGGTCTGAGCACTGACAGGCTGACCTCCCCTCCCCCACCCTGCAGCAATGCTGGCAGCACTCATACGTCTATTTTCAAAAGACAACCTCTGGATATGACGCTGAGCAAGCGCACTCAGTTTCTTTGGTCGACCATGGCAAGGCCTGTTCTGAGTGGAACCTGTCCTGTTAAACCGCTGTATGGTCTTGGCCACCGTGCTGCAGCTCAGTTTCAGGGTGTTGGCAATCTTCTTATACCCTAGGCCAGGGGTGGGCAGTGAGGGCCATTCCACTGCAGGTTTTCTGTTCCATTCAGTCTCTCCAGTAGGTGGTTGCTCTGATCAGCTTCAAGGATTGCTAGTCATTGGAAACACCTGCTGAAGAGACTGGGTGGAACAGAAAAACTGCAGTGGAATGGCCCTTCATGGCACGATTGCCCACCCCTGCCCTAGGCCATCTTTATGTAGAGCAACATTTTTTTTTTTTCAAAGCCTCAGGGAGTTCTTCGCCATGACGCGCCATGTTGAACTTCTAGTGACCAGTGTGAGAGTGATAACACCAAAGTTAACACACCTGCTCCCCATTCACACCTGAGAGCTTGTGACATTAACGAGTCACATGACACCGGGGAGGGAAAATGGCTAATTGGGCACAATTTGGACATTTTCACTTAGGGGTGTACTCACTTTTGTTGCCAGCGGTTTAGACATTAATGGTTGAGTTATTTTGAGGGGACAGCAAATTTACATTGTTAAACAAGCTGTACACTGACCACTTTACATTGTATCAAAATGTCATATCTTCAGTGTTGTCCCATGAAAAGATATAATAAAATATTTACAAAAGTGTGAGGGGTGTACTCACTTTTGTGAGATACTGTATGTATGATGGATGTATTTGTGAAGTGTTGCATAATGTTCTGTTGGACTGACCGAAGAGTTTAGAGAGTCGGGTCTTTGATTTGGTGTCAGGGATTTTTTGGCACCATGACATAAATTCCTCTGTGAAACTTTGTTATAAAGCATTGATGCACAAAAACTGCAGACCAATAGGGGCTATCACTCTGTCCTCATAGCTGCCTGTTGTCACATTGCTCACATAGAGGAATGTTATATATCTGTCAAAAACATTCCTTCATTATTATTTTTACTTGGATTTAGGTTAGATAAATAACTCGTTTAAAAAAAAGACATTTTTCTGCAGTAAAGATGCTCCATGTAGTGATGACTTCAAGCCCCTGACCCTCATTCATGCACATGGCATTTGACCTTTTAACCCCTGACCCCCACTCATCACAGATAACCACTCGGCGCCCCCTGATGTGACGGGGTTGTCGGAGCGCTCCTCAGTTCGCCCAGAGCGGCCCCAGGTGGCCTCGGTCCGAGGCGTTTCCCGTGGCTACAACCACCAAACCAGCGTTATGGAGACCGCAGATGGTGAGTTTCCTCCTCACTTGCACACATGCACACACAGAAAGCCACCTCCCCAATTTTCCTTCCCTCCCCTGCTGTCTGCTCCTCTGTCCTCTCCTCAGTCCGTCTGCCAATCAGACTGGCACAAGATGCTGACTGACCCTCTCACGTTGCTATGGTAACAGTGCACCTCTGAAAAGCCTCGAATAATCCACTATGTCTCTGCTTTAATATTTGATGTCTTCAGCTTACATGATAATGACTTCAGTGGCAACATTTTTCACTTTCACTAAACCAGATTATAAAGAAAACAAATTTTGCTCATTGTTTGTCCTTTTTGTGTGCTGAAAACTAAACATTCACACCACACAGACACAGAAACATTATCATTCCAACCGTGTCTTGGCTTTAATGCATCAAGCATTGCCACCAGTGTCGAGCAGTCAGTCCTTATTGTGTTAAAGAACAGTAAATAGTGAAATCAGGATGTTTTACTGTGCACATAATTTAAGACTGCATCGTAAAGTAGCTCTTACCGTATTTTATAAGATTTATTTTCATATGTTATACAACACAATTGTCCATGGTTTTGGCCTTAGCAACAGAAAAAAAGGAAGGAGATGTTGAAGAGAACAAGAAGGGGCCTGAAGAAAACTGATAAGAATACAGTAAATATACACAGTTTATATCTCCTGATCTTTGCTTGGTACAAAAAAACCCTCAACTAATCATGGAGACCTTAAAACGTCCCATATTGTGCATTTTGCAGGGATTGAATATACGTTTTGACTTCTTCTGGGGCATTAATATGTATTTCTGTGTTTTACACCTCCATAAAAGCTGCCTGTGAAGAGGGAGGCTGAGGTTTAACTGGTGCTCGGTAGGATTTAAAGAACTGTGCACTGAAACAGGTCATTCTACAAAAAAGGGTGTTTCATCTGGGTGGAAAAAGGTGCTGCAGTACATAAAACTCTTGAGATGTCACAAGCATTTCATCAACACCTGTCAGAACTGTTTCAAAGTGTGGAAAAATGCATAATCTATTAAACTCAAACCTCGTGCAGATTTTCTCTCTTGCCACACTCATGAGTCCAGTGGTAGCAGGTAGATTTCTTACACATTCAGACTCGCACACTCGTGCTGAAAGTTTGGAGGATTGCTTCATTGACGTCCTGATGTGTGTCTTCTCTAGGCTGTGAGTGGAGAAGTGAAGGATCGCTCTCTATAACTGATGGTATTTATGACTCTGTGCCAGTCTGTTGTGTCTGCATTCGTGTGTTTGTGTGTGCGCTTGTGTTTGTGCCGACGCCGTCAGGTCTAGCGCTCGTCCAGGCCGTGTGTCATTTACAAAAATAAATGCTAAGTGATGGAGTGGACTTAACCCTGCAGTTTGTGTGCTTGTGTGCATTTGGCATAACTGGCACAGTGTTGCAACGGCTTTACCAAGATGAAGCAAATTCTAACCCAGATGCTTTAAAAAAAAAAAAATGCACAGAGCTAATGTCCCAGAGGCGAGACTTCTGCATGTCTGTAATGTAACACATTCTTATGTTTGACAAGTATGCTTTAAAATGACCAAGTGTACAACATTTAGTCAAAAACATTATTCATTTTATTCCCTGTAACTGATGAAGGCAGATTCCTCTGCTTTTAAGTCCGACCACTTTTTTCCCCTCAATATGAAGAATTGTGATTATATAGGTAATATAACCTAAATACACAAATAAATCATGCCTGTACAGATTTAAATTATAATCTTCAGCTGAAGGTCACTTGGTCAAACCAAGAGTGTTGCATAGCCTTGAGCTCCACTAAAGCATGATTCTTTTGCATTGAACGAGACTTTTGATGTTGCCACACAACATTAATTAATTTATTATTTCCTTCCCTTAAGATAATGGCAATTTCTACGATGGAGAAGTTTCTCTTTTGCCATTTTTCATTCCGCTGTGTCGCAAATTCTGAGGAAGAGACATGGGCATGGAATTCAAATGACACTCTGATCCATTCCATTCGTCAGATTTATCAATGAATGAAGCATCGTACGATGAAATTGACCAGATACGCGCAGTTTCATAAATACCATGTAGACCTTTTCGTATGTTTTTTTTTTTGTATTTGTATACTTTATTAATACAGTATGTGTGTGTGTGGGGGGGGGGGTGGATAGTTCATAGTGGTCAGATTTTACCAAATGTGGTTTATTTTTCAAGCGATGCAACATCGATAGTGTGTGAACCAAAGGGGAGACTTGTGTTGAACCACATTTGGTCAGATTTAACCACTATGAACTTTTCAGCCTATGGACCTTTCAGCCACCCCCTTCTATATATGTATGATTGTAGTATGATTATATTTACACCCAAATACGTGCCAATTTCTACGCACTTTTGATAAATGAGGGCCATCCTGTTCACATCTGTGTTCAAAAATAAAGGCTCATTGTTTTCATCCCTTAAACAGACTTTCTGTGGTCGTGGGTGATATACTAATTCTGTTTTTTGGCAAATTATCTGACAACATCAAAATAATCAGTAGATTATCCCTGCTCAATATTTTGAGTTTTCAGAGTGTCAGGGGTCTTCAACTTGCAGCTCTGCGGCCACATGAAGCTCTTTCACTCACAACCATTGGCTCTCTGTGACGTGGTTTAAAAGAAAGGAAAAAAAAAAAAAACAACACTAAGTAACTAAGTACTCAATACCCCCCCCCCCAAAAAAAACCCAAAAACTAAATTTAAGAGAAAAGATGCAAATTTACAAATTAAAATTTACATCTTATGAGAAAAAAATTAGAATGGAAAAAGTTACACATTTACAAGAAATAATATGAATTGATATTTAAAGTATCAAATTTGCAATGAAAGGTTTAAATCATAATTGGAACCAGAATAAGAAATATGCTATAGATCCCAGTGAGAAATTGGGGGAAAAAATTGTAGTACATGTGTGTGGAAAAAGTATCAAATATGGGAAAAACCAAAACTAATTTCTTTGGGGGAAAAACACTAATCTTGAGGCCTTAAATATGTTTGTAAAAAATGCTCAGAATTGCTTTGTCGAAAGTGCAGGTGCATCTAAAAAAAAAATTGTGATTTGTAGTTGAATTCAAAAAGATATAAGCCGTAATCATCAAAATTAAAAGATTCAAAAAGAGTCCAAAAACAAAACAAAAAAACCCCCTTCAGATTGTATTATATGAAGTGCATCTGTAGAGGTTACTGACCCTTGCTCTATGCCATATTTTTTTTCTTTCTAACACCCATTAAATGTACGACACCATTGTAAAGGTTAGTATCTCACGGAACGGCGAATGGTGATGAACATGACCATTTTTGGATTCGCCAACTTGTCTCAGGAATATTAACGAAAATCAGGGTTTGTCCTCTGTCATTAGCAACAGTTAATGATGTTTAGCAACATTTTAACAACCATCTGCAACATTCAGCAAGTGTCTGCAAGAGAGGAACATTAACATCCATCCATCCATCTTCTACCGCTTTTCCGGAGGTCCGGATCACAGAGGCAGCAGTTCAAGCAGAGAAGCCCAGACTTCCCTCTCCCCAGCCACCTGCTCCAGCTCTTCAGAGAGGATGCCAAGGCGTTCCCAGACCAGCTTTCCAGCTGGAAACATTAACAACTATTAACAAATGTCAGCGACAGTGGTTGCAACGATAAGCAACTATTTGCAACTCTTTTGCCACTGTTTGTGAACATTTGAGACTTTTGCCAACTCCAGGTAAAATATCAGGCAAATGTCAGGCGAATCTTGACATTTACAGAACATATACTGAATAACAAAATACATGAATACAAAACACAATATAACTCCGCCTGGTCCAACTGGGCATTGACTGTGGCACACAGGCCAAAACTGATGGCACACGGCTGTAGCAAAAGCGTTCCACCCTTTTCCCTTCTCACATGAGCTCCAGACTGTAAAATGCAAACACAGACCACACACACTTAGGCTAAATATATACACTGTATTTTTTAAATCAGCATGTAAATAAAGTGAGCACTACTTTGTCGGTTATGTTGAGATCTATTGGATTGATTTTATTTTTTTTTTCCCCACAATATTTTTTATTGAACCTTTTTTTTATACACACATGGCACAGACAGTCAAACACTAACACTAAAGTAATTTAAAAATTTAAAAAAAAAACACTACAACAAAAAAAATTACTAAAAACAACAACCATTAACAAAAGCAAATCAGCAACAATGCTCCTCTGTTTAGTCTAGGTAATCTATTACATAAGAATACATAATATACATTCACCAGTTTGGAATTTGCAAGGTCCACACATATCATTCACCTTCTTCTTCAGAAGTTATGTTTAATTTCTTTACATAATCAATGAAAGGTCTCCATATATTCTCAAACACATTTTCCTTTGATTTCAGTATGTATGTTATTCTTTCTAGTGGAAGGTTTGTTAACATCTGTCTTAACCACTGAGTCACATCTGGTCTGAGTCTTTTTCCACAGTAGTGCAATACATTTTTTGGCATTAAGCAAACTGAGGTCTATGAATGCTCTTTCACTCTTATTAAAGTTATGCTTTTCTGGATACAGACCCAACAAAAACAGTTTAGGGTTCAATGTGAATTGTTTTGAAATTATTTTTTCAATTGTTACCCTCACCTCTTCCCAAAACATTCTGATTTTTCTACATTCCCATAAACAGTGAAATAGGGTTCCTTTACTTTCCATACATTTTGTGCATGTATCTGGTATGTTTTTGTTATATCTATTTAACTCCAGATTTTATTTTTTTTGGCTTTTCAGTCCAAATCATGCGTGTTTTATTTAATACATTCCACACTTCAGAAAATATACTGTAAAACACACATATTTAGGAAAAGTCGTGGACTGGGAGACTGTGTTACAACTATTTTGCAAACTGTTTGTGGAAAAATACATTCGCCAAAAAAATTTGAACATGTTAAAAAAAAAAATGCCAACAAGAAAAACTGGGTCCTTAAAAACTGAACTATTTGGCAACCTTTTACAAACCCTGATGAACCCTGACAAAAACCCATAACCGTCACATGCGGCTCTGTGAAATACAGGGGTAAGAGGGACACTTTCTACTGCTATCATCATCATCATCTGACGCAAAAGATTCAGTGTTTCTTAAAACAGCCCCAAGCATGTACTGAAGAACGGTTTGAGAACTTCCAAGTTTCGAGAAATAGGACAAACACATTTGTTAACATGGCGAAGATTCAGAAAAATGCTCTTGTTTTTAGAAAATGCAAATTCATTCTACACTAGAGCTTTTTATCTAGATGAACTTGTGTTTTCTACAAACAGTAATGTCATAATTCTGTAGCTGTGTAAATTATAAGATCAGCAGCACATTAATCACATTCATTAACATAGGCGGGTATGGTTGGCTGTGATATTCATAATCGAGCCTTGTGAATGGGATGGAAACTGGGCCTGTGTGTCATTGGCTCTCTAATTGGCCCATCAGGCGCTGCGCTGACCCCCACATGGTCCCACTCCTGGTACAGCTGTCCCTACATGAGGGGGGAACAGTCTGTCTCTGGCAGGCGTATTACGGTGAGATAAATCAGGAAAGCTGTGTGCAGCTGTGGCCTCATGTTCTGCTGGTTTTCTGCAGTATATGACACAGTCCAGCAAAATATGAATTTGTTAACTGTTAATCACATCTGATGTACTATTGTCTCAATTCTGGGCTAAAAACTGCACATTGTTTTTTCCAACTGCACATTGTTTTTTCCCCTCTGTTTTCCTGCAACTTCTGTGTCAGTGGTTGTAAGATATTTTTGAGTATTTTGGCAAAAGTCAAGAGATGGCTAGCTCTGCTTATAGATACAGTAATTTTGGACCAAAATAAAGTTGAAAGTTAGGTTAATTGGCATCAAACTGGGGATTGTAAATTGTCCTTAGGTATGACTGTGAGAGTGAATGGTTGTCTGTCTCTCTGTGTTAGCCCTGCGATGGACCCTCTCGCCCAAAGACGCTGGGATAGGCTCCAGCTCCCCCCCCCCCCGCGACCCAAAAAGGATTAAGCGGAAGAAGATGGATGGATGGATGGATAAAGTTGAAATCAAAATGGAGTTGCAAAGTATACAACCCCAATTCCACTGAAGTTGGGATGTTATGTAAAATGTAAATAAAAACAAAATACAGTCATTTAAAATCCTTTTCAACCTATATTCAATTGAATGCACTACAGAGACAACATGCTTAATGTTCCAACTGATGAACTTTGTTTTTTTTTAATGTTCACTTTGAATGTGACACAAGTAACATCTTTTTCAGAGATGTTCATGCTTATTTCAGCAAAACAATGCCAAGCCACTTTCTGTACATGTTACAGCAGCATAGTATTAAAAGAGTGCGGGTACTAGACTGGCCTGCCTGCAGTCCAGACCTGTCTCCCATTGAAAATGTGTGGCGCATTACGAAGTGCAAAATATGTCAACAGAGACCCTGGACTCCCCATTTCAGTTCTCCTGTACAGTGGATATAAAAAGTCTACATACTCCTGTTCAAATGCCAGGTTTTTGTGATGTAAAAAAATGAGACCAAGATAAATCATTTCAAAACTTTTTCCACCATTAATGTGACATATAACATGCATAACCCAATTGAAAAACAAACTGAAATCTTTTAAGGGGAAAAATAAAAAATAAAAAACTTGCATAAATATGCACACCCTGTTATAACTGGGGATGTGGCTGTGTTCAGAATTAACCAATCACATTCAAACTCAAGTTAAATGGGAGTCGGCACACACATGCCACCATTTAAAGTGCCTCTGGTTAACCCCAAATAAAGTTCAGCTGTTCTAGTAGGCTTTTCCTGACATTTTTGTAGTCACGTCTTACAGCACAAGCCATGGTCCACAGAAAGCTTCCAAAGCATCAGAGGGATCTCATTGTTCAAAGGTATCAGTCGGGAGAAGGGTACAAAAGAGTTTCCAAGGCAATGAAATATACCATGGAACACAGTGAAAACAGTCATCAAGTGGAGAAAATACAGACCACCTCTAGCTCAGTGGTTACAGTCCAGGACTACAAAGCAAAGAGTCACTGGTTCAAATCCAGCTGATACCTATTTCTATCATTTCCCAGTTTGGGATCTACTCTATCTGTCTTGTATATCTGGCACAACAGTGACATTACTAAGAACTAGACATTCCTCCAAAATTGAAAAGACGAAGGAAACTGGTCAGGGAGGCTACCAAGAGGCCGACGGCAACATTGAAGGAACTGCAGGATTTTCTGGCAAGTACTGGCTGTTTAGTACATGTGACAACAATCTCTCATCGTCTTCATATGTCTGGGCTATGGGGTAGGTTGGCAAGACAGAAGCCTTACAAAGAAAAACATCCAAGCATTTTGCAAAAACACATTTGAAATCTCCCAAACGCACGTGGGAAAATGTGTTATGGTCTGATGAAACCAAGGTTGAACTTTTTGGCCATAATTCCAAAAGGTATATTTGGCGCAAACACAACACTGCTCATCACCAAAAGAACACTATACATAGGTATGAAGCATGGTGGTGGCAGCATCATGCTTTGGGGCTTTCTTCAGCTAGAACTGGGGCCTTAGTCAAGGTGGAGGGAATTATGAACAGTTCCAAATACGTCAGTGTTGGAACAAAACCTTCAGGCTTCTGCTGGAAAGCTGCTGATGAAGAGGAACTTTGATTGATTGATACAATTTATTTCGAACGAGACAACATAAAAAACAAGAATAAAAACAAAAAATCCAAAAACAGTCCAAAAAGGAACAGGATTGAAGCCAAAAGCTTATCTTGTCCTGTCCCATCCTTAACTAATTAATATACCTATATACCCGCTTGCTTTGTGCATCAAGGAAGAATGGGAAAAGAAGTCCACCTGCAAAGCTTCAACAATTAGTTCCTCAGTTCTTAAATGCTTATTGAGTGTTGTTAAAAGGAAAGGTGATGTAACACGGTGATAAACATGCCCCTGTCAGCTTTTTATCCCCTGCCGGTCGAATTCCAAAGGGATCAACGAACCTTTTGGGCAAAGACTAAAGGGGAATTATATTATGGGTCAGTCTGTCCGTCCGTCTGGTCCACTTTTGTGAAATCAACTCCTCCTACAGTTTTTGTCCAATTGTTTTGAAACTTGGTACCATGGTTTGATATACACCAAGGATGTCCATATTGCAGTTTGATTCTGATCAGATGATTTTTGTGAGAATTGTAGCCCCTGACCTATGACCTCCTGTTTCACCTCACTTCATAGACAGTAACTGTCTTGTGAAATCAACTCCTATGGTTTTGATCCGATTGTTTTGAAACCTGGTACCATGGTTGGATATGCTTTGATGATGTGCATATTGCAATTTCAGTCTCACTGGATGACGCTGAAGTCAAAGGTCAGGTCAAATTTTTCCCTAAATCTTGTAAACACAGTAATTACTGAAAGAAATGATGTAGGCTTTTCAAATCGATACAGTAGTTGTATCTAATACACATCTTGGACGACTTACACCCTCACCTAATTATGGATTTGGGGTCAAGGGGTCAAAGGTTCAAAGTTAACATTGCAGTTGCACTATGGTAAGATAAGCCTTTATTAGTACCACAGTGGGGACTAATAATACATTTACTATTACTATAAAACAAGTAAAGCTAGGGCCATCAAACCTGCTACAAGGTTCATCTTGGGATCCTGACTATGGGTTTGGGGTCAAAAGGTCAAGGGAACATTTCTTATGCCTTATTACTGTACAAAGAGTAGCACTAAGGCCACCAAACTTATTGGTTTGGGGGTCAAAAGGTTGAAGGTCAAGGGTAACATTCCTTATGCTTTATTATTTACTGTACAACAAGTAAAGTTAGGGTCACCAAACTTGGTACACAGGTTCACCTTGGGATCCTGACCTCTGACTACGAGTTTGGGGTCAAAAGGTCAAGGTTAACATTCCTTATGCCTTATTGCTGTACGAGTAATGCTAGGGCCACCAAATTTGGTACACAGGTGTTCACCCTGTGATCCTGAAGTGTGATCCTGAAGTGTGGCTGGTTTTGGGATCGCAAGGTCAAAGGTCAACGTCAAAATGCCTTATAAAGTATATCTCAACAACAAAGAAAGCAAAGATCACCAAACCTAGTACACAGGTTCACTCTGAGACCATAACCTCTTAACTACAGGTTTGGAGTCAAACCAGACACTTGCAGTTGTGCATAAACCTACTATTCGGCCATCCCTAACCAATGCTCACAAGCAGAAATGGTTGCAGTGGGCCCAGAAATACATGAAGACTAATTTTCAAACAGTCTTGTTTAGTGATGAGTGCCGTGCAACCCTGAGTGGTCCAGATGGATGGAGTAGTGGATGGTTGGTGGATGGCCACCATGTCCCAACAAGGCTGCGACATTAGCAAAGAGGTGGCAGAGTCCTGTTTTGGGACGGAATCATGGGGAGAGAGCTGGTAGGCCCCTTTAAGGTCCCTGAAGGTGTGAAAATGGCCTTGACAAAGTATATAGAGTTTCTGACTGACCACTTTCTTCCATGGTACAAAAAGAAGAACCGTGCCTTCCGTAGCAAAATCATGCATGACAATGCACCATCTCATGCTGCAAAGAATACCCCTGTGTCATTGGCTGCTATGGACATAAAAGGAGAGAAACTTGTGGTGTGGCCCCCATTCTCCCCTGACCTCAACCCTAGTGAGAACCTTTGGAGCATCCTCAGTGGGAGGTAGTTCACATCAAAACAGTAGCTGTGGGAGGCTATTCAAACAGAAACTGCCAAAACTCACAAGTTAAATGGATGCAAGAATTGTGAAGGTTATATAAAAGAATGGGTCCTATTCTTTTATATAACCTTATTATGACATGTAACTTGGCCTGTTACGATATTTTTTGATAGAAATGGCTTTTTATTTCAGTAAATATGACCTAATGCTGAAAATTCAACGAATGACCATTTTTTAGTTCTTTACAACCAATAAAATGTATTGAAACTCTGTTGTGCATAATAATTTGGAACAGTGCATTTTGAGGTGTTTTTATTTTTGAAAAAAAAAAATAGTTATCATTGGGAGGTTTGTTCAATAAAATTTGGATTATGCTCTTAACGGTTGATGACTTGAAAATTATACTGTCATTTGCATCGACTATTTTGGAAAATCAGAGACAAATATCGTTTGCATAACTTGGAACGCGGTGTATTGGAGGGAAAAAAAGCAATCAAAACCAGCCCCATGTAGCTGTGGAGCTACAGGTTGTGGAGCCCTGAGGTACACAGATGTACTAGTTGAGGTGTAAATATCCACTCCTCGTCAACATTTTATGTGTGTTCTGACTTGACTCAGTGAGCGGATTTTAGCCTCTTATGTGTCTGGATTTTAAAGTGTTTATGTAAAACAGACACTTTTTTAGGCACCTCGTGAATCATTTGCTGCAATGGGGACATCTTTAGTTGCTAGGCAGCAAGCGAGGCTGCTCCTTGTTTCCTGATTTATTTAGCCTTGGGTTTGTCAGCCACTGTAAAGAATCCAGCCTGAAAGTGAAAGACTGTGACCTCCAGGTGACCGTGCAGCACCTTCTGCTCCATTGTTGCCGTGTCTGTGTGAGTGACAGCTGGTTGTACTCTGTGTCTCATTAGGACACCACATTGACCTTTTTTCCCTCCTTGTCTTCCCCCTCCTTTCCATCCTCTTCTCCTTGCTTCATCAATCTTGCAATCAATCTGTCCTTTCATGCCTTTCTCCCACCTGGTCTTCTCATGTTTGCATCCTCTACATTTCTTTACCTTGCCATGTTTATTTCCACTCATTCTTTACCTTTTCATCCCCTTCAAACTTATTTTGCAGGTGTACCAGTCAACAGTCGCGTCTCTAACAAAATCCAGCAGCTGCTCAACACCTTGAAGAGACCAAAACGTCCGCCACTGCGCGAGTTCTTTGTTGATGATTTCGAGGAGCTTTTAGATGGTAAGTAAATCTAATGCTTTTATAATATACTAGCATTGATGCCCTTTGAATATTGCATGCAGTGTTTAAGCTGGGTTCACACTATACCATTTGGACCGATTTTTACAGACGCTTTGAAAAATCTGAGAAATTAGTCCAAACGTCTGTGAAATTATGTTTGTGAGCCACTTTTTTTTAATCCAGTGCACACCAACTTTTATGAACTTTAAAGGAGCTTTTTAACACCTTTTTAACACCACAGCCTTTAACAGCCTTTTTAACACCACAGCTTTTTAACACCACAGCCTACATTTCTTTACCTTGCCATGTTTATTTCCACTCATTCTTTCCCTTTTCATCCCCTTCAAACTATGTTTTTTTTCTCTCGCCTACTGTGTCATCCCCTACCCTTCCCTCTTTACCCCCACTGTATGACTGGCGCCTCAAGGCTGCCGCGGCGCTGGGATGCGCTTATAGAGCGCGCCCAATGTCAAGTCAAATTTCAATTCTCCTGTATGTCTTGCACGTACGGTAGTATTGACAATAAACCTTAATTGATTGATTGATTGCCTGGCCATGGATAAGAGCTGTCTGCTACAATTCAGAGATGATGCCAGTCTTTCTCTTTGTCCAGGAGTTTGAGAGTTGTATATTTGGGGCTGGGCGATCTGAAAAAATTCCAGTCACAATAAATTTTTTCCACATTGATCGATATCGATATATATTGCGTTATGAATCAAATCACTATTTCTGTCAGGCTTAAAGGGTTCCTTTTTACTCCTAGGTGAGATGTGAAGCTCTAACGAGATTAATTTTAAATATTTATTTGTCAGATGTCGAACTTGACAAATGTAGTGTTGAACATTATACACCTGTATTTCAAATAACTATAAAACATAAAATGTAAATATTCTATAATATTCTGCTCAACTTACGAATAGCTGAGTGAAGTACATGCCCAAAGCACTGCAGCCTTTGTCCCACTGTCTGTCACGATGCACACTTGTTTGTCTTTACTTAGTCTCCAGGATGTAAGTGCTTGGGTCAGTCCTAAATGACTTTACCTGTATGGTCTTCAGGAAAGTTTGAAGACATTTGCTTTTCAAATTCCAATCTTGATCAATGAAGTGGGCAGTGAGGTTCATACAGTATCTCACATTTCTGTAAATATTTTATTATATCTTTTCATGGGACAACACTGAAGATATGACACTTTGATACAATGTAAAGTAGTCAGTGTACAGGTTGTATAACTGTGTAAATTTGCTGTCCCCTCAAAATAACTCAACATGCAGCCATTGATGTCTAAACCGCTGGCAACAAAAATCAGTACACCCTAGTGAAAAATGTACAAATTGTGCCCAAAGTGTCAATATTTTGTGTGGCTACCATTATTTTATAGCACTGCCTTAACTGTCTTGGGCATGGAGTTCACTGGAGCTTCACAGGTTGCCACTGGAATCCTCTTCCACTCCTCCATGACGACATCATGGTGTTAAGAGACCTTGCGCTCCTCCACCTTCCATTTGAGGATGCCCCACAGATGCTCAATAGGGGTTAGGTGTGGAGACACGCTTGGTCAGTCCATCACCTTTACCCTCCGTTTCTTTTAACAAGGCAGTGGTCGTCTTAGAGGTGTGTTTGGGGTCGTTGTCATGTTGGAATACTGCCCTATGGCCCAGTTTCCGAAGAGAAGGGATCATGCTCTGCTTCAGTATGTCACAGTACATGTTGGCATTCATGGTTTCCTCAGTGAACTGTAGCTCCCCAGTGCCAGCAGCACTCATGCAGCCCCAAACCATGACACTCCCACCACCATGCTTGACTGTAGGCAAGACACACTTATCTTTGCACTCCTCACCTGGTTGCCGCCACACACGCTTGACACCATCTGAATCAAAGAAGTTTATCTTGGTCTCATCACACCACAGCACATGGTTCCAGTAATCCATGTCCTTAAGGCGCTTTTCCACTAGCCCCGCTCAGCCCCGATTGAAAACCCGGCTCTACTCACTTCGGTTCGGTTCAGCCTCAGTTGCTTTTCAACTACTGTTGGCGCACCTGCTGGCACACCTGCTGTGGGTGGGATTTGTTGAACAGCAGGCGGCGCCACACCCTCGTGACGTGAAACACGCGACCGAATCCTCCACAACAAACAAAATGGCTGATGACGAGGAGAGAAGGAAGGAGGAAGGAGAGAGGAATGACTGTGACATGAAACTGGTGAAATCTATGGTGCTGACTTGTTGTGCTCTGCACAATCTGTGTGAGAGTCATGGAGAGACGTTTGACACTACATTGGATGATGCAGTAGATGAACCAGTGGTGGCAGCGGCACAGAGAGCAGAGGAGCAGGGTGGTGATATTGTAGTGAACTCAATATAAGCACCCTACTTGGCTTGCCAAGGTTGACCCTATTGGCGACACAGGTAGAGTGCGGGACTCCGGAGCGGGAGGCGTGAGTTCAAACCTGCCGGTGGGACGTCGCCATGTCGAGCTGCACGTTACAATATAATACGAGATGCTGTGATGCAATACTTGTCTATTTTGTCCACATTTATGTGCATACATATTTCAAAAATGTTTTTTGTAAATAAAATGTTGTGCATGGTCCATCTACCTGTCCTCTTGTTCATAACGCTTATCTGTTAAGAAGGTGTGAAGCCATCAGCCTAATGATGAGTCCACACTTCTGTTGTGATAATTGCTCACGCTGAGCGCTCTGACAGCCCCGTACACTGTGGGGGTCACACACGACGTGTTCCTCCCCACACTCTCAATTTTTTTTCCCGTATTTTTTTCTCTTTGGCGTACAGAAATGGCAATACGCCCGTATTTGCTAAAATTGCATTTTCCCCGTATTAAAATACGGCGAAACCGTATCACTTGACAGGTATGTAATTACATGCAGAAACACCGCACAGGCCATCTTCACAAAAATCCAGCTCAACAAGCCACTTTTGCTTAGGTGGAAATGCAAATTGAACTATAAATCATGTGCTGATACACGTTATATTTTCCCATGTAAAGGTCTCCCACTTTTACTTACAAATTGATTTTTAATTTTTGGGAAAAGGGAATATAAATTTTGCACTTGTTGGTAACAACAGTTGTGTGCAACAAAAACACAGTTGAGTATCCTTGTCCGATTTGTCTACTGTTATTAGTGCCAAATTTTTGCTAGATTCCTTCTTAATTTATTTAATTTTAACTGGTGATGCAACATTCAACTTACATGTACTTACCTTTATCAGTGTCTACAAGTTCAAGCACACCTGTACAACTGCTTATAACCTAAAAAATGTACCCGTTCAAGAGAAATGGATTCCGCATTGCAAATTTGTTTAAAATAAAAAAAAAAAACTACCAAGACATTACGTTTCATTGTGTTGTTAAAAATTAAATTACCATTAGAAGGCTATACACCTGACCTGATGAACAGCAGCATGTGGAGTGAACAGAGAATGGAATGTGTATGTAATTATTGGCTTTTCTCATACGGTGTCATAACAGATAAACCAGACTTTTGATGCAAACAATACAATTTTATTCCAGAAGCAAAATTTACAAACAAAAAAACAGACTGGGCGATGACATCTCTGCGAGCTCTTCCCTTCGTAACGCAGCGTCCTGTCCTGCTCCAGGGCTTCACGCGCATCTGCCCACACATCTGCGGCCACCTGTCGCAAATGCTGCATGTACTCCTGATTCTTGCCGCTGGTCATGTTGCCGTTCCAAGAGCCGCATCTCTTTGTCATGCATGTTGACCATCGCTAATGTAAGGTCAGCGATGGGAGTTGTCTGTTTTCGTCTTGCCTAGATGGAAAGACAGAAAGGCATGGTCGTTAAAGCTGGATCACTACATATATTATGGAATTACACAGGTGAAAGTCTGTGGTGGAATGTCACTATTATATTATGCTTCATTGCTGTATATACGCTGAACTGTCATGTTGCTGCCCCTCAGTAGAGCAGATTTTGCAACACGCAGGGTGCTGTCTTCGGCTGCAGCCCCCCTGCAAAACTAAAAAGGATTAAGAATATGGATGGATGGATGGGTAATGTTTAAACTAGTTGCTTGTAGTGTGGCCGCAGAAATCTGAATGGGTTAATACAGTCAGCTGACGCGAAGCATTTCAATGAAGCATGTTGATTTCAACGGCAGTTCATGAGCTTTAGTTGTTTTTATAAAACAGGAGTTACAACAGCACTTCAATCACCACACCTAAAAATGGTTGTGGAACACCGATAAGTGAAGACCGAAGAATCACCTTTTTGCACATTTAAAAAGACATTTTCAATTAATTAATATGCAGCTACAGGAAATTGCATTAATCAATTTGGGACATAACTTGTTAGGCTCCAGCCCCCCCGCGACCTGTAAAGGATTAAGCGGTAGAAGATGGATGGATGGATGGATGGATTTTCGACCCTGGTTTCCGCTGCTGGACCTGTTTCAACCAAAAAAAAAAAATCATGGTTATTGTGCCTTACCGGCACTTGAACGTGATCCAGATGGAGCTGGTGATGTGGCTGACAAGGGAGTCGATCCAGCTGGCGCTCAGCCAGATGCACACGCAGACGCAGCACCAGGAGAGTCCGCTGTGTCAGTCATCTCCACTGAGGTGGACCCCTGTGATATGAACTGCGATTCTAGAAAGAAAATGCACGCAATTTAAAACTTAACACCAAAGTGCAACATGTACACAACACTCTCAAGTTTTTAACCGGAATACAATAAGCGTAATTCAGCGTTTTGTTCGCGCTAATACTTAACACAAAGCAAGCGTGAATCTGCAGTTGGCTGCAAAACAATACGCAAGCCTCAGTAACAACCATTACCCACAATCTAACAACCTTCCTATTTCTTAAAAACAGTGAGCTTGGCACAGAAAGGATCAAGTGGTGAAAAGATGCGCAATATCAAAACAACACTCACCATCCACGGTTTCCAAGGCCGTGACCGTGACCGTGACAGTGACGTGTCGAGCCCAATGTCTCTCAGCGAACCACTTCCACTCTTTCCGATCCGCTCAACTTTGGTCCTTCACTGCTCGGTAATCGCTTTTCAGCTTTTTCAGCTTCTCCCGACACTGTTTGGCAGTACGGATGTGCCCTTGGGAACCCATCTGCTCGGACACCTGCATTTCGAGTAGATCCGTCCAACTCGCGCTGGATGCGATCGTCGGCTAATATAGAAAGAAAATTGCGCACCTCCTAATATATAATATTAGGAGTATATTATTATATAAGTATATTATACAGTATATTAATATAATATACCGTATTAAAGGGGCGCACTGTGTTCACTGGCTGAACAATTACAAATGGCGGTCGTGGAGTAAATTCAGCAGAAAAAGTCGCTTTCATGACGTTACGACCTGACCAATCAGCGGCGACCAGTCTCTTAAAGTCATATCACAGCCATACTCAGCCCTACTCAGCCCGGTTAGACCCTGCCCTGGATCAGGTACGAAAAAAGTACCTGCTAACCGGTGCTGGGGCTAATGGAAAAGCGCCTAAAGCGTGCTGAGTGGTGCGGTGTAGGGCTAAGTGAGGCTAGTGGAAAAGGGCCTTTAGTCTGCTTGTCTTCAGCACACTGTGGGCTTTCTTGTGCATCATCTTGAAAAGGAGCTTCCTTCAAGGATGACAGCCAAGCAGATCAGTTTGATGCAGTGTGCGGCGTATGGTCTGAGCACAGACAGGCTGACCCCCTCACCCCTTCAACTTCTGCAGCAATGCTGGCAGCACTCATATGTCTGCTTTCAAAAAACAAGCTCTGGATATGACGCTGAGCACGTGCACTCAACTTTGGTCGACCATGGCAAGGCCTGTTCTGAGTGGAACCTATCCTGTTAAACCACTGTGTGGTCTTGGCCACTGTGCTGCAGCTCAGTTTCAGGGTGTTGGCAATTTTCTTATAGCCTAGGCCATCTTTATGTAGAGCAACAGTTCTTTTTTTCAGGTCCTCAGAGAGTTCTTTCCCAGGAGGCGCTATGTTGAACTTCCAATGACCAGTATGAGAAAGTGTGAGAGCGATAACACCAAATTTAACACACCTGCTGCCCATTCATACCTGAAACCTTGCAACACTATCGAATCACATGACACCGGGGAGGGCAAATGGCTAATTGGGCACAATTTGGACATTTTCACTAGGGGTGTACTCACTTTTATTGCCAGCGGTTTAGACATTAATATCTGCGTGTTGAGTTATTTTGAGGGGACCGTCTGGGAGAAATATTTACAGCCAGGGAGTTGGTAACGAAGATCAATTACTTTAATCAGCTGCTTAAATCTATCATTCTGTCTGCACTACAGAATTCCTCTGACCCTTTTCAATAATTTCCTTGTCTATTGAACATTGGGTGGCGTCCGTTTTGGTGTCTTCTTTGATAATGCTGTCACTAGACTTTTCATTAATGTTTTCTGTCATTTTCTTTTTAACCATGCTCCATCTGCACTATGGTAAATGCTACATTTACTATTACGATAAAACGAATAAAGCTAGGGCTACCAAACCTGGTATACAGGTTCACCTTGGGATCCTGACCTCTGATGATGGGTTTGGGGTCAAAAGGTCAAAGGTTAACATTAACATTCCCTATGTCTTATTACTGTACAATGAGTAAAGCTAGGGTCGCCAAACTTGCTACACAGGTTCACCTTGGGATCCTGACCTCTGACTATGGGTTTGGGGTCAAAGGTCAAGGTTAGCAGTCCTTATGCCTTATTACTGTACAGTCAATAAAGCCAGGGCCACCAACCTAGTACATAGGTTTACCTTGGGATCCTGACCTCAAGACTATGGGTTTGGGGTCAGTGGTCAAGGTTAGCATTCCATTTGTGCTATTACTATAAAATGAGTAAAGCTAGGGCCACCAAGCCTGGTCCACAGGTTCACCTTGGGATCCTGGCCTCTTTAACTATGGGCTTGGGGTCAAAAGGCCAAGGTTAAACGGTTCAGGTTCAGGTTACTTTATTTGTACCCGTAGGTAGATTTGTTTTGCAGTCAAGTGGCATCCTTTTAGACACGTATTTACAAACCACAATTACATTCAACATGAACACAAACACAGGCACACATGAAGCTGACTATAAACACGATGAAAGTACTCAAGGCTCCACCAATCAGGACATAAGACAAAGAGATGAAAAAACAAAGATAAGTTAAAGAGATTAAAAACTCAATAAGTCTGAAGTCTAAAACCCAATAAGATTTAAAACCCAAGTAAAAAACTTACAAAAATAAACAAATATAAAATAAAATTAATAAATAGATAACTAAATTATGTGCAATATATTGCTGTATCTTGTTCAACTCTTTGACAGCAGCAGGAACAAAGCTGTTTTTGTAGCGCTGGGTTTTACATTTTTGGACAATAAACCTCTGTCTGAAGGGGAGAAGCTGAAAGTGGCAGTGCAAAGGGTGGGAGTCATCATTTAAAATGGAGGTAGCAATTAACCTTATTACTGTACAACAAATACAGTTAGGGTCGCCAAATTTGGTACACAGGTTCACCCTGTGACCCTGAAGTGTCACTATGCTTTTGGGATTGCAAGCTCAATGGTCAACATCAAAATGGCTTATAAACTATATCTCAACAACAAAGAAAGCAAGGGTCACCAAACCTGCTACACAGGTTCACTCTGAGACCATAACCGCTGACTACAGGTTTGGGATCAAAAGGTCAAAGATCAAGGTTGACACTCCCTATGCTCTCTTACTATAGAATGTCTAAAGCACCCTAGGGTCACCAAACTTAGTACACAAGTTCACCTCGGGATCCTGCCCTAAAACTGTGGGTTGTATATTTTGTTGTATATTCGTGCATGATGGGTTTATCATAATTTGTTTCTGCCACAGTAATTATATTGAAATGTTGAAAATGGCTCTCAGTCAGTAAATATTGGAATCTTCAAAGAAAACAGAGGCAAGGGATATTGCACTCGCCTCAGAGTGCTCTTGAATATATTTTTTTCCAATTCCCCCTACTCTGCTTTTGGCATTCCAGCACCATGGACAGCGGCACTTCTTCGGCATTTCTCTTGCGTCTGTGCAGGTTTGAAGTGAATTTTGATCTAAAAGCATCTGCTTCTACCAGCATTTCAATCGACGTTTGCCAATGACGCTCAACTTAGGCCGACTTAGGCGAGCTCTGCATAACTTAGCCCAGCGCTCAGGAACTTTTACAAACTGAGCACAACTTTCACTAATGTGTATTTCCAAATGTCAGCAAATTTTCAGCATGCTGAAAATTTTTAAAGAACACAACTTTTGCCAGCGTTTTCCAACAAACACCAACTATCATTAACTTTTACCAACTTTTGCGAGGAGAGCCAGACGTTTGCCAAAACATCAGTAAAAGTTGGTCCAAACATTGTAGTGTGAATCCACCTTCAGGAATTATGACAGATTTTTACCAAATCTGTAGTCACAGGCATACGTGTGCATTCATGCTGCATAAACACGCTGCTGAAATAGCAGTTGATAATGCGTTGCTGATTTCAGACTTGCTTTTTCATAATCAAAGGTGCACAGAGCATGCACCTTAATAGAAATGTGCTGAACTTTGCGCCGAGCCTCACCCACTTTAAATCGATCCCATTCTACAACTGCAAGGTGCACCCACCAGTCATTTCCGAATAAGGTGGTGATGCTCAAGTGATGCTCATAAAAAACTTGAAAATTTGCATGAAAAAGTCACAAATTTATCACAAAAAGTGCAAACATGAAAAAGTATGCTGTGCATTTACAACAAAACCTTCCAAATGTTTAAGAATAAAATCTCAATGTACAAGACAAATCTAGATGGAAAATTGTTGATTTATGAGGGAACAAATGGTGAAAAGTTGCAAATTTTCAAAAAATTTCAGATCTTAAAAAAAACAAACAAAACCACAAACTGGTGATGAAATAGTGATAAAGTAGTTTACTCACTACTATTAGAGCCAGATGTTTGCCAAAACATCAGTAAAGGTTGGTCCAAATGTTGTAGTGTGAATCCACCTTAAATGATAGTGGTACTACAATAGTGGTAAATGGTATTACTTACGCTACTTATGTAGCGCTTTTTCTCATCTCTGGATGGCCAAAGCGCTTTACAGATCCTGCTATCCACCCATTCACACACACATTCACGCAATGATGGCGGCAGGGTTGCTATGCACAGGCACTGGCCTGACCCACCAGGAGCAACTGGGGGTTCAGTGTCTTGCTCAAGGACACTTTGACATGCAGACTGCAGAAAGAGCGGGAATCGAACTCGGCCACACTACACCTGCACCACAGCCGCTATACTACAATAGCAATAGCAAGCAAGCTGCTCGGGGTACGCACGATTCCTGCAGCACCATTCACCTCTGTTTCCCCATCTGACGACACTCCACAGCGAGTGTGTTATGGAGAGCGAGCAGCGCAGTCTGTCTCCATTTCCCCGTCCAACGACACTGCACCACGGGTGTGGAGAGAGACCCACGGGGAGATTCCTCCTCCGGCGTACACCTCCAGGGGGTGATATGAGTGGACTAAAGTAATGTGAATATAAGTAAACGTAAATATAGTTTTGGTGTCCCAGCACCCAGTAGTATCCTGTACCGTCCTCTTCCCGTCAGTTCACAACAGCTGTTTTGTGGTGAGAGACCCGTGGATCCTAAACTCCACCAACTATGTTGGGTGCACTTGATTCTTCCCCTGGCGTACACCTCCACCAGTAAACGTCGAGTAAAAAAGGTCACCTTTGACCTCTTTTATGGTCAAATGGTCAGTGAAACCATGTCAGGTTCACTCTTCAGGTATTGTGGCATCGCCATGCAAGAGGTGAGAGCCCGTCGTCGAGTGGCCTCTGAGTTAGCAGGGTGATGAAATTTCTGCCACACACACACACACAGACCACAGAATCCCTTTTATATACTGTATATACTGTTTATATATTGTATACGAATACTGACCGCAGAACTCAGCAAGCCAGTATAAAATGACCACGGTGTCCTTGCTGGACCTCACAAATAAATAGTCAAGATACATTTTTTTGTGCTGTGGTGGTTATTTTATTACTTGATGGAGCTCAGACACACACACACACATACAGAGAGAGAGAGAGAGAGAGAGAGAGAGAGAAGACCAGCCCTGCTAAACTATTTTCTCCATTCCAACCAGGCCACAGTGGATTTTGGGTGGTACTCTGCCCCTCTGAACACTATAAAAAAAATGACCAGAAATAGCAGTGCATCAGCAGGTAATTGTAAATCTCTAAAATTTTAGCACAGGCACCGTGGCATAGCAAGCCTCAGTGTTTGGTGTGAGCACTAAAACTCACAGAAAGGTGAAACGACAACAGGCCGAAAGCCATCTGCCTTTTATAGAGGTGTTTTATTTGGCAGGGATGCAGCGTGTCAATTCAGTACTGAATTCTACTGATCAGAGCAGTCAGAGGGGGCTTTGGGGACGAGTAGAGGGATGGAAGTCAAACTCTGAAGCAAGGAGCGTACTTAATTGAAGAAAGGAGGAAAAAATGCTCCTTTAAGTAAGACGTGGATTTAAGTTTCTCACAAGTGGGAATCCCACTCAGCTAAGACTAATACAGGCAGAACACAGCTCACCTTAAGTCCCCGAGCTTCTTCTCCTCCTTCTCATTGTCTTTTAATCTCACACTGCCTTTATTATTCTGCCTACCTTCAAGAGTTTAAATTTGCTCATTTTTTTTGCATTTGACTCAACCAAGCAAACCGACGAGGTTTATTTCTGAAGCAGCCCAGGAATCTAAATTTACTTCCTATTTAAAATACCAGTCGAGTCGCCCTCACAGAGATTCTTTTCTCCTTCTATTTAGTCCAGCTGCCAGATCCAAACCAGCCAAGGCCAGAAGGCCAGCAGATGATTGCCCTAGAAGGAGAGCCTCTTGGTGTGGTCACCAACTGGCCTCCCTCCCTGCCGGCAGCCTTACAAAGGTGGGGCACCGCTCAGCCCAAGAGCCCCTGTCTGACAGCACTCGACAACGCTGGCAAGCCCGTCTACACGCTCACCTACGGTAGGTGTAATCCTTTGTGTGACAAGCCCAGAATCGACGGTACAGATGGACAGCAGCTCCTGTTGTCATCCGCCATTGGTGCTGTCGTCTTTTGTGTAAACGGCAGACAAGGGAGTGTCTGGTTGTCTCTGCATGCATTATTTTTTAATTTGCTTTCAGGCCAAGCTGTTTGTGTGTAAAATGTTGAATTGCAGATGAGTGTGTGTTAAATTAAAGGAATTGTTTCACTGTTTGTTAACCTGTGCAGGTAAACTTTGGACCCGCAGTCAGAAGTTGGCATACACACTTCTTAACAAGCTGAGCACCAGAAATGAGCCTCTGCTTGTGCCCGGAGACAGAGTAAGTCACAGTATGAGACTGTGTGTAACATGCTGATCATTTATTTATGGTATTTGTCACTGATTTATTTGAGATTTTGACTCATTAATTTACTTATTTATGGGCATTATAAGTGAAGCAGAAACAGAAATGATTAGAATAATAAAAATGGTGGCTGCAAAGTCCTGACCTTCAGACCAGACCATGAAATAAGCATCAGTGTGCATCATTTTTTTGTGACTGGACTACTTCGTTACATATTTCAGGTTGCAATAATGTGCAAAGATAGTTTAGAGTATGTTGTTTCTTCACTTTGTTACGTATCCAAAATTAGGGAGGGTAGAATTACAAATTTAAAAATAAAAGCCTAAAGATATGCAAAAAAGTTGAATATTTATGAGAAAATGATTTTACATTAAAAAGTTGCAAATTTATCATGGAAAGTCACAAATTTATCAGATGCAAGTAGTAAAATTGTAGTAAAACTCGTAATTCATAAGGAAAAAACTACAAACTTGTCTGAATCTCAAATTTATGAGCAAAACCTCACAAATTTATGAAAATAATCATTATTAAATGTACAGTAAGATTTATAAGGACAAAATGCAAATTGCAAGGACAAAAGTTGCCAGTTTACAAAGGAAAACTGTAAATTTTCTTGAAAAATGCAGATTTAGTTAAAAAAAAAAAGAGCCATAAAAGTCATGACTCGTCACTCAAGTAGCTTTTTCAGCAGATACTTTCTTATTCTTTTGCAGTAACTTTTTGACTTTGTTGACATCTCTTACTTGATTAATATCATGAAGTGATGCTACTTTTACTTGAGTACATTTTTGTCTCCTCTACCTACCTCTGAGGGAGAACAAAATGTCTTCATTCCCTGCACCAAAAGCATTTTGCACACCGCACTGCTTACTTTTTTTTCATAATTTAAAGAGGAATAATAATACATCAGTAGAAAATCCTTTTCTCATGCACTGTATAAGTGTGACACATCTGCTTCTGACACGCCTGTAGGTTGCACTTGTTTTCCCCAACAATGACCCAGTGATGTTCATGGTGGCCTTCTATGGCTGTCTCCTGGCAGAGCTCGTACCTGTGCCTATTGAAGTGCCGCTCACCAGAAAGGTAAATGCAGACACAGCCGTCACCTGTCCATGTTTAGATTCTTGCATTTTACTGACCCCTGCTGGACATTTCACCTCTAAACGTTTGTGTTAGGTGAGACATGCACGGACTGAAGTATATGGGGGGGGGGGGGGGGGGTTCTTGCTCAAGAACACCAAGAAAAAGTAAAACCAAACTGATAATTTTCAGGAGTAATTGCTGTTAAATTTTTAATTAGAGTATTAGCTTATGATTTGTGGTAGTTTCCAGTACACGTGTCTGAATGAAAATTAGACATTAGTTACGCCATCTGAATATTAATGGCCGCGCCTGATTGCCCTTTATTAGCATGCTGTTAGCAGATGCTGTGCTGCAATTAATGAAATTTGAGTGAGGTGAAATGATGCGTAATTTTCGTCTAAATATGAGATCGCAGGCCAACTGCTCTCAGGAGTCACACACTCATTCGCCCGCTCTGCCAGCTCCCATCATTCTTCGCACTCTCTTGATATCCCCCCTCCTTAATTCTGTTTCCATCCGCCTCTTCTCCCTCTTTGTTTTGTCTTGATCCCACCACCCCGTTCTTCCCACCTTTTCTTTGCCTTTTGGACTTGTTTGCTCAGCACGGGTCTGGCTGTAAGCTAATTTGTGCAGCCAATCAAATAGAAGTGAGTGTGCGTCAGATCTTGGGTTTCATTCCTGCCACGATCGGTCTTTGATGCGCAGCGGTGGAGTTTTTAATAGTGATTGGCCGTCACCATGCTCTCTCACCTGCTGCTGCTTTGAAGTGTTTTGCTGTGAGGTCTCTCCCCTCTCCTTCAGCCCTCGCCCTTATCCCCCCCCCCCCCTCCATTAACAATCCCCACATCCCCTCCGCACATCTTTCCTCAAAGCTTTTCATGTTCAGAATTTTGTTTTTAACCACTTGACATTTCTGCAACAGAAAGTTTGCCTGTTTGAAGTTTCTCATCCTCTTCTGCCACCCCCCTAAGGATGCGGGAAGTCAGCAGATCGGCTTTCTGTTGGGCAGCTGTGGTGTCACGCTGGCGCTGACCACGGACGCCTGTCAGAAAGGCCTGCCCAAGGCACAAACAGGGGAGGTAGCCACTTTCAAAGGTACAGCCTGTTTTCCCAATTTTTTTTTTCCTTTTGACTGCATGAATAATTTAATTAAATTTAAAGTTATTTAACACCTCTTGTTCTCTCTGCAGGCTGGCCTCGGTTGCTGTGGTTTGTGACAGACGGAAAGCATGTTGTGAAGCCTCCAAAAGACTGGCACCCTCCAGTACGGGAGGCCAGTAATGACATAGCCTACATAGAAGTAAGTGTAGCTGGGTTAAAGGATGGGCTGTGAGAAATTTATTCAAATGAAGAAAGATTTTTAGCCCCCCCCCCCCCCCCCCCTTGAAAGAGCTGTTTTAAGTCATTTTTGGAGCAACACAATATACTGTATTTGAGTCTTAAAATGAAATAAGCTCGTCTCCCAACATCAGGAATAAGAGGTTTTTTTCTCCTGTACTGTATCTCGTAGGTTTGTGAATTTTCTTATATATTTTTCTTATAAAGGTGATCACATCTTACAAATTTCAGCTTTCCTTGTACATTTGTGACTTTCATCCCATAAATATTTTACTTTGTATTTGTAAATTTCATTTGTCTTATAAATGAATTTTGTTTTTCTTGTCAATTTACCTTTTTTCTCTTCAGTTTCCAACATTTCTCTTGCAAGTGTGTAACTTAAACTTAATATTATGTTTAATGACTCAGTCTACTTTTGTTGAGCAAATTTAATAGTGTTGTACCTTTTTTTGAGGGGGGAGGGTGTCAAAGCCACAGGGAGCAACTGGTTGTAGGCAAAAGTGCTGTGATGTGGCTAAGGAACGGTTATAGACCCCTGCAAGTAGACCAATGAATTATTAAAGAGGACACACAATATCATACTATTTATAATGGATCAATAGCCAGTGTGATTGTTGAAGGGGTGGACAATTGGAAGATGGCAAAGAAGGGTTGATGTGAAATAGAGAGGAGCTAGACTAGCTTGTTTCATGCACAGAAAGCTGATGGGCTACATAAATGCCAATATAGGATAAACAAAAGATTATTTAAGCTTCAAATTATGGACATTTATTGTGGGAAATAAGCATTTAATAAGATTTCCTTTCATGTTTTTTTTTGCATCCAGTATAAAACCAGCAAAGAGGGAAGCACCATGGGAATCACGGTGTCCCATGCAGCCATGCTGGCTCACTGTCATGCACTCACACAAGCCTGTGGCTACACTGAAGGTGAGCAAGACTTTGCCTTCTTAGTTTACTTCATAGCTCTCCCAATTTTTCTGCCTCGCGTTTTGTTCGTTATGTCTAGCAGGATAGCCGAGACGAGTGAATGTCTGTTTCCTGATGATGAAGTCACGGTTGCATTCAGTGACAAATGAAATCTCTTGGAACATACTGATAGCTTAAATGGCAGCTGCTGTCATTATGAGCATCAGCACCAGCGAGACTGAAGTGATGTTGATTGGGCGGCGTCGAGAGCACCTCATTATAAACATCACTGGACAGCAGCTCAAGGTGTCAACCAGACGTCAACTACCTAAGAAGCCTCTGCGAGGGTGGAGAAATGGACAAAGATCAAAACAAGAGTCCAGAAGACAAATGTCGCCATTGTTCTTTTCAAAGAAGCGGTGGTGACAATGGAAACCGGGGCAAGGCTGGTCAACACCATTTTTCTTACCCACCGTCACCAGTGCCAGACATGGACCTTGAAAAATTCCCAAGCGAGAAGATACAGGTTTACCAGATGAGAGGCCTTAAAAGATCTGCTAATTTCCCCAGATGGGACAAGATTGGAAAATATGCTGAATTCCCTAATCTTGTTGTAGGGAGATATTTCTGAGTCCCTCAACCGGAAGTTTAGCTGGAGTGATCCAACTATGGAAGCCAGGCAGTTCTTGATATACCAGAATTCACAAATAAAAATGGCTGCGCCCATGTGTCATGCATCATGATTTTAGCAGTTGTAGGGGCCGTGCACACGTTTTTACCCCAAACTGTGGAAGTTCGTCTACAGTTTAGCTGTCAAAAATGCTGTCGTGTGCAGCAGGCCATAGTTAATAATGGTTAACAAGCAACTGCATTAACCTTACCAGTCCTAAGGGTCAATTCTGGCCCTTAAGACAGACTCTGATTTACCTTGAATGCATTTGGCTATTCAGACGTAAGAGCAAAAGGTATCATAAAACTTCAGTATTTCCCACAGACACCATCCTGTATAGTGCAGTTTGATAAATGCAGCTACTCACTTGGCTGTGTTTCACTGTGTCACACCTGGGTCAGCTCTGCTTGAGAAGAAAAACATCAGAACATAAGGCACATCCTTTTTTCATTGTCCCAGATTTGCTTTAAATAACTCCTCTAACTGCATCAGCAGCCCACCGAGGTTCTTCAACTCTTTTTTAAAACTTTATTTGGCACCATGCTCCTACTGGAGTGTACCGTCCCTCTACCCGCCCCGCCTGAGCATCCATCCATCCATCCATCCTCTATGTGGACATATTCAAAATATGATTATGAAGAACCATCCTGGAGGCCTAGTTGGATGGCTGAGCTACCTTGGCTCTTCCCTTTTAATGACGGAGCACTGGCTCCACTCTGAGCTCCTCTTCTTGTCTCTAAGGATAGAATCTTATTCTTTCACAGTAAACTGACAGCTTCCCGTCCACAGTCCAGCCCGCTTTTTAGTCCATATCACTTAAGACACTGAAAGTGTTTAATCAAATGTCTTGAGATCCTTTTTGCCCATCTAACCTAAGTTAAACCTTGTGGTGTTGTTTTAGGTGAGACAATAACCAACGTCCTGGACTTCAAGAGAGAAGCAGGGTTATGGCACGGAGTTCTCACAGTAAGTGTCTCCGAACCTCTGTTGGAGCTGATGGGGCTGTTATGTAATCAGATCAGAATTAGAAGAGGTATGTGCACCGTTTGCTGATTAAAAAAGGTCTGGTTTATCTAACTGACTCCCAGTGAGCATTCATCAGTATGTAAATGTATTCAAATTAACGGAAGTCCTGATGGGGAAAGCAATCTTATCGCACAGCTTAAAAGTTTTCGACCTGTAAAATTCACCCACTTCAGACAACCCAACTTTTGACTGTTTCCAAACATGCCACAGGCCTGCTGTACACTTCATGAGTTTCTCTGACTTGTTTGCATGTCACAACTACCGTGTCTGCACAACATTGCTATCATGAAATGTTCCACATTGTAATGCACCTCTCACATAATTTGTCCTCCTGCTCTCATGGTGCAGAGCGTCATGAATCGGATGCACGTCATCAGCATTCCCTACTCCCTTATGAAAGTCAACCCGCTGTCCTGGATACTGAAGGTTCACACATACAAAGGTGAGTTCCAATCCAAAAACATCTATTCGTTTAAAATAAAAAGGTTTCTGTTTATCCTGTACTCTATGAATCCCTTAACCAGACCCACAAATCCTTCATGTTAACTCATGCATTTATCTGCATTGATTTTTCTACAATTGAGTCAATTAAGGGTGCTTTGGCAATGATGTCAGAGGTATTTGTGGACAGAAATGTTAAGTTCAGCCTTTTTGAAAGTGCTGCATGAAAACAGCTCTCAAGACTCTTAATGAAGTCATATTGACTATATGGACAATGAGGAAAGCAGGCATCTGTTACTGAAATAATGATTACAGATGGTGAATTTGAAGGGACTGTTTCTTCCTCTTTCTCTGCTTGAGCTTAAAAGTAAAAAACACTCATCACTATTGACTGACAACCACTAAATCTGCATGAAACTGATTTTATGTTTTGCCAAAATGGATTTCTTGGCAGGCTGTTATAAAATGGCCTCATAGTCTTGGAATAACTGTAATTTGTCTGTATAAAACAGGAAAAGAAGAATGTGCTCTAGAGTGATGACTTCAGGCTCTTCTCTTTTTTAGCTTTTATATATAAAATTAGATATTAAAGGCAACCAATTTTTCAAATGATGAGTTCAGTGTATTTGCAAGGGATACAGCGGGGAAAATAAGTCTTGAATACATCAACATTTTTCTCAGTAAACATATTTCTGATGGAGCCATTGACCTGAGATTTTCACCAGATATCAGCAACAACCCAAGTAATCCATACATGCAAAGAAATCAAGGCAACTGTGTTCACAAAACAAGTTATATTTAATAAAGTGGAATGACACAGGGAATAAGTATTGAACACACTTGGTGAAATTCATTTAATATTTAGTAGAAAAGCCTTTGTTGGTAATAACAGTTTCCAGACGCCTCCTGTATGGAGAAACTAGGTGCAGGCATTGCTCAGGAGTGATTTTAGCCCATTCTTCCATACAAACTGTCTTTAAATCTTGAAGGTTCCGTGGTTGTCTTCTATGAACTCTAGATCGTCACTTTGTTCCATAGATTTTCAATTGGATTCAGGTCAGGTGACTGACTGGGCCATTCTAGCAGCTTTATTTTCCTTCTCTGAAGCCAGTTGAGAGTTTCCTTGGCTGTGTGTTTGGGATCATTGTCTTGCTGAAATGTCCACCCTCATTTCATTTTCAGCATCTTGGCAGATGGAAACAGGTTCTTATCAAGGATGTCTCTGTACATTTGTCCATTCATCTTTCCTTCAATTATATGGAGTCTGCTTGTACCATGTGCTGAAAAAACACCCCACACCATGATGCTACCAACTCCAAACTTGACTTTTGGTATAGTGTTTTTGGGCTGATGTGCAGTGCCATTTCTCCTCCAAACATGCTGTGTTGTGGCATCCAAAAAGTTCAATTTTGGTCTCATCTGACCAGACTATATTCTCCCAGTATTTTACTGGCTAGCCCAAATGCTGTGCAGTAAATTTTAAAAGAGCTTCAACATGCTTTTTTCTTCAGCAGTGGAGCCTTGCGAGGCAAGCAGGCATAGAACCCATGTTAATTGAGTGCATTTCTTATTGTTTCCTTTTAAACAGCAGTACCTGCTAACTCCAGGTCTTTCTGGAGTTGTCCACAAGTGGCCTTTGTCTCTTGGATAATTTTTCTGATAATTCTTTTGACTCCTCTGTCAGAACTCTTTATGAGGAGCTCCTGGTCGTGGCTGGTTTATGGTAAAAGTATGTTCTTTCCACTCCTGAATGATGGCTCCAACAGTGCTCACTGGAACATTCAGCAGTTTAGAAATGTGCCTGTAACCAATGCCGTCATTATGTTTTGCAACAATAAGGTTGTGAAGGTCAAGAGAGAGCTCTTTGCTTCTACCCATCATGAGTTCTTTGTGGTGTGACACTCTGATATTCAGACCTTTTTAAAGGCTATCACTCAGGACTTAACCAGCTGAAATTAATTTGCACTGATGGGGGATGGGGTGGCTTCCTAAATCCTGATAGATTTCAGCTGGTTTCTTGGCTTTCTATGCCTTTTTGCACCTCTTTTTCTTCAATGTGTTCACTACTTATTCCCTGCATAATTCCACTTTATTAAATATAACTTTTTTTGTGACACAGTTGCCTTGATTTCTTTGTATGTATGGATTACTTGGGTTGTTACTGATATCTGGTGAAAATCTCAGGTCAATGGCTCCATCAAAAATATGTTTATTGAGAAAAATGTTGACGTGTTCAGTTCTTATTTTCCCTGCTGTATATTCTTTTCGATCTCCATGGTGTCAAATAAGCTTAAAATAGAATTTTTGCGAAATAACACATACAGGACAAAATTAGTTTTCCTTAATTAGGACCCTTAAGGAAAAAAAAAAACCCTTGGCGGTGTTTTATTGTTTTGGGGACTCTGAGACAGCATTAGACTTTCAGAGAGCCTGTTTCTCATTAGTATTCAGTCCTCACTGATGAGTGATTGGATTCAATTAAAGCAGTTTTTTAATACCCATTGATTTCTAGTTAAATTTTAAGAGGCCACTGGTGGTCAAGGGCAGTAGGCCTGTGTGCATAATATACAGTAACTCACTCTGCGTGGTCTGTGTTCTGCTGAGTCACATTTTGGAGGTTCAGTCATGCTTTCAGCTGTCAGTCAGGGTCCATGATCTGCCACTGCTTCACAAGCTGGAAGACAAGAGCTCAGATCACAATTGGGTGGTTTCCATTGTCAGCCTGACTTTTTGTCTCCTCATCTTCCTCATAGCACGGGTGGCGGTGGTGAAGTCGAGGGACATGCACTGGTCCCTGCTGGCCCAGAGAGACCAGCGGGACTTCAGCCTAAGCTCGCTGCGGATGCTGATTGTAGCTGACGGGGCCAACCCATGTGAGTCGATCTGCAGAGGCTCATTTAATAAAATGACACCCCAGGGTGACATTATCGATTGGCTTTGTGCGTTTGACTGACCATGTGTATGTTACTGCAGGGTCGATATCCTCCTGCGACGCCTTCCTCAATGTGTTTCAGGCACGTGGGCTGAGACCTGACGTGATCTGTCCATGTGCGAGCTCTTCAGAAGCCATGACTGTCGCCATCCGCAGGTGAGCATTTGCCACAGCACCTTACTGGGACAACAGCAGCCTTTAGTGTTTCTGTGCTGCTGCTGTATCACACTGCGTTCACAACTTCAGCTGCAACACGCAGAGGAAGGGAGATTTGATCTACTTTGGTACAGTGGCAGACAGCACAGTTTCACTTCTTTCTGCTTAAACGTGGAGCTCTGTTATGGAGGTGGATTAGAATGACAGACTAAAAGACATGATTCATGCAGAGAAGCTGGCAGTTGGAAATGCCATTTTCAGGTATATGCGAGAGTGTCATGGAGCGTTTATCTCACATGTACACAAACGCAGCTTTAGGATTGGACTAGAAATATATATACAGTCATTTCCTTTTTAGATTTTAGTTCTGCATTTCAGAGCCAATGTATGCATTTGTTTGCTTGCCATAAGAAGAAAAAAAAAGCACAACTGTCAGTGTTTGCTTATAACAAATGAATGATTTACAACAAGGGGGTGATTTCACTCCAAAATCCAATCTACATATTTTCCCTCAGGCCTGCATTGTTGCGTATTCATCTAGGCATAGTATTGACGATGTTGGCATCACTATAGCAAAACTAAATGGTACGTCCCTTAAAGAAAATAAAACTGGACAGGATCGTATTTCAGACACAATCACTGAGTTCCTAGAAAGATTCACTCACCTCAGAGGCTTGAACTTGTGACTGCAATATTAGCCTACTGGAGTCTTCTTTTAAATGGGATATAGTTTGTTATAAATAGAAAGTACACTGTATATATTTCTGACAGTCATTTAAGTCTTTTAAATGCAAGAAATTACATATGTTCTACCGCCACCATCTCCAAAAAACGTATACCTTTCTTCTAAACAATTAGGCAAATAAATATTAAAGTAGATTTTATATTTCATTGTTCAGTAATGTGTAATATGTGGTAATATGTGCCCTACAGACCTCCAGAAATGGGTGTCCCCCCTCCAGGGAAGGCGGTGCTGTCTATGGGCGGGCTGAGCCATGGCGTGATCCGTGTGGACACCGAGGAGAAACTCTCTGTCCTCACAGTGCAGGATGTGGGACAAGTCATGCCTGGAGGTGCAGGATGTTGCTTTAATATTTTACAACAAAAAAGTGCTGTCATTTTTATGACTACTAAGAAATTCAATATGTTCAGGTGTTAGCGTTATTGAGAAGAAAGTGGATCGCCTGTCAGTTTTAAACCCAAGTAAGAAACGGTCATCCTCTTTTTCCCCCCGAAGCTCTGGTTTGTGTGGTGCGAGTGGAGGGGACACCGTACCTCTGTCAAACCGACGAGGTTGGAGAGATCTGTGTGAGCTCAGGTAGCACCGGTGTGACCTACTACGGTCTTCCTGGTATGACAAAGAATGTCTTTGAGGTTAGTACTTTAATATGTGTTTATTTGGTTTAGACAGTTTTTTGTTAGATTTTATAATAAAACTTTTGCTGCAGGAAATCTGTTTTGAATAGGAAACAATTTGATTTTCTTTGGTGATTTTGACATTTAGACACAACAAAGAAAGACAAGGCTTCATTCTGTTGTTTTTTAAAGAATATCTGCAAATGTTTCTGCAGTACTGTTTAACAGTACCACATCTGAGCGTTGTAGATCAGCAGAGTATGACGTTTTAACAGTTGTGACCTTGTTGCAAATGAATCACAGTTTGTAGTGATTGAACAGCTGACAGTGACAGTGTGCTTGATGTTACTCTTAATTAAAGCTGTGTTAGTTTGTGAACATCGGTGTTATGTTACATCCTCTTGCAGACTATCCCAGTAACGCCGTCTGGGATCCCCATCAGTGACAGACCTTTCACCAGAACCTCCCTGCTGGGCTTTGTGGGACCAGTAAGTTCCACCTCATTTCACTTTTTAAAATGTTTCTGTTGTATTTCTATTTAAAACATAGATTTTTGTTGACTTTTCAGATACAATATATTATAAATGTCTATGTATTAAGAAATGTTTGTGCTTAATAAGAAGAGATTATCATGATTTGTGCTAAATCCTTAATATAATTTCCTAGAAGGGTTTTACAGTCCTTAATTTTTTTTGTTGTTGTTCCGACTTGAGCACAATATTTACCTTTGGTCTATTTAAAGAGTTTTTATCTAATTAAACTTGTGTATGTAGTTGTATTTTCGTTAATAGGGCCACCAGATTGGAGAAAAATGTGTGTGTGGCTCCTGGTGTATCAGCCTGAGAGAGAACATTTTAAAGCTGGAATACACAAAATGTCATCAGAGCACAAAATCTCAAATGACCTTTTAATGTATTGTATTTTCAGTATCCTTTGTGGGAATTCAGCTCCCACATTGCTCATCTGAGCTGTTTTCAGGTTTCAGAAATTTTAACCTGTAAAGGGAGACTTGGACCGATCACAGATGAGGAATGTGTTAATCCTAAACAATATGGGAATGCTGGCATGTCACTGTTATGCATATGTCAAATGTCTTTTTGATGCAAAGGATTAATATTCATGTCGTCTTTTAGTTCTGCATCAGAGTTGCCAGGCCAGCCTTTGTGCTCTACAATCTGAACAATACAGAATGTGTTGCACAGTTTCTAGATTATGTCCATTAGGTGTTTGATAGAAGGGTTTACATACAGTTGAGATTGTTGCTGAATAAATTGCATTTGCAAACATTCACCTTGCATCCTTTTGTCTAGATTTTTGTTTTTTCTTTCTGGAGATAAAATCTGACTTTTTTTGCTTTTTTCTAATGACAAAGAACGGCTGCTATTTAGGGGAGCCACTTTTGTGTTCATTCAGTTTAGACTTGATAAAAGATAGAAAGTACTCAAAAAAGAAACAGTAAATTACTGTAATTTAAAGATAGAAAGGGTCTCCAAATATCATTCAGTACAAAAATGTGATGGTGAGATGGCTTCAATAGTCCAATTATCCATCAACAAAGAGGCGGGGTATTTTTTTTTATTCCTGAACTTAATAGAACAGTTTCTTTTCTTTTAAATTGGAACTTTTATCTTCTGCATGATATCTTATTTTCCTGGATTGAACTACAGTAGCTTTTAATGATTCAGAAATAATCTTGACGTTAAGAAATGTTTCTTCTGAGTAACTTTCCTTCTTAAACACAAGGTATGAACTGCACAGACCCAGCTGGGGTGAATTAATAAGAAGCTTCCCTTTTGGTGACTTCATACAGTTTCAAGAATTCAAAAATCTTTCATCAGCTTACTTTCAAGTTTTTGGCTAATAGGGACGACTTCTACATAAATGCTAACATCAATTTATGACTCTTCAGTTGTGTTTTATGTGAGACTCTCATACGTCAGCATTTATGACGCAAGGGGATACAGAAAAATAGCGTCTGTTCAATCTGTTAAGACAAATTTGAATTCTTTTAATAAAGCTTTGTACTTTTAACTTTGCTTTGACTTATTTACTAAACTTTTTGTTTAGTTTCTAGTGGTCAGCCACAATTAAAAAATGTAATCGCAGTTAATCTTCAAAATTTTGCATTTATTCATGACTAATCATGATTAAAAGTGAGGGGAGGGGGAATTTTCTTTGTAACTCACCTTAACCCTCATAATGTCCTTGAGGTCAGATTGACTCCAGAACAACATGAAGGTCAACTCAAAACAAGGTATACCTTCATGTAAACAAAGTCCTTTGGCCCCAAATTCCAAAACAAAGGGAAAAAACTGTGGTAATGGATTTGACTGATGGTAAGACTTTACATACTCTGCCAGAATAGAGAAATTTTTCTTTTTCTTGAGGTGGCAAGGACAAGATTTTGGCTAGGCAGGACATTTCATACCTCACAAGAAACTCAAGTGCAGAGCTTGTGGGGAATTCGCATTTCTGACCAATCACACACTAGTTCTTGGACACCACGCAAGAAAAAAGTTCTGCCACGATGACTGCAAGAACTAGTTCTAAAGCAGGTCTGCAAGAACAAAACAATGTCATTTTGTACTTGTAGCCCTGGGAGAGAAAACAAATTTCTCTGTTCTTGTGGAGTACGTACAGGCCTTAAAGGTGTAATGCAGAATTGATCGTCAGTTTATACTACATGCTTTAAATAACAGTCAAACCAGAGGGCAGAAAGTGTATGGGTAATCAGAAGAATATTATGAGGGTTAAACTTATTTTTCAACTTTTTCATACTCTTATTAACATACAAGTGGACAAATGTGCTTGCTTTCTGCAAGTGCAGATTTATTTAAAGCTAAAGCTTGCATAAGTACTGCAGAAATACTGCATGTGTAAACAACTAGTGACCACTTCAGCATCCAGGATTTCGCAAAGTTGCGATTGCATCAATTCACGCAAAATCAGCCAATCAGTGCAACTGTTGCGCAACCTTGCAACTTTATCCAATCACCTCAACTTTCCCGCAATTTTGTCCAATCCTCGTCAACTTCCGCCACTTTCACCAATCAAATTTCAGCTGAGTGGCGCTGAAGCGCTCAGTCCATCCATCCATCTTCTACTGCTTTTCCGGAGGTCCAGGTCACGGAGGCAGCAGTTCAAGCAGAGAAGCCCAGACTTGCCTCTCCCCAGCCACCTGCTCCAACTCCCAGAGAGGATACCAAAGTGTTCCCAGACCAGCTGGGAGACATAGTCTCTCCAGTGAGTCCTGGGTCTACCCTGGGGTCTCCTCCCCGAGGGATGTGCCTGAAACACCTCAAGTGGGAGGCGTCCAGGAGGCATCCTGATCAGATGTCCAAACCACCTCAGCTGGCTCCTTTCGGTGTGGAGGAGCAGCAGTTCTACTCTGAGCCTCTCCCGGATGACTGAGCTCCTCACCCTATCTCTAAGGGTGAGTCCATTTCATCCGCTTGTATCCGCGATCTCGTTCTTTCAGTCATTACCCAAAGCTCGTGACCATAGGTGAGAGTAGGAACGTAGGTTGACCAGTAAATCGACAGCTTTGCCTTAGAACTCAGCTCCCTCTTCACCACAACAGACCGATACAACGTCCGTATCACTGCAGATGCTGCTTCGATCCGTCTGTCAATCTCTCGCTCCATTCTCCCCTCACTCATGAATAAGACCCCAAGATACTTAAACTCCTCCACTTGAGGCAGGAGCCTGTCCCCAACCTGGAGAGGACAATCCTCGTTTTTCCGGCTGAGGACCATGGACTCGGACTTGGAGGTACTGATTCTTATCCCAGCCACTTCACACTCAGTGGCAAACCATCCCAGTAAGACCTGTAGGTCATTGCTAGATGAAGCCAGCAGGACATCATCATCTGCAAACAACAGAGATGAGATCCTGTGGTCACCAAGCATGACACCCTCCATTCCCTGGCTGCACCTAGAAATCCTGTCCATAAAAATTATGAACATGATCGGTGACAAAGGGCAGCCCTGGCGGAGTCCAACTCTCACTGGGAATGAGTCCGACCAAGTGTTGGCAATACGAGCCAACCTCTGCTCGTAACAACAAGCCTGATTACCCCATACTTCCAAAGCACCCCCCACAAAAAACCACGAGGGACGTGATCAAATGTCTTCTCCAAGTCCACAAAACACAAGTAAACTGGTTGGGTAAACTCCCACGAACCCTCAAGGATTCTTGAGAGGGTAAAGAGCTGGTCTGATGTGCCACGGCCAGGACGAAAACCACATTGCTCCTCCTGAATCCGAGGTTTGACGAATGGCCGGACTCTCCTCTCCAGTACCTTGGCATAGACCTTCCCAGGGAGGCTGAGGAGTGTGATCTCTCTAAAGTTGGAGCACACCCTCCGGGTCCCCCTTTTTGAAGAGAGGAACCACCACCCCAGTTTGCCATGCCACAGGCGCACTGTCCCTCATGGATCGTCACCTTATTGTGGTGGTGGTGGGGAAGGGGGGTTTGCTTGCCCTAGTGATCCCAGGAGCTAAGTTGTCTGGGGCAATTTGCCTCTGGTATGGTCACCCAAGACAAACTGGTCCTGGGTGAAGGGCCAGACTAAGAATGATCCAACAGACTCTCATGATGAATGCTAGAACAAGTATTCAGTATACCCCGCCCGGTATGGGGTTACTGGGGCCCCACCCTGGAGCCAGGCCTGGGGGAGGGGCTCAATGGCTAGCGTCTGGTGGCCGGGTTTCCACCCATGGGACCCGGCCGGGCTCAGCCCGAAGGAGAGTTACATGGGTCCACCCTCCAGTGGGCTCACCACCTGCAGGAGGGACCATGGGGGTCCGGCGCTATGTGGATCAGGTGGTGGTCAAAGGCGGAGACCTTGGTGGTCTGATCCCAAGCTTCCTAAACAGTCTAACCAATCAACTCCATCACTACATCGCGTTCACTTCCATGTTGACAGTAAGTATTAATGGAATGCTTCAGCAAAAACCAGTGTGGTTAAAAAAAAAATAAAACACTCACCCGCGAGATTTCCAACACCGTCCCTTTCTCCATGTCCCCCAGCTTACCAGTGTACGTCTCCGTCCTGACCGCGTGTTCGAAGTGCTGGGTTTATGTTGAAAACCGTCCGCCTGCCCCAAAAGCACCCCCGTTGTGGGAGCGCACATGACAAAAGACAAACGAGCAAGTCTAACACTACAGCCAGTGTTTGATTATTTCATACATATTTAGAGGTAAAATCATTACTACAACTTGTCAATGAGCTTTAAAGCTGTGAATCTCTGAACACAGACACCCCCCCCCCGCTCCCCCCGTAAATGAAAGATGTGTGTCCGATGAGACGTGTGTGTGTGTGTGTGTGTGAAGACGTGCAGCAGTTAGACAGGTAGGAGTTGGGCATAGGAATATTGTCTGCCATTTTTTTCCCAGAAAAACACAGACTCCAATAGACAATACAAACTAACAGAATAAATTTTTTCTTTTCCGCTCGGTACGGAGTGGTTGGGGAATGTAGGGAGTTTTCAAATGAAGGCACTGCAAATAATTTCCACATCTCTACTCTTTAACATGCATTCAATGCAATTTAGCTGTTGTAATGGATATTGTGTTAAAGTTTGTATTGGCTGTTGCACAAAAGTTTTTCTGTATAGCAGAAGTTTCTGCTTAATTTACAAATCACTGTAATAGGAGATGTTTGACAATCCTGCTTTTCTTGTATTGTTATATCACTGTAGTAAGCTGGAAAAACCATCTGCTTTAAAATTTGTTATTCTTCCCACAACTTTTAGTGCAAAAAAAACTCTCCAAACATTGCAACTTTTATGGCAACTTTTAAAAAAAGCTCCCGCAAATTCAGGCTTTTTGGGCCGCAACAATCATAAAAACATCCCGCGAAATCCTGGAGGGGACTGATCCTTACACCAGTTGTTATCTTACCTGTTAGCTGTAGCCCTCCTTGTTAGCTGTGCTTTCGGCATTCCTCTCTTCTCTGTGGACCTCTTCTCTGCTCTCCAGCATTCAGGTTGCGATTGATAAGGTCCATATGTACACATGGTATGACAGCGATACTCCAGCAAATTGATTTTAACACCCAGACTGAAATAAAATGAGTTTGTGAAACACATCTCTCTTTTGAGTCATGCCATAGACTGTCCCGACTGCAAACATTACCCATGTTTTGAGAGTTGGATTGTGCATTAATACTGTCCAAATGTCCACATAGTAGGACAGCGATACTCTAGGAGTTTGTGAAATGAATTTGGCTTGGCTCCGTTTAGTCTGCGACCCGGATCCCCGAAAAAGCGGTAGAAAATAGATGGATGGATCTGTTTAGTCACACCATTTAATTTCCCAGTTCTGTAATTTCCCAGTTTGGGATCAATAAAGTACATCTATCTTAGACTGTCCAACCGGAAATGGTACCTGCATTTTGAGAGTTCCATTTCTTTTATTCCACTGCAATCAATCACATCTTATCACAATTTCAAAGACATTCCTTCTAACTCTCTTCTTCATTGTGTTTCCTTCCAGGACAGCCTTGTGTTTGTTGTGGGGAAGATGGACGGATTGATGGTGGTCAGTGGGCGGAGACATAATGCTGATGATGTAGTTGCAACAGCACTGGCAGTGGAGCCAATGAAGTTTGTGTACAGGGGAAGGTAAAAGGGGGACACTTAAATTGTTTGGTACTCCAGGAGCTGAGCAGGACTGTTTAGCTGTGACTGAAACATTTTTTCTGTGATCCAGGATTGCTGTGTTTTCTGTGTCTGTGCTGCACGACGAGCGGATCGTCGTCGTGGCCGAGCAGAGACCAGACGCCTCTGAGGAAGACAGCTTCCAGTGGATGAGCCGTGTCCTTCAGGTACTGACAACCCTCTTACACCAAGGCTTTAGTGTGGTGTACCAGTATGGCGTTGGGCACACCCTGGGTGTAGCGGGGATGACGGCCCTGCCTTTCCGGTTCCGCCGTCGCTCCGGGGTAGAAAGGGCAGACAAAAAAGAGCACGGTCTCTTTCGCCGTTGACACCTTGGCCTGTACGGAGCACCTGTAAGTTCGTTGTTTGATAAAGTTACATTCACTACACCTCCAGCCTGGTTATTGGCCAATACAAGTTATGGACATAACATTTGGCAATGAGGAAAAAGGTATGGAGCGAGCTGTTTCCATTTTTCAGCCATTTTTGGAGGTTCTTGGTGAGCCGTCGGTCCCCTGGGCTAGGTTTTACATGGCTTTCCAGAACTATTTGGTGGCCCTTAACCTCGGTGAGCTCAAGAAACTGCGTACAAGGGCTATACTGGTCCATAATCTTGGCATGGAGGGTCAAAGAATCCTCGGCACATTAGGAGGGGCCAATACTTTTGAAGACATGGTTGGGCTAATGGCGCGCTACTTTCGCGCCCCGGAAAACATCACAGTCCGAAGAGTTCAGTTTTGGCAGCGCCACCAGTGGACAGGAGAGTTGGTGCAGCGTTATGTTGCAGGCCTACGTCAGCTGGCGGAGGAGTGCCAATTTGGAGGTCTAGAGGAAGAGATAGTCCGTGATCAACTAACGGAGCACACGCTTTGTTCTGTGACACAGTCAAGGCTCCTGACCTACCCGGGTGAATTGACGTTAGCCACGGCTGTTGAGATAGCGCGGCAGATTGAAGCAGCAGAGAAGATAGCGAAGGGTCTTGGTGAAAGAACCACACTGACACACACCGAACCACAGTTGAAGGTGCTGGCTGTGGACTCGGACAGCAAAGACAGTGTGAATGAAGAGGAATATGCTGCTGCTGTGAAAATTAGGTCCGCCCTAGGTACGCCAAGATGCTATGGCTGTGGGTCCACCAGGCACCGGTACAAGGCAAGAGTGTCCAGCGAAACGCTGTGGCAAGTGCGGTCTTCTACACCATTTCACCAGAGCCTGCAAATATTTTGAGCGAGGGGACCGAAGACAAGAGGCGGACTCCCCCGCAGCGACTCCTACGGTTGTTCATACCGTCTCCTCGAGCACAGATGGATGGATTTACTGTGACGTTTCGCTGGACGGCATGGAAGTGCCGTTGTTGGTAGACACGAGATCAGAGATTTCCCTGTTGAACTTGGCCCACTGTGAGGAGTCTGTTCCCGCATTACCATGTGAGAGATCTGTCAATGCCACTGTGTTGTTTAAAGAAAAATCCTCAACACCGTTTGTATTATGTTTGATATGGTGTTTGTGTGAATTACCCAGGTTGTGGGGTTGGGTGTGTTGGGGTGGGGGGCTGGCAACAAGTTATGAGTGTACATATTGACTGTTGGTGTTTTGCTACTAGAGTTTTGATTGTGTATATGCAGTGGGGCAAAAAAGTATTTAGTCAGCCACCAATTGTGCAAGTTCTCCCACTTAAAAGATGAGAGAGGTCTCCAATTTTCATCATACGTATACCTCAACTATGAGAGAAAAAATGAGGAAAAAAAAATCCAGAAAATCACATTGTCTGATTTTTAAAGAATTTATTTGCAAATTATGATGGAAAATAAGTATTTGGTCAATAACAAAAGTTCATCTCAATACTTTGTTATGTACCCTTTGTTGGCAATGACAGAGGTCAAACGTTTTCTGTAAGTCTTCACAAGGTTTTCACACACTGTTGCTGGTATTTTGGCCCATTTCCCCATGCAGATCTCCTCTGGAGCAGTGATGTTTTGGGGCTGTCGCTGGGCAACACGGACTTTCAACTCCCTCCAAAGATTTTCTATGGGGTTGAGATCTGGAGACTGGCTAGGCCACTCCAGGACCTTGAAATGCTTCTTACGAAGCCACTCTTTCATTGCCTGGGTGGTGTGTTTGGGATCATTGTCATGCTGAAAGACCCAGCCACGTTTCATCTTCAATTTCCTTGCTGATGGAAGGAGGTTTTCACTCAAAATCTCACAATACATGGCCCCATTCATTCTTTCCTTTACACGGATCAGTCGTCCTGGTCCCTTTGCAGAAGAACAGCCCCAAAGCATGATGTTTCCACTCCCATGCTTCACAGTAGGTATGGTGTTCTTTGGATGCAACTTAGCATTCTTTCTCCTCCAAACACGACAAGTTGAGTTTTTACCAAAAAGTTCTATTTTGGTTTCATCTGACCATATGACATTCTCCCAATCCTCTTCTGGATCATCCAAATGCTCTCTAGCAAACTTCAGACGGGCCTGGACATGTACTGGCTTAAGCAGGGGGACACGTCTGGCACTGCAGGATTTGAGTCCCTGGCGGCGTAGTGTGTTACTGATGGTAGCCTTTGTTACTTTGGTCCCAGCTCTCTGCAGGTCATTCACTAGGTCCCCCCGTGTGGTTCTGGGATTTTTGCTCACCGTTCTCGTGATCATTTTGACCCCACGGGGTGAGATCTTGCATGGAGCCCCAGATCGAGGGAGATTATCAGTGGTCTTGTATGTCTTCCATTTTCTAATAATTGCTCCCACAGTTGATTTCTTCACACCAAGCTGCTTACCTATTGCAGATTCAGTCTTCCCAGCCTGGTGCAGGTCTACAGTTTTGTTTCTGGTGTCCTTTGGCAGCTCTTTGGTCTTGGCCATAGTGGAGTTTGGAGTCTGACTGTTTGAGGTTGTGGACAGGTGTCTTTTATACTGATAACGAGTTCAAACAGGTGCCATTAATACAGGTAACGAGTGGAGAACAGAGGAGCCTCTTAAAGAAGTAGTTACAGGTCTGTGACAAGCGACCGGCAGCCGGTGGCTTGTCACCAGACTGCAAACCAAATCTACCTACGGGTACAAATAAGTAACAAAAAAAAAAAAATGTATCAGGATGAATAGTAGTCCCTACAAGGAAAGAAGCCAACTCTGGAGAAAAATATATTAGAAGAGCATTTTTAGATTTCAGTTTGGCAAAATGACACACACAATAATGGGTTGCGGTTGGGCTTAGTCTTATTGGAGCCAGCCAATAGAGGACGCTGGAGATGTACTGGTTTCAGTTTTGGAGAGCCTTTATGTCATCCATATTTACGCATGCACAGTCTGCCTTAACCCAGTTATCCAAATAATGTGGAACAAATTTTTTTAAAACCGATATAGCACATTTCATCCTAAATAAACTCACTGTGGACCATTGGAAGAAAAAAGTATTGCCCACTCTACTTGTATTGCAAGAAATTGTCCCATAGCTGTGGTTTATGTTCAGTGTTGGATCCTACACAAAGCTCAAAATAACTGATTTTTGTCCAGATTTGGGTTGTTTTCCGTCTGTGTGTTTGTGTAGCTTTTATATGCCATCATCCTGCTGCGTGTTTTTCAGGCCATAGACAGCATCCATCAGGTCGGGGTGTACTGCTTGGCTCTGGTTCCCGCCAACACCCTACCTAAAGCTCCTCTCGGCGGCATCCATATATCTGAGACCAAACAGCGCTTCTTGGAGGGCGCTTTGCACCCCTGCAACGTCCTCATGTGCCCTCACACATGTGTCACCAACCTGCCCAAGCCCAGACAAAAGCAGCCAGGTAGACAACTTGACTTTTCAAGCTCAGAAAAAAAACAAAAAAACAACCTACACTTTCTTTCTGTTGTTACTGATGGTATGAATGTTGGTGTTTACTGGTATGATGATGCTGATGGTTTGATGGTGCCGGGCAGAGGTTGGTCCTGCTTCTATGATAGTCGGCAACTTGGTGGCCGGCAAGAGGATAGCACAAGCCTGCGGGAGAGATGTAGGACAACTAGAGGACAATGACCAGGCACGTAAGGTAGAGAGACATCCCCATTTCACCCATGCCACACCTCCACTCATACTGTAGATACAGGTAAGATTTGCACTTGAGGGAGAGACATCTGAAACACGTTTAGCTGCTAAATTTGGCCGTTTCACATTGCTCTCCCATCAATGCTTCCCATACGCAGTTCAGATTTAGCATTATTTCCTCCATGCCATCATGTCTGTCATTCATTTGCACAGTCCACTGTGTGTTATTGTGCTGCACTAATACATCTTTTTCTCTGACTTTGCTGGGTTTTCTTTGATTTCTTTGTAGTAAAACTCCTGTGTCTCCTTTGTAGTTCCTCTACATTCAGGATGTCCTACAGTGGAGAGCTCAAGCCACTCCCGACCATCCTCTGTTCCTAGTTCTCAATGCTAAGGTACTGTAAAAAATTATATTTCTGGAAGGGGTGCTGGGGGTTCAGCTCCCCCAGAAAATATTTAAAGGTGGCAATTCAGAGGCAATTCAAGCATTTTTTTTTTTTTTTTTTATGATATTTTCATACTAACAAAACAGGCTGGGAAGTAAAGGCTGGAAATGGCACATTAAGGGCCTACTGTAGGAACTGCAGGAATAAAGAGGCTGGCAATTTCTCCTTTTTAGTGCACGAGCAGGCGTGCCGTTTAATTCTCAAAATTGGCAGTGACAAGAAGTAACAGCTACAACCACTAGCTCTCCTTTCCCTCGAAACTAGTCATGTGAAAAAATTAGGACACCCCATTAAATATTCAGTTCTTTATTAACCTGTTGAACTCTGTTCAACTTCCCTAAAAACGCCTAAAAATAACATGCCCAAAGTAAATCAAAAGCTGTTCTTCAACCCTTTGCAGCATCTTCATGGGGTTAGTCTCATTTAAAAGAAAACACTCTGAATTTTTTGGCAAAACAGTCATAATCTCTCTACAAGTGCTCCTGCCACTGAGTAACAAGAAGGTTCACCTGGGTGTTTTTTTAGATACAAATGCTTGCAAATGACATACAGCTGTCAGATACTGGCTGGAAAACACAACAGAAATGTAGAACCAAGTGTTTTCAAGCTCAGGTCAAAATTTTGTAAAAATACCACAAAAAAATGAATATATTACACAGCTTTTTTCTCAGGTTGTAACAAGGCTGTGTCTGTACCGGAAGACCGGAAATACAGCTTTTTTTTTTTCCAGTGCGCACTGAGACGCACTAAGATGCAGAGACGTGACCGCCCGCGGAATTCACAGAGTTCAAGGGGTTAAGAAATGTTCACATATCTATGTCTAACCTTGTTTTTGTTTTTAATTTGCATTTTTTAACATTTATTTTAGCCATTTTAAGTGGGAATGAATGTGGGGGTGTCCTGAAAAAGATGGGGGGTGTTCTAATTTATTCCTCACTATTTGTTTAGAATTACATTTTACAGGAAATTTGAAAAAAAAAAGTCTTAAATTTTTAATTTAGTTGTATTACATGAATCTTCCAGTATTTTTAACATTGATATTAAATATCCATATGTCCAAACATGTTAAAAAAAAAACACACACAGAGGCTTATACAGGGTGTCCTAATTTTTTCACCACTGTAGGTCTCCCCTCAGCTGCCTAGATAGGTACCCGATGAGAAAACCTGAGAGCACAACCATAACTGCCTGAACAGCTCATACGTGAAACAGGTTATGTTGTACATGAACACATATAGTGGTTGAATTATGTCTTCAGAGTCCGTTACACTACATTTATTAAGATCCAAAATGGTGTGTACTAAATTCTGGGCGCTTTCTTGAAAATGCCATGTTCCTTCAGTAGGCGTTTTGCACTTTTAATTTACTAAGAAAAGCAGGTCACACATTCCCCAAGGGAAATGAGGCAACTCCCTCAACTTAATATGAAAATTAATTAGTGGTGTTGGCATTATCACGTTAATCGCCCATTAACGCTTCACCCCCATTAACGGCGACAAATTTTGTGATCACAGTTAACAGTAGAAAGCACGAACAGTACTTTTTGGCCTAAACTGCACTTTATATGGAACTACGGAAGCTGCTCTGGGTAGCGACACACACTGTGCGTGCCATGCAGAAATTGCGAAGTCAAACAAGCTGGATCACTGCCATGGAAATCTCCAAAACACTGTCATGTTTAAGTTTACAACGTTGTCTGTTGGCGCTCTCACCTAAATAATTGTCACAGCCTCCTCCAAAACTTTGCCTGGATGTCAGGTGTTATTCTTTGGAAGCCGGCTAGCAGTAAGCAGCTACGTGCTACGGATGTAGCGGCTGCCAGCTGATGAGGACAGACACTCCTCCTGTTTCATCTTCATAGCTTTGGGTCCAACCGTCACTAGGCGAGTAGCAGTCTAAAATTCTCACTCCCACACCCTGTTTTTGCTGCGTGGTTGGTAACGTCATGGGCAAGATAGTTGTTTGTTTACAATTTTTCTATTAAAAGGGAAGTTGTGACACACGAGGGCCATTGATTTGTGTTCAGCTGGATGTTTGCTATGGGACGGTGACTTTACTGAGCCCTAGCATTCAGTTGCTCTTCGCACATGTGGTCATACTTTTGAGGATTTTCTGGAGAATATTGTGGATAGTTTTATCATTTTGGATATGTTGAGAGCTTTAATAAACCTGCAGGTGAAGAAAGCAAACATATTTGTCCACTCCCATGTTTATAATGAGAAACTTGGAAAAATTACCAACTTAAGGTACACTGTATTTGAATGGAAGAACATGTGATTATCACGTTATTAATCGCGATTAACTCGACGTTCCAAAAGATTAATCACAATTAGAAATTTTAGTCGTCCCAACACCACTAAAATAAATACATTTATTTTCAGTAACATGTTCAACAGAACTGTAAACGTGCTCCTTTTAATAGTCTTAGACTATACCGTTACTGTGACTTTCATTACAACAGCCACAATCAGGGCAAGAGGAAACGAAACGTAAATAAATGCAACCGTTCCATAGGGATCATGTAAAAATTAAGTGCATTCACTGTACAACTGTGTAGGAACTAAAAATTTGCCCCAACATAAATAGTCAGTGTAATATTTTTAAACTATTGAATAAAGAAGCACAAGTTAGGCTGCATGTGTTTTAAAGACTTAAACTCGGCATCATATAAACTGGATCAAATAAATCACCTCAAAATAGAAGCATGCCTCAGCAGCATCTTTTTCAAACAGTAATTTGGAACAACCTCAGTGTGATTAAAAACTTGCAGCTTGTAACTTGGTTCAGGCAGAATCTGAAAATGACCTGTGTGGTGAAGCTTGCCGGGAGTCCACGGTGAAGTTTTCAGTGCGCGGGAGCGGCTAGTTTTTGGGAGCATCGGAGGCTGCATCTTTTTATCTTCGCCGGGCTTCGTGGATTAATTTCCTCATGTTGTCTATTCCTCACATGTCTGTAGGGGCAGACGTGTGCGTTTATTTCCGCCGCCTGCCGTGATGACATCATTCCCTTGCGCCACTGGGAAAAATGTCACAGCTGAGTGTCACTCCTGACTGTTAGCTGTGATATTATTTTATCGGCTGTAAATATTAATTTTTACAGAGGCAATAAATAATTTTAAATGCTTTATCTGTCAATAGCATGCCGATATATCATGCATCCCTAGTTTTAAATGTTGATCTACCACCACTGGGAATCCTTTCCATCGAACATTTACATTTGATGAAGTTGGTGTTAGCTGAGGCAGCTGTGTGGTGTTGTGGTTGAGGTGATGGCTTGGTATGCTGGAGGTCCCTGGTTTGAATCTTGCCAGGGAAGCTGTATTCTTCTGAACAACAGCTGAAGTGCAGCAGGCCTCTCTTGTGCATTTAAAAGCAACACTTAGTAAGATTTCCACCTCAAAACAATGTTTACAAAATTATTTTGACGGTACACCATAGATAGGGCTGTGCGCTTATGGCCAAAATTTCATACCATGATACAACTAATTTTATTTGACGATAATATATCACGATATACAATGCTATAGTTTACAGTATATACAGTATAATAACCAATGTCAGGTCAGGCATTGGTTTGCTTGCTACTGGATAACCATGAAAACCAATACTAGCTGTCTCATGGGTCGGGCCGTCTGCGACTCAACCGGCAACCCCGCCCTTCTGAGGGTGACACTGGGCATCCTGGCAGAACTAAAAACAATATCTGTCACAGGTCTGTGGTGGACCACTCCCAGTTACACAGGGTGAGACTAGCATCCTGGCAGATAAGCACATCTGTTGCAAGGTCTGTGGTGGACTTTTGCCAGTCGGTGCATCGTGACATGCACTACACAAAGAGCAGAGATAAACAAACCTATCATCTGGTCAGTCACTGCAACAGATACTGAAGTCAGTTTGTCTTGGCCTGTCCTTGCCACTGATAGTATCTGTATCTGCCAAGAATGTGCCGCTAGTCCAGCAAAAGCTAGCGGTACTCAAATACTTTGCAAGCAGTTTCATGAAACAGTCAGCAACTCATACTGGCTCGGACGTCGCCCGGGTTAACAAGGTCAGGAGTTCTTGGCAGTGGAAGGCGAAGGACAGAGCTGCATGGAGGAATCTGATCAGACCTAAATGAATTCATTGTCACCCCGACGGACTGCTATGATGAATAACCAATAAAAAGGACCATCTTTTTTCTAGATTTTGAATTGCATACTGACAAAATGTCAGTTGTACAAATTCATGTCATTAATTTTATGCCTTTTTCCCTTCTTAATTTTGCATTGTTATAAAATTTTTAATGTACATTTGAGATGATTTCAACTTCATTCATTATCACTACTTAACTAATAAAAAAATTATTCGTTATCAAGTTACATTAACAACCAGTTTGTTCCTCCGACACGTTTCACACTTTTTCAGCTTTAGTAATTTTTTCAGACAAAATTAAGAAACTCTGCAGTAATTTAAACCAAAGAAATGATGGTCTGATACACTGTTTCCTTTTAGCAACAAGTTAGCATCGTCATTTAGCATTTGCTGTTTTATAATTAGAGAGAGATGGTGTTAATGTTACTTACCTCCAATTAAAAACGAGGTTGAAGCACTATCTTCTCTGACGCAACGCAGTGGAAAACAGTCTTGCATCCTTGGCAAACAGAAGTAGTGGCTATTTGACCAAAACATTAGCTTGCAGTGAGCAGCTGTGCTAACCACCAGAACCCACACACCTGGCGCACTGCAGCAGAGAGGCGAGGCGGTGACAAGTACAAATGGGATATGCGTATTTTAAATCCCGATATAAACGATAGTTTTATATGAAACTTTAGATGTGTTTTATTATATACTGTATATCACACAGCCCTAGTACACCAACACCTGACTGAATGTCACTCCCCCCATAGCCTGGGTGGGCCCACATTGCCTGCAACAGCTCTTTTTTTGGTGGGATCACTGGGGGACAGCAGCTGTGGCCTTGATCCCAGCAGCACGTCACAGGGGCGCACGGCTTCAGCCGCAAGCAGCAAAAAATGCCCTGTAAACTGGCTGTTGTGACTATGGTTCAGGTTCAGGTTACTTTATTTGTACCCGTAGGTAGATTTGTGGTTGTGGCCTTTGCTGGGTTCTTACCAAGAACAAGAAAGTTATATGGCACTGCTGGGAAAACTAATTTGTAGCACCCCTTTGGTTTTAAATGCTGTTCCTAAACAATACAAGACCTTGGAGTCTACATCTGCTTGGAACCCAATGATCACTGCTTGTAGCTATATTTCAATCATTGTTTTCTATCAAAGAATGTTATTAAAAGTAAAAAAAAAAGTAAAAAAAAAAAAAATTCTACTATCTTTCCCAATATATTACACCAGTGATGATTTTTGGAGGCATATTTATTTCTCCTCTGCACTTCTCCTTACCGCAGGGGTTCCCAAACTTTTCATCCCACGACCCCCAAAATAACGGTGACAGAGACTGGCGACCCCCACTATCCGCGGAGGTGACTGAAACATAAAAAAACGTACACACAGGACTCACGCACTAATAAGCGTAAATGAACACGAGCATAACAGCACAAAAGACCGGAACAGCCTGACAACCATGATAAGATTTTACATGTAACAATTGACTAAATGATTTAAGCAGAATATATTAAAGTAATTTCCATGTAATTTAAGAGTGAACATTGTTGCTGTTGTGCAAACTTAATTTTGACACAGTGCTAAAATTTTCATTTCCATGTTAGCAGAACAGTCAGTCAAAGTAACAGCCATAAACTGTAGCACTGCGTAAACATGTGATCATTGTTACGGTGCAAATGTATATTTTGGCAAACTATGTTTCAGCGTTAATCTCGCCTAATGAGATGGGTGGGCAATATGCGTGGAGCACAAGTCAATTCTGGGTTTAATTTTGGAGCTGGCCACTCGGATATCATCCTCCAGGACGTTTAGATGCGATCTGTATTTTAATACATGTCAGTGCCGAGAAAGTCTTTTCGCACAAGTATGTAGAGCCAAACGGCATCAGTACGTCCATCGCGGCCCTGGATAGCTGTGGATATTCTCTCTCGACTGAAATCCAGAACTCGGCAAGCATTTTTGAATGAAACGCTGTCTTTAAGGTGCGGTCACTTGACAGCTCAGTCAGTGCGTCCTCCATGTCGGATGGCATATGACTTGCGGCTCTTGCAGTGAATGGTGATCTTATCCAGTCATATTTTTCTGGAGTTGTTTCCTCGGGGAAAATCTTGTTAAAGTGTTCCAGGAGGGCTTGAAGGTGGACAGTGGACTTCTTCACAGGGTTAACACTGAGATCATTTTCCTCCATGAACTCCTCCAGCTCAGGAAACATATCCATCCTGCCCATCTTAACTCTCGCAGTCCAGCGATCCACTTTCCTTTTGAATGCGCGGATTTTATCATTCAGCGACATGATGCTTTGTGTTTTCACCTTGCAATGACATGTTAAGTCCGTTCAGTCTGTCAAATATGCAGGACAGACAGGCTAGCCTTGTTAACCAGTCAGGGTCAGTCAGGTGGTCAGCGAGCTGGGACCCGTTCTCTATCAGAAATAAGTGCACCTCGTCCCGCAGTTCATACAGGCGGCTGAGGCCATTTCCTCGCGAAAGCCACCTAACCTCTGTGTGGAACAGCAGGCCCTGATGCTCTGATCCCACTTCACTGCAGAGTAGCAAACAGCCTGTTGAGTGGCCGTGATTTTATGTAGTTGACAATTTTTATGGCAGTCTCAAGAACACACTTAAGATCTGGGTCGAGCGTTTTACTCCACTTAAGATCTGGGTCGAGCGTTTTACTCGCAAGAGCTTCTCTGTGAATAATACAGTGCGCAAAGTTTACGTGGGGTGCCCCTTGTAAGACTGTTGCTTTTAATCCTTTCTTTTTCCCCAGCATTGCTGCAGCACTGTCTGTACACACACCGATGCAGTCATCCCAAGACAGTCCCTCTTCTTTTAGTTTGTTGTCAAGTTTTGTGAAAATGTCCTCACCTGTGCACTTTACATCCAGCGGGGTGCAAAACAGCATGTCCTTGTTAACTTTTCCATCAAAACTGTATCTGATGAAAACAAGCAGCTGGGCTGAGTTTGATATATCTGTGGATTCATCTAACTGCAAAGCATATTTCCCTTTTTTTCACTCTGTCAATCAGCTGACACCTTATGTTCTGGGCCATGTCCGTGATGCACCGGGATATGGTCCCGTCAGACAGCAGCACTGCTTCCAGCTCCCGCGCCTGCTTATCCCCATGCATTGTCCGACCCGTAGCGATAGCAGGTTTTATTAGGGTTTCTCCGATTGTGTGTGGCTTTTTTGCCTGTACAATTAAATACGCCACCTCATATGATGCCTTTTGAGCTTTGGTTGTGGATGTTGTTTGTATAGTTACAACTTTCTTTTGGCCTTGCAATTCTCTCTCCTTCTGGTGGAAAAAATTTGCTGGTTTAGCGGCAAGAGATGGGCGCTTAGTTTTCAAGTGTCTGGGCATTTTTATGGGTTTTAAACTCTCATGTGCAAGGACCTCGGTGCACACTACACATTGGGGATGTTGTACTTCATTGATAACAATGAGCAGCAATATGGGTTCAGACACAAGAGGACAACTGCATATGCTCTAATGGAATTTATAGAAAAAATATCAACAGCCATTGAAAATAAAGAGTATTCAGTTGGGAGTATTCCTGGATCTTAAAAAAGCATTTGATACAGTGGATCATAATTTATTATTAAAGAAACTACAAAATTGTGGTATTAGAGGGGTAGCACTGTCCTGGTTAAGTAGTTACTTAAAGAATAGATATCAGTATGTATGTGTTAGTAACAAAAACTCACAGTTACTGAAGGTAACTTGTGGAGTCCCACAGGGTTCAGTTTTGGGGCCATTATTATTCAATATGAATATAAATGACATATGTAAAGTTTCAGAAAAAATGGACTTAATATTGTTTGCCGATGACACTAATCTATTATGCAGTGGAAACAATTTGGAACAACTTCTGGATACACTCGGAAAGGAATTAGGAAAGCTTAAACTGTGGTTTGATTCAAACAAATTAACGCTCAATTTAAGTAAGACAAAATTTATAGTCTTTAACAACCATCACAACAACTCAGTACCTAAACTCAGTGTAAATGGTGTAGAGATTGAAAGGGTATCTGAAACTAAATTTCTTGGAGTAATAATTGATAGTAAACTGTGTTGGAAGTCACATATTAATTATATTAAAGGTAAAGTATCCAAATCAATAGCAATATTACACAGAGTGAAATATTTGCTGAATCAACCCACACTGTACACCTTGTATCATTCATTAATATTCCCATACATGACATATTGTAATGAAGTATGGGGAAATACATATAAAACAAACATATATCCACTCTTTATGCTTCAAAAGAGAGCTATTAGAATAATAAACAAAGCAGCTTACAAGGAACCAACAAAAACCCACTTTTTCTTAAACTAAAAGCTCTCAAGTTGAAAGATCTGGTTGACTTTAAAACTGCAATAATAATGTTTAAAGTGAAGAATTTATCACTGCCCGCAAATATCCAAAAGTTGTTCCAAATAAGGGAGAAACGATATCACTTCAGAGGAACATGTATATTTCAAAAGCCTACAGTGAGAACAACCACCAAGCAACACTGTGTTTCAGTGCAAGGAGTCAGATTATGGAACGATTTTGGACCTGAATTAAAATCTTGTACAACGCTTGGGCAATTTAAACAAAAACTAAAGGAAGAAATACTCCAAACATATATGCAAGATGACATGTAAAATCACATAAGGATTGACATATCCAGCCTTTGCTGTGTTGTTGCCTAGTTTTTTTTTTGTTTTTTTTGGGTTTTTTTGTTTTTTTTCTTTTGTCACATTTGGTCTTAGCTTTGTTCTGAATTGTAATCGCTCTTGTTTTGTTTTTCTTTTGAATTCTTGGATGGAATATGGGTGGGCAATATAAGCTGCGGCTTCAGCCATCACCCATTTCGGATAACTTTTGTTGAACTGTATAATCAGAGGAGTTACTGTCTAATTTGACCTTGTTGGATTTTATTTCCCCCTTTTGCTATACTATTCAGTTCCTTTTAACCTGTACTATCCGAAATAAAGATTCATTCATTCATTCATTCATAACGATGCATGTGAATCCATACTGAATATATGCCTCTCGATACCTGTGACACTTGGAGGAAGGCTGGACTGACTGCTGGTGGAGCCCTTTGTGCTTACGGTGCTCTCCTCCTCCCCCCGTATCAGATGTCGGCCTTTCAGGCGGCATGTCTCCGCTCTCCTCTTCTGCCGTCTCTGCTGGCCTCGCTGCGTTGTCTTTAGTCGGTATTAACCAACGTTTCATTCTTTCATCTTCTTCCGCTTAATCCTTTTCGGGTTGCGGGGGGGCTGGAGCCCATCCCAGCATCTTTGGGCGAGAGGCAGGGTACACCCTGGACAGATCGCCAGTCCATCGCAGGGCCAACACAGAGAGACAACCATTCACTCTAACATTTATACCTAAGGACAATTTAGAATCCCCAGTTTTGATGCCAATTAACGTAACTTGCATGTTTTTGGCATGTGGGAGGAAACCGGAGAAATCCCAGAGTAAACCCACGCAGACACGGGGAGAACATGCAAACTCCACACAGATCACTGTTGGTCGGGGGCTGGGATCGAACCCAGGATCCCCCGGCCAAGGGTGAGTTGCTGTGCTGCCTCAGTGCTAACCACTCCACCATCGCGCCGCCCTAACCAACGTTTCTTTTTTCAAAATAATATCCTGACCTTAAAGCGTAGTGTTGTGGAGGATGAAAGCAGATGAGACACGAGCTGACGACACAGAGGTTTATTTCTCCTCCAACACAGAACAGACTAACTCTTGAGTGCCAAAGCGATCTGCTTTATACATTTTCTCCCCGCCTCTGGCACTCAGGTTAAACACGTTTACATACCCGTTGCCAAGTGTGAACACACATCAACATACAGTACACAGATGAACACATTAGCGCCCCTGCGTCCTCAGGTGTGAGCCTGGCACAGGGGGGGCGAAAGGCACATCTTTATTTACTACATACCCCCCGGTGCTCTGGCGCCCCTGGCTAGCACCCCCAACACCCTGAAGTACTGGGTGGAGCGTCATCTCCTTTGTGTCACCACAGTGTGTTGATTTGAACTGTTCAGATGAAATCTAGTGGTGAACACTGACCTGCGTGTGACCTGTGACGTTTACTGTGGTGCAGTTGAAGTGACTCACCTAAGGATTCTGAAAATCATCTCGCGACCCGACCCCCCTTCCCCCCCCCCCAAGCGTCTTGGAGCCCCCCACTTTGGGAATCTCCGCCTTACCGGAATATGAGGAGTAACCTGTGTGCAAAACAGATTGCGCCTGCGTCTGGAACGTACTAAATTCAGATGCAGAAACACTGAATGCAGTTGCTTGTGGCCTTGATAAACCAGCTTTGGTTGTGCGCAATGAACATATTTTTTTTTTTTTTTTTTTTTTTTTTTTAACTTATTTGTACCCGTAGGTAGACTTGGTTTGCAGTCTGGTGACAAGCCACCGGCTGCTGGTCGCTGCGTGCGCGAGCGCCCTAAACCTACATGTTTTTGGTGTGCGGGAGGAAACCGGAGAAATCCCGGAGTAAACCCGTGCAACACGGGGAGAACATGCAAACTCCACACAGCTCACTGTTGGTCGGGGGCTGGGATCGAACCCACGATCTCATGATCCCCGCGATCCCCCGGCCGAGGGTAAAACTGTGCTGCCACAGTGCTAAACCACTGCGCCACCGTGCAGCCTAAATTGTCCACATCCAGTATTGTGTGGGCAGCAGCAAAATCACCCCACTTGACACGTTTTCTAAGATGAAGGTGTAAAATCCAGACTGCGTGGTATTTTGTTCATTTGAAATACGCATTTCTCATTTTGCGGCTTTAGCTGATCAGTTTGCTCCAATTTTTGTGCATTCTTGGCATTTTTGCACCTGTTTTAATATGAGTAAACATTTGTAAATCGGCCCATAAGTGCAGATATCTGTGAGTCTTCTCGGTTCAGCTTCGTTATTTGGGAGCTAAAAGCCCATTTTGTTTCCACCACAGTATCTGAATATGAAGTACCAGTATACATAGTGTATTGTTTATTTATATTCCTGGTTTCATTGAAGTAAAACATGACAAAAAAAAGACATACTTTTGCTAAAATCTAAAAATTATGAATATATTTTTTTGTGAAACAGAGTAGCAGTGTGATTCTGTCTTCTCTTTAGGGCACAGTGGCTAGCACAGCTTCCTGTTTGCAGCTGCACAAACGGGCGGAGCGGGTGGCAGCAGCTCTGATGGGACGCCTGAACACCGGAGACCATGTAGCACTCGTCTATCCACCAGGTGAAAAAAATCCAACCGTGTCTTTGCTGCATATGTTGTGCTACAAAATTCCTCCAGGATGCAATGTCTCATATTACAGTCATCACCTAAAAAGATGTTGAGTGGGGGGGAAAAAAAGTTGTAAATGTTAACTTTCATGTGCAGGTATTGATCTGATTGCCACTTTCTACGGCTGCCTGTATGCTGGCTGTGTTCCGGTAACCGTCAGACCCCCTCACCCACAGAACCTGGCCACCACCTTGCCCACGGTCAAAATGATTGTTGAGGTAACAAATTGAGTAAATTAATTCCTGTCAGCACAGTCACTAAGACAGAATGTGTGAAATAATAATAAAATGTAAAAAAAAAAAAAAACCCGAATCAGATACAAGCCATGCGTGTGTCTTGGTAAAGAAGATTGTGAAACTGTTTAAATAGTGTAACTTATTGTATGTGTTGTAATATTGCAGTATATGTGTGTTAAAGGTCAGTAAGTCAGTGTGTATCCTGACAACCCAAGCAATTATGAAGCTGCTGAGATCCAAAGATGCTGCTGCTGCGGTGGACATCAAGAGCTGGCCCACTGTGCTGGACACTGGTAAATAATATACCCACTTCTGCACGCCACAGTTCTCATGTCGGCACCATAGAGAATACAATTCAGTCATGTATAGCTGTTTTCATGTGTGCACTTCTGTAGTTTTCCTTGATATGCACATTACGAGTCAGCTTCCTAGTAAAAAAAAAAGAAAAAAGTGTGATTTCAGCGGTTTATGAATAATTACTGAATTCATGCAAGGGATTTTGCACCATCTCTTCCATCATCCTACGCATTCCTGTCTCTGTGCTGCAGATGACCTCCCCAGGAAGAAGATTCCCCAGATGTACAAACCCCCAACCCCAGAGATGTTGGCTTACCTGGACTTCAGCGTGTCCACAACAGGCATCCTAGCAGGAGTCAAAGTGCGTCCATTGCTTTTACCCACGGTGTTCATTCATCTTACGTGTTCTGATTTACAAATTTCTGTTGAATGAAGTACACAGACGCATGCCTGAAACCTTGCAGTATGGTGACAAATCAGAACACCAGTTACATAGAAAAATGATTTTATTTATTAAAAATTGGTGCTGTAGATGTTAATGCATTAGTAAGAAGTTAATCTCTTGCCAGTATAAGTTTTTGTTGTTTTTTTTTTTTTATGAGTAATTGTGATCTTTGCCCATATCCTGCTCACACCCATCAGCCAATCCCGTCTGGCCCCGTTCACTACTCATCAGTTTCAAACAACATATCATGGGTGGAGAATGGTTGCTTGGAATCCGAGGGAAGCGTGCATAGCCCCATTTCCACCGCCAGTAACCAACTGATGGGGCCAGGAACTTCTTAGCGGCCTTTTCTGTAGTTAGCCCTCTCACCCGTCATGGCTTCACTGCAGAGAACAGAACTGTCAGCTCCCAGAGGATTTGTTGGTGACATAATTGTCTTGACAGTTTCAGCCCCGATGCAGCGTGGCAAAGTAAAATACATTTAAAATGCAGTGAAATCGTACAGAAATGATTACGCATGAAATGTCAAGTGGAGGAGGACTCGCGGTCTGCTGTTGGCTGGTTCTGTGGCCTCGCATCCCAGCAAAGGACAGTGGTAGAGGCGGGTGTGATGCTCCGCTGTAATGCCCGTGTTCTCCACATATGCCAGATGATCGTTTAGGCCCTCCACAGTCACGGCAGCATTATCATTTTTTAAGCATTAGTTCCTCACATCTCTGGTCAGATAAAGCTAGCACCACAGAAAGTGTTCTGGGTGAGTTTTATCCAGTCAGCACTGAGTCAATCCCAAACCCCAGCCAGCAGTTTTTGAGGCCACTCTGAAGAAGCTACTCCTGACCAGGACCGCCTTTTGGCTGCTAAAGGTTCCTGAAAATGCCTCCTGTAGGTTCCTGTAGAGGAGACACACATGAGGGAAGTTCCTGTAAAGCTGGTTCCTGTAGTGGGAACGGGTCTTAGGATAGATGCCTCCTGCTGGAACCATCTGGGAAGCCAAAAAGCACAAAAGTCGCGAATGCCTTTATTTTTAAAAAGCTAAAATTAACAACATTGTTGAATACCAGAACTGGGCATTTTATGATGTGTAGATGTTTGAGAAAACAACATAAAAATGTGTTGTTTGAAAATCCAGCGTAGAGAGATTGCATCCATGGTTACTAAGACACCATTTTTCCTGCCACATCCTCTTTTTTGTGGAATACATTTACACTAAACCAGATTTTATCATTTTTTATGAGCTCATTCTTGTTACTTTGATTCGAACTGAATGAAGATTAATTCTTTCATGGATTTTTGGTGGTGTTTATTAATTTGACAAGTGTTGTACAGCTTGTTTTTATTTTTTTTTTACCTTAACTTGGTCTGACTGACACCCTAGAGTTTAAAAAAAAAAAAAATATCCCTTTAAGGTTGATGTAGAACAGATTAAAAAAAGTGCAGTTAATTTGGGATTAATGACAAGTTAAATATGAAAATACTGTAGTTGTGACTGTAATGGATCCTCGGCTGTTTAAGGTGTTAAAAGTGAAATTCCTCTGCATCACCACCGTCTCTTTCCTTTCTCATAATCTCTTCTAGATGTCTCATGCTGCCACCAGTGCCTTGTGTCGCTCCATTAAGCTGCAGTGTGAGCTTTACCCTTCACGGCAGATCGCCATCTGCCTGGACCCATACTGTGGCCTGGGCTTCGCTCTGTGGTGTCTGTGCAGGTAAATGCTCAGATCAGAATAAATGAGCGCCGGTAAAGGTCAGAAATGAAATCAGAACGCAGTCATTTGTCTGATGTTGGATTGTGTTTTTGTTGCAGTGTGTACTCCGGTCACCAGTCCATCCTAGTCCCCCCACTGGAGTTGGAGAGCAATGCCTCCCTCTGGCTCTCCGCTGTCAGCCAGTACAAAGTTCGCGTCACCTTCTGCTCGTACTCGGTCATGGAGATGTGCACCAAGGGACTGGGTTCGCAGACGGAAGCCCTGCGGGTCAGTTTATACCGTTGGATTGTGAAACAACAAATTACAGCTTTTCTCACACCAAATTTAAGGGGTTTTCCCTGCTTTGCTGTTTCCACAGAGTTGTAATTGTCCAGAATATCACTGGTCAGACACTTTACTGCTATTCTGTATCTCGAGTTTATTAGAGAAAGTAAATTTATTCCTACAAAAACTTCTCTTAAGCCCGTTCAATTATTAAATTCTTAAATTTAGGTTGGAAAGGTGTAAAATACAACTACCATATTGGCTGTATTGTCAACGCTTCTTAAACGTACACAGTGAGAGTGATACAGTAGAAAGAATTGGTTTGGACCATACTCGACCGGCGCCAACAGCATCTAATACGGAAAGTTTTGAGCAGTCTTTGGCCAGAGGAAATCTACATGGAGCCTAAAAACATACGTGAGCCTTAAAATCAAAGTAAAACCTTTTGTCACAAATTTGTGAAGATTTTTTTTTCCCTCTTAATTGTGACTTTCTTATAAAGTTGCAGCTGTGTTATTGGGAAATCTGATCTTGGCCTCGTTAATTTGTGGCTTTTTTCATACTGAATCTGCAAGATTTTATTTTAAAGTTGTGACTTATTTCTCATAAATCTGCTGTTGTGTTTCTTCCAGATTGGTGCTTTTTCTCAAAGACGAATTTCCAGACATTTTCCCCTCCAATTTGCAACTTTTTTCTAGACTTGATTTTAAAATGTGTAAAAGAATAAGTTTCACTTCCCATAGACACTGTGTCCTACCTTGGATTTCAGTCCTTCATTCAGTTTATTTTTTGACATGAATGCTTTTTTCACATATCGTCGCTGACGCAGCTCTGTCACCCCCCCCCCCAATATGCAGCTACGAAATGTGAATCTATCCTGCGTGCGTACGTGCATGGTGGTCGCAGAGGAAAGGCCCCGCATCACCCTCACCCAATCCTTCTCAAAGATCTTCAAAGACTTGGGGCTTTCACCGAGAGCAGTCAGCACGACGTTTGGCTGCAGGGTGAACGTAGCCATCTGTTTACAGGTAAGATGCGCCAGGTGTGATGAAGGAGTTTACTGTCAAACTGGGACAATAATCAGTGATTACATCAAACATAAATCACTTCACCTAAATGGGGTGAAAGTGGTGATAGTCGAGAGTCAGGAAGCAGCAAAGGAAGTGAAATTGCAGTGGAATAATACAGCGGTAGACAAGAATTTGACCACGCTTTCACAAATGGCATACTTTGATGATTTTTAATTGGCGTGTTTAATTAAGTTATAGTGTGGCCACACTCCTGTACATGCCACAGTTGTGTATCTATTATTACTTTTGGTCAGTTTATGGAATCAAAAGTAACTACGCATTCATCTTTGCTGGTGATGTTGTATATTTTCATGTCATACAGACACTATTTTTCAAGCTGCGGCCAGATTTTTGCACATCATTGTACTCTTAATTTAAAGTCAGTGCAGAGAGCCCCCATCGATTTATTCATAACAAAACAGAAAGCTGTGTATGCATCTCTCTAATTACTGGACGTAATATACCGCAGTATTTCCCTTTCCCTTTTTTGTGTACATCACCTAACATAAGCATGACCACTTTGCCTGCCATAAATGAGACCGTAAAAACCTTTTTTTTTTTTTTTTCCAAATTTACAACTTATTTAGTCTTCAAATCGGACGGGAAATCAGTTTATCAACTAAAATTAGGGGCAAGATGTAACTGTTTAATTCGTCAAGCATGTAGTTGAACATATGTAATTATTTCTGTCTGAGAGTCTTCTCTTCCTTTCTTTCAGCGTGCTGTTTTTTTTTCATGAGTTTGTTTAGTGTGTGTATGTGTCCATAGTTATGAACATATATATCTTTATTTATCTGTCCTGCCCTGTCCTGTCAGTCCAACAGGTTAGGGAAACTGGCTGAGCAGGTACTGTGTGAAAGAGCAGCCGTTCGCTCTTCTGCTGGATCTGTGTGTGCGTGTGCGCCAACGTCTTTCATGTCTGTCATTTCTCTTGCATGAAGTTGCTTTAGCCTCAGTTCATTTTTGTTTTTAATTTCTCTCTGGTGAGCTTCAGCTTCACTTTTCTCTGCAGTTTGTTTCAGCCGAGTCTTACCTGTATCCGCTGGCTCCCGATCATTGCTTTTATGACGGGTTTAACTGTGTGTGTCCGCCGCTGTTACATTCACACCTGAGTGACGGCATGGACTGAGCACTTAATATGGAGGGAGGGGTTCCAGTTTGGAAAGTGTTTGCCAGCCCCACCAACTTTGAGGTTTCGTGACAGCAGGTCACTAACTCAGGAGTCGTCTTTGGCCGAAAACAAGCAAAAAATCTTCATGGAGCCACACAGTGAGTTTGGCCTTTTAAAGTGACAGTAAAACAGCAAGGAGTATAAACTAGCTGATGTACTCTTTTTCTCTGATAATATTATGTCTTTTTTCCATAAACTTGCAACTTTTTTCATACAGTTGAAACCAGAACTTTACATGCACTGTAAAATAAGACACATAACCTTTTTTTTCCCCTCACTGTCCGACATTAAATCGGACTAAACTTTTCCTGCTTTAGGTCAGTTAGGATTACCAAAACTATTTCTATTTGCTAAACAATTTTTATTTATTGATTATTTTTAAGAGAATTTTTTTATTACTTTCTTCAAAGTCAAAACGTTTATATACACTAATATCAGGAAGAGAACTGTGGATCTCCACAATTCTGGTTCATCCTTGGGTACAATTTCCAGATGCCTGATGCCTCTACTCCTAGGCTACCACTGGAGTGGTGACCTAGGAGTAAAGCATCCGCCCCACAGCCGGGAGGTCAGGGTTCACGTCCCGGCTGGGTCATGCCAAAGAACATATACAATGGAACTTCCTGCCGTCCAGCTTGGTGCTCAGCAAAAATGGAACGGAGGAAGGAAATGCGGGCGGCAGTGGCTCAGGAGGTAGCGTGGGTTGTCCAATAATCAGAGCATTGGCGGTTCGAGTCCCACTCTCCCCAGCTTACCGCTACCACTGTCTGTGGAGTGAATGAATAATGGATTTTCAAACTATTATTACAATTTCCAGATGCCTTAAAGTACCACATTCATCTGTTTAAACCATTACAAACAAGTATAAACACCACTGGAACGTCCAGCCATCATACCGCTCAGGAAGGAGACACGGGTTCTGTATCCCAGAGATGAATGTGTTTTGGTGTAAAATGTGAATGTTCTGTCAACTCCAGAACAAAAGCAAAAGACCTTGTGAAGATGCTGGCTGAAGCTAGTAAGAGTGTCATCATCCACAGTGGAACCGAGTCCTGTACCAGCATGGGCTGAAAGGTCACTCAGCTCCGTTTCTTCTTATTATTCTTCCGCCTAAACAATCACATTTTTGACCCTCTCAACATTAACCAAAATGCGATTTTTTAATTTTTTTATTTATTTTTTTTTTTTGCACACACCTCAGATCCGGTGAAAAATTCGATAAACTGGAAAAATATGTGCCCCCCCACCCCCAATTTTTGTGGGCAGGGCCAAACATACAAGGTCTGTGGAGACTGGTGACCATAAAGTTTGCCGTACAGACACGAAATTCAGGTGAGGTATGCATCACCTCAAGACGTGCAAAAAACATAATTGTGGCCCTTACCCACATCCAAAAGGAAGTCTGCCATCTTGCCTCAAATCCGTCCCACCTCAAATTTGGCCAAAAACCACCCCTCGCATTTCAACGAACTCCTCCTTGGGGCCTACTCCGATTGAGCTTATTTTCGCATGGCAGCATCTATAGGCGTGGGCCATTAAAAGTTACAGACGTGGACAAAATTGTTGGTACCCCTCTGTTAATGAAAGAAAAACCCACAATGGTCACAGAAATAACTTAAATCTGACAGAAGTGGTAATAAATAAAATTCTATGAAAATTAACCAATGAAAATCACACAATGCTTTTGAATTGTGGTTCAACAGAATTATTTTAAAAAACAAACTCATGAAACAGGCCTGGACAAAAATGATGGTACCCTTAACTTAATATTTTGTTGCACAACCTTTTGAGGCAATCACTGCAATCAAAACGATTTCGGTAACTGTCACTGAGACTTCTGCACCTCTCAGCAGGTATTTTGGCCCACTCCTCATGAGCAAACTGCTCCAGTTGTCTCAGGTTTGAAGGGTGCCTTCTCCAGACAGCCTGTTTCAGCTCCTTCCACAGATGTTCAATAGGATTTAGATCAGGGCTCATAGAGTTAGGCCCAGAAATATTTGGACAGTGACACAATCTTCATGATTTGGGCTCTGCATGCCACCACATTGGATTTGAAATGAAACAACTACAACGGAATTGAAGTGCAGACTTTAAGGTTTAATTCAATGGGTTGAACAAAAATATATGATTAAACATGTAGGAATTGTAGCTATTTTTATACAAACGCTCCTCATTTCAGGGGCTCAAAAGTAATTGGACAAATAAACATAACCCGAAGTAAAATGTTACTTTTCAGTATTTTGTTGAGAATCCTTTGCAGGCAATGACTGCCTGAAGTCTGGAACCCATGGACATCACCAAACGCTGGGTTTCCTCCTTTGTGATGCTTTGCCAGGCCTTCACTGCAGCTGTCTTCAGTTGTTGCTTGTTTGTGGGTCTTTCTGCCTTAAGTTTTGTCTTGAGCAAGTGAAATGCATGCTTGATTGGGTTGAGATCTGGTGATTGACTTGGCCATTGCAGAATATTCCACTTCTTTGCTTTAAAAAACTCCTGGGTTTCTTTTGCAGTATGTTTTGGATCATTGTCCATCTGTACTGTGAAGCGCTGTCCAATCAACTTTGCTGCATTTGGCTGAATCTGAGCAGAAAGTATATCCCTATGCACTTCAGAATTCATCCGGCTGCTTCTGTCTTTTGTCACATCATCAATAAACACAAGTGATCCAGTGCTATTGGAAGCCATGCATGCCCATGCCATCACACTGCCTCCACCATGTTTTACAGAAGATGTGGTGTGCTTTGGATCATGAGCTGTTCCAATTCTTGTCCAAACTTTCTTCTTCCCATCATTCTGGTACAGGTTGATCTTTGTCTCATCTGTCCAAAGAATGCTGTTCCAGAACTGGGCTGGCTTCTTCAGGGTTTTTTTTTGGCAAAGTCAATTCTGGCCTTTCTATTTTTGAGGCTGATTAATGGTTTGCACTTTGTGGTGAATCCTTTATATTTTACTCTCATGAAGTCTTCTCTTTATGGTAGACTTCAATACTGATACACCTACTTCCTGGAGAGTGTTCTTCACTTGAGTGGATGTTGTGAAGGGGTTGTTTCTTAACCATGGAAAGGATTCTGCGATCATCCACCACTGTTGTCTTCCGTGGACGTCCAGGCCTTTTTGAGTTCCCAAGCTCACCAGTGCACTCTTTTTTTTCTCAGAATGTACCAAACTGTTGATTTGGCCACTCCTAACATTTCTGCTATCTCTCTGATGGATTTCTTCTTTTTTTCAGCCTCAGGATGGTCTGTTTCACCTCCATTGAGAGCTCCTTTGACCGCATGTTGTTTGTTCACAGCAACAGCTTCAAAATGTAAACGCCACACCTGGAATCAACTCCAGACATTTTAACTGCTTAATTGATGACAGGTTAACAAGGGAAGAGCCCATGCAGCCTTTTTTTTTTTTTTTTTTTTTGCAGCCTTCTGAGTCAATTGTCCCAATTACTTTTGGTCCCTTGAAAAAGAGGCGGCTATGTATTAAAGAGCTGTAATTCCTAAACCCTTGCTCCAATTTGGATGTGAACACTCTCAAATTACAGCTGAGAGTCTGCACTGTAAACCCATATTGATTATATAATTGTATCCTGAATATGTTTTCGTAAACAGCTAAAATAACAAAACTTGTGTCACTGTCCAAATATTTTTGGGCCTAACTGTAGAAGGCCACTTTAGAATAGTTCAATGTTTCACTCTTAGCCATTCTTGGGTATTTTTAGTTGTGTGTTTTGGGTCATTATCCTGTTGCAAGACTCCATGACCTGCGACTGAGACCAAGCTGTCTGACACTGGGCAGCACATTTCTCTCTAGAATACCTTGATAGTCTTTGAGATTTCATTGTACCCTGCACAGATTCAAGACACCCTGTGCCAGAGGCAGCAAAGCAGCCCCAGAACAAAACAGAACCTCCTCCATGTTTCACAGTAGGGACAGTGTTCTTTTCTTGGTATGCTTCATTTTTGCATCTGTGAACATAGAGCTGATGTGCCTTGCCAAAAAGTTCCTGCTTTGTCTCGTCTGTCCATAGGACATTCTCCCAGAAGCTTTGTGGCTTGTCAGCATGCAGTTTGGCAAATTCCAGTCTGGCTTTTTTATGATTTGTTTTCAACAGTGGTGTCCTCCTTGGTCGTATCCCATAAAGTCCACTTTGGCTCCAACAACGACGGATGGTGCGATCTGACACTGATGTACCTTGACCTTGGAGTTCACCTTAAATGTGTTTAGAGGTTGTTCTGGGCTCTTTTGTTACCATTCGTATTATCCGTCTCTTCCATTTTTCATCAAGTTTCCTCCTGCAGCCACATCCAGGGAGGTTGGCTACAGTCCCGTGGATCTTAAATTTCTGAATAATATGTGCAACTGTAGTCACAGGGACATCAAGCTGCTTGGAGATGGTCTTATAGCCTTTACCTTTAACATGCTTGTCTATAATTTTCTTTCTAATCTCCTGAGACAACTCCCTTGCTTCCTCTGGTCCATGTTTAGTGTGGTACACACCATGTCACCAAACAGCACAGTGACTACTTGTCACCCTTTAAATAGGTCAACTGACTGATTACAAGTTTGTAGACACCTGAGAGGACACATCTTGGTTGAACATGGGTCACATTATTTTCAGTCTTTTCTAGGGGTACCATCATTTTTGTCCAGGCCTGTTTCATGAGATTTTTTTTTTTTAAATAATTCTGTTGAACCACAATTCAAAAGCATTGTCTGATTTTCATTGGTTTGTCTGTCTCTCTGTGTTGGCCCTGCGATGGACTGGCAATCTGTCCAGGGTGTACCCTGCCTCTCGCCCAGAGATGCTGGGATAGGCTCCAGCCCCCCCGCGACCCGAAAAGGATTAAGCGGAAGAAGATGAATGAATGAATTTTCATAGGATTTTTATTTATTACCACTTTTGTCAGATTCAAGTTATTTCTGTGACCATTGTGGGTTTTTCTTTCATTAAGAGGGGTACCAACAATTTTTGGCCACGTCTGTATCAAATGTGAGTCACAATCTCAAAAGGTGTGGCCACGACACTGTGAAATTTGACTCCGCCCCTTACAAAGCTGTAACTCGAGCAAAACTTGTCCAATGTCCACCAAAGTTTTATGATGGATAATAGTCTCGCCCCAAACACGTCTATATAAAAATAACTTGGCAAAAGATATAACGCCACCGACTGGTTAAAGGAAGAATTGCTAAAAACTTCTCTATTTATTACTCATGCACCACTTGCCAGAATGATGTGAAATTTTATGAGGTTCATTAGACCACAGGGATGATCATAAGTGCACATCAACTTTGGCATGGTGTCACTGTTCTAACCTTGGACACGCCCTCCTCGCCATTCAATCCATGATCTTGTTGGGAGGGTTGGGAAGGGCCTGGAGTCAATGAAATTTGGAACATAGGTAGAGGTCACGGTCATCTGTAATCCCATACAGTATGTGTCGCCAACACATAACTGATATGTAAGTGTTGCCATGGCGACATGGCAAAGGTTGACTCCTCGGCATGGAACATCGAACAGTTGTAACTTTGAAAAATTTTGTCTGATTTTCACCAATTTTTCTATTATGGATAATAGTCCCATCCTGCACGCTCCTATAGAAAAATAATGCACAAAAGTTATAGTGCCACCTAGTGGTTAGAACAACGAACACTTCTAACTTGGACAAACTTTTGTCTGATTTTGACCAAATTTTCTATGACTTATGTTATTCCCATCCCGCACGCTCCTACATTAAAATGATTGACAAAACTTACAGCGCCACCTACTACTCACGGGAAGTACTGCGTCAAATGGTTTTCTTTATTAGTCACTCAGCGCTTGCTGTGACGACAGGAAATTTTCCGAGCCAGCTGGGTCCGAAGGGCGGCAGGGTCCGTAGGCGGACGGGGGGGGCGAGGGCCCGCTTACAGCTGCTTGCAGCTTTAATTACAGTTTGTAAATGCACACAGGGCAAAGACTTTTAATTTTTGGAGACATGTCCTGTGGTCTGATGAAAATAAAATTGAACTGTTTGGCCATAATGACAATTGTTACATTTGGCGAAAAAAGGGGGGGAGCTTGCAAGCCTAAGAACACCATCCCAAATGTGAAGTACGGGGGTGGTAGCATCATGTGGGGGGTGGGACTGGTGCACCTCACGAAATAGATGGCATCATGAGGAAAGAACATTATGTGGAAATATTGAAGCATCATCTCAAGACATCAGCCAGGAAGTTAAAGCTCGGGCACAAATGGGTCTTCCAAATGGACAGTGACCCTAAGTATACTGCCACATTAGTTACAAAGCGGCTCGGGGACAACAAAGTTAATGTTTTGGAGTGACCATCACAAAGCCCTGATCTCAATCTCATAGATAATTTGTGGGCAGAGCTGAAAAGACTTGTGCGAGGAAGGCGGCTTACAAACCTGACTCAGTTCCACCGGTTCTGTCAGGAGGAATGGGCCCAAGTTCCAGCAAACTATGGTGAGAAGCTTGTGGAAGGATCCCCAAAACGTTTGACCCAAGTCACGGTTTAAAGGCAATGCTACCAAATACTAATAGAATAGAAATATATGTAAACTGCTGAGTTTGAAGAAAGTAATAAAAAAAAATCTCTAAAAAATTTAGCAAATATAAAAGTTATTTAGCAACTAGAAATTTTAATAATGCTAACTGATCTAAAACAGAAGTTTAGTCTGATTTATTTAATGTTACAGTGAGGAAAAAAGGTGTGTGTGTGTTTTTATACAGTGTAAATTCCAGGTTCCAATGGTAAGTGTGACTGTTCTGATTCATTTGTGCCTTTATTCTTGTAAATTTGCAACCTTTTATAAATTTCATTTTGTTCTCAAAAACATCTGACTTTATATAAAATTTGACTTTTCTTAAAGATTTGTGACTTTTTTTGGTTAGCCTTTTATCTGGCCAGTTTCCAAGGTTTTTCTGTTATGATTGCAGCTTTTTTTGAGTTTTTTTGATTCACTCAGAGCCACAGGGGGCCACACAGGTTACAAGTAAAACAGCCTGTGGGTGACATTACGGTGTAGTGGTCCTTATTTAAGGGAATCGGCCCCCTCGCTTACTGCCGACTTCTGCCAAAGGAGTGATGAATGGCAAACGTAATTTGTTTTGACTGCAGTTAGCAGCAGCAATAATGACAACTCCACACACAGGAGGAGTCTCTGACAATCACAGTCTTTGTTCAAAAAAAAATTTAATTCAGAATTCAGCTGCCTGACCAAAACTATTGACTTTTAACCAAAATAACTGATGCACAGATATTTTTTTTCCTTAAAAAAAAAGTCATTTGACTGAAACTAGCTGTAGTACAGTAGCTGATGATTTATTCAAGTACCGGTGCAGAATCCACACCTGGCAGCTCCAAAGCAAGGTGATCGAGGTCACACTCGTGTTACATGTTCAAGTTTTACCCCAGTTTTAACTAGTCTGGCTGGTTGGCTTCTGGCTGCCCCCTGCTTTGTCAGCCATAGTTTCATAACGTCCCTCCACTCAGGCAACATGCAGCGTTAATATCAGGGCTGTAAGCAGGTACATTATTGATTAATGTACGGTTCTGTTTGATTTCCATTTGTTCCCCCTCAGGGCACATCTGGACCAGATCCCACCACTGTTTACGTGGACATGAGAGCTCTACGACATGACAGGTGAGTGTGTGTGTGTGTGTGTGTGTGGGTGGGTGGGTCTTCATGTTTATTTTGCACTTTCTATACATTTAAATTAATTGAAATATACTCCAGATCCTGAACTGGACTTAATCTTTTCTTTATGATGAGATAATGAATAAAAACATACATATTTGTACTCGTCTTTTAAGGAATGGACCAAATGCATGCCCACTGAGGTTAAATATGCCTTTAAACAGCAACAGGGACAAGTTGGTGCAGAGGTTGCACATTTAATCTTGTGCAGATAAGAATATATATATACCGGAGTGGTGGCTCAGTTGGTAGAGCATCCGCCCCACACCCGGGAGGCAGGGGTTCAAATCCCGGCCGGGTCATGCCAAAGACCATATAAAAGTGGAACTTCCTGCCGTCCAGCTTGGTGCTCAGCAATAAATGGAATGGAGGAGGGAACTCTGTGGCGGCGCCTTGCATGGCAGCGGCCCTCTGATTCTGCACTTGGGGTGTGTGTGATTTACACTGTAGATGGGTAAAACACAATCTCGTTTTGCTGTACATAATTGGTTGTACGGCTGAATGACAATAAGGGTGATTTAATTTAATTTAATTTAATTTAATTTAATATATAGTGCCAAATGGATAAAATCCCCATGAATATGGAGGTATTTGGTCAAATCTGTGACCACACTTCAGCAGTGGAGAGGGGAGGAGGAAGGTCAGGATGGTTGTCGGCCTCCGTCGGTCTGTGATGACTATGGAAGAGAATCCTAAACGTCTACTCTGCTGGAACAGCACCGCCTGTGGCTGAACAGGCCGATGCGCGAATGGCAGTCCCTATCACACAGGTCGCACTTGTGGGTGGTCTCTGTGCTGCTGGGTCTGTGGCGGTTCTTCCTGCGGGTCCTTTTTTCGTCTGCTGCAGCAGTCAGTCTCTCTTCACCCGTCTTGAGCTGTCTGGTCAGGGTGCCTCTCCATTTGGAGCGGTCCGTTGCAAGGTCCTCCCAGCGCTCTGTGTTGATCTCCAGGGCCTTCATGTCTCTCTTGCAGACATCTCTAAAGCGCAGCTGTGGGTGGCCAACGTCTCTCCTGCCAGTCGCCAGTTCTCCGTAGAGGACGTCTTTGGGGATTCTGCCATCCTCCATACGGTGAACGTGGCCTAGCCAGCGGAGCCTGCGCTGCCTGAGTAGAGTGAACATGGAGGGAAGGCCGGCGCGGGACAGAACTTCTGTGTTGGGCATTTTGTCCTGCCAGGATATGTCCAGGATGTGGCGAATGCAGCGCAAGTGGAAGGAGTTCAGTCTCTTTTCCTGCCGGGCGTATGCTGTCCACGTCTCACTCCCATAGAGCAGTGTGCTGATGACGCAGGCGTTGTACACTGCCATTTTCGTCTTGACAGAGAGTTTGGGATTCTCCCACACTCGTGTGGGTGAGGCGAGCGAGTGTGAAGGCTGATTTTCCAATCCTCTTGTCGATCTCTGTATCAAGGGAGAGGTTGTTGCTGATCGTGGACCCCAGGTACATGAACTGATTCACAACCTCCAGCTCGTAGTCGTCGATGGTGATGGTTGGTGGTGCTTCCGTGCCTTGCGCCAAGACGCTAGTCTTCTTCAGGCTGATGGTAAGCCCAAAGTCCTTGCATGCCTGGGAGAAGCGGTCCATCAGGGTCTGAAGCTCCTGCTGTGTGTGGGTTGCGACTGCAGCGTCGTCTGCGAACAGCATGTCTCGGATTAGAGCCTCGCGTACTTTGGTTCTGGCTTTCAGGCGGGCGAGGTTGAAAAACCTGCCGTCAGATCTTGTGTGCAGGTAGATTCCCTCTGTTGCTGTGCTGAAGGCCTGCCTCAGGAGCATAGCAAAGAAAATCCCAAAGAGGGTTGGCGCAAGTACACAGCCCTGTTTCACTCCGCTGCGTATGTTGAATGGCTCTGAGACGTTGCCATCGTGCTGCACTATCCCCTGCATGTTGGTGTGAAACAATTCGATGAGGCTTTGCAACTTTGGTGGGCATCCTATCTTTGGCAGGATCTTGAAAAGGCTCTCTCTGCTGACCAGATCGAACGCTTTGGTGAGGTCGATGAAGGCGACGTACAGGGGCATGTTCTGTTCTCTGCATTTCTCCTGGAGTTGGCGAATGGAGAATATCATGTCTACCTTCGATCGCTCCGCGCGGAAGCCACACTGAGACTCGGGGTAGACACGTTCGGCAAGCTTTTGTAGACGAACGAGAACAACTTGTGCGTAGACTTTGCCAACAACGCTGAGGAGGGAGATGCCCCTGTAGTTGTTGCAGTCACTTCTCTCCACTTTGTTTTTGTAGAGGGTGATGATCTTGGCGTCTCTCATGTCCTGTGGTTGCACATTTAATCTTGTGCAGATAAGAATATGTAGAGCCAAATGGATAAAATCCCCATGAATATGGAGGTATTTGGTCAAATCTGTGACCACACTTCAGCAGTGGTGAGGGGAGGAGGAAGGTCAGGATGGTGCAGAGCCATTATACAGTATGAGTGGAGGCCAGCAGGAGACTCGAGAGGGTGACCTTTGGAATGGCACAGACCAGCCAGAATGTCCCAAAGTAAAACTATTGACATCTCTTTCATATAATAAACTATTCTCGGGGCTTCATTTTCCACGGTGATGCATTCTCTGCACACAGGGAGGGTGGTGGACGACGCTGTTTGGACTAGACTCCCACTCCAGACTCTGTGGACTCTTGTTTAACGAGGGTTTCCGTTGAGTTTCATATGCTTTTTAATGGCAAGTCTGATATTTTTAAATAATTTTAATCTTGTATTGTTTTTGTATTTTTAAAATTATTTTAATCTTATCAACTTCCTTTTATTCCATTTTATTGTGTAGCGCTCAGTGACTAATATGTCTGTGAGAAGCGCTTCATAAATAAACTTTACTTACGTGACACTTGTAGAAAAAGCTCCCTCCCGGTATCTTGTTAGCTTAGCCGTTGCTAATATTGCTCCAAGACGTGTGCTGGCCCGCCATGTTCCGAGTGTTTTTTTCTTTTTTTCGTGCGGCGCTTCTTGCGGATCAAGGTCTTTCCATCCATTTCTGTTATAAAATCAAAAAAAGGCCCGATATTTGAGCTAACTGCTTCCTAACTTTCAAAGCTGGTTGCAAATGACCGAGACAAGCTATGACTTCACTTGACTGTTTGCTTTGCGCCATCTAGTGGACTGAAAACGCCATTGATTAACTGATAACCCAAAAGTATATTGTGTGCGCATTTTTTTAAAATAAAAGATCGATCCGTGCATTTATGGATCAATGCATTGTCGCCAGTGCCAAGTATCGTGATCCATCACTGAATTGATCTTTATTCCCACCCCCTAATATTGCCTGTTTTCTCCCCTCAGGGTCCGCCTAGTTGAGAGAGGGTCACCACACAGCTTGCCACTGATGGAGTCTGGGAAGGTATCGGCATCGTTTGAAAAAAAAAAAAAAAAAAACCCTACAGAAACACATTTCAGATTTCATGCTTCCAAAGTTCTGCTCCTTGAGTTGTATGTGAGTTTGAGTTGTATCTGTCTGCTGCTCTAAGATCCTTCCTGGAGTAAAAGTCATCATTGCCAACACGGAGACTAAAGGACCTTTGGGAGACTCCCATCTAGGAGAGGTGAGACGCCATCTGAGCTCTTAGAGAAGAGTTTGTTTACATCGCCTTTAACACCTCTTTACATTGTTTTCTGTGCATTGAGATAATTATACATACCCATTCAGCCTTTATGTAAATGTCCTAAAACAGACTGTTTGTTGTAGTAGCAGGGGATTATGTTGGAGGATTTTTTTTTTCTTTATGAAGATGGATATTTTTACCTTTAATTCTAAGTTTAAAAAAATGTATGTCGAATTCCAGCTTCCCTTTTCAAATTGTTTAACATTTGTCCTGACCTTTAATCTGTGGCAGATTGGAATTGGGCCTTATTAATGGGGGCTGACATGCAGCTCCACAGTTAGTGGATGTAATATTAAGTTCAAACTGTACAAAAACAGGGTTTGCAGTTTGAAACACTGCTTGCAAATTAGTGTTATAATGTTGTATTCATAACTTCATTGTAAGAAGAGCAGTACATGGTAACTACATGGTGAGGTATTCATGGCGTACTTTTGCTTACTTTCAGTGTATTTACTGTACATCATAAATACCATGTACTTAAACCAGAATTATGCTGTAATTTGTGACTGTATCAAGATCATACTTTACATACTTTATGCCGTGACTATGCTGCCTTTCATTTTTAGTGCAACACTTAAAAAAAAGACAGCAAATGGAGAAAAAAATATGTAATGTGGAACATCAGAGCTCAATCTGCTTCATAGAATTTCTAAAACTGACGTTAAATTGCACAGTTGCTGCGTGATCATGTGTACCACTGATTGTATTTAAACGCTCATGTAGATCTGGGTAAGCAGTCCCCACAACGCCACAGGCTACTACACGGTTTATGGGGAGGAGGCGCTGCACGCCGACCACTTCAACACCAAACTCAGCTTCGGGGACACCCAGACCGTCTGGGCGAGGACCGGCTACCTCGGCTTCCTGCGGCGCACGGAGCTGACTGATGCCAGCGGAGGTGAGAATGATGAGAATGTTCAGTCTTAACTTTGAGCTGTGACAATAACTTGATCAGACACCCAACTGTGTTTGTTTGCATGTGTAAGAACGCCATGATGCGCTGTACGTGGTGGGCTCTCTCGATGAAACTCTGGAGCTGAGGGGGATGAGGTACCATCCTATTGATATTGAGACCTCCGTCATCCGATCACACAAGAGCATAGCTGAATGGTGAGAAGCTTGCATACTAGCCATTTTATTTCTGTCGTTTGAATTTTGTAATTATTTTAATAGTTGAAACATATTGCATAATCCAGTTTCCCCAAAAAATATATACAGTGGGGGAAAAAAGTATTTAGTCAGCCACCAATTGTGCAAGTTCTCCCACTTAAAAGATGAGAGAGGTCTCCAATTTTCATCATAGGTATACCTCAACTATGAAAGACAAAATGAGAAAAAAAAAATCCTTGAAATCACATTGAAGGATTTTTAATGACTTAATTGGTAAATTCCTCGGTAAAATAAGTATTTGGTCAATAACAAAAGTTTATCTCAATACTTTATCATTGCCAACAAAGGGTATATAACAGAGGTCAAATGTTTTCTGTAAGTCTTCACAAGGTTTTCACACACTGTTGCTGGTATTTTGGCCCATTCCTCCATGCAGATCTCCTCTAGAGAAGTGATGTTTTGGGGCTGTCGCTGGGCAACACGGACTTTCAACTCCCTCCAAAGATTTTCTATGGGGTTGAGATCTGGAGACTGGCTAGGCCACTCCAGGACCTTGAAATGCTTCTTACGAAGCCACTCCTTTGTTGCCCGGGCGGTGTGTTTGGGATCATTGTCATGCTGAAAGACCCAGCCACGTTTCATCTTCAGTGCCCTTGCTGATGGAAGGAGGTTTTCACTCAAAATCTCACGATACATGGCCCCATTCATTCTTTCCTTTACACGGATCAGTCGTCCTGGTCCCTTTGCAGAAAAACAGCCCCAAAGCACGATGTTTCCACCCCCATGCTTCACAGTAGGTATGGTGTTCTTTCTCCTCCAAACACGACAAGTTGAGTTTTTACCAAAAAGTTCTATTTTGGTTTCATCTGACCATATGGCATTCTCCCAGTCCTCTTCTGGATCATCCAAATGCTCTCTAGCAAACTTCAGACGGGCCTGGACATGTACTGGCTTAAGCAGGGGGACACGTCTGGCACTGCAGGATTTGAGTCTCTGGCGGCGTAGTGTGTTACTGATGGTAGCCTTTGTTACTTTGGTCCCAGCTCTCTGCAGGTCATTCACTAGGTCCCCCTGTGTGGTTCTGGGATTTTTGCTCACTGTTCTCGTGATCATTTTGACCCCATGGGGTGAGATCATGCGCGGAGCCCCAGATGGAGGGAGATTATCAGTGGTCTTGTATGCCTTCCATTTTCTAATAATTGCTCCCACAGTTGATTTCTTCACACCAAGCTGCTTACCTATTGTAGATTCAGTCTTCCCAGCCTGGTGCAGGTCTACAATTTTGTTTCTGGTGTCCTTTGACAGCTCTTTGGTCTTGGCCATAGTGGAGTTTGGAGTCTGACTGTTTGAGGTTGTGGACAGGTGTCTTTTATACTGATAACAAGTTCAAACAGGTGCCATTAATACAGGTAATGAGTGGAGGACAGAGGAAGCCTCTTAAAGAAGAAGTTACAGGTCTGTGAGAGACAGAAATCTTGCTTGTTTGTAGGTGACCAAATACTTAATTTCCACCATAATTTCCAAATAAATTCTTTAAAAATCCTTCAATGTGATTTTCTGGATTTTTTTTCTCATTTTGCCTCTCATAGTTGAGGTATACCTATGATGAAAATTGGAGACCTCTCTCATCTTTTAAGTGGGAGAAATTGCACAATTGGTGGCTGACTAAATACTTTTTTTGCCCCACTGTATAACAATAGAAAATGGTACACAGACACTGCCAAATGTTGAAATGTTATTTTATTTTACTTATATTTGTGGAAAATCAATGTAATTTTGTGCTTGATTGGAAGAAAACTTTTCAAAGCAGCAGAAGTTATGTTGATTCTTTAAATTTGAGAAGCCTAGCAGAACATCTTGCAGTTAATTGATCACTTAATAGCATGATAATTATTATAAAGAATAAGAAAGATAACTTTTTAAATTTAATAAGGGGGTTAATTGAAAAAAAGAAAAGTGTACAAAAATAATTTATAGTATACCCAGGTCCTGTGCATAAAACTAAACTCTTTTTGTATTGCTGCTGTTTGGATGGTTTTGGGCTGCTGAGGCTCGCAGCTTCATTTCATAGATCTGTATTAGAGTTGGGCAGTTGATCAGTCCCTCCAGGATTTTGCCAGGATCCAAATGTGCAGAAGTTTATTTTTTTAAAAAGTTGTGATAAAAGTTGTGATGTTTTGAGAGGTTTTTTAGCAATTAAAGTTGTGGGAAGAATTGCGAATTTTAAAGCAGATGCTTTTTTTTTCCATAGTTTACTGTAGTGATATTCTATATAACACCACAAGAAAAGCACAAGATTGTCAAAAATTTCCTGTTAAAACAGTGATTTGTAAACTTAAGCAGAAACATCTGCTATACAGAAAAAAAATCTTTGTGCAACAGCAAATACAGACTTTTAACTCATTATCCATTGCAACAGCTAAACTGCACTGAATGCATGTTAGAGAGTATAGATTTTGAAATTATGGCAGTACCTTCATTTGAAGACCACAGTGGTCCCCAACCACTCAGTACTGAGCGCAGAGAAGAAAAGTAATTCTGTTGTTCTGTATTGTCTATCAAAGTATGTGTTTTTCTGGAAAAAAAAAAAAATAAAAAAAAATTACTGCATATTCTGTCTTTCCGTGCCTGACTCCAGCCAGTCTGTCTATATTACACTGGTCAACACCAAATTTATTGTCAAGTTTTTTTTAGCTGATTTTGGACAATTTTGATGTGCTGAATCCAAAAATCACACTGGTTTTGCTCAATCAGGTCAACTTTTTGAACTATGGCCACGTGCTGTTTTTTACATTTTTGTTTACGTGTACGGGTATTTTCGCTTTATACATATGATGCAAAATTCTTTTTTACTTCTTGAAATTTCCCGAACGCTGAAGAGTTTGCATGTGCCAATTTATGACATGATGTCATAAATTGTCATGATGGCTGATTACTGTTGGACTCCGAAGAGAGACATCCCTGCCGCTGAGCATTCTAGAGATTAGAATAAACGGAAGTTGAAGCTCGGAATTTTGAATAATGACGTAACATTCAATTTACATGTACTTTCCTTTATCAGTGTCTATTATTCAATTTACAGTAATCGAAGTTTGTGTAGAGGGTAAAAGGGAAGGATGTGGAGGCGGGGCACGAGTGTAGGTCGACACAGAATCTCGCTGTGTCTAGTGTCACATTTGTAACATTTAATCAATAAATTGTGTTAGAAAATGATTTTTTCTCTTAAAAATCTTATTTCGGATGAGAAATATTAACTAGAAAAGCACTCGGAGAGCGCAGACCTCCGCCAAGCGCCACAGTTCCCCCCATACAGTGTTTAACATCATAAATATTAATCCTACATTTATTTTGTCTAAGTTTATAGATTCCTTGTCAGCTGGGTTACACTCTCCCCCGCTAATTATTATGCACGTCCCGTTGCATGTCATTTTGTCAGCTGGGTTACACACTCCCCCGCTAAATTTGGCTGGGTGTTACAATTCACCGCACAACCGCGTACAACCCACAGGCCAATGGGTTATGCGAGCGTTTTCATAGATCACTTAAAGCAGCACTCTAGGCTTCATTGACGGATCCAAATTGGGTAGACAGACTGCCATGGGTTATCCGGATCAGTCTTCATAATATTATATATTATAGAACCTGAAAAAAAAAAAGAATCCTTTAAATAAAAAATTCCTGGATCTAGATGGTGATCCGGATGACCTACAAAATGTAATCATCTGTAGGACCACATTTCTGACAATCTGTGAAAATTTCATGAAAATCCGTCCATAACTTTTTGCCTAAAAAAAAAAAAAAGAATCCTTTAAAAAATTCCTGGATCCAGATGGTGGTCGGGATCAGCACCAAAATCTAATCATCTGTAGGATACCCCATTTCTGACAATCTGTGAAAATTTAATGAAAATCCGTCCATAAGTTTTTGAGTTATCTTGCTAACAGACAAACAGACAAACCAACGCTGATGATCACATAACCTCCTCCTCTTGGCGGAGGTAAAAATCAACCGATAATGTCACAAAAATGCAATCGATTTAGTCAGAAGATCATATTTTTTAAAAATCAACTTGGCATAAAAACCTCACCTGATCGAGAGAAACGGATGTCATTTTCAGATTCAGTGGTGCAAAATTGTCTTAAATCAGCTGAAAAAACAGACAACTTACAAAAAAATTATTTTTGTAACCCTGCATTATCCTACTGCATGTCTTGACACACAGTCGTAACGGGAGGAGGGGCTCTTCTTGGGGGCGCGCGTTGGTCCGTGTCCAGACCGGAGATTCACGGCTTTTAAAAAAAAGAGTCACTGACAAGATGTAGTAATGATTTTACCTCTAAAGATGTATAAAATATTACAACACTGGCTGTAGTGTTAGCTTTTCTTGTTTATTGGGAGTTTAGTGGGAGTTTTTCCTCTCCACCGTCGCCAAGTGCTTGCTCACAGGGGATCGCCTGATTGCTGGGGTCTTTCTGCAACTGTGGGGGTCCTCCCTACAGTTGATAGTGCTATGAGATGACTGTTGTTGTGAAATGGCGCTATATAAATAAAGTTGAATTGAATTGAATTGAATTTATTTGTGGTTTTACGGCGTCTCCTCACGCGCGCTCCCGTGACTTTTTCAACACAAACCCGGTACTTCATACATGCAGCGAGCATGGAAACTCGAGGAGACATTCACCGGCAAGCTGGGATAGACGAAAAAAGGGACGGTGTGGGAAAAGTTGCGGGTGAGTGTTTTAATCACTTTTTTTTTTTGCTGATGTGTTCCGTTAATACTCACTGTAAGCACGGAAGTGAGTGCGGTGCAGCAATGCATCCGATTGGTTAGAGTGAGCGTTTGAGGGCTAATCGGGGACAAATGTGATTGGTGTAATTGGTGGAAGTTGATCAAGATTGGCCAAAATTGCAGGAAAAGTTACAGTGATTGGACAAAGTTGCAAGGTCGCGCAAAAGATGCGATGACGTGATTTTGCACGATTGCAACATTGTGAAATCCTGGAGGGGACTGGTTTAGTGAAAATGAACCGAACCTGACGTGCAGACTATTCAATTTTATTTAATTGCTCACTTCCATCTTCTTCTGTGTTTTCCCCTTCTCCCTCGCTCTGTCCAGCGCGGTGTTCACGTGGACCAACCTGCTCGTGGTGGTGGTGGAGCTGGAGGGATCGGAGCAGGAGGCCCTGGACCTGGTGGCCCTCGTCACCAACGTTGTCCTGGAGGAGCACTACCTCATCGTGGGGGTGGTGGTGGTGGTGGACCCGGGCGTCATTCCCATCAACTCCCGAGGGGAGAAGCAAAGGATGCACCTCAGAGACGGATTCCTGGCCGACCAGTTGGACCCCATATATGTGGCTTACAACATGTGAGGTGCAGCCCCCGCGTGACTTGTAAAACCACCGCAGAGAGCAGGGCAAGAAATCTGCTCCTCCTACGGTCACATGCCCAGTGTCAGAACGGCGCTGCCCTCTATATTTTTTTATTTTTTCACTGAGGAGAAAAATGACAGAACATGGATGCAAAACTTTGATACAAACCTCATGTCACTTTCTTTCACAATCTCTCGCCTCAGTAATGACATTTTTAAAGGGCATTCTTGTTTTATGGAGAGCGCTATGGCAGGTGGTCACGGTTCGATACTACAGTGTGCCATTAATGTAATTTATTTTGACGAGCTACAATGACGAATGTTAATTGTGTTTGCCAAACCCACGTGCCATAGAACGGAACTGATGCCAGTACATGAACCCTTACTCAAATGACCTCTAATACGTTTGGTGTTCACAGAGCTTCCTGTGCCATTACAGGTCCGATGCTTTTCAAGGTTGCATTTTTGTGTTCCGACAAAGAAGCACAAAGCAGTGGTTTCTGGAGGTGGGGGGAAGGGGGGGGCAGCTTTCTTATCGTTCCCACTCACCCCAACGGTGGTGTTTTAGTTTGTAGAGTCCTTAGCTTCTAGGCGACGTTGTGATGACTCGACTTTTCTAAATCTGAATCGTGTAATATAGTCTGATCTAAATGCAATATGAGTGATGTGAAAGATGAATGACTGCATACAGCAAGTGCCAATCAGGTGAAGAATAATGAGCTAAATGACATGAACTAAGCCTTAAGTATTTTTCCAGACGTCTGGTCCCGTCTCAGCTGTCGGATATGTGGGGTAAATATGCAGATGGAGGGTAGAAGTTGCTCTTGTTGCACCCAAAGTTTTTGCATCTTTTTGGCTAAAATATATACTTGATTCTAACATCAGCCATTACAAACACATGCACACACTCGCTATGATTTGTCTGTCCCCTGTTGTCAGCAGTGTTGAGTGTGTGTTTTATAGCAAAAGACTGTAAGGAATAGTAGCAGGTATATGTATGCAGAATGTCACAGCCTAAGGTTTGAGTGCTCAGATGTAAATGAGAATTGATTTCATGTGTCTTAACATGTTCATAACAACTTGATTATCATATTGACTTTGTAAAGATTTTTGCTTTTTTTTTTTTTTTTCTATGTGCACATCCCTTCACAAACAGGCTCCAGCCTGCTGTAAGTATGTACAGGCTTTTGTGTAAATTATTAATAGACTGGGGAGAGGACGGGAAAACATAACACTAAATCTGGTATATATGTGAACTTCTCACTTAGAAACCCAAAACTATTAGCAGTGGATTTTCACACGGAAACACTGGAAAGAGACATGAAAAGCCTTGTAAGCATTTTTTTAATTCTATGGAAGAAGCGCGAGAACTGACTGCTTCCAGAACGAGGTGACGCACACACCAAGCACAAAGAGAAGATGGTTCTGTTTCAGCGACGGCTGAGATGTCACATCCTCCAGAGAAGACCTTTTGTGGTTAATGTATGGAAAACATGCATTTGTCCAATATATGGTTAGTTGTCATTATTTTCATAACATGATTTCGTAATGAATAAAAAAAAGTGCTTTTAACCTGAAATATTTGTCCTCACTTGAATTTGTCCTCAGTTGAATTTGAATGTTTAGTGTGTTGTCTCATAACTAAATTTTAATTTAAAATCTGTGATTAGAGATTTGGTAGAACTTAAAAGGGGGACATATTGGTACACATTTTTACATGTTGACACAGGTCCTAATGAAATGTCTGATGTGCTGCGGTCAAAATACTTTCTAATGAAAACTGTACTGGTGATTTGATTAAACAAACTTAATGAATAATGAATAGCCCAACATATCATGACACAAAAATAATAGAAAGCACTTAAATGTATAGTGACACATTATATAATCAGTTTTAAAGAAGATAAAAAGGTATTCATCTCCTTTATGTCATAGTTGACTTTCTATTAGGTCAAATGCGTCATATGATAAAGATGGCGCTAGCTACGTAAAAGCAAGGCTGCCATTTCTCATGATTTTGGCAGGTGTTTTCGACTTTTAATCTCCTATCAAACAACACTGGCCCCACAGGTATAGCTATGCTTTGGGCCCAGAGAGCAGCAGGATACCCCTTTCTAACAGTGGTGGCCTGTCAGAGGAGGCAAGCCGCCTCAGAAATATTAAGAAAAGAGCCGTACATTGACATACTATTCACAATTTGCACACATTTTTCCTCCAAAAGAAGCTATTTCACTACCATTCAGTCAGGTACATGTGTCAGCTGGGAGGGAGGCTAAGACTGACTTTCCTGTTTAGAGAAATGAATTAACCATCAATCAGAAATGAGTTCATTTCTATACCGTCTTCATCAGCTGGCCAAATCAAGATGACTGAAATGATCATTTTGCCTCGGTTGATGCATTTATTTCACATGATTCCTATTCTTACTAAGGGTTGGTTTACAGTGCCATCTGGAAAGTCTTCACAGTGCTTCACTTTTTCCGTATTTTGTTATGTTACAGGCTTATTCCAAAATGGATAAAATACATTTTTCCTCAAAAATTCTACACGCAATACGCCATAATGACAATATGAAAAAAGTTTTGAGATTTTTTGCCAAATTCTTAAAAGAACTAAGAAATCATATGTACATAAGTATTCACAGCCTTTGCTCATATTTTGTTGATGCACCTTTGGCAGCAATTACAGCCTCAAGTCTTTTTGAATTTGATGCTACAAGCTTGGCACACCTATCTTTGGGCAGTTTCTCCCATTTGCAGCACCTCTCAAGCTCTATCAGGTTGGATGGGACGCGTCGGTGCACAGCCATTTTCAGATCTCTCCAGAGATGTTCAATTGGATTCAAGTCTGGGCTCTGGCTGGGCCACTCAAGAACATTCACAGAGTTGTCCACTCCTTTGATAGCTTGGCTGTGTGCTTAGGGTCGTTATCCTGCTGAAAGATGAACTGTCACCCCGGTCTGAGGTGAAGAGCGCTCTGGACCAGGTTTTCATCCAGGATGTCTCTGTACCATTGCTGCATTCATCTTTCCCTCAATCCTGACTAGTCTCCCAGTTCCTGCCGCTGAAAAACAGCCCCACAGCATGATGCTGCCACCGCCATGCTTCACTGTAGGGATGGTATTGGCCTGGTGATGAGCGGTGCCTGGTTTCCACCTAATATGACGCCTGTCATTCATGCCAAAGAGTTAAGTCTTTGTCTCATCAGACCAGAGAATTTTGTTTCTCATGGTCTAGAGTCCTTCAGGTGTGTTTTGGCAAACTCCAGGCAAGCTGCCATGTGCCTTTTACTAAGGAGTGGCTTCTGTCTGGCCACGCTACCATACAGGCCTGATTGGTGGATTGCTGCAGAGGAATGCTGGAGCTCTGACAGAGCGTGACCCTCGGGTACTTGGTCACCTCCCTGACTAAGACCCTTCTCCCCCGATCACTCAGTTTAGACGGCCAGCCAGCCCAAGGAAGAGTCCTGGTGGTTCTGAACTACTTCCATTTATGGATGATCAACGCCACTGTGCTCATTGGGACCTTCAAAGCTGCAGAACTTTTTCTGTACCCTTCCCCAGATTTGTGCCTCGAGACAATCCTGTCTCGGAGGTCTACAAACAATTCCTTTGACTTGGTTTGTGCTCTATCATGCACTGTCAACTGTGGGACCTTATATAGACAGGTGTGTGCCTTTCCAAATCATGTCCAATCAACTGAATTTACCACAGGTGGACTTCCAATTAAGCTGTAGAAGCATCTCAAGGATGATCAGTGGAAACAGGATGCACCTGAGCTCAATTTTGAGCTTCATGGCAAAGGCCGTGAATGCTTATGTATATGTGATTTAATTTTTAATTTACAAAAATCTAAAAAAAAAAAATTTCATGTCATTATGGGGTATTGTGTGTAGAATTTTGAGGAAAAAATGTATTTAATCCATTTTGGAATAAGGCTTTAACATAACAAAATGTGGAAAAAGTGAAGCACTGTGAATACTTTCCGGATGCACTGTATGCTAGAAAATTGCAAGTAATTTGCCATTGTTGTGCCTGAGTTTTGTGCAAGGCACCCATGCTCCCCAGCACTACAGCAACAATTATTTTCAATTTTTTGATTAAGAACTGAAATTAGAAATTAGAAAATTTCCCACAGAAACCTTAACGTTCCAGGGACCCTGGTTGGAAAAATACTGGTTTTAGTAAATAGTTTTGGATTTGGAACAAGACCCCCTCACGCATGAAAAGGGCCTATTTAGACCCCGTGCACATGACCATAAGGTGACAAACTAATTCTACAGTTCAGCTGTCCATCCAGTATGACGCCGGGATTTTGGAGGTGTGAAAGTGTAAAGATTTGAAACTGAGCTCCATAGTCGAAAGGTTTTGCTGGCACTTTTTTCCCACTTTCATGTGCACTGAGAAAAACAGTTAATGCTGACGGCGTGAATGGGGCGTAACCACCAGAGCCACAACAAATGATCTCCATGTGTATGTGGTGCTTGGCAAAACACACAAGCTGCATCTCATTGGTGGACTCATACCTTGGTGGGCAGTCTGTTCACCCGCATCAAAGATGGTGCAAAGACGGTAAACTTCTATATTTTTCCCAACTAAGCAGCAAAGTGTTTCTGAAAACAACGGAGATGAGAACTAAATATCTCTTTCTAGTACCTGTTAAAACTCTGGCTGTGTGGCGGACACAGTACACAGTGTTTGCCTCACACCCAGAATGCAGGGTGGAGAGAATTATGACTCAAGGAGGAAGCATCACTGGGAGGTATCAAACGGGACATTTAGTTCTATACACCTGCCGGGGAGAGGAAGATTAGCCTGGAGCCAACCAGACAAAGATGTGCCTTTCGCCCCCTGCCGCACCAAGCTGGCATGTGAAGACGCAGGGGGGTGAATGTATTGTAACTTATGTTTCAAGTTCTGTTATGATAATTATGCCACACATTCTCTTTGTCCATGCAACATGTATAATGTTGGAAGTCTCGGTCGTCATGTACGAGATTAAGCTATAAAAGGCAAATACACAATGACCGAGGAAGTGCCTCTTTATGAGGCTTTTCAGCCTCAGCACGTTCATGCTGGAGGCTCATGGCTGTATTATGTTGTTAGAGGAAAAATAAAGATTCTATGTCATCCAGCTTGTGCCTTGCCTCACATCCTTTTCCTCTACAGCTGCTGCATTTTGAATCAGCTGAAGACTTTTTAGACATGTTTTAGGGCAGCCTGATAAATAGACTTACAATAATCTCGAGCTAACAAAAGCGTGGATTAGTTTCTCAGCATCACTCTGAGACAAGATTCCTTATCTTAGCAATCTTATGCAAATGATAAAAGCCAGTCTTAGAAACAAGTTTAATATGTGAATTAAAGAACAGATCTTGATCAAAAAGAACTCCAAGGTTCCTCACAGAACTGTTAGGAAAGAGAGTAACCCCACCCAAACTAAGAGCTTGGTTTGGGAAAGTATTTCTAAGGTTTTTTTGGACCAGCTAGAATGTCTTAACTGAATTTAATAGCAAGAAATTACAAGTCATCCAAGGTCCGATTTCCTTAAGCCTTTTAATTTGGCAAATTGATTACTGTCATCTGGCTTCATTGACAAATATAATTGTGTGTCATTTTCATAACAGTTGAAATGTATGCAGTGTTTTCTAATAATATTGCCCCGCGGAAGCATATATAAATTAAAAAGAATAGGACCTAGCACAGATCCCTGTGGAACTCCATGACTGAACTTTGAATTAGAAGAAAACTCATTATTGACATGAACAAACTGGAACCTATCAATATTTAAACCACTGAAAAAAGTTCATTATATCCAACAAGGTGTTCTAATCTATCAAGTAAAATATTATGATTGATAGTATCAAAAGCTATACTAAATCTAAAAGGCCAAATACAGAAACAAGTCCATTATCAGATGTGATAAGGAGGCCATTGGTGACCTTCACTAAAGCTGTTTCAGTACTATGATGAATTCTAAACCCTGATTGAAACTCTTTAAATGAACCATTTCCTTGCAAGTGGTCAAATAATTGCGTAGCAACAACTCTAAGATTTTAAAAATGAAAGGCAGATTAGAGATTGGTCTATAGTTAGCTAAAACTCCTGGATCCAGCATTAGCTTTTTAAGTAACAGTTTAGTTACCGTATTTTTTGGACTATAAGGCGCACCGGATTATAAGGCGCACTATCAATGAACGGTCTATTTGATGGTCTAATTTCATACATAAGGCGCACCGGATTATAAGGCGCATTAAAACGAGGTAGTCGGAGCCGGGAAAAAAAAAAATTTGCGTGCATGGAAAGAAAATCCTCTCTATAGTCATTATAGACACATATAGCGCGATTGTGAGTATGAATGACCTGCTCCATGAGCAGGCGGAACGTTTTTAGTCCAGTGGCTGTTTACATTGCCATATTGGCCAGAATATCGCTCAGCACTCAATACGGCTCGCTCTCCGGCAGAGAACGAGCCGTATTTACAGCCGTAAATACGTATTTACAGCCGTATTTACTGCTCCGTTTCGATGCCGAAATTTCACATACAGATCCTAATATACGTGTTCTATACACCATCGGCTTTTGGGTATCGGCTACCTCGCGAGGTAGTATCGACTACCTTGCGGTAGTCGAATCTGGGAATTTTTCTTTTTTTTTTTTGCGTGCATGGAAAGAAAATCCTATCTGTAGTCATTATAGACACATATAGCGCGATTGTCTGCGAGTATGAATGACCTGCTCCATGAGCAGGCGGAACGTTTTTAGTCCGTGGCTGTTTACATCGCCATATTGGCCAGAATATCGCTCAGTACTCGATACCGAGTAAGATATCGATACGGCTCGCTCTCTGCCGGAGAGCGAGCCGTATTTACAGCCGTAAATACGTATTTATAGCCGTATTTACTGCTCCCATTTACAGCTAAACTGGGGAGCAGTTTCGATGCCGAAATTTCGCATACAAATCCTAATATACGTCTTCTATACACCATTGGCTTCTGGGTATCGAATATCGTATATTACTCCGTGAGGCTCCTGACTACCGTAATGCTCCGAAAATCCCTCAAGCGGTTCGGCTTCGTAACTTACCAAAGTCGTACTAAAACATTTTTGACATATTTTTGAGCGCCGTGTACCACATAAAATCGGTTCGAGGTCAGTAAGCACAACCAGAATTAATACATAAGGCGCACCGGATTATAAGGCGCACTGTCGATTTTTGAGAAAATTAAAGGATTTTAAGTGCGCCTTATAGTCTGAAAAATACGGTATATAAACACTGCAGAGCATTATGGCGGCAGAATAATCTGCCTGGCCATGTAGGGGTGAGCCAGCAGTCCACCTGGCCCCTCTAATTTTGTTATTTTGGGTGAATGGATAGGTTTGTATATTTATTTCTGTACACATATGTCTTGCTGATGTGACGGAGATCATCCTGCGCAGTTCGCCCACTCGGGACACGAACCCGCGACCTACCAGTCAACTACACAGTTCGAGCATGGGAGACACAGCACAATCGCGCTGAGCTAAAGGTCCGACCGATAGCTCAGCGCTACCGATACTGTATGAGGCTTTTCGGGAGGGAGGTTTTACTAACGTTCTACGCCGAACAGTGCTAGTTGGCATCCGTTACACTGATTAGTGCGTGAATCGGGTTACAAATTTGGGTGGGCCTAATAGGTACTGTATGCTTGCATTTTTCTACAGGGGAGAAAAAATGTTGTGTAGTAATATGGTAGCTGTGGCACCCTGGGTGTAGTGGGAGGTGACAGCCCACCTTTCTGGTGGTGGTGTCACCCAGGGTATAAAGAGCCAAGGCAGAAAGGACATTCTCTCTTTTGTCGTCGACCCCTTGGCCTGTATGGAGCGCTGTATTACTATCGTGGTTCAATAATAAAGCACGTTTGACTTCACCTCCGGCCTGCTTATTGTGGGAGTGAGTTATGGACATAACAGGCTGTGCACAGGAGATGCCCTCGCAATTTGATGTATTTTTTTAAACACTTTATTTATAAAGTATTCAGCAAGTGTGTATACAAACGGGGAAAGAAAGAGAAAAAAAAGGCAGGGAAACAGAAAAAGAAAAAATACACAAGATGTATATACACATTAAGCATCGTTAAGAGAAGTAAGGCAGGTTTACTACAATCAAAACCACTCAACATAGTAGAAAGTGCATATGGTGAGATTTAGTATATTACACATGTGGACAAAATTGTTGGTACCCCTCTGTTAATGAAAGAAAAACCCACAATGGTCACAGAAATAACTTGAATCTGACAAAAGTGGTAATAAATAAAAATTCTATGAAAATTAACCAATGAAAATCAGACAATGCTTTTGAATTGTGGTTCAACAGAATTACACCGGAGTGGTGGCTCAGTTGGTAGAGCATCCGCCCCACACCTGGGAGGCAGGGGTTCAAATCCCGGCTGGGTCATGCCGAAGACCATATAAAAGCGGAACTTCCTGCTGTCCAGCTTGGTGCTCAGTAATAATGGAATGGAGGAGGGAAATCTGTGGTGGTGCCTTGCATGGCAGCGACCCCTCTGGTTCTATATGTGTGTGTGATTAACACTGTCGATAAGAGAAACACAATTTCATTCTACTGTACATGATTGGCTGTATGGATTGAATGACAATAAAGGGTGATTTAATTTACTTTAAAAAACAAACTCATGAAACAGGCCTGGACAAAAATGATGCTACCCTTAACTTAGTATTTTGTTGCACAACCTTTTGAGGCAATCACTGCAATCAAACGATTTCTGTAACTGTCAATGAGACGTCTGCACCTCTCAGCAGGTATTTTGGCCCACTCCTCATGAGCAAACTGCTCCAGTTGTCTCAGGTTTGAAGGGTGCCTTCTCCAGACGCCATGTTTCAGCTCCTTCCACACATGTTCAATAGGATTTAGATCAGGGCTCATAGAAGGCCACTTTAGAATAGTTCAATGTTTGGCTCTTAGCCATTCTTGGGTGTTTTTAGCTGTGTTTTGGGTCATTATCCTGTTGCAAGACCCATGACCCGCGACTGAGACCAAGCTGTCTGACACTGGGCAGCACATTTCTCTCTAGAATACCTTGATAGTCTTGAGATTTCATTGTACCCTGCACAGATTCAAGACACCCTGTGCCAGATGCAGCAAAGCAGCCCCAGAACATAGCAGAACCTCCTCCATGTTTCACAGTAGGGACAGTGTTCTTTTCTTGGTATGCTTCATTTTTGCGTCTGCGAACATAGAGCTGATGTGCCTTGCCAAAAAGTTCCAGTTTTGTCTCGTCTGTCCATAGGACATTCTCCCAGAAGCTTTGTGGCTTGTCAACATGCAGTTTGGCAAATTCCAGTCTGGCTTTTTTATGATTTGTTTTCAACAGTGGTGTCCTCCTTGGTCGTCTCCCATGAAGTCCACTTTGGCTCAAACAACAACAGATGGTGCGATCTGACACTGATGTATCTTGACCTTGGAGTTTACTTTGAATGTGTTTAGAGGTTGTTCTGGGCTCTTTTGTTACCATTCGTATTATCCGTCTCTTCCATTTTACATCAAGTTTCCTCCTGTGGCCACGTCCAGGGAGATTGGCTACAGTCCCGTGGATCTTAAATTTCTGAATATGTGCAACTGTAGTCACAGGAACATCAAGTTGCTTGGAGACGGTCTTATAGTCTTTACCTTTAACATGCTTGTCTATAATTTTCTTTCTAATCTTCTGAGACAACTCTCTCCTTTGCTTCCTCTGGTCCATGTTTAGTGTGGTACACACCATGTCAACAAACAGCACAGTGACTATTTGTCACCCTTTAAATAGGCCGACTGACTGATTACAAGTTTATAGACACCTGTGATGTTAATTAGAGGACACATCTTGGTTGACCATGTCCCTATGGTCACATTATTTTCAATCTTTTCTAGGGGTACCATCATTTTTGTCCAGGCATGTTTCATGAGTTTGTTTTTTAAAGTAATTCTGTTGAAGCACAATTCAAAAGCATTGTCTGATTTTCAATGGTTAATTTTCATAGAATTTTTATTTATTACCACTTTTGTCAGATTCAAGTTATTTCTGTGACCATTGTTACAGCAGATTACAGTTGATCATTCATCTCCCAACATCAGTACTTGTAAATATGGAGATATAAACAGGGTGTATATTTGGAGCATACACAATACTAAGAAAAAGAGAATGTAGAAATAAACTATGAATGGGGCCCAGGTGTCATTAAACTTCTGACGGGATTTGTTTCTATTGTATCTAAGTTTTTCTAATGGAATCAAAGAGAGCACCTCCTTCACCCATTCAGTAAAAGATGTTTTGTTTTTGTTTTTTTATTTCCAACAATGGAGGATAAGTCTCCATGCTTGAAGTGAAGCAAATGCCATGAAATTTGCTTGGGGTGTTATAATAGTAATATTTTCATCAGGAATCTCAAAAATAGCAAGAGCTGGATTGAGACTGAATTTTGTATGACAAGATATGTGAGAAAACATCAAAAATACCCCCCAAAACAGAGCTAAAGATGGGCATTGCCAAAACATACAGTATGTCCAGTGGCGGCTGGGTTCAGGTGGCATCTGATACAGGTTGGATCAATATTGGGGTAAAACTTAGGACAATGTCTGTCTAGTGTGATGTAAGCGGTGTAAAACTTTGAACTGAATGAGGCAGTGACTTAGACATAAGGATGTAGTAGTGTGAATATGCTGTAAGGCTACTGGCCATGTCTTTCCTGCAAGGAAGATCTGTAGGTCTTCTTCCCAGGCTAGTTTTATCAAGGGAAGGCAGGGTGCAGTTTTGAATGGTCCTATAAACCCCTGAAACGATACCCTTCATTTCTGGTTCCCAGGCTAATATGGTATCTAAAATGTTCTTCTCTGGTGGGTTAGGAAATGTGCAGTGTGCTTTGGCAAAGCTACGAATTTGGAGTGTTTCAAAGGAGGTAAAAGCGCCATTTATGAATAGATAGATAGATACTTTATTCCGAACAAAAAAGTAAAACAAAAACAAAACAAATGACAAATGCAATAAAGTAACAGTATACAGTGTTCGAAAGGGAGAAGGAAGAAGTGAACACTTATTAATTCCATCTCCTCTTTTCCAAATACACCCATGTGAATTATATACAAATTACCACATTTAAGACCCCAAGTAAACAATTAACTATATTTTGTACATATCAACATTAACACCCATCCATCCCAACATACACTGATGTCCATATATCAAAACCAGCCTCAAACAGCACAGATATACACAGTGCTGTCCCACCCACCATTCCATAGTGTCCCAGAGTGAGTATAGTGAATCGTACATATAAATACTATCCTTCTAACATATATCCTTTCAGCAAATAATGCTTATACCTCTTTTTGAATTGATTTCTGTTTGTACATAGTTTCAGTTCCGGCTCCAGACTGTTCCACAAATCCACCCCACAGACAGATATGCACATACTTTTCTTGGTTGTTCATATCTTGGGTTTTGTAAAGTTTAAGTCTCCTCTCAAATTATAATCATTGTCTCTTTTTTTTTTAAAATATTTTTTGTATATTAGTTGGGAGTTGATTATTAATTGCCCTGTACATGACTTGTGCTGTCTTAAATTTAACTAAATCGATGAACTTTATGACAGGTGACTTTAAAAACAACAAATTGGTATGGTGTCTATATCCTACATTATTTATTATCCTTATAGCTCTTTTTTGTAATGTGCATATTGACTGTAGGTTGGTCTTGTAGGTGTTTCCCCAGACTTCTACACAGTAGTTAAGATAAGGTAGAAACAGTGAATTGTACAGTAAGAACAATGATTTATAGTCCAAGATGTGTCTTGTCTTTCCCAGTATCCCTATACATTTTGCCAACTTGGCCCGGATGTGATTGATGTGAGGTTTCCAGCAGATTTTATTGTCTAGCGTCACCCCCAGAAACTTATTTTCCTGTACTGTTTCTATTCTGGTATCATCTATCGTTACCATTATTTCATGATTTATTTTATAATTTCCAAACAACATAATCTTTGGGTTTTTTTTTCAGATTTAGAGATGATTTATTTTTGTTGAACCACTGCATTAACCTTTTCATTTCAGTTGTGACCACCTCTAAAACCTGCTGCAAATTCTCACCAGTGCAAAGGATATTTGTGTCATCCGCAAACAAAATAAATTTCAGAATTTTTGATACTTGGCATATGTCATTTATATACAAAATAAAGAGTTTGGGTCCCAAAACTGACCCCTGGGGCACACCACAAGTGATGTCCATGAAGGGCGATTTGTGCTCACCAATTTGTTGTCTGTTACTTAAATAACTTTCCACCCAACTCAGTCCGACCCCTCTTATCTCATACCTTTCCAGTTTCCTTAGTAGTATTTTGTGGTCAATGGTGTCAAAAGCTTTCTTTAAATCTATAAATACTCCTACAGCAAACTTTTTTTTTTTATCTATACAACTAGTAATTTCTTCAGTAAGTTTGATCAGTGCCAAAGATGTAGATTTGTCTGCTCTAAAACCATACTGGCTGTCTGTAAGGGGGTTGTGTTTTTCAATGAAATCATCCAGTATCTTAGTGAAGATTTTTTTCCAAGTATTTTGGAGAATTGTGAGAGTAAAGAGACTGGCCTGTAATTTGTGAGATAATGACTGTCTCCTGTTTTGAATAAAGGTATTACTTTTGCTATTTTCATTTTGTTTGGAAATTTACCAGTTTGAAATGACAGGTTACAGATGTGGGTGAGTGGCTTAACAATTCCTTCAATTACTTTTTTCACTATTGTCATGTCAGTTTCATTCCAGTCTGTTGATTTTTTGTTCTTAAATTTACTCACAATCTTGATAATTTCCTTTTCAGTAACTGCACCCAAAAAGATTGTGTTTGGATTTCTGTCTTCTATTTCATTTACAGAACCACTGTTGTTTGTTTCTGTTGTCACTATTGATTTTGCTAATTCAGGACCAACGTTCACAAAAAAATTTATTGAAACCACTGACCACATCCTCCATATTATTTATCAAATTGCCATTTTCAATAAAATATTCTGGATAATTAGCATTCTTAGGTCGATTACTAATAATCCCATTGAGTACTTGCCATATTCCTCTTAAGTTATTTTTATTATCCTCTAATATTCTGTTGTATTATTTTTTTACAGGTCCTCATTATATTAGTAAGCTTATTTTTATATCTTTTATATTTGATCTCAGCCTCCACCATTCTGCACTTAATGAATTGTTTATATACTGTAATGTATTCTTCTTTTTACATGCATTTATTAACCCCGTGGTGACCCAAGGAATATTTTTCTTTTGTTGTCTGTCACTGTATTGTTTTATAGGACAGTTTTTATTGTACAATGATTGAAATATTTGTAAAAATTTATCATATGCTTTATTTATATCATTTTCATCATAAACTATCTTCCAGTCTTGTATTAATAATTCCTTTGTCAGTAAATACATAGATTATTCGGTTCTTATTCTTTTATATTTAATATTTTTGGAATACTTTTTCTTCCTATAATCACACTGATAGACAACAAAAATCAGCAGGTGGTCACTGATATCATTCAATAAAAGCCCACTCCTGATATTATTTTCCATAATGTTTGTGAATATGTTATCTATTAGTGTGGCACTGTGTGACGTGATTCTGCTAGGTCCGGTAATTGTTGGATGTAAGCCCATACTGTACATTGTGTTGATAAATTCTTCTGTCAAACTATGTTGTTTTGAATTCATCAGATCTATATTGAAATCCCCACAGATGAACATAACTTTATGAGTTAGTTTTGCATACATTTTTTCCATCCAGTCCTTAAATAAGTCAATGTTTGATCCAGGTGTTCTATGTACACAGCTCACTACTATATTCTTCACATTGTCCAGACAGATTTCTAATGTAATACATTCAAATAAATCATCCACAGTTACTGACAGATTTTCAACAACCTTGTATTGCAAGCTCTTGTCAACATAAATTGCTGCTACTCCTCCTTTTTTCACTTTTCTATTTATATAATTTAATTCATAGCCATCCATAGTAAAATCCACTCCTTTCTCTTCACTGAGCCACGTCTCTGATATTGCCACAATATTGAATGGCTCTTTAAACTGATGTAAATAATCTTTAATGTTATTAAAGTTGGCATAGAGACTTCTGCTGTTGAAGTGGATCATAGAAATATTGAAATCAGATGTGACCATTGTGTTAAAACTGTTTATCCATGTAGTAACTACAGTTATTATTGATGGAGCTAAATAAATTATCCAGGTCTATGTTATAGCCAGTTTAGAAAGCTTGGGATCAGTCCGCGAAGGTCTCCGCCTTTGACCGCCACCTAATCCACATAGCACCGGACCCCCATGATCCCCATGAGATCGCGGATACAAGCGGCTGAAATGAGCTTTCTCCGTAGGATTTCTGGACTCACCCTCAGAGATAGGGTGAGGAGCTCAGTCATCCGGGAGAGACTCAGAGTAGAACCGCTGCTCCTCCACATTGAAAGGAGTCAGTTGAGGTGGTATGGGCATCTGATTAGGATGCCTCCTGGACGCCTCCCACTTGAGGTGTTTCAGGCATGTCCCACTGGGAGGAGACCCCGGGGCAGACCCAGGACTCGGTGGAGAGACTATGTCTCCCAGCTGGTCTGGGAACGCCTTGGTATCTCCTCTGAAGAGCTGGAGCAGGTGGCTGGGGAGAGGGAAGTCTGGGCTTCTCTGCTTGAACTGCTGCCTCCGCAACCCGGACCTCTGGAAAAGCGGTAGAAGATGGATGGATGGATGGTCTATGTTATATTCTACGTCCTGTGGGTTGTGATCCGTATATTCAAAAACTTTCAGTTCCTGTTTGTTAATCTTTTGTTTCATGTTGTTAAATGTCCTGTTGCAGATGGGTATAATCCTTCAGTGTCCTACAGTTGTCTCTTGTTGCTGTTGACTCCAGTTCATAATATTCATTGATATTTGTCAAGTTCCATAATATTTCGGATGTTAATGACCTTGGCTTCTTCAGGTGATCCGTTTAATTTTATGTACATTTTACAGTTTGATGTCCAGGTGTTTTGAATCTTTTTCTGCTTTCTCAAGTATCTTGCTTTTCTGGCCATTTCTGCGTTTTCTTTAGTGAGGTGCTCGTTTATGTAAATGTTCGTTCCTTTCAGTTTCCTACCTTGTTTTAGCAGCGCAGTCTTGTGTTTTCTATTCACAAACCTCATGATCACAGCCGGTTTGTCGCTGTTTTTCCTGGGCAGAGGGTGGCAGGTCTCAATGGTGTTACAGTCCAGCTGGATTCCTTTGGACTGCATGAAGGCCACCACTTGTTGTTCCGTGGATTTGTCTTCCAGCGTGTCGAGCCTCCCTCCACTGTCCGCGGCCACTGCCCGTGCATACAATCGGGGTTTAATGTGGAGCCCAGTGATGATTACGTCGTTCACCCGGGTGTTCTGCTCCAGGTCCGACACTCTGCTCTCCAGATATGCCAGCCTCTTGTCCTTCTCGGTGTTCTGGATCCGCAGCGCTTTCACCTCCTCGAGCAGGTCCAGGATGTTTTTTTGCTGCAGCTTAACAGCAGAAATCTCTTCAGCCAAGAAGTCGAGCGATCTTTTAATATTGTCCACCTCCTCAGTCTTCTGAGCTTTCTTAGGACCCAGTGTCCCAGACGATGTACGTTGATTGTGATCGTAGAAAGAAAACACGTGGGAGAAGTCCCCTTGTTCTCCCGGAGTGTGAGAATTATTATTTTAGAATTTTCTAAATTACCTTATTCTAGAATTATCTTATTCTAGAATTATCTATTTTGTCGGTCTTAATTTGACTTTTTCGACGTAATTTCTTGTTTTTGGTCGGGAGACCACGCTCTATGCTGCCATCCCTTGGTGAACCGGAACCGGGAATAGATCATTGAAATAGACCAAGCCATTATCGTGCCACAACTGAAATGCTGTATCAGCCTTGGAAGGATGAAAGAGGTGGTTGTGTATCAGCGGCATATGAACGCATATGTTGTTGAGGCCAAAGTGTTTCCTGAACTGACGACAGATATGGAGAGAGCCCTGAACCACAGGATTATTGATATGGTTAATAGTTCCACCCGTGAGGAGAGATCATAGAGTAGATATTGGGCAGGCTGTGGATTTGGAAAGGGTTTCCATATGAGCCCAAATAGGAACACATTTCTTTTCAAATGCTGCAATCCAGTATGGTAGTTTCACAATATTTGCTGCTCAGTAATAATATAAAAAATTAGGCAGACCCAATCCACCCCCACCCCCCGATTGTCTAGGCATCTCTAAAAGGGACCTTTTTGTATGGGGACTGGTTTTATTCCAGATAAATGTGGAAATGTGGCAGTCATGGTCTCTAAACATAGATTTTGGCAAAAAAATAAGGAATCATCTGAAAAAAATATAAAAAATGAGGGAGCACTGACATTTTGATCACGTTAACTCTACCTGCAAGAGAGATTAGTAGGGATGACCATCTTACTAAGTCTAGCTTTGTGTGATCTATTAACTTTTTAAAGTTTTGATTGTAAAGATCGTTGTATGATCGTGTGACAATAATGCCCAAATAGGTAAATGAATTGGACTCCAATTTAAAAGGGAAGTTGTCATAATTAATAGCTAAAGCTAGTTGGTTGACCGGAAATAGGAGACTTTTAGAAAAATTAAGTTTGTATCCAGTGAGCTGGCCGAAGTTACAGAATAAATCTATGAGCCGTGGTAGGGAATTTATCGGGTCGGCTATGTAAAGAAGGTACTCTGTGTGAAGAGACTTTATGACACGAGTCACCCCTTGTAATACCAGTAATTTTTCCATCAGCTCTAAGGGCTATGGCTAATGGTTCTACAGCAATATTGAATAAAAAAGGAGATAGGCAGCAGCCCTATCTACGCACCAAGATGGAGACAGAAATAGTCCGAACATATAGAGTTGGTACAAACTGACACCTTGGGTGAAGTATAAAGCAGTTAACCCATGAGATGAATGATGGGTCAAACCCAAATCTACTCAGAACAGCAAAAAGGTACTTCCATTCAATGCGGTCAAAGGGTTTCTCTGCATCAAGAGAAAGCACAACTTCCGGATAAAAGGTGGAGAGAGAGGAGTAAATCACATTGAATAGTCTACACATGTTAGAGAAAGATTGTCTACCTGGAATAAAACCAGTTTGATCTGGGGCTATAATATTAGGAATAACTACTTCAATGCGTTGAGCGATAATTTTGTAATCAGAGCAAAGGATACTAATAGGCTGGTATGCGCTACAATCTAAGGGATCTTTATAGCCATCAATTCTATGAAAAGCTACAAAACATCAGGCCCAGATGGGTTTCCCATAAATTTTTTTTAAAACCTTTGCATCTAGTGAGCACCGATCATATGCTCTGTATACCAGGAAGCACTGTTACTAATTTCCTGGATTGTAATTGGAGCATCAAGAATTTCAAGGGTATCTAGGTCAATCTTTGGAATATTTATCTGGTCCAGGAAGGAGTCAATCTTAAACATTTCTTCACTGGATTTTGATGAATACAGATTGTAACAAAACTGCCTGAAACAATCATTGATGTTTTTGGGGTTAGTGGAAATAACATTAGGGGCCACGTGGATCTCTGGAATAGCACTGTTAGCAGCTGACAATCTTGACAGATTTGGAGCATTTTTGCAAAGAAGAGTGGGCAAATATTGCCACATCAAGATGTGCCACACTGATAAGACTCCTACCCAAAAAGACTGAGTGCTGTAATAAAAGCCAAAGGTGCTGCAACGATGTATGTTTAAGGGTGTGCATATTTATGCAACCAGGTTATTGTAAGTTTATTTTTCCCCTTAAAAGATTTGTTTGTTTTTCAATTGGGCTGTACAGGTTATAGGTCACATTAATGGTGGAAAGAGTTTTGAAATCATTTATCTTGGTCTCATTTTTTTACATCACAAAAATCTGGCATTGGAACAGGGGTGCGTAGACTTTTTATATCCACTGTATATATATAAAACAAAGACGGGGCAGAGTGACTCCAAAGACAGCAGAAGTGGAGTGAAATGAGAAAAATGCTTCCATGAAAATAAGCAAAGCTATTTGAGTTATTTTATACGATTTGGTGGTTCTACTTGAGCGGTTATAAAAATGGTTGACAAGTAGCAAGGGTAGATTAAGGACATTGATATTAATGAAACCATGCCATTCCCAATTTCCCTTCTGTTACTAGTCAAAATACCAAATAGTTGATATATCTCACCCATTATAGGCAGAGACATTTATAAAGGGAGTCTCTAATACTGACTAAGGGCTGCAGAGCAACAAGATCCACTACAGTTTTGTATTTAGCCTTCCTTATTCATGTTTCTGTGCTTATTGTACTCCAGGGACTGGTCATAACATCGACCACTGTAACCACTCATCCTGTCCACTAGTGATTGCATTTTTTTTTATTCATTCTTTAAGACAATGTAGAAAATGTAGAAAAAGGCTGCCACTCCACCCAGCTTGAGGACTTTGTTCTGATGAAGGTTTGACAGAACCGAAAGCTTAGCAAGCAGTAAAGTGGAAATTGCACTAAGTATGCAGATGTCTATTTCTATTCATTCTCTAAGACGAATTTACATTAGTTTGCTCAGGCTCACTAGCCAGCTAAGATTAGCAACAGTAATGATGGAAGAGTAAGGGTGGAGTTATGGCGCACATTTAGAGCGCATATATGGTATGCATTTTCCCTCACATATACTTAGTAGGCATGACGGTGCATACTCTGGAGGCTTCACGTCTAAACGGCCAAGAGGACCTGACCCGGCAGAGACCTCGGGAGGTGTGAAGTGGTTTCTTGAGAGACGGGAAGTCAGAGAGAATGTCCCAGCAGGAGCCCCCGAGGCTGAAGAGTTGAGAGACAATGGAGACGCCAAGGAGCCTCTGAGGCTATATGTTTACTGAAGGACTGTGGGTTGGGGATGTGATATTTGACGTTGGGGTTTTTGTGTCTCTGGAGAGTATAAGAGCTGTGAAGAATGATTGTTCTGCCTCTTTGCTGAGATACTTTGCTTGATAGAGGACGTAGCCTCACAATAAACCTTTCCTGAGAAATAAACTCAGTCTCGTTTGTGAAAGTCATCCTCTACACTGGTGACCTACGACAAACCATGGCCGGTGGCGACAATCTTTCCGCGCCGGACTCTTCAGGGGCCAACCGGGTTAACGCAGCTACCACACTACAGCTGCCCGATTTCTGGCAACATAACCCGCGCTCCTGGTTTACCACTGTGGAGGCGCAGTTCCACCTTCGGGGAATCTCAGCGGACGCAACGAGGTTCTACCATGTCGTCGCGAAGCTGGACAGCCTCACAGTGCAGCGGGTGGAGAGCCTGACCAATCACCCACCCCAAGACGACATGTATGGCGCACTGAAAGCCGCCCTCATTCGAGCCTTCACTCCCTCGCTGGGAGAGCGAGCAGAGAAGCTCCTGGCGCTGACAGAAGGGGAAGCAGACAGGCTGGCAGATCTGATGGCGAAGATGATGACCCTGAGAGGCGAAGATGACGACAGCTTTATCTTCGCCCACCTCTTTCTCAGAACGCTACCGCCAGCAGTGAGAGTCACCCTGGCCAGCTCACAGCTACTCAACAACCGTGACTACCATGAGCTGGGCCAGGAGGCGCAGCGGCTCGTCGACGCCCATAGACGGCATGCAGCCACGACGGCAGCAGCAGAGCTGAACGCACCCCCGCGAGACGAGGGGAGACCAGAGGCTGCAGCACCGGATCCACTGACGTCAGCAGCGGCAGAGGCCAGGAGAAGTGGAGCTGACAACACCCTCCGTTTCTACCATCGATGCTTTGCTGAGAGGGCGCGCAGATGCGCCCCACCATGCCGATACCAGCGCCAGGGAAACGCCAAGACCGAGAGCCGGTAGCAGCTGCGACTCTCGGCGCGAAGAACAGGCTGCTTTTCGTGACAGACGCAAATTCAGGGAAAGAATTCCTGGTGGACACAGGCTCCCAGCTAAGTTTTGTCAAGCCTGCCTACGCGGACATGCTGACGCCTGCCAGCGGACCCCTGGTGTTAGCGGCGAACGGCTCCACGATCAAAACCTATGGGGAGAAGACGCTCCTCCTATCCCTCCACGGCCGCACCTTCGAGTGGACCTTCGTCGTAGCTGCAGTTAGCAACAACATGCTAGGTGCTGACTTTTTATGCTCAAACAGTTTGTTAGTTGATCTTACTAATAGACATATTGTAAATGCACTGTCTTTCTACTCTATCTCCTGCACAGCTTGGGTGGCCCTGCCTTCTGCACATCCCAATGCCACAGCTGCGGGTGGTAAGTTTCATGCACTACTCAATCAGTTTCCAGCACTCACGGTCCCAACATTTTCAGCATCAGTTGCCAAACACGGGGTTGAGCATTTCATAACTACCTCTGGCCCCCCTGTTTTTGCAAAAGCTCGGCGCTTGGACCCAGCTAAACTGGCCATCGCGCGTGAGGAATTCGCCAACTTGGAAAAACTGGGCATTGTTAGACGCTCGAACAGCTCTTGGTCGTCACCCCTGCACATGGTTCCCAAGGCTGACGGCTCGTGGCGCCCTTGCGGTGATTTCCGCAGATTAAATAATGCTTCAGCACATGGCCGCTACCCGATTCCGCACATCCAGGATTTTTCGGCACATTTGGCGGGGGCACGCATCTTTTCCAAAATAGATTTGGTGCGCGGTTATCACCAAGTCCCAGTCCGCGCGCAAGACATACCCAAAACGGTAGTTATAACCCCTTTCGGGCTTTGAGTTTTTGCGCATGCCTTTCGGCCTCAAAGGCGCCGCGCAGACGTTTCAACGCATGATGGATGCAGTATTGCGCGGCCTCCCTTTCGTGTTCGCCTATTTGGATGATATTTTGGTAGCCAGTGCATCCGAAGTCGAACACGAACGCCACCTCACAGCCGTTTTTCAGAGGCTGACAGAACACAGGCTGATAATTAACCCAGCGAAATGCCAATTCGGGGTAGCGCAAATCGATTTTTTGGGGCACTGCGTGTCTCCAGAAGGCGCGGTCCCGCTGCCTGATAAAGTGCGCGCAATAACGGATTTCCCCCAACCGCAGACAGTTAAGGCACTGCAAGAATTTTTGGGGATGGTCAATTTTTATAACCGCTTCCTCCCCAACGCGGCACAGCTCATGCACCCACTGTACGCGGCACTAAAGAAGCAAAAACCTGCAACTAAGGTCGAGTGGTCCCCGGACCGGGAGCGCGCTTTCTCACAGGTCAAATCGGCCCTCGCGAACGCTGCATTATTGGCACACCCGGTGCCAGCAGCTCGCATGGCGCTAACCACGGACGCTTCCGACGTGGCAGTGGGGGCGGTTGCCGAGCAACTGGTAGCAGGGAGCTGGCAACCACTTGCGTTTTTCAGCAAAACATTGCGTGATAACGAGCGTAAATACAGCGTGTTTGATAGGGAGCTTTTAGCCCTGCATTTGGCCATCCGCCACTTCCAGTTCTGGTTGGAAGGGCGCCGTTTCACCGCGTTTGTAGACCACAAACCATTAACATTTGCAATGGCTAAAATTTCAGAGCCTTGGTCGGGCTGACAACAGAGACAGCTGGCCGCAATTTCGGAGTTTACCACCGACATTCAACACGTGGCGGGCAAACAATGTAGTGGCAGATTGTCTCTCGCGCGCAGTTGCACTGCCAGGCCCCCAGGGGGCAGACTCAGCGGCTGTAGACACGGGCCAGGCTTGCGGCGCGGAAGCGCTCGCAGCCCCGGTCTGCGTTGGGTTAGATTATGCAGCCATGGCCGCCGAGCAGGTTAATGATGCGGACGTGCGCGCGCTCCAGTCTGGGCCAACAGGGCTAAGGCTGGAGCACAGGGTGCATCAAAGAGGTATGCCCCCTCTAATCTGCGTTATCTCCACGGGATGCCCCCGCCCCGTGGTCCCAGCTGCGTGGCGTCACCGCGTTTTTGACTTAATACATTCGCTGGCACATCCGGCCGTTCGCGCGTCGATCAAAATGGTAGGAGAGAAATTTGTTTGGCCGGGGCTGCGTAAACAGGTCAAAGAATGGGCCGCAGCCTGCGCAGCGTGTCAAAGAGCAAAGGTACACAAGCACACGCAGGCCCCTCTAGAACCTTTTCACATCCCAGCCAAACGCTTCGACCACGTGCATGTCGACTTGGTGAGACCCCTCCCGCTGTCACAGGGGTTCACACACCTTCTAACTATGGTGGACCGCACTACGCGCTGGCCAGAGGCGATTCCCCTGGCGTCAACCACAGCAGCAGACATTGCACGTGCTTTTTTAACGGCTTGGGTCGCGCGCTTTGGAGTTCCGTCAGACATAACGTCTGACAGAGGACCCCAATTTGTTTCCGAGCTCTGGTCATCCATGGCACTCAGCCTGGGGGTGAAAATTCATCGCACAACTGCGTATAACCCCCAGGCCAACGGTTTGTGCGAACGCTTTCACCGGTCATTGAAAGCAGCCCTCAGAGCGGCTCTCACAGACACAAATTGGGTTGATAAGCTTCCATGGGTTTTATTAGGGTTGCGTTCAGCACCTAAGGAAGATTTGCAAGCCTCTCCGGCCGAGCTAGTCTTTGCCCAACCTCTCCGGTTACCGGGAGAATTCCTTCCTGAGAACCCCGCACCAGATCGCCCCCCCCCCCCCCGCTCAGCTGCTGCAGAGCGACGCGGGATCAAACACCCTCCCTGGTCCAGTTCACAGTTTTCCACGCGTTTTTGTGCCTAAAGCCTTAAATAATGCAGAATTCGTCTTTGTTAGACACGATGCACAGAGGTTAGGTTTAAGACCACCTTATGATGGACCGTTCAAAGTGTTAGAAACCGGGGAAAAGCATTTTTTGCTCGATTTGGGAGACAGGAGGGAATTAGTCTGCATTAACAGACTCAAACCCGCTTTTGTGTTAGCTGATGAACAGGTGCAAGTAGCCAGGGCCCCCCGTCGTGGCAGGCCACCGGGGAGACACTCTTCTAAGCTTTCACAACGATGTGCTAATGACTCTGATCCACAGATGCAAGAGACAGCCACAGGCAGAGCGAGACCTGCTCACAGCAGATATGGCAGGAGGTTGAAGCCCAAGCAGTTGGATGTGTGATATGTTGTGCCAATTTTTTTCGTTCTGTGTGATATGTCATGATTCTACGCATCTGGGGTGTAAGTTGTCCTTATTTAGACGTTTGGGGGGGGGGGTATATGGCGCACATTTAGGGCGCATATATGGTATGCATGTATGGCATGCATTTTCCCTCACATATACTTAGTAGGCATGACTGTGCATACTCTGGAGGCTTCACGTCTAAACGGCCAAGAGGACCTGACCCTGCAGAGACCTCGGGAGGTGTGAAGTGGTTTCTTGAGAGACAGGAAGTCAGAGAGAATGTCCCAGCAGGAGCCCCCGAGGCTGAAGAGTTGAGAGACAATGGAGACGCCAAGGAGCCTCTGAGGCTATATGTTTACTGAAGGACTGTGGGTTGGGGATGTGATATTTGATGTTGGGGGTTTTGTGTCTCTGGAGAGTATAAGAGCTGTGAAGAATGATTGTTCTGCCTCTTTGCTGAGATACTTTGCTTGATAGAGGATGTAGCCTCACAATAAACCTTTCCTGACAAATAAACTCAGTCTCGTTTGTGAAAGTCATCCTCTACAGAGTTACTGTAACTGCAGCTGATGGGAATTTGAAGAGACATGCACTTAAATGAATCACTTTAAGGAAGGATACAAAATATGTTACTGTAATATTTAAATAATTATAGGCAATTTGACCAAAGTATGTCACCAGCACTACATTACTGGAACCGTCAGCATGTGCAAAAAGTGCAGTAAATGGGACCTTTAAATACAGCACTGTTGCTAGCATTGGCTGAAGGAGATAAAATATCTTGAGTAAATCTGGCTTTTCAGTCCACGCAACTGTAGTCTTAATCATTTTACATAGCAAGTATGAACCACGGCAAACAAGTATAACAGGATTGTCGTTTCTCCATTTTTAATTGTGGTGACACCTTTGCATTATTATACATTTGCACACAGCAAACTTGTACAAGGATTGTATTGACCCAAGATACTGTAATAGAACTGTAACCAAAGCTTGATAAACTACTCTAGAAATGTTCAGAAAAATAAAATTGTATACCTAAAGTATAAAAAGAATTTAATAGAAAAATCTTCCCAACACATTCACTGTGGATGCATTGTTCCTTAGAAGAGTCACAACTGTTAAAAATATCAAAAGAAAAAAATTGCATTTGCTTAAATTGTACAGTGAAAATATTTTTGACAATCATTTCTAAAGAACAACAGATTTTAGTGGTCTAAAGTAAAAATTCTTCATAATCAAATGCTTCAATTATACTGATATCATCAGTAGTAAATGATAAACCAAAACAGTCAGACAGTAATTACTTGGTGCAGTGAGTATCCATTACAAACAAAATCCTTACATCTTTATATGAAAATCATAATAATGATTAGAAGTCCTTACTGAGTCAAAATAAACAGTAAACAAAATAAAGTTATTATATAAATGTTTCACAGTCTCAAGGTAAACTTTATTATCCCACAACTCATGTAGTCATTCTGCATCACAAGGGCAAAGGTAAGCATCAATGTTTTAAAGTAAATGTATCAAAAATGATGACGGTGACATGTCTGATCTCTACTTCACATATGCCTCTACTATACGGAGAAGCTCAGATGCCTCATCCAGTGCCAACATTTCATTCTCTGATTTGAACTGCTCATTTGGAATGCGAGGATATGGATGACAGTTGGGATATTGAGTCTTTCTGGCATCCACTCCCAGCTGTTTAAGCTTTTCCACAATTTGAGGCAGCTTTTTCAGTTGGGGGCTGAAACTGGAAACTTCTGCAGCAGTGGTGGAAATAGAAGTGCTTTTGGGGTGTTGGCCATTTCTTTTATACACAGCTGCTATGAGGGACTTTTCTACAGCTTGGTGGATTTTAAACAGACACCACTCTGTGCTCCTACCATCAGTGTCACGGTAAGCTGCATTAAGATCACAGCGAGCCTGTCGACCCCAGCGCCGGGCCTCTTCTTTGTTTGGCTTTGGGATATTGCCATTATATTTCCAAAAGCTGTAAGAATGGTGCATTCTTGAGAATCTCTCCCGACGTCTTCGATGAAAGACAGCCTCCTGATTCCACTCCTTATAAAAGTCCCTGAAATTCGTTCTACAATTTGAATAGAACATGCTTGCAGTTTCCCCCTTGCCGTTGTGAAGCTCATCAAGTTGATTCTGCAAATACATGAATGCCTCAGTAGCAAGAAACTGGCAATCTAGATTTTTGTCAGGATGCCATCTAAGGTGCTGTCGTTTGATGGCTTTATGCCTTTGCTCCTCGGGAAGAGTCCAAATCTCTGCCAAGCATTTGTCAATCTCCCTTTTAGCCTCCTCCACAGAGGCTGGTAAGGAGTTTGTTGAAGATTGGGAAGAGCATGGCACAGGCCCCGATATCGGCTCCAGCTCCATGCATGTCCTCTCTTCTGGTTTTACCTTTTTTTCTCGTTTAAACTGGAACAGGTCAACACAGCTGACTTCAGCTAACTCATCTTCCCCAATTTCTATTTTGTATCTCCATGTATATCGTCCAGAGGACCCAGGAAGTTCTTCAGCAATAACTGCATAAAAATACTTGCTGTTACTGTAGTAGCCAACATATTCTCCCTCTTCAAAGTTGTTAAGGACATCCATGTCCAAAGAATCAAGCCATTCCCCTGGAATTTCTGTCCCAGGGGCTGGTGGATTTAAAACGTCACTCTCAATTTCAGTGCTGTCACGAATTCCACTTTTAGCTAGAATTTTCTTAGCACGTTGTACATTGTTGCACATAAGAAGTTGTGTGAGCACTTGGAGGTGATCTGACACAATTGTGTTACCTAAAAGAGCATTAATCCCTCTTGTCAATGACATGCAAATTTCCATCTTTGAATCAATGTCATCATTGTGCTTTAAGTAAAAGGTGTATCCTTTTTGTCCTGGTTCAGCAAAAACAACTTCTTCTGAAGTATTGTCTAGTTTCTGTTTATTGATCCACAGCGTTGTTTCCAGAGTTTTGCAACAGACAATATTAATACTGCCAAAAGCCTTCTCCCACATGCCATCAGCCTGTTCTTCTGATGTTTTTCCTTCTGACTGTTTTCTGATAACACAAATCAGTCCATGCCTAAATGCGTCTGACGAGAGATGTTCACAAAACCACTTTTGAAATTCACAATCAGCCCCATGCTCACAACGCTGTATTTTGTCAACTTTTTCATCAGTGACCTCAGAGAGCATTTTTGGCTGAAATTTCTTTGGCAGCAGATGCAACAGTTCATGATGCATATACTTGTCATTATCCAAGTGGCATTTACTCAGTTTCTCAAGCATCGGAAACTTATTCTCCAGTGCTTCTTCTAGTTGCTTGGTCTCAAACGCTGTGTCATCATAGTAGAGTGTGGATGATGCGTATAATTTGCCATCTACTGCAGGAAGATACAGAGTCTGAACATTGTCAAACAGGGTCAGGTTTCTTTGACTCCAAATCAATTTAAACAACTGCTCAACAGTTCGTTTTACAGTTTTCAGTTGGTTTGGTTGTAGTTCTGATTTGTCACAAGAATCTGTGTAAACTGCTGCCAGAACATTACAATACTGCATAGTAGTTGCTTCTTTCTTCACACCAATTTGCTCAAAAAACTTAATGTACACAACATCTTCTGAAGTAATACTGTACAAATATGGTCTGAAGTCAAGTGCATCATCAAGGGAAAGACACACATCATCAGCCCTCATGAGTTTTGTGCCTCTTTCCACCAACACAACAGGAACACCAGCCAGGTGTTGCCCTTGAAACCCATTTGCCTGGAGGTAGGCATATGAACGTCTAAACACTCTTGCGCGGGTTTTAATCAGCTGTTCAGTTTTACATGGTGACTCACAGACATTTCTCATGTTGCCAACTACACATTGTGGAGGTGGCTGTTCATAAGCACCTGCATTTTTCATCATCTTTAGAAGACTCTGTGATTTACAAACTGGTAGATGTATAATCGGCACTGAGGACCAAATCAAATCTTGATCCCCACTGTCTTGCTGAATCAAAGATTCTCTGATCTGAACTGTAGTCCCCACAGAAACATATGGGTGGTGGTATTCGCATAGTTCATTCTGGATCATTACTGGATAAATAAATTTGATGTGTGAAATGTTCTGCAGCAATGTACTGTCCTTACTGTCCTTGTTTTGAGAGCCACTTGCATTGTCCAGGGCAACTTTGAAAAGCAATGAGGATTTCTGTTTCAGCTCTCCAAGTTCACCATTTCTTTTAGCTTCTGCTTCGATCTGGTATGCAAAATTTATTATGTCTTCATCTGACACTTCATGCTTCATCCCAAGGTCTCTAACAAATGCGCGTGCGTTTTGTTCTGTACAATGATTTCCCTCTGACAATTCAGTCCAAAATCTCTCTGGCACAAATCTCTCTTGGGGCAACATCACCCTAAAAAGCTTATTGCTCTCGTCAAAAAAGTATGATGCAGTTTCCATGTTACCTTGAGAATTGCAAATGAGTTTCACTGTCTTCAAAGAGGCAATGATTTTTTCTCTGCTCTCTGGAAAATAAAAAAGATGCAGTGAAAGCAACAGCTTGATACAGTCGAGAATTTGCTTCTCTGTGAGTCTGTGTACAGCTGGCAGAATGAACTTCATGAAGTATTCCAAATCATCCAACACTTTAATGTCCAGTATTTTTGACACACTGTGGTTCTCTGTGGTATATGAAAGAAAAATGCAGTTGCCGTCAGGCAGGTTGAATAGATCTGGAAACCTGGCTGAATATTTGCTGTCGAGGATAAAAACTTCTTCATATTCATCAATGCTTACTCGTTCACCATGTGTCGTTTCAAATATTGGTAAGGATTTAAACTTTCTCTTGTAGCCTTGGTTAACGTTGGATTCGGATAATCCAGACAGCAGAAAATTGTGAAAGTCTTTCATGTCATCATTTGAAAGCTTGAAAAACTCTGAGTGATGTATGTTGCAGACCTGGTCCAAGACTGCGCTTTGATCATTCACATCCAAAAGTTCAGTGTGTAGACATGAAAGCATCTCTCGACCCATTTCAGTGAAGAACGATGCATCATATTCCATTAAGCCAAGTTTGAAGAGGATGCCTGAGATGTTTTTGTGTGATAGAAAGACAACACTTGACAGGTCATTCAGTGGTTTCAGGAAGTGCTTTTTTTTCAATCTTGGACAGACAACAGGTAATATGCAGCTGTCACTGAAGACTTCCTTCACTTCTCGTAAAGTCAAGCTTTCTTTCTTCTTACCAGATGCTGGGGGTTTAATTTCACTTAATATGAACATCCAGAGCTTTCCCAGCCACTTCAATATTGTCTCATTTGTGACATGAAGACCACTGAGTGGCTCAATTTCACAGTTCTGAAGAAGTTGCTCCACATACCTTTTTAAAAGGTTTGCTGAAGAGGGAAGCGTCACTGTTTTGACAAGGTTAAAACTTTGTAGAATCTTTTTGTGTGTACTGTTGGTCTGATAATCTGCAAACTTTTCTTTGTCTTCAATGAATAGATCCTCGTATCTTGAGATCAGCTTGGGAGACTGGGAGTTGAACATTCTCAAAACTTTATCTCTTGTGAGAAGAAGGGGAAGTCCATTGAGTAAACTGGAATTATCCTTGCTGACCTTCAAGTTGGAATCATTCAAACAAAAATTCAGTAGCTCTGAACACCTCTTCTCATTTCTGATCAAAGTGGCACTTAGGAGCAAAGGTAAATCCTCATGTGTTTGTAATGGATCATTGAGAGGTTTTGCTTTTAGGAAGGTCTGCAAAGAGGCTGGGCTCACATCACTGACATTAATGCCAGCAGATCTGAAACTAGACCAAATGTTTTGCGTGCAGATGGAACCTGGAACAAGCCTCATTCCAAGATCTTCCAAAATGGGATTCAGATTGGAATTTCCTGGGTTGATTAGATATGGTGCATCACATGGGTCAGTTTCACTGATACTACACCACTCAAAAGAGACCATTGTTATTTTTTTACCAGCATTTTCATGTAGTGAGCTTTTCATCACTGGAATCACGTCAAGGCCAGTTTCAGTTATTGACCTGTACACTTCATGTATCATTTCATGCCATTCTGGACCTACATTCTGGGACACAATAGGCCAAAAACACAAATATTCGTTGGTGAAACATTTATCGACACTTGATAGTGAAACTGTTTTGACTGGAAGGCTACACCTGATGTAATGCAGGAGATCTGCATACAAAGGGGCAATGATGACCTGTTTCAAACACTCATTCCATTTTACTTTTAGACTCTGATCATCTTCTTTCCAGAGGCTTCTCCTTGCACAATCAACCTCAAAGTTTCCATTTATGTGTACTGGAAGTCCAGTTTTCCCTGGCAATGGAAGACAGCAAAAGGCTACTCCTTCAAAAGTTTTATAGCTGGGTAATCCTTCTGTGTCAATGCGTGCTGCTATTGCTGTTTGGGGAAGTCTGTCAGACAGCTTTATTCCATAGCTATCTTTGAAGGAACCAAATTGCTCTGCAACAATCCATTTGCTTTGTCTTTTCTGTGAGGTGGAAATCACAGTTTGATAAAAAACCTTCTGTGCTGCTGTTTGTTTGTCAGATTGTAGTGCATTTCTTAGTTGTTTTACAAAAGCATCCTTTTTTTCCCTGCTTGCATCTGGAAGAGTTTTTTCGACCCCAAAAATGGTTCTACAGTCTCCCGAAGTTTCATTTATAACATGAACTTTGATTTTACAGACATTTTTCAAAAAGAGAATTAGTCCTTCAGGATCTTCAGACAGCACAGAGCAGAGTTCTATCATGTCACAGTCAGTGACTCCTTGCTGTGAAATTTTGGAGCTATTTGCCATTGGACCCATTCTTAATGGTAGTCGGAACATGGTGCCATGTTTAAGAGAAAATTTGTCTGGAAGAAATGACTTATAGACATCCTGGTACATGTCCTTGAAGTTGTCGGGTAGTTTATAACCAATGCCACTCACTGGTTTATCTGAATGATTCTCAATGAATTCTTGATTGGGATCAGATATGCAAAGCAATTTATCCCCAGTGAGGATTGAAGGACAATCAGTCAGATGATAAACAGAGTTGAATCCAACTCCATATTTACCTATCTTCCCTGGAGTGTTGTGCTTTCCTCCCTCTCCTAGCTGTTGAATGCCCTTAATGTCATCATCAGAAAACACTTTGTTGTTGAACACGCACAGTGCAGGACCCTGGAGATGGTTCCACTTTTCCCCAAATGTTTTTTGTTTGCCATGTTCTCTTTTGTCCCAAATGAAATGAATTTCTGTTGCCTCTGCATCATCAGCATTTTGGATTAGCTCTTTAAAGATATCCTTCTTGGATGGATAAGCTGAAATAATGTTTTTAATCCGGACAGTTAGTTGTTCATGCTGCTCAAACTCAAATGCAAACAGTGACATGTTATCAACTACATGAGTTTGCAGACTATGATGCCTGGTTGTTTTGATCCCAAAGTGTTGAGCCATAACACGTGGAATCTTTTGGTGGCATAATGTGACACCTGGACTGACTGGCATCCACGGACTGTCATTGAAACACAGCTCACTTGCATTCTGCAGAACTCCATCTTCATTGGGGATTACACAATCACCCATTGTTTTCAGTTTGGCCTCAAATATCCCTTTGTTCAAAATTGTGAGGCAAACTGACAGGTCCTGTTCTGACAGAGGGCTATTTCCATACTGAGAGTGAAATTTCTTTAGCACATTTAGAAGCTGAGTAATTGTGAACCCTTTTTTAACACCCACACTTTCCCACAGAGATCTAAAATTAGCAAAGGCAGATGGAAGTATATGGAGATAGGGTTTAGTTTCAAACTCTTCATCCTGAGCTACCTGGTTGACATTTACAAATGTATTGCCAGCAAGGACAAATGGGAATGAATTTGCCTGCTGAGAAATAAAACTAGAATCTCCTGAATCACAAATCCACTGATCAAGAAACTTGTAGCACTCAGAAGCTATTTTGTGCCGCATGGGTCCATTGATGAACTGTGCTTGTTTGCTTGTTTCTTTTAGCTGCTGAAGCACCACCTTTGGGTTTGGACTGTTGTGAACTCCCAACATCTGTAGGACTGGATCACTGTTGTGGATTTCTAGATTAGCATGATCAAGCACAGGTTTTGTCATGTTAACGAGCAGGGAGCATTTGTCACTAAAAACATCAGTGGGTTTTTCCAGTGTTCGATTTCTTTCCATTATTGTGTCGCCAGGGGGAAATGCTGGAAGAAAGGGAGTCATCCTCAGTGCTTCCCAGTGGCATTGAAGAGAGTCATCACCATTAATGTGATTCTTCATCAATTCAAGAAGGCACCTCAGATGCAGAAATGCTTTTTTGGGGTCAATACTCCAGGTTTCAGAAATTTTACCTGCTTTCTCTGTGATCTCGTCCAAAGGGAGATGTTCACTGGCCATGCCCATTTCCAACAACCTTTGAATCCGTTTGGGGGAGTGGTAGTCATTTTTGGTCCCACCAAGTAAGTGACCCTCTTCTGTCTCAAAGAGACAAGCCACTTTTCCTGATGGGTTCACAAGTTTTCTGATATACTGGAGCTGTCCACTCTTTGAGGGAATGCATGGATAACGCAGCAGCAGAATGTCAATCTCTTTCATATTAAGGTCGATAGCATGTAGCACAAGAGTATCTCTGCTCTTTGGATCCATGGTACTCAGATTATTGAACACTGCCTCTTGGTAAAACAGTTTCCAGTCCCATGTCCTGCTTTGTAAATCCTTTTCTAGGCCAGCCTGCTTGAAGCTCTTTCTTACCCACAGTGGAAGAGGAACAATGTGGTTGGGTCCTTTCTGGCACACCCAGACTGCAAGTTTACCGATAACTTCATCCTTTTCAATGCTTTCATGCAGAAATATGGTATTGTTCATTGAGAACCACCGCTCTCCATCACTGAAGAGTTCTGGACCCATGGAGTCCTGGGCTATGACAGAGTAAAATGCATCCACCAAAGGTTTGAATGTCTCGCTGACTTTCTCCCTATTTGGCCAAAAGGTATGATAACAGTAATTCACCAGCTGGTTGTTTTCAGACATTCCCTTTAATGTCATGAGTGTCGTAACAAAGGCTGTCACCACTGGATCTCGAAGAAGAGCTTTGTTCCAAACATTTTTTATTCCACTCTCCCACAGACCTTTTCGGTTGCTTGTTACTGCAAATGTGCCATTTACACTGAATGGCAGACCTGTTTGAATGGAAAGAGGAAGAAAGCAAAAGGCCTGTCCAACAAGATCTGTTTGGAATGGGGCAAATTTTTCTGTTTCTGCATCATTTTGCAAGCGCAGAGCAACCCCCCCAATGGGCAAAGAGAACCGGGTTTGTTTGTTGTCTTCAAGGGCCATTTTCAAGGACTGATTTGTCCCAAAGCAGTTATACAGGAGCCAGGACTGGACTTCATTTACATTAGCCTGCTCACTGGTTATTTCAACAATGTGGACTCTACAGCAGTCAATTACTTCCTTGCATTTACTGTGAAGTTTCATCAGTGACTTCTCTGCTTGACGCTGCCTTGAAACACTGGTTTCACTGTGAATCTCCATTGTAGTAACACTTTTGGAAACAGTGAATATGGTTTCTATTTCTTCATTTCTTGGTGGAGTTGATACAGTCTTTGAGACATTCTGAAGGGATAATATGTTGATGTTCTTCAGAAACAGCAGGTGAGTTTGTGAATTCTTTGTAAAATGCTTTTGAAAATCGAGGATGTCATGTTTGTGATACACCTTGCTGCATATTTCTGATGTGAGAGCTTCTTCTTCACTTCGGAATGGTAGTTTAATTAGGGTGCCTGGATAGGGTTCAGGGGAACTTTGTCTGGTGAAATCACAGTCAAAAATGCACTCATATGGTCCAAACTGACCAGGAAACCACTTAAAAAGTCGCTGCTGGGAGAGATCCAGCTTGATTCCAGGATTTGTTTTGTGTTTGATGTGCTTCTTAAGATGAGTGACATTAGGATCAAGTATCAGAAGGGTGTAGCCACTAAGGACGGAGGGAACATCTGTCACATGATAAACTGTGTTAAATCCAAGTCCAAACTTCCCAATTTTTTCCACGTTGTTTTCCTTTGAGGCAGCGCCAACTCTTACAATATTCTTCCAGTCCTCTGGTGTAAACTGCTTATTATTGTAGGCCCAAAGACAAGGTCCTTGAGAAACAGCCATGTTGGGGTCAATAAGACTTTCAGGGGGATCTCTGTGCACTCTGAAATCCACCAAAAACTTGCATGCATTTGCCCCGGCATCTTCTGCATTTTGAATCAGCTCTTTGAAGATATCTGTTTCTTCATCATACTCCTTAAGAATGTTTTTAATCCTCATTGTTATTGGTTCAGATTGACCACACTGTTCTATTCCCACCAACTCAGGATCTAGGATATGGGTACTCAAAAGTCCAATTTCCAACCACTCAGCTGTTGCTTTTGGAATTTCCTCATGCAAGACATACATTTCCTGTTCGCTGTCACTCAGCTCTTGTAGTCCACTCTTTCTTACATCACAGAAAACAGCTGTTGATCGTGGTTTGAAGATAATGTGCCCACCATCTACAATAACTGGCACTGGAATATCATCTTGAACTCTCTCCTTCTCTCTCCACAGCCAGTTTAGAATTTCTATTGAGACTCTCACTTCTGCGGGGCTTGCAAATGGGTCTTGTCTTCTTTCAACTGTTTGCTGCATAGAATTAAGAATTTCCAAAATTTCACCATTGGAAAGTACAGTTCTCAGGCCAAACTTCAGGAGCAGTTTCTTGTATGGCAAGAATTCATTCGGCACCTTTCCAATATAAGAGCTCAAATCCAAACTATGAGGGTATTCTTGAACCAGATCCTGTGGTGGCACAAACTGGTTGTAGGTCCACAACCAACACATCTCTTTGTTCATCATTTCTGCAAATACAGGGAGGTTTTCTTGCATGTGTTTATAAATGCTATGCAGCTGACCTTTGAAACTAACATCTGCATCAGGATCGGCAATTTCCTGAACTTTGGATTTTAAAACTGTAAGATTCTCAATCACTTTTTCAGGTGGAGGCAAGTGTTTGAGACCTAGTGTAATGCTGACTCTGTCACTGAGCTCTCCCATGAGAGGCATTACATGTCCAACAATGTCCTTATACATAGAATGTCTTATTTCATCTGGGCAGTAAAAACACTTTTTCTCGCACTGGTTGGTTATGTGTATTTTGTCACTAGCAGGTGGCTCGCATGGAATCCATTTTAGCATTTTGAGGCAATGAAGTTGCTCTTGAGAAAAAACTGACAATAGGTCATTGGCATTCAATATTTCCATGACAACCTGAGCTCTTTTGAGAGCCTCAGTTTGAGAGTTGACTTGTAGCTTCTCAATTTGTGTGGTAGCATGCAACAAATGCTCTGGTGAGACATGAGTTTCTTTATTCCGTAATCTGAGAGTGGTTAGGCTTTCGAGCATGTGAGGTGAACCAGTGAATACAGGTGGGGGGAAAAAGTCTGGCTCAAAGATTACTTGGAACTGTTTAATTCTTGGATCAAAAACATCTGAGACCCTTTTCAGCTGTCCATTCACATCTATGAATTTCAAGTCTTCACATCTGCATTTCAGAGCTTGGCTTTGAGAAAAAAGGATACTGCCATGCTGGAGAATCCAAATCATTATTTTCTCAGTGTCTTCATTGGTGCAAGTCCCTTTTTCAATACAGTCAACAAGGACAACTGCTGCTTCACCTGTGTTGAAGAGATGGACTTTGAGAATCTGCAACAGTCTGTGATCAGCCTCTGTAGCACACTGGATAACTGAGTCAGGCATAGGGAGTTCTGTTGGAACTGTTAGGCCAGAATTTAGAAGCACAGCTTGTTTTGACTGAGCTGGGACATACAGTCTTTTCATGGTTTGAAACAGAGGCAACTTTGAGAGTAAATCTTTCTCTCTGCTTGAGAGAGACTCCAGACAAGAGAGATAAACTTTCAACTCTTCTCGTTCTGCAGGAGATGCAGTCGTGACTTCTCTCATGAGATGCTGGAAATCCAAATTCACCAAGACCTTCATAACACTTCTTGGGGATGGGCTCAGAACATAAGAGTCAAGGTCTTCATGCTTGAGCCATTCATTTTCTCGTACAACTGTTCCACCAATTTTAGACACAAACTGAACTACTTCGTCTTTCAAACTAGAGTGCTTGTTTTTCTGAAAAATTAGGGTTGTTTTTTGTTGTAGCCTTCCTAATAATACAGTCTGACTCCCAGACAGTGGACCGACTGGTATTAGTGGTATTCCAATGAAACAACTTAACTCAGTGAAGTGAGTGTTAAGGAATTTCCAGAATTCTTGGAACCAGTCCAGTGGTGGATTCTGACAGTCCCATGTAACAAGGTCTGAGCTCGTCTCCTTCCAATCCTGTGGCATATACTTTCTTGTATATTCAGCCACTTGCCCAGGACCAGTGTTGATGACTCTGAATAAATCTGAAGAGCAGATTTTTGAGAAGAGGAAAATAATGTTAACATGTATTGATGTGTAATGCTTAAATATAATTTGTCACATAGAAATACCAAAAATCCTCTACACTGTACATATAAAGTTGTGATGACCTACTTTTTCTGGCCAGTTCCTTCAGATGTGTGTTGCAACCTGGACTCAGATTATGTGGGATGAAAAGGTGTCTGCAGAATGGCAGCAAGGTTCTGTACAAAAACAGAGTTCAGGTAATGTATGGAACAAAAAAGGGAACTTTACAGAGTTTTTGTATTAAATTTATCAAAATCAAGCATAATTTTACAAACTAAATTGAACAAAGGCAGAAAAAAATACAGATATGCAGTCCAATTTGGAGGAGGATTCTGTTATAATGGAGACCAAATGTTATCAAGTGGATATAAAAAGTCTACACACCCCTGTTCAAATGCCAGGTTTTTGTGATGTAAAAAATGAGACCAAGATAAATAATTTCAAAACCTTTTCCCACCATTAATGCGGCTTATAACCTGTACAACCCAATTGAAAAACAACCTGAAATCTTTTAAGGGGAAAAATAAAAAACCTACAATAATCTGGTTGCATAGATATACACACCCTCTTAAAACTGGGGATGTGACTGTGTTCAGAATTAACCAATCACATTCAAACTCATGTTAAATGGGAGTCAGCACACACCTGCCACCATTTAAAGTGCCTCTGATTAACCCCAAATAAAGTTCAGCTGTTCAGGTAGGCTTTTCCTGACTTTTTTATAGTCACATCTTACAGCACAAGCCATGGTTTGCAGATAGCTTCCAAAGCATCAGAGGGATCTCGTTGTTCAAAGTATCAGTCAGGAGAAGGGTACAAAAGAATTACCAAGGCATTAAATATACCATTGAACACAGTGAAGACAATCATCATCAAGTGAAGAAAATATGGCACAACAGTGACATTACGAAGTACTGGACGTCCCTCCAAAATTGATAAAGAGACAAGAAAACTGGTCAGGGAGGCTGCCAAGAGGCCAACAGCAACACTGAAGGAGCTGCAGGAATTTCTAGGAAGTACTGGCTGTTTAGTACTGTACATGTGACAACAACCTCCCATCTAGGGTGACAAAACAGAAGCCTTATCTTATGAAGAAAAACATCCAAGCCGGGCTACATTTTGCAAAAACACATTTGAACTCTCCCAAACGCATGTGGGAAAATTTTTTATGGTCTGATGAAACCAAGGTTGAACTTTCTGGCCATAATTCTAAAGGTATATTTGGCGCAAAACACAACACTGCTCATTACAAAAAGAACACCATACCTACAGTGAAGCATGGTGGTGGCACCATCGTGCCCTGGGGCTGCTTTTCCTTCAGCTGGAACTAGGGCCTTAGTCAAGGTGGAGGGAATTATGATGAGTTCCAAATGCCAGTTAGTGCTGGCACAAAACCTTCAAGCTTCTGCTAGAAAGCTGAAGATGAAGAGGAACTTCATCTTTCAGCACAACAATGGCCCAAAGCACACATCCAAATCAACAAAACAATGGCTTCACCAGAAGAAGATTTAAGCTTTTGCAATGGCCCAGCCAGAGTCCAGGCCTGAATCTGATCAAACATCTGTGGGGTGATCTTAAGAGGGCTGTGCACAGGAGATATCCTCACAATCTGACAGATTTGGAGCATTTTTGCAAAGAAGAGTGGGCAAATATTGCCACATGAAGATGTGCCACACTGATAAGACTCCTATCCAAAAAGACTGAGTGCTGTAATAAAAACCAAAGGTGCTGCAACAAAGTATTAGTTTAAGGGTGTGCATATTTATGCAAACAGGATATTTTAAGTTTATTTTTCCCCTTAAAAGATTTCAGTTTGTTTTTCAATTGGGTTGTACAGGTTATAGGTCACATTAATGGTGGGTAAAGTTTTAAAATGATTCAGCTTGGTCTGTTTTTTTACATCACAAAAACCTGGCATTTGAACAGGGGTGTGTAGACTTTTTATATCCACTGTATGTGAGTAAACAATATTTTCCATAAAGCCACTTTTTTCCACGTTTATACAAACACTTTAATGACGATAGTTTCTCCTTGTTACTGTGAACATATTGTACTCAGACGGAGATCATTATCAAATAAAGCTGTTGGCACCAACAGCAAAAAAAAAAAAATCAGATAGAGCTGTTTAACAGATTGCTTTAAAACAATGACCCCACTGGAGGATGTCTTATTTTTCATTTGCTTTGAAGGCGTGCAGATTGAGAAATGAGAAAGGGGAATATCTTTGTTTATTGGTTCTGTAAACAGGCAGTTTGCTACAAGATATAACAATTTCATAAAGCGGCATTACTAAAAAAATATGCCACATATTAATTAATCCCTATTGGGGTTAACGAGGCCTTCTCTGTTGGCCCAAAATAAAATTATGCATTTTTAATTTTAAATCTACGCTCATTAACACAATATGTTGTGTGTATATTCGGAGTGCCATTGTTCTCAATATAAAACGGCGCAATTTGGTACAGAACCATTGGTTCAATATGGGCTTATGCACCACTGTAGATGAAAATAGATGTTTCTCGCTGAAATTGCTCTGTTTATGTGCGTTTGGCAGTGATTTGCACCTAGTCACACACAAACAACCCAAGAGGAAACGCTTCTCCGGGAAATATCCAGCTGCTATGCTCCAACGTCAGGATATTCCCAATGTTTCCCCTACCAGTATGAGGTACAATCAGAAAAACATGCTATTTGTTCTGTTCTGAATACTAGATTTAGATTCAGGAACACCTTTATTTTTATGCCAAAAAAGGAACAATAAGGGGTAGCACTAATCAATTTGCAGGTAGGGAGTAGGTAGCAATGTTAATTTTGTCAACTAAAACCATTTAGTAGAATAAATTTTTGTTGAACTATACTAAAACCATTGACTAAAATTAAACTATGACTAACGATGACTACATCTACTTTTTTTTTTTTTTTTTTTTTTTTTTACTTTGCATTCGCTAAATAAAAAAACTAAGACTAAATCTTGACTAAAATTAGGTGCCAATAGAAACATGTAAAAATTGTAATTTTAGTTTAATTTCTAGCTTTAATTGATAAAATAACTTGTCACTATTAGTCAACAAAATTAACAGTGGTAGGTAACAATGCCAACGCTAACAAGCTAGCAAATGATAGTATTTAATTTATATATACAGTTTGAGGTGCATCATGTGAAAATGTGTAGAAACATTTCCATTAGATACAAATACCTCTGTGTTGAAATTCACACACATACAGTAAATAGCATAAGTGCATTGTGAGGTCATGCCACTGTCTGAATTGAGATGACTGACAGCAGGACAGTGGTCTGAACCGGTGCCCAATTGCGAGGCCCAGCCGAGGAACTACCAGACTGACGGCGGTCGGTGACGGGGCCTAGACGGGGCCCAGCGGAGAAGCCGCCTAGCCAGACGGCGACGAGTGGCTGTGATCGGTGGATTCCGGCTGCGCCGGCGGTGCACGACATAACTGGCCAGGTAGACGGAGGCAGGCGCCGGCGATAGACGGCGGTGATCTGCGGAGCTGAGCAGCGTCACTCGGCGGAGAAGCTGCGCAGGAGCGGCGGGTCCAGTAGCGACCGAGCTAGTTGAGGCCTAGCCGGATTCTCTGCTTATTTCTATCCACAGGTCAGTAAAATGCCACCCAAAAAAGAGGAAATGGAAGAAATTAAAAAAACTCTGAACTTTGTGTTAGATGAACTGGCCAAAGTGACTAGCCAGCAGGACAAAATATTAGACCTAATACAGGAGGTACAAGCCCTACATTCAATAATAAAAGAAAAAGACAAAAAAATTATGGACCTGGAGCAACACGGGCGTCTTTTGGAGCAACGCGTTGAGGATCTTGAACAAGGTTCTCGCATTGATGACCTAGTTATAAGTGGACTAGACATCAGATATCAGTCGTACGCCCATGTCGCTACAGGACTGAGTGGTGAACATGCTTCCATAAGTGAATCAATGTCCTTAGAAAACCAAGTGCTTCAGTTCCTTAATGATAAAGACATTAAGGTAGAAGCCAATGCGATCTCAGCCTGTTATGCTTTACCGAAGAAAGATAACAAAACAAAGAAATCAATTGTGATGCGCTTTGTGAACAGGAGGGTGAAAAATGACATACTGAGGCAGGCCAGAAAACTAAAGGAAACTCAAGTTTACCTAAATGAACACCTGACAAAAAAAAACGCTGAATTAGCACGGCAGGCACGGATGCTAAAGAAACATAATAAGATACAGTCAACCTGGACAAGAAATTGTAGAATTTGGATTAAACTAAATGGAACACCTGAGCAAGCAAAAAGTATAATGATCAGAGATGCTACTGACTTAGATAAATACAAATGAACACTGACTATGAAACACAGAGTGAGGAAACTCAAACTCTAAAAATATGCCACTATGCTGAACATAAACCACAAGAGATGGAGAATGATATTGATCCTGATAACCACTTTTTCAATAATATTCATAACCACTGTGAATATTACACTGAAAAGCAATTCAAAAGTCAAGTGCAATTAGATGGTAAACTGTCAATAATACACTTCAATAGCAGAAGTCTTAACAAAAACTTCTCACAGATTCAGGACTATTTAAAACAGCTAAACAGAAAATTCACAGCTATAGCAGTCTCTGAAACCTGGCTTAATGCAGACCAGGCTCCCCTGATGGCAATAGAGGGATATCAGATGTTTAACATTAACAGATCTCAAAAAAAGGGTGGTGGTGTTGCACTGTATATTGATGACCTATATAGATGTAAGCTTGTAAATGAAATGTCCTCAGCACTACCAGGGATTCTGGAATGTGTTACTGTTGAGATTGACCTAGACAAAACAAAAAATCTAATCATAAGCTGCATATACAGAACGCCGGGAACTTGCATTGAGACATTCAGAGATAAATTAGTCGAGCTGTACAATAATATTACTAGTAAGAAAATGGTAGCAATTTGTGGAGATTTCAATATTGATCTACTTAATCCACATCAACAAAATGTAGTTACAGAGTTCATGAACTCTATGTACAGCATGAGTCTATATCCCACAATAACACATCCCAGTAGAATCACAGTTCACTCTGCTACACTTATTGACAACCTGTTTGTCAATGTTCTCGACAAGAAAATAGAAAGTGGATTATTGATAAATGATATAAGCGACCACTTGCCAATCTTTGCACTTATCCATGGCCACACGGGGCCCAACCCAGAAAAAATCTCAAAATCGTTCAGACACAAATCACCAAACGCAATCAGTTCTTTTAAAGAGGACTTGCTGAAGCAAGACTGGACAGAAGTCTATGTATCAGATGTAAATGAAGCCTATGACACATTTATAAACATTGTAACCACTCTTTATGAAAAAAACTGCCCATTAGTTAAAAAAAAGCTTAAACACAAATTTACTGACAAACCATGGCTAACCAAAGGACTACAAAAGGCGTGTAAAAAGAAAAATTTATTATATAAAGCTTTCATAAAGAAAAGGACAAAAGAAGCAGAGCAGCGGTATAAAACATACAAAAATAAGTTAACATATATAATAAGATGTAGTAAAAGAGACTATTACAGTAAAGAACTGGAAAAAAACAAAGACAATATTAAAAATACATGGACAATAATCAACAGTATCCTTGGAAATAAAAGCAGAAATACCAGCTACCCAACTAACACTCCAAAAAATAATAAATCGACTCCGAATGTGAATATAGCTTCACCTGCAGATGAATTTAATAATTTTTTTGTTAACATTGGACCTAAACTGGCCCGAGAAATACCCACTACGGTGCCAACAGGTGATTCAATATGCAATAACACTGCTGTAAAAGACACCATCTTCATAAAGAACACAGACGAAAGAGAGGTCATTGAAATTGTTAAATCGTTCAAGAGTAAAACATCTACTGACTGCGATGGTATTGATATGCTACTAGTCAAAACTGTTATCGAATGCATAGTGAAACCACTGACGTATATCTGTAACCTGTCTCTCCAATCAGGTATATTTCCCAATGCAATGAAAATAGCTAAAGTAATTCCGATTTACAAGACAGGCGACAGAGGGGAACTCTCCAACTACAGACCAATTTCACTATTACCGCAATTTTCCAAGATACTTGAAAAAATATTCTATGAGAGAATTGACAACTTCATACTGAAGAATGATTTATTGTGTGAGCAGCAATATGGGTTCAGACACAAAAGGACAACAGCATATGCCTTAATGGAATTTACAGAAAAAATATCAACAGCCATTGAAAATAAAGAGTATTCAGTTGGAGTATTCCTGGATCTTAAAAAAGCATTTGATACAGTAGATCACAATCTATTATTAAAGAAACTACAAAATTGTGGTATCAGAGGGGTAGCACTGTCCTGGTTAAGAAGTTACTTAAAGAATAGATATCAGTTTGTATGTGTTAACAACAAAAACTCAGAGCTACTGAAGGTCACCTGTGGAGTCCCACAGGGTTCAGTTTTGGGACCATTATTATTCAATATGTATATAAATGATATATGTAAAGTTTCAGAAAAAATGGACTTAATATTGTTTGCTGATGACACTAACCTGCTATGCAGTGGAAACAACTTGGAACAACTTGTGGATACACTCGGAAAGGAATTAGGAAAGCTGAAACTGTGGTTTGATTCAAACAAATTAACGCTCAATTTAAGCAAGACAAAATTTATAGTCTTTAACAACCATCACAACTACCCAGTACCCAAACTCAGTGTAAATGGTGTAGAGATTGAAAGGGTATCCGAAACTAAATTCCTTGGAGTAATAATTGATAACAAACTGTGTTGGAAGCCACATATTAATTATATAAAAGGTAAAGTATCCAAATCAATTGCAATATTACACAGAGTGAAAAATTTGCTGAATCAACCCACACTATACACCTTGTATCATTCATTAATACTCCCATACATGACATATTGTAATGAAGTATGGGGAAATACATATAAAACAAACATATATCCACTCTTTATGCTTCAAAAGAGAGCTATTAGAATAATCAACAAAGCAGCTTACAGGGAACCAACAAACCCACTTTTTCTTAAACAAAAAACTCTCAAGTTGAAAGATCTGATCGACTTTAAAACCGCAATAATAATGTTCAAAGTGAAGAATCTATCACTGCCCGCAAATATCCAAAAGTTGTTCCAAACAAGGGAGAAACGATATCACTTCAGAGGAACATGTATATTTCAAAAGCCTACAGTGAGAACAACCACCAAGCAACACTGTATTTCAGTGCAAGGTGTCAGATTATGGAACGATTTTGGACCTGAATTAAAATCATGTACAAAGCTTGGACAATTTAAACAAAAACTAAAGGAAGAAATACTCCAAACATATTTACAAGACGACATGTAAACTCACATAAGGATTGACATTTCCAGCCTGTGTTGTGTTATAGCTTAGTTTTTCTTTTTTCTCTGTGACACTATGTCTTAGATTTGTTTTTGAATAGTAACCGCTTAACTTAGACTAGCTCAGTTTTCTTTTTCTCTCAGTCATATTTTGTCTTAGCCTTGTTTTAAATTGTAATCGCTCTTGTCTTGTTTTCTCTTTTTTCTTCTTTGAATTCTTGGATGGAATATGGGTGGGCAATATAAGCTGCGGCTTCAGCCATCACCCATTTCGGATAACTCACGTGGAATTGTATAGTAGAAGGAGTCTTTGTCTAATTTGACCTTGTTGTTATATTATACAGTTTCTTTTAACCTGTAATGTACTATCCGAAATTCATTCATTCATTCATCCATTCATTCATTCATTCATTCATTCATTCATTCACATGCATGGACATATTTTAACAGTTTATCACTATGCTTTTCACAGTAGTCATAATAACAGTGACTGTTTTATTTAGAGAAAATGTCAAAATTTCTAAAGCCTTACACTGGAAATTCTTTGCTGTCGATTAAGGCTGTGTCCTCTTCTCTGCTGGTGAAGCATCTGAAGGTGCCATCACTAAGAGGAAGCAGCTGAAGACCCTCTAGTTCTTTGTATTTTCCATCACTCAAGACATACTCCAAAAGACAGAGTTTTTCATCTGCCGTGATGCTCTGCACACCAGTCCTGCGGAGTAGGTTTCTGAGAAAGGATGGGGTCACATGTTTTAGGCTATCAGGGTGTGGGTAGGTTTGGTTTATTGCTTTAGCAACACTAGCCTGTAAAGTGACAAGATTCTCTCCACAGGAAACCAAAGTCCTTTTAATGGCAGACAAAACTTCAGAGTTTGTTGGTCCATTACAAGGGAACACAGCTTCAGATAGAGTGACAAACTGTCGTTCATCTTTGGCGAGAGAGAGAATAGCCACATTATGGCTGAACAACAGATGAAAAACATCCAAAGCAAGAGGGTACCATTTTTCTTTGTGTAATATCTGGTCAATATCTGGCCAAAGGCCATAGACAGAAGGAATGGGGAGAATTGATTCTTGAGCAAGTTTAATGGCATCTTGAATGATCATGAGATACGCTTTTGGGAACAACTCCTTCATCAGCAATTCATTCCACAAAGCATGTTCATCATGTTTCTGGTCTTCCTCTTGCCACTTGATGTGTCTCCTATTGTCTGTGAGGCCAAAGCATGCATTTACATAAACTGGAAGGCCTGTCTTGTTGGATTCATTGTTTGGCAGGGGAAGAAAACAGCTCAGCCTGCTTTCACTACTGTCTTTGTTCTCACCACAAGGGAATGCCAAGTCAACTTGTGGTAAAAAGCCCAACTTTTTTGCAAGGACATCAAGAGCTTCTACATTGCCTTCTTTCAATGTACATTTTGTCACAAGCCACTTTGTTTCTGTTTGGTCTTCTGAATTTAGGGTAATCACTTTGAACTTTGTTGAACCCTCAATGTCTGTCTCATCCTCCGACTCTGATCTGATCATCTTTTGATCTGAGGATTTCACTTCAAGCCTGGTTTCAATAGAGCCATCCACTCCAATGTGCATCAAGGACACGGAAGTCACATATTTCAAGAAAAGGAGGCTCAAATCTGCATCTGCAATGAAGCTATCAAACAGCTCAACCACCCTGTTTGAGTCGTATATATTATCTGAAATGTCTGATGCCTCCTTGCGTAAAGGGAACCTGAAAATGGTCCCACAGAAGCACTGATCTTCTCGAACAATCTGTGACCATTCTTTATCAGACACAAGGGAAACAATATCTCGAAAAGGCTGGAATTGATCATGCATGGTCATCAAAGCTTCTTGGTGTCCATCATCATCAAAAGACCACAGAAAACCCCCATTTCTTTCTCCAAATATTTTTTCTTGGGGGTCCATTAACCCAAGGTGTCCTGAACTGAATATACTTGGGACATCTGCAAATAGAATAAAGCAAATATTGTCCTATTAATTGAAGATGCATAATTTTTAAGATTAATAGTCTGACTATAAAGTATGCAAATGGTAAAGAAATTAAATCTCACCTGTTGTGTGGTAAACAGAGTTGAAGCCAATTCCAAACCTTCCAACTTTATTTGGATCATCACGCTTCACACTTCTTCCTGCCATCTGAATTCCTTGCCAATCATCATCAGTGAAAGCTGCATTGTTGTAGGCATAGAGAGCAGGGCCTTGGAAAAAGTAAACAAAATTAAATACTTTTATCTATCTCCGTTTCACTCTCTCATTTACTCATCCACCCAACCAATATGTATAAATGAAACATGCTTTGAGTAATAAAGTAGGTTTGGTTGTAAACCAAGAATCTTCTCATGCATTTTCTCCCATAAGATTTTAATGAAAGTTATTATTTTATTTTACACATGCATGTTGTATACACCTATAGTCATGTGAAAAAATTAGGATACCCCATTAAATATTCAGTTCTTTATTAAGAAATGTTAACATATCTATGTCTAACCTTGTTTTTATTTGCATTTTTTAACATTTAATTTTAGCCATTTTAAGTGGGAATGAATGTGGGGGTGTCCTAAAAAAGATGGGGGGCATCCTAATTTATTCCTCATTATTTGTTTAGAATTACATTTTACAGAAAATTTGAAAAAAGTCTTTAATTCATTTTTAATTGTTCAGTTGTATTACATGAATCTCCCAGTGTTTTAAACACTGATATTAAATATCCATATGTCCAAATATGTAAAAAAAAACACACACACACACACACACACACACACACACACACACACACACACACACACACAGAGGCTTATACAGGGTGTCCTAATTTTTTCACATGACTGTAGATTGTGACCTTGACCGAGAGCACAACATGGATGCAGACCCACCTGAGGATCATTGTGTGCGAGTTTGGTGAACATCTGAACAATTGCCGAGAAGTAGCTTTTTCTAGCAAATTGTAGCTGGACAGACATACAGCCTACAGATGTAATGCCATAGCATTAGCACTTTTGCCTTTGCAGAAATAAAACAACGTATTTGTTGAGTATTTTACAGTATTATACACTCGAGCTGATAGATACCTTGGTATCTTCCAAGTTCCTCGGTCCAAAGGCTCTCTGTCCCATAGCTTCTCTCATCATGGATAAAAACCACTTTGGTGGCTTGAGCATCATCTGCATTTTGAATCAGCTCCTTTTATGACAAATGGAAACCATTATTAGAATACAGTATAACTAAGCAAAGCTGACTCTTGTCATTCACATAAATCTAATAGAACTGTCCCAAAGCAGACCTATCAGGACCCACTAATAAATTTGTTCCATAAAGGCAGAGCACAGTGTGAATAATTTATCTGGCTCACCCAAATGAAATACAGCCTGAAAAAAATGTCATTTCTTTGAATTTCACACTTTAGTGGAAGAAGGTCTCCGTTTTAGTCTAGGTGTACCATCCTTTCAGCAATCAAGGCTTTCTACTTACCGTCCTTTATTAGACATAATGTAAAGACAGCATAATAGGTTTGGAGCAGACAAACACTGATTTAAATATTTTAAAAAGTAATAAAAAGAGGTTTGATTACATATGACTTGTTTTTCAATGTTTGCTCAGTCACTTCTTAAATCTACACTTACAACAATAAATAGGACATAAAATGTAACAGTAATTAGCAATTCTATTGTGTAGTACCACAGACTTCAAAAAATGCTGGATGTATACACAGTGCTGTGAAAGTATTTGCCGCCTTCTTAATATAAATATATATAAACACACTGTGTGTGTTTATATATATTTATATATTTATTCCATCTAGCAACAATGCTCCACGCTGTGTGTTTATTTACATATTTATTCCATCTAGCTACAATGCTCCGCACTGTGTTTATATATTTACATATTTATTCCATCTAGCAACAATGCTCCAACGCTGTGTGTTTATATATTTACATATTTATTCCATCTAGCTACAATGCTCCGCACTGTGTGTTTATATATTTACATATTTATTCCATCTAGCTACAATGCTCCGCACTGTGTTTATATATTTACATATTTATTCCATCTAGCAACAATGCTCCAACGCTGTGTGTGTTTATATATCTACATATTTATTCCATCTAGCTACAATGCTCCGCACTGTGTGTCTATATATATATTTATATGTACATATTGTAACATCGGGGCCATTTTAAGGGGGGCAGGGATTTCCCAGCATGCTTTGCCAGTTGAAACGTTACTGTGTGTGTGTACTAAATGTGTTATTACTGAGTTGTTATTCTGCTGTGTCATTATAACTGCGTTATAATGACCCAGCAGTGTTTAGCAGGATTAGGGCAAGATGTATCATGTGTGTGTAACCATGATTGGAATGGAGGTCTGGGAGAATGACCTCCCCTCCTCTCTGAGCTCAGAAGTAGTTGGGGTTGGTGGTGTGTAAATAAAGCCTGTTCGTCTCAGCCATCTTGCTCCTCTTTCTTTGTGTGAATCCCGCAAACGTCACAATATGTATACTCGCTGCTCTTGTTTTTTCTCTTGTCTTCTGATTGTTGCTCTGAGTGTTGCTATCCCTGTGCTGTTGCAATCCTGGAATTTCCCCATTGTGGGACTAATAAAGGCTAATAAAGGCTTATCTTATATCCAGTAGCCCAATATAAAATGTATTTTTTTTAATAAGATAAGCCTTTATTAGTCCCACAATGGGGAAATTCCAGGATTGCAACAGCACAGGGATAGCAACACTCAGAGCAACAATCAGAAGGCAAGAAAAAACAAGAACAGCTAGTCAACATATGTACATATTACTATAAATATATATATATATAGACACACAGTGCGGAGCATTATGGTTGGTGAATGTGCAGCAGAAAGTCCAAGCTCTCTCTCCGCGGATGCGGTGGGCCAGCTGGAAGTCTTTGGGCATGATGGCGACCCCCTTAGCGAAGAACAGACCCACCAGGTAGGCCTCGCTGGCCTCCTGCAGAGCCATGACGGCGGAGCTCTGGAAGCACAGGTCGGTCTTGAAGTCCTGAGCGATCTCCCTCACCAGGCGCTGGATGGCAGCTTACGGATGAGCAGCTCCGTGGAATTCTGGCAGCGACGGATCTCTCTCGGAGCCGCGGGCCTGTAACGGTGAGGCTTCTTCACTCCGCCGGTGGCCAGAGCGCTTCTCCGAGCGGTCTGCCTGGTTCTTGTCATCGCTCTTTATCATTCCGTCTTATAATTCCCGCACGCCACCCAAACTCCAGCCCGGCACCCGCGTCGTTTTCGCTACAGTTCCCGGTATATTGAGTCTCTCCGCTAGCATCGGGTGGCGGCCGAGTGCTAGCTAGCACTAGCTCTTCCTGCTGTAACGTCTCCTGCTGTAAACAGAGGCTCCGTCCGCCGACTCGGGAGACCTTTGGGGCGATCTGTGTGTCCGTGATATATATATACTGTATATATACAGTATATATACGTATATAGAGTGAAAGGTGTAGAAAGATGACTTTTATTAAAGGCCAAATGTCACGTAACAGGGTCCTTAAAATGTCTTGAAACTAGATATAAAAGGGAACCGATCCGTTCGGGTCTTGGTGCATATGCTTCAGTAACGCCGGAATATTCGTTAATTTAAAACTGCCGCTCTTGGCCTGACGTTCCTACTCACGGCCCCTGGAATCGCCTGGGGAAGAAGGCGGAAGTGACGAAATTGATTGTACCTTAGTTTGATGCTTGGGGTATCCCGATTGATTGTTTATATGGAGATTGGAAAATTGAAGTGAGCAACAAGAAAGAAAAAATTGGATATTTCACCCATACCTTAAAACGGGGCTATAAGGGACAGCTGGGTAATAAGGGACACTTTTCTGGGAAATGTTTTCATACCTGTCAAGTGATACGTTTTCGCCGTATTTTAATACCGTAAAACGCGGCTATAAGGGACGGCGGAGTAATAAGGGACACTTTTCTGGGAAATGTTTTAAATGTAATTCGTGTTGTTATTGTCAAATATTTTAAGGATTCATGGATATTTGACAATAACAACACAACTCAAGAGTCCGGCTCAAAATAAAAAAAGCAGAATTCTGGATTTGGAAGGCGATTCCTTTCTGTTCCGCAGCCGCAGGACAGCTGAAAGTGTGAGGCCTAATGCCTAATGACTTCTAACAGTAGTGATAATAGCTCACGCTGATCGATCTGCCCGCCCCGGCCATCAGCCTAATGATTGAGTCCACACTTCTAACAGTAGTGATAATAGCTCACGCTGATCGATCTGCCCGCCCCGGCCATCAGCCTAATGATTGAGTCCACACTTCTAACAGTAGTGATAATAGCTCACGCTGAGCGATCTGCTGCCCCGGCCATCAGCCTAATGATTAAGTCCACACTTCTCAATGTAGTGAGAATAACTCCCACTGAGCGATCTGCCAGCACCCTAGCTGTGGGGGTCTCACACACACACACACGACGTGTTCCTCAACACACTCAATTTTTTTTCCCCGTATATTTTTCTTTTGGGCGTAGAGAAATGGCAATACGCCCGTATTTGCTAAAATTGCATTTTCCCCGTATTAAAATAAGGCGAAAACGTCTCTCTTGACAGGTATGCGCCTCCATTCTCATATTGATCTGGTCAATTTCTTGACAGAAGCGGCTCTCCTCCACTGTAATAATAATGGCTTCCGAAAAATCAATATTTATGGGGCGCCCTCAACAGACCCCCTTCGGCTTCCCAATTCTGGAGGCGATTAATGTCCAATTCAATGACATTTTCCACTGGTTCTGCTCTCTGGTCATCGTCAGAACTGTTGTCATCAGACAAAGCATCTGATTCCGTCTCGGACGGCTCGAACCTGTAAGGTTCTATGCCTCTGTCACTGTCTGAACCACTGACAAAAAAAAAGACAAAAAAAAAGACAAAAAAAAAAGACAAAACTAAACTAATTTGTTCACAATCGCTGTCACTTTCCGTCATGATTGTCCAATGTTGATAAGTGTGAATGTGGATAGGCAGGGCAGCCAGGGTGAAATTTGCGACGTCAAAATCATGGCCGCGGTCTGGATTGGCTGTCACAAGCCAGCGAGCAAGGCGGGGCCTTCGCCTGGTGTATTTTGTGCAATTATGTAAATACGGGTGGGTGATATGGGTCTCCGGTATGAATATTTGGTTTAAGCTATGTGCATTTTATCAAAATTCGTTGTCATTTAGAAAAAAAAATTACGTGACATTTGGCCTTTAAAAAGCTGTCCAACCTACCTGGGTGAAAAAAGTAAAAAAAAAAAGTAAATCATAATTTAAAACTGCATTTAGTATTTACTTGGGTTATCTTTGTCCAATATTAAAAATTTGTTTGATGATCTGAAACATTTAAGTATGACAAATATGCAAAAATGTAAGAAGTCAGCAAGGCAGCAAATACTTTTCACAGCACTGTATCCACCTTATTCCTGAGGGGGCTGCTGTAAAAATTATTACATGTGCAACTTCTGCTTTTGGGCAGATGTTAAGTCAGTCAGCAACAGCGGAGTGGTGGAGCATTTAAAATAGTGTTTCTGAAAGTTTTTCAAATTCAATTTTAATTTATAGCTCACATACATTTTTTTTGCAGTGAAGTGGCAGCTAATTTCCACACTTGACTTTGTATTTTTGAATGTTTTCATGTAGTTCTGGTATTTGCTGCTGTTCATGGTTGTGCCATGGACTGTACATACTATATTGTTGTATATATCTAGAGCAATGCATAGATCATGCACCGAAAACTAAAAAGGATTATTCCTGTGATCGGTGGTACAGACACAGGCCAGACACAAGAGTACCATGTATTTTCATTTGTATGAATATCACAGATCTTACATGTCATATAATGTGTAATACTGTATATACAGTGGGGCAAAAAAGTATTTAGTCAGCCACCAATTGTGCAAGTTCTCCCACTTAAAAGATGAGAGAGGTCTCCAATTTTCATCATAGGTATACCTCAACTATGAGAGACAAAATTTGAAAAAAAAAAATCCAGAAAATCACATTGTCTGATTTTTAAAGAATTTATTTGCAAATTATGGTGGAAAATAAGTATTTGGTCACCTACAAACAAGCAAGATTTCTGGCTCTCACAGACCTGTAACTTCTTCTTTAAGAGGCTCCTCTGTCCTCCACTCGTTACCTGTATTAATGGCACCTGTTTGACCTCATTATCAGTATAAAAGACACCTGTCCACAACCTCAAACAGTCAGACTTTTCCAAACTCCACTATGGCCAAGACCAAAGAGCTGTCAAAGGACACCAGAAACACAATTGTAGACCTGCACCAGGCTGGGAAGACTGAATCCGCAATAGGTAAGCAGCTTGGTGTGAAAAAATCAACTGTGGGAGCAATTATTAGAAAATGGAAGACATACAAGACCACTGATAATCTCCCTCAATCTGGGGCTCCACGCAAGATCTCACCCCGTGGGGTCAAAATTATCACAAGAACGGTGAGCAAAAATCCCAGAACCACACGGGGGGACCTAGTAAATGACCTGCAGAGAGCTGGGTTTACCAAAGTAACAAAGGCTACCATCAGTAACACACTACGCCGCCAGGGACTCAAATCCTGCAGAGCCAGACGTGTCCCCCTGCTTAAGCCAGTACATGTCCAGGCCCGTCTGAAGTTTGCTAGAGAGCATTTGGATGATCCAGAAGAGGATTGGGAGAATGTCATATGGTCAGATGAAACCAAAATAGAACTTTTTGGTAAAAACTCAACTTGTGTTTGGAGGAGAAAGAACACCATACCTACTGTGAAGCATGGGGGTGGAAACATCGTGCTTTGGGGCTGTTTTTCTGCAAAGGGACCAGGACGACTGATCCGTGTCAAGGAAAGAATGAATGGGGCCATGTATTGTGAGATTTTGAGTGAAAACCTCCTTCCATCAGCAAGGGCATTGAAGATGAAACGTGGCTGGGTCTTTCAGCATGACAATGATCCCAAACATACTGCCCGGGCAACAAAGGAGTGGTTTCGTAAGAAGCATTTTAAGGTCCTGGAGTGGCCTAGCCAGTCTCCAGATCTCAACCCCATAGAAAATCTTTGGAGGGAGTTGAAAGTCTGTGTTGCCCAGCGACAGCCCCAAAACATCACTGCTCTAGAGGAGATCTGCATGGAGGAATGGGCCAAAATACCAGCAACAGTGTCTGAAAACCTTGTGAAGACTTACAGAAAACGTTTGACCTCTGTTATATACCCTTTGTTGGCAATGACAAAGTATTGAGGTGAACTTTTGTTATTGATCAAATACTTATTTTTCACCATAATTTGCAAATAAATTCTTTAAAAATCAGACAATGTGATTTTCTGGATTTTTTCTTTCCCTCATTTTGTCTCTCATAGTTGAGGGTATACCTATGAGGAAAATTGGAGACCTCCTTTTTTAAGTGGGAGAACTTGCACAATTGGTGGCTGACTAAATACTTTTTTACCCCACTGTACATATATATACACTATATACTGTATATATACAGTATATACACACACACACACATATATATATATATATATATATACACATACATATATGTGATAGAAAAATTCCATATTATTGTTATATTAATTTTATATTCCATGATTTCTCTATTTCATGTCTGATGTGCATTCCATGTAGAATAATTTCATATATTCCTCTATATTATTCTTTCATATTTTATGTCTGATTGTGCGTTTTTGTGAGCAATCATTCTCTATCTGTGGCCTTCATGTCCCAGAGTCTGGGTGGATGTGCGTGTGAATGCATGTAAGGGCAGGTCTGCGGAAACGTAAATGATGACACAGGCTATACTGATAATTTTTGTTTTATTGACTTGCCCTACTAGTTTCTGTGACCAAGGAATGTGCTAAAACTCCCAGTTGAAGATGATTAGATTCATAGACATTTTTCCTGTCTCCAGAGATTCCCCAAGGATGTCTCCTTCTTAGTTTATCTGTTCTGAAGGGCTATGAAAATGCCAAACTCAGAATATAACGTTAGTGATGTGCATGAAAGGCTCTGGGGCAGTTCGATGTACACTCTCTCCTGGCCAGAAATAAATGGCTCATAACTCAGAATCCGCCTATTTAATTTTTGACTCAGTCTCATTTAATTCAATTTTATTCTAACATTTGGTGCCCGAACAGGGACAACAACATGTGACAAGCAGACCCAAATTAATTTTTGCTAATTAATTATTGTGGTACCCCCCCCCCCCCGATGCATGGAGACACCCATACATCAAAGTTGCAGCGTACTTGAACAGTGGAATGGGGTGTCTCCCCTTTTTTTTTTTTTTAACCTAGAAAAAGAACTCAGGAAGTTCCAGCCTGAGTCTCCCATTTAAACAATATATAGTCTGAAATTTTTCCCTCTAATGAAATGGAATACGCTTAAAGGCTCGGTACAAGGTGGGAAGCACCTTGTGGAATTTAAGCCCTCGAATTTCATCAATCAACCCTTTACCACTTATCCAGTCACACGGACAGCAGTCCAACAAAGAAGACAGACTGCTGCCCGGCTGACTTATCAGTATGACCTCTTCAACAGATAACTAGGAAGAGTTCAAAAGATTTAACATGAGGACAGAACAGATCTCTCCCACTCCAGCAAAAACATGACAAAATAAGCTTACAGGCAAAAACTAAAAGTGAACCATTAGTAACACTAAAAAATTTTTAATCAACAGTAAAATAAGCACTGTAAAAACTTAAAAGGACAAAAGTTGAATGACTATAACAGTAACACAAAAAATTTATGAGAAGACAAATTTGCACTCCTATTTGTGTGATTTCTGACGCGGGGGGCTATAGCTTCCCCAGATTTTTTTTTTTTCAGGATGGCCCCGAAATTGGACATTTGTGGTGGACAGAAGGACGGAGAGCGGTGTGGGGCAGGCTGGCTGTGGCAAGGGGAACACCATGTTTGTCATCAACCTGAACATCGGGATCATTGGCTGGGGGCGGTGGCAGTGTGAGGGGAGGAGGACCTCACAGGGGACAACAACATGTGACAAGCAGACCCGAAGCTAAGTAAAACAAATGATATTGACAATGACATAACGCATATCAATTTAACTGACCTTGACTTTGAAAATGCAGTGTTTACCTGAAGTGACATTGCAGGTCTAACAGTATCACGTCAGAAATGTGACAGGGATAAGGAATAATTGTGTTGTACGATTTTGATGTGATTTTGATGTGTGATTGTTTCTTCTGCTGAATCTTAATCTAAACGGAAATTATGGATTTGGAAGCAGCTTAAATGTGCTATTGTCACTATTTTTCAACAAGAATCGGGCCAAGGGGGAGCCCAAGAATTGGAACCTGTGAGGTGACTCATGGACATTGGAATTCATGCGTCTGTGGAAACATTATTGGTTATGATCTCAGGACTTCTATTTTTGGCTGTGAAGTTGCCTGATGCATCAGAAATTGAAGGAAGGTGAGAGAGCTGATCAAAGCGGACCCGGCAAGCTCCTTCATCAAATTCGACCAGTTGGGGAGGGCACGAGTAGCGGCAAACGGTGAACTGAATGACAGTGATTCAGTGGAGGAATACATCTGGAGCCCTGTGCTCTCCATGGAAAAAAGTTTAAGCCTGCACATGGAAATTATGAAAGCACAGAATTGCACGGGTGAGGAAAAATTCTATTCTCTGAGTGCACTGTGCTGATTTGATTTGACCTTGTCTTTGGTGCCCCGTGTTTACATTCCTCCTGATGAAGATAAGCGGAAGGAGCGGCTCTGCCTGCTAACCCAAACAACGACACAGTTGTTATTGTTTCAACAGATGAACGCTCAAGGACAGTGCACCATGTGACAATTTACCATCTGCAAGCAGAGCGAGAGACTCTAGACTGTTTAGATCACATGACTTTAACATCTATCCACTGCCAGGAGGCGCCCTCTGCTGTTCACTAGCAATTGACACACCTACACTTGCATTCAACATTACACTACTGACACAATTACTGATATACTGTATATTCACAATACAATGACTCTCAACTACTGCTTTGTCATTGTGTGATCTATTGTCTGCTAATTGTGCATTTGAGTTTTTTTCTTGTAATCAAAATTTTGGTCATAAAATGAGCTCTATTTTGATCAACAATGCTTTTTTCTCTCTCCTATTGTGTTTTTCCCTATCCTTCCCCCCTCCCCCCTCTTCACCCCCCCCCCCCCATATGACAGGCACCTTTCATGGCTGCAGCGTCATTGGGATGCGCCTTTCGTGCGCGCCCAATGTCAAGTCAAATTCCTCGTATGTTTACTTGTTTACTTGTAAATGTGCTTGGCAATAAATCTGATTCTGATTCTGATTCTAAAGAGCTGGGCTGTGCTCCTGGTGCTTGGCCTCGGCCGAGCAGGGCCTCGGGACTACAGACCACACCAAAATTTAGGAAGAAACATAGAAAATAAAGCATTCCTTGTGCAAAATGAAGCCAACTTCAAATTAAGCAATATGTCCACCCTCCTATGAACAGAAGCAGTGGGACATAACTTTCCACAAAGATGCACTAACACAAATTCAAACCGTCTTTGGTCAACAGGACAGATAGATGTAGCCTTAATGAATAATTAAGAATTGGTTACAATAAATGCTAAATCACATTAAATCTGCACAGACAGCTGGGGTAATTGTTGTAACTGACATTTGCAAACTAGGTCAAGGGAGGACACTCACAAAAAGAGGCATGATTACAGAAACCTCATTTTGAGGGTGTTATACTACTCACAAAGTTTCATCTAAATTAACCATGTGCCACACATATTAATGGCACATACTGCATCTTTAAGGAAAAGATTTCCTTCTTCTAGTCCATCCATCCATCTTCTTTGGCTTAATCCTTTTCGAGTCGTGGGGGGGGGGGGGGGCTGGAGCCTATCCCAGCATCTTTGGGCGAGAGGCAGGGTACACCCTGAACAGATCGCCAGTCCATCGCAGGGCCAACACAGAGAGACAGACAACCATTCACTCTCACAGTCATACCTATGCCAATTAACCTAACTTGCATGTTTTTGGCATGTGGGAAGAAAACCGAAGAAATCCCGGAGTAAGCCCACACAGACATGGGGAGAACATGCAAACTCCACACAGATCACTGTTGGTCGGGGGCTGGGATCGGACCCAGGATCCCCCGGCCAAGGCTGAGTTGCTGTGCTGCTGCAGTGCTAACCACTCCGCCACCGCGCTTGCCCTTCCTTCTTCAAGTAAAAAAAAAAAAAAAAAAAAAAAAAAAAAAAGGGGGATAACCCATCACACTGTTCCAAGTACGCCGCAACTTTGATAAATGGGTGTCTACGTGCATCCGGGGGGGTGGGGGACCACAATAATTAATTAGCAAAAAATCCTCAGAAAAATAGATAATGAATAAAAATTATCAATAAATGATCAATAATGTAGGAAAGAAAAAATATAGGTGAAACTGCTTGGTAATGGAACCACAACATTCAATAGAAGTTAAATTTACATCAATAAATCAACCTCGTCACACGAGGTTCCAGTTACATGTACGTGGACAGCAGAGGTGTAGCATGAAGCAGGCTTAAGTTGTTTTTTTGTTTTTTTTTTTAATAAATTTGCAAAAAAAATACAGCACCCCATAATGACAATGTGAAAAAAGTATGTAGAATTTTGAGGGGAAAAAAAAAGAAAAAAGAATTTAATCCATTTTGGAATAAGGCTGTAACATAACAAAACGTGGAAAAAGTGAAGCACCATGAATACTTTCTGGATGCACTGTAGATCCTGTGATAACATGTTAGGGTTTTTGGAGACTTCTTTTAGCATCTTACGGTCAGAGTGAACTTGCTTGGATGGCCAGAGCTGGGCATGTTGGCAGCTGTTTTGAATGTCCTCCATTTTTAGACAATTTTCCGGACAGTGGAATGGCTGATTTCAAATTCTTTTGAGATCTTTTTAAATCCTTTACCAGACTCATAAGCTGCTACAATCTTCCTTCTGAAGGCCTCAGACAGCTCTTTCAATCTCACCATGGTGTTCACTCTCACTCAGGAGCACACCAAACTAAATGTCTCAGGCTTAAATACGACAAGGCCTCCTTCAAAATATTCTAATCATGTGCACCTGATGTGATACACCTGTGTGTGATTTTAGCCATTTTAAGTAGGAATAAATGTGGGGTGTCCCAATTTTTTCCCCACCAGAAATTGCATGTTATTACAATTACAGTGGGGCAAAAAAGTATTTAGTCAGCCACCAATTGTGCAAGTTCTCCCACTTAAAAGATGAGAGAGGTCGCCAATTTTCATCATAGGTATACCAACTATGAGAGACAAAATGAGGGAAAAAAAATCCAGAAAATCACAATGAAGGATTTTTAATGAATTAATTGGTAAATTCCTCGGTGAAATAAATATTTGGTCAATAACAAAAGTTCATCTCAATACTTTGTTATATACCCTTTGTTGGCAATGACAGAGGTCAAATGTCTTCTATAAGTCTTCACAAGGTTTTCACACACTGTTGCTGGTATTTTGGCCCATTCCTCCATGCAGATCTCCTCTAGAGCAGTGATGTTTTGGGGCTGTCGCTGGGCAACACAGACTTTCAACTCCCTCCAAAGATTTTCTATGGGGTTGAGATCTGGAGACTGGCTAGGCCACTCCAGGACCTTGAAATGCTTCTTACGAAGCCACTCCTTCATTGCCCGGGCGGTGTGTTTGGGATCATTGTCATGCTGAAAGACCCAGCCACGTTTCATCTTCAATGCCCTTGCTGATGGAAGGAGGTTTTCATTCAAAATCTCACGATACATGGCCCCATTCATTCTTTCCTTTACACGGATCAGTCGTCCTGGTCCCTTTGCAGAAAAACAGCCCCAAAGTATGATGTTTCCACCCCCATGCTTCACAGTAGGTATGGTGTTCTTTCTCCTCCAAACACAACAAGTTGAGTTTTTACCAGAAAGTTCTATTTTGGTTTCATCTGACCATATGACATTCTCCCAATCCTCTTCTGGATCATCCAAATGCTCTCTAGCAAACTTCAGACGGGCCTGGACGTGTACTGGCTTAAGCAGGGGGACATGTCTGGCACTGCAGGATTTGAGTCCCTGGTGGCGTAGTGTGCTACTGATGGTAGCCTTTGTTACTTTGGTCCCAGCTCTCTGCAGGTCATTCACTAGGTCCCCCCATGTGGTTCTGGGATTTTTGCTCACTGTTCTCGTGATCATTTTGACCCTACAGGGTGAGATTTTGCGTGGAGCCCCAGATCGAGGGAGATTATCAGTGTTCTTGTATGGCTTCCATTTTCTAACAATTGCTTCCACAGTTGATTTCTTCACACCAAGCTGCTTACCTATTGCAGATTCCAGTCTTCCCAGCCTGGTGCAGGTCTACAATTTTGTTTCTGGTGTCCTTTGACAGCTCTTTGGTCTTGGCCATAGTGGAGTTTGGAGTCTGACTGTTTGAGGTTGTGGACAGGTGTCTTTTATACTGATAATGAGTTCAAACAGGTGCCATTAATACAGGTAACGAGTGGAGGACAGAGGAGCCTCTTAAAGAAGTTACATGTCTGTGAGAGTCAGAAATCTTGCTTGTTTGTAGGTGACCAAATACTTATTTTACCGAGGAATTTACCAATTAATTCATTAAAAATCCTTCAATGTGATTTTCTGGATTTTTTTCCCCCCTCATTTTGTCTCTCATAGTTGAGGTATACCTATGATGAAAACTGGAGACCTCTCTCATCTTTTAAGTGGGAGAACTTGCACAATTGGTGGCTGACTAAATACTTTTTTGCCCCACTGTATATTTTACAGAAAATTTTTTAAAAGTCTTTTCTTCAGTTTTAATTGTTTGGTTATATTACTTGAATCTCCCAGTATTGTTAAAATTGATATTAAATACCATATTTAACTAGAACTACTTCCGGCGCCACATGAGTCGGCTGCCTTTTTGCAACAGCAGCTCACTTCTGTGTTTTTCTTCTTGTGTTTTATTTACTATCTGTCTTTTTCTGGTCAAACTTTCTGATCCAGCGACACCTTATCTATCACGACACACAGCTCGCCACACTGGTGCAGGGTAGGGTACAGCAGGAATCATCTGTTAACACTTAACCGCTAACGCAAAAGCTCAATATAGCAAGAGAAATCAGACGGAAACGGAGCGGATGTTGGGCTGGATTAATACGACGAGCGAGGAATACAAGGTACAGACCCGTCCTTCCATCCGTTATCATGGGGAATGTACGATCATTACTCAATAAGACAGGCAAGCTAGCGGCCATGTCCCGTTAAGAGAGCGCCTTCAATCAACCAATCAATCAACCTTTATTGTCATGATGCTATACATACAACTGTAGTGCAAGCAAAATGAAATTGCGTTTCTCTAGGCATCCATATAAATAAAAAGGACGTAATTTAAAACACACTCACACCCCCCTCAACCCCACCCCAACAGCCATTCACACATCCCTGAGACACATTTGGCTTTTACAGTAATATTAACTTATTACAGTTGTAGTTTAAGGTGATAACTGTCTATATATAAAATACCAATTAAAACGGCTAAGTGAGTCAAGGTAGCTAAGTGAAATAAATACTTAAAACTAACTAGAACTATAATATACATGTAATATACATAATGTCCATAAAGTGCAGTAATATGTATAAAAGATTCCGGACCAACTGTTCAGCATCGTAACAGCTTGTGGAAGGAAGCTCTTAGCCAGTCTGGTGGTTCTGCCTCTGATGCTCCGGAATTGTTTGCCAGATGACAGCAGTTCGAAGTGTTTATGCAGAGGGTGAGAGTGGTCCTTAACAATGTTCAGTGCCCTGCTCCTACAACGGCTCTGAAAAAGTTCTTGGACAGAGGGGAGGGAAACTCCAATTACCCTCTCAGCTCCCTTAACTATCCTCTGCAGGGCTTTTTTGTCTGACATACTGCAACTGAAGTACCATGTTGTACCATGTTGTACCATGTTCATTTGAACAATAAACTGGACTGGTCACACAATACCGACGTGCTCTACAAGAAGGGACAGCGCAGGCTGTTCCTCCTGAGAAAGCTCAGGTCTTTTGGTGTACAAGGGGCGCTCCTGAAGACCATCTACGACTCGGTGGTGGCATCAGCCATCACATTTGGAGTGGTCTGCTGGGGCAACAGCATCACGGCAGCCGGCAGGAAGAGACTGAATAGACTTATCAAGAAAGCTAGCTCTGTCCTGGGGCAGTGCCTCGACCCAGTGGAGGAGACAGGAGAGAGGAGGATGGTGGCTAAGCTGTTATCTCTGCTGGAGTCCGAGTCCTACCCCATGCAGGACACGCTAAACGCACTGAGGAGCTCATGTAGCAGTAGGCTGCACCATCCTAGGTGTGCAACTGATTGATTTTGCAGGTCCTTCCTACCTTCAGCTGTCAGACTTTATAACCTAAGCAGGACTTCTCACAGAGGCTGTAAAAAAACTTTATGACCTAATAAGTACAGAATGCACAAAACGTAACAAACTTGCACAATAATGGTCCCCTAGGCTGACTCAAATATGAAATATGCTGTATGGGTGCACATTCATACGATGTGGGGTAACTGAATAGACCGTTATTGCTGTTTACTCCATCTAGCTACAATGCTCCGCGCTGTGTATATTTCTGTATACATATGTACAGTATATTCACTGCTCTTATTATCTCATCTTCTAAATTATTGCTCTAGAGTGTTGCTATCCCTGTGCTGTTGCAATCCTGGAATTTCCCCATTGTGGGACTAATAAAGGCTTATCTTATATGTCCAAATATGTAAAACCAAAAAAAAAAACCAAAAAACAAAACACAGGCTTTCATAAGGTGCCCCAATTTTTTCACATGACTATGTCTGCTCTGAGGTAAATTAGTTTATGTCCAACATCTTTTAACAAAATGCAGACAACTTTATTGCAGTGAAGATAGACATATCTCAGAGCATTCATTTGTTCATAGCATTGCCATCTTAGCAATGTAACTAACTGAATTACTGTATTTAATTAATGTGAGGCCACTTTTTAAGGTAATCTTTCTATCCCCTTTATAGCCATGGAAAGATGTATGATTATATTACTGTTTTTGAGGTGCAAAAGACCATTTTTCCACATTTCTGATGCTGAAGAGATTACATAACCTCCTTGGCAGAGGTAGCAATCGGGGTGGTTTGTTTGTCCTGAGTGGATTTTGATGAAATTTTCACCAGAGGTAGATAGATAGATTAGTTTATTTGACAGGGACAGTGCAATAAACATAGACAATTAATCAATGACAATCAATCTGATGTGTTGCACATAGAGTGTATAGCTATTAGCTAATTTGCAACTCTGGTCCCTGTCCTTGGCCCTGGGCCAAGGATGAACCCATTAAATTTTGGTGATGATCTGAGAATACATACCTCCACCAAAGTAGGGCTGCATCTAAAGACTATTTTAGTTGTTGACTAATCTAACGACCATTTTTTTCCAACTAGTCGACTAGTCACATTTATTTTTTCCCTCATGTCCACCATCTCCGCTTCTTGCTGGGGCTGCATATTGTAACGTCGGGGCCATTTTAAGGGGGCCAGGGATTTCCCAGCATGCTTTGCCAGTTTGAAAACGTTACTGTATGTGTGTTAAATGTGTTATTTCTGAGTTATACTGCTGTGTCATTATAACTGCATTATAATGACCCAGCAGTGTTTAGCAGGATTAGGGCAAGATGTATCATGTGTGTGTAACCATGATTCAAACAGGGGTCTGGGAGAATGACCTCCCCTCCACTCTGTGCTCAGAAGCAGGTTGGGGGTCGGTGTGTGAAAAATAAATCCGGTTGATCACAGCCATCTGCTCCATTTTCTTTGTGTGAACCTTGCAAACGTCACAATATTTTACCTCAGCCGCTGTTTCATACCTCTTAACGTTCCGTCTCCTGTGGGCGGGAGGCATTTAAATGCCATTTTGTCTCAGCTGGACACAGTTTAACACAGTGTAACTAATATTCAGAATGAGGGCTAATATTCACAAAGCTGAAAAAGCAATAGCGACTCCTGCAATTCAGTCACTACATTCAACACGTTAGCCATGACAGCTCAACCCTCAGCAACCAGACAGCTTATTGTCAAACAGGTAAACTAACATTAACAGCACATACTAACAGTATTGTCATTTCTCTAAAGCTTGAAACAGTTGGCCATTGAAAATAAGCAGAGCTAACTTTCTTTTCTCGCTAAAACTTGCCCGTGCAGACGGTAATGTGGCTCCCGGGACTCCCTGTGAATTAAAGCTAAAATGTCCGTATTTTAGCCTGGCTCATTAGCTGGTAACAGGCTTTGCTCTAGGTAGGTTCTGCAGCCAGTTAGACACGGAGCACACATTAATACCTTCACAACAATGGGTCTTTATTCTCCTTTCTCTGCGTTGGAGAGACACATACAGCCACTTCATGCTTAAACTCTGTAACAACCACAAAAACAAAACACCACACGCTTCACCATGCTGTGCTCCTCCTCTTCTTCGCTGGAAATTGTTCACGCATGCCAGACAAAGTCGCTACTGCCCTCAGCAGTTCTGGTCGTGCATTGCAGTTCCGGTTAAATGGAGCTTGCTCCTGCTGGTTACAGCTGAACCGCAGCATACATCTAAACTTTATAATTAAACGATTTTGTAGACAAATATTTTTATTGTCGATGTTATCGATAACGTCGACTAATTGTTTCAGCCCTACACCAAAGACCTTATTTGTATTTGTGCAGCAGGATTACACAAAAACTACTGAATGGATTTGGATGAAATTTTCACAAGAGGTGTGTTAAGTAGTGATATGGCAGCCGGGGCACCCGGGGAATAGTAAGGGGTGACGGACTGCCTTTCTGGTGGTGGCGTCACTCGGGGTATAAAGGTCATGACAGGAAGATGCTAGTTCTCTTTCATCGTTGACCCATTGTGCTGTACGGAGTAGATAGATGTACTTTATTGAGCCCAAACTGGGAAATTATTATAAAGTATGTTCGACTGCACGCTGAGCCTCCTCCTCATTATACCGAGTTATAGACAGAACATATGGCGATGAGGAGAAAAGAGGTTTGGAATGAGCTGGCACCACTGACCACACCACACTGATAAGACTCCTACCCACAAACACAGAGTGCTGTAAAAAAAAAACCAAAGGTGTTGCAACAAAGTATTAGTTTAAGGGTGTGCATATTTATGCAAACAAGTTATTGCAAGTTTTTTTTAATTTTTTACTTTTCCCCTTGAAAGATTTCAGTTTGGGGGGTGCTAGTGAGCATGTGAAGGGGGTAGACGTGTGTCGGCTGCGCTCCTCTTCAAGTTCTGTTAAAAGTGCAATAATGCCGTATAAAAACAGACGTACAGGTGCATAAACCTTGTCTACTGATGCCAAAGCCACAGGCGACCAGCAAATCAAAATCTGCTGACGTTCAAGTTACTGGAGCCTTGGCTAATGCTAAAGATGGGTCTGCTAATCCACCCTCCAGCCCGAACAAATTGCCGGACAAAACGTATGAAATGTGTAACGAACTTTGCCAGCAGATGTCCGACTCAATTCTACGTGTTATCAATGAGCGATTTGATGCCTTCCAAAACCAGCCTTCAGTCATCAGTGACTACTCAAGCTGACCTTCAAGCTCGTGTGGCTAACTATGAGATAGCAACCAGCGACCTTGAAACGCGGATACAGGAGCTTGAAGCTACGTGCTCAGAGCTTGCTAGTCAAAACAAACAGCTCCAAGCTAAGGTGCTGGACCTGGAGGCTCGCTCTTGGAGACACAACATTAAAGACTGGGGGGATACCAGAGGACGAGGAAGGAGGTAAACCCACAGAGTTCGTTTCACAGCTGTTACCTCAACTGCTCGGAGACAAGTGTTTTTCGCACCCGGTCAAAGTGGACCATGCACATCGCTCTCTTCAGCCGAAGCCAGCAGCCGGAGGCAGACCACGCACCATCCTGGCACGCATCCACCACTTTCAGGATAAAGAGTTGATTCTGCTCTAAGGCAGGCTGAACACTATGCAGTATAAAGGTAACAAAGTTCTAATTTTCCCAGATCACTAACGAGGTGATGACGCAACGGCGTGCTTTTCGGGATGTGATGCACCTGCTTCGGAAGAGAGGAATTAAACACGCTCTGCGGTACCCTGCTAGGCTGCATATTTGCCAACAAGAGAAGGAAGCACCTGTGATTTTTAGCGATCCAAAAGATGCAGCATTATTTCCGGAAAAGATTAACGCAGAATTGGGCAGTAGACTCACATACACCCACTGGTAGCTCAACTAAAAGGTACTCCAGTTAATATGCTGTGGAATGGTTGGGGGAGCCAATACTTGCACTGTTGACTGTGAAAAGATTTCCCATGTTACACTGAGACGAATATAGAGCACCTTACGTTTGAATGCTTATTTTGTTAGCGGGGATTGATGGTATTATTTTTTTTATTATTATTATTTGAACTTTCTCAAAGAGGGCAGCTCTTGATGGTGGAGTTAGTTTCTTGTCCAGTAGCCCCTGTTTAGATGGAAAATGGGGATTTTTGTGTCTGGTTTAGGGAGACACGAGGGGGGCTGGGTGGGTGAATATATGTTCTGTTATGGCTCAAGTAGATTTTTTTGTGTGTGTGTCTTGTTTTTTTGTTTTATTATGAATGAATGTTCTTCTGTTGTTTTTTTTTCACTGTTTTTAGTTTTTTTCTTGTCTGCCATTTATTACACACGGTGGGTGCCTGGTTGGTCAGCTGGAATGTGGGCCTTGTATGTTTTGGATGCAGAGGTCCCTTGGTAAAGCAAATTTAGGGGGAAGGGATATCACAGTGGTCTCGTGGAACGTTAAGGGGCTTGGCCACGCCGTTAAGAGAAAGTTTTCAGACACCTTAAATCCTTCTCTGCTGATGTGATTTTTCTGCAGGAAACTCATATCAAAGCAACTGAGCAACGCAGATTGAGGTGTAGTTGGATATCACAGGTTTACCAAAAACATCCCACTTCAATTTATGTCCATGTTAACAGATCCCCATGGTAGGTACATCAGGGTGTCGGGTACTATAAATTGACTTCCACTGACAAATTGTTATTTGGATCCTTATTTGGACAGGCTGTCTTCTCGCCCTCCCCCAAATATAGCTTCAGTACAGGTCCTAAATAACCTGCTCAAATCTAAAAATTTGGTCGATATTTGGAGAATCCAACATCCTACTCAGAAAGACTACTCATTTTACTCCCATGTTCATAAATCATACAGCAGAATAGATTATCTCTTGGTGGACTCCCAGCTGATTTCTCATGTTACTAATTCAAAGTATCATAATATTCTGATCTCAGATCATAATCCTGTGACAATTTCCTTGAAATTTTCCCTTTCTAAACAAATTTATTCTTGGCGTTTTAATCCATCACTACTTTCAGATGAAAAATTCACAAATTATATTACCACTCGGTTAAAAGATTTCATGGAAATAAATGACAATGGTGAGGTGACAGACGCCACCCTCTGGGAAACGCTTAAAGTGGTTGTTCGTGGGTATACAATTTCTTATGAATCTGGTGTTAAAAAAAGAAAGGGAGGGGTGCTTTAAAGAGATTGAAAGCATCCTCCCCACCCTTGAAATGGCATATCAGGCTTCAAATTAACATTATGAAACTCAAATATGAGTATAACTATCTTGGGTGGTAAATAAGCTCCTCCTAAAACTGAAACAGAAACACTTTGAACTGGGAGATAAGCCTGAAAAGCTTCTAGTACGACAGCTTAAAGGTGTTCGGGTGTCGAGGTCTATTCATTGTATTAAATCAAAGACCGGTACATTATTAACCAACCCCAAAGTTATAAACGGTTGTTTTAAAGAATTTTATAATGAACTTTATAGTTCCAAATGTTCCCCCTCTCACTCTGATTTAAATGATTTTTTTTTTAAAAAATTTATTTCACATTGGACGAGATAAAATCTGCTGTTAAGTCATTTCCATCTGGTAAAAGCAGCAGGACCTGATTGTTTTGGTTGTGAATTTTATAAAAAGTTTTGTGATATTCTTGCCCCCCCTCTTTTACTTAGAATGACATTCACGTCAAAGGCGAACAAAGCCCTACCTAAAACATTAAAATGAGGCCAATATTATATTAATCTTAAAGAAAGAGAAAGACGAGACGGACCCAGCCAGTTACAGGCCCATTTCACTCCAGAACTTTGATAGGAAGGTAATTACTAAATTGCTGGCTTTCATCAATTACCCATCCTGATCAAACAGGGTTCATCCCGGGCAGATTTTCAGTTTTTAATTTAAGATGACTCCTTAACACCATTTATGCTGATCACAATAAAGCTAAAGGAGCAGCAATCTTTTCACTGGCTGGACAAAAAGCTTTTGATCAGGTGGAGTGGACCTGTTAAAAGTCATTAACTAGATTTGGGTTCGGTGACTCTTTTATAGCCTGGGTGAAATTGATATATGACAATCCAATGTGTTCTGTGTTAACAAATGGCGACAGGTCAACTCCATTTTCTCTACACTGTTCGGTTCAGCAGGGCTGCCCTTTATCACCAGCCCTTTGTGCAGCTGCACGTGAACCCCTCGCCCTAAGCATAAGAAATCATCCGAATATTGTCGGCCTGAAGCTGTTAGAGGAGTTGAATCTCTCGTCAGTTTGCACGCGGACGACATGATATTATACTTAGATAATTCAGAAAAATCAATTTCCCCTCTCCTGGACCTGATTATTTCTTTTGGTAGACTGTCAGGCTACACTATAAACTGGTCCAAGAGTGAATTTATGCCTCTTTCAGATGTTTTCTGAAAAATGTGCCTTTCAGAATAGTTAATGATCATATTAAATACCTTGGCCTAACTATACCTAAAAATCCTAAATTGGTATTTGAATTAAATTTTGGTAAGTTTATTTCAGACCTCAAGCGGCATGTAGAAAATTGGAAAATCCTACCTTTGTCTATGATTGGTCGAATAAACTCAATCAAGATGGTCTCCCTCCCCAGACTTTTTACCTCTGTCAAAACCTTCCTATATTTCTTATATCAGCTTTTTTCAAGGAATCGGATACAATTATTTTAGCTTATGTTTGGAACTATAAAAATCATCGGATTTCTAAATCCCACTTGCAAAAGCCTAAACTGGAAGGTGGGCTGGGCCTGCCATCGTTCATGCATTATTACTAGGCCGCCAATGTTAGATCACTAATGTTTTGGTTATGTGTCTGTGGATAATGTGGCGTTTGAGACCCCCTTGTGGCTGTGCATGGAATCTGACTCCGTCACTAACTCTTCTTTGCCCGCCCTGCTGTTCAATAAATTGGATGACTTGAAAATTCTGAAATGTTTAAGAGCTTTACAATAAGAAATTCGGTTAAAATTTTAAATCAGGTACGGGCATTTTTGCATTTACCAGAGACCTCTGCAGATACACCAATTTGTTATAACCATTCATTGTTACCCCCATGGTTGGATAAAACTTTCCATGCTTGGAGGGAGAGGGGTTTGGTATCCATTGGGGACGTGTATGTTGAGGGGAGTTTAGCGTCATTTAGTTTGCTTAGAGAAAAATTTGGTCTTCCTCATTCACATTTTTTTTCAATATCTACAAATCAGACATCATGGTCAATCCATACTTAATGAATCTGGTGCAGTTCTGGGGAAGCATGTCGTCTTTGATCTTATTAAGAACCCCCATCGCTCCAGGCACCTTGTCTCTAAATTTGTGAATATGTTTTGACAGTGTTTCCATTGCCTCTTCTGAGACTATCAGGATAGCTTGGGAGGAGGAGTTGGGAATTGAATTGTCTGGAGATATTTGGGACAGAAGTCTGTCAGCAGTTCAGGCTTGCTCGGTCAACAGTAGACACCAGCTGATCCAATATAATAAAGTGGTTCATTGCCTTCATTACTCAAAGCACCGACTGCACAAAATGTATCCTCCTACTTCACCACTGTGTGACAGATGTCAAACGTCAGTGGGTACATTGTCCTATGCTTTTTGGTTCTGTCCCTCGCTTTCTGACTTATGGGTGTTTGATTGGTATTCCACGGCTTATCAAATCACTCTTCCCCTGGATGCAACTCTCGCTATCTTCGGCTGTTTCCAACTTAGTCAACGTCTTCGCAAAGCTATACAACAGTCACTGATGTTGGGCATGACTGTTGCCAAAAGACTTATTTTGAGGGAGTGGAAAGACACTTCCCCTCCATCTTTTCGTCAGTGGTTGATGGACATGATGAACGTTATATAGATGGAAAGACTCAGGTTTATAAGAATCAACTCATTGCAAAAATTCTGATATTTGGGGTCCCTTTATTACTTACTTTGACAATTGCAAGGCCTAAAGGTTTGAGTCATGTCAATGTTAATTAATGGGCACCTATGGCCACCTGGCGACACAACAGTGAGACACTGGCAGATTTATTATATATACATGTAATATGTATGTGTGTATGTGCATATATATATATATATATATATATATACATATATATACATACATGTGTATTTTTTTCCTTTTTTGTGATTACTGGTTTTAGTATGTGTGTGTTTTTGTATGTCTGTGTGTTTATATATGAGCCTGTTAAAATGTGTAAATAAAATATTAAAAGATTTCAGTTTGTTTTTCCAATTGGGTTGAACAGGTTATAGGTCACATTAATGGTGGGAAAAGTTTTGAAATGATTTATCTTGGTCTCATTTTTTTTTACATCACAAAAACCTGGCATTTGAACAGGGGTGTGCAGACTTTTTATATCCACTGTAGATGTAAATATGCTCTGCATGTGAGATTCTCCTCACTGCAGGATCAGAAATCATATCCACACCTGACATGTCTACACAAGAAGAGGAACTTCACACTTGAAATGACTTCAGTTGACCTAAAAATCTAACTATCTTTATTGTAATTCTTGATTTAGAAAGTTGTACCATTCTGGGAACTACAACCACAAGAGCTGATGGGAAATAATGTCTAAATAAAAGCGTGTTCTCTTTAAGCAAACTGAAGATGAGTTAAATAGCCAGTTACTGTGCCAAAGTTGTTCTGTTGAGATTTTCTTGTATTGCAGTTTTTATGTCAGCACCATCAGTGTGAGCGCTGTTGTGGGGGGAGAATGAACTCAGAAGTGGCTGCTGGTTTCATCACTGAAGTCTGTTGAACCTCCTCTTAAAAGCTATTGATGCTACAATAGAAACACAAAGAAATAGTGTAACAATGTGGAAACATGTAATTCTTGAGTTGTAGGAAATGTATAAACTAAAAAAACATACAAAAAGTTGAAAAATATTAATTAAAAATTAGGGAAAAAAATGTGGAAACATTAATTCACATCCTGAGTTGAAGAAAATGCATCAAACAAAAATAAATACAGGTTGAAAAAATAGTTTTATGTATATTTTTCTAACTTTCTGTATCCTTATTTTTTTGTTTTATACAATTCCACATTTGTGAATTGTTTCCATACTTTTTATCTTTTTTTTTAAAAAATTATGTATGCTTTCATCTTTATTTTTTTTTATTTTTGAATTATACATTTTCTACAATCCAAGACTTGTGAATTATTCTTGTTTTCACATTTTTATACTTTATATTTGTTTGTGCTTATATTGTATATTTTCAACTTTCAGTATTAATATTTGCATTTATAATTATTACTTTATCCATCTTGGGGAAGGGGCGGTGGGTGATACCCCGCGGATGTACAGCTCATCACGTGTCTCTGTTGTGTACAATAATTGTTTTCACATCATTAACAGTTTCGCAGCATCACCTCCAAGTGTCGCCAACAGACCAATAACTGCAGAAACGTGCGTACGCCAGCCATGAAGCTGGAGTGGGGCTGCCATTTTTGTTTACGTCACAATGCATTCTGGGTAGTGACGTAGAATGGTTGCAGCCATTTTTTCTGTCTTATACAAGCCAAGAAGCGAAGCTACGAACTACTGCCATTTGTCAGTGAAAATGCCACATTGCGCGGCTTTTGGATGTAATTTCCAATCAAAGGGATAAAGAGAGCGGGGTAAGCCTCCATAGCTTTCCTAAAGAGGGAAAGTTGAGGAAAAAGTGGGGCGGCAGCGGCTCAGGAGGTAGAACAGGTAGTCTAATAACCTGATGGTTGGCGGTTCGAATCCCGCTCTCCCCAGATATCCTGCCGTTGTGTCCCTGGGCAAGACACTTCACCCGCATTGCCTCCAGTGCCCATAACACTGGGTATGAATGTGTAAAAATGTTTAAATGTTTGGTGGTGGCCGGAGAGGCCGTTGGCGCGGATTGGCCGCCATGTTTCCGTCACTCTTTGAGTGTCTATGATAAAGCGCTATATCGCTCAAATCACACGCTTGCGTGCACGCTTGAGAGTGCGCTTTGAGTGTCTATGGTAAAGCGCTATATAAATCTGATGCATTATTATTATTAAAAGTGGGAGGATGCGGTTGGAAGAGTCCAACTTCCCAAAGACCCGCAGCTGTGCTCTCATCACTTTAGCCCTGAGGATTTTGAGGATTTTCGTCGCCCCCAGCTCATGAAAGAGCTCACAGGTGCGTCTGGCTACAAACGACGGCTTAATGCAAACGGCATCAAAGCTTTGATGTGCTGTGATACAGGACAGATCTGTAAAGCAGGCATGCATCCTGTTACGCCACTTTAACAAGTGACTGAACAAGATCCATTTATAGCATCAGGTACCATGGACAGCAGGAGAAATGAAGTGGAGCTCTTTCCAACAGATGCTCTCCTTCTCCGTCGGCATTGGCGAACATTTGCCACAAAAACACCATCCAGCATGACCAGCTCTAGCTTCCTCACGGCTGCCATCTTCATTCTCAAGTCCATTTTCACTTTGTGTGTCTTCGTCATTGTCTTTATTGCCTTGGCTTCGCACTGGTTCGAACTGAAAAGGCTGAACAGAAGAAGAGCTCATCGCTGTTTACAGACCGCTGCTGATACCGGCCACAACCAATCTACGTCACTACCCAGAATGCATTGCGACTTAAACAAAAATGGTGATTTACATCGTAATAAAGTTTTTTAAAAATATATAAAACTGGGAATTATTTTCAAAAAAATTATATTACAGTTATGTTACTAACATCAAAATAAAGCATATAGAGCTAACATGCTTTTAACATTTGCTAGGACGTATGATGATCCTATGATCTCAGGCATTCATAGGACGGCCTGTGATGTCTGTATGATGTCCTATGATGACCCTATGAACTCAGGCATCTTAGGACTCACGATGCCATCATATAGATATGAAATCTATATGATGTCGTAGACATATACACAGGTGTCTTTGACTATGTGATCAACGGCAGGCATCACTCACGCTGATCCTATGATCTCAGGCATCATAGGACTCGTGATGCCGCCATATAGATATGTCTATATGACATCATATAGATATATGACAGGTGTCTGTGATCAACGGCAGGCATCACTCACGATCATAGGACTAGCTATGACCTGTGATGATCCTATGATCTCAGACATCATAGGACTCTTGATGCTGTCATATAGATATGATGTCTATATGATGTCACATAGATAAACAGGTGTCTTTGACTATGTGATCAACAGCAGGCATCACTCACAATCACAGGACTTGCTAGGACCTATGATGTTCCTATTATCTCAGACATCATAGGACTCGTGATGCTGTCATATACAGTAGACATGATGTCTATATGACGTCATAACAGGTGCCTGACTATGTGATCAACGGCAGGCATCACTCACGATGATGGTAAGATCTCAGGCATCATAGGACTCGCGATGCCGTCATATAGATCATATAGACAGGTGTCTTTGACTATGATCAGTGAGGACCTATGATGTTCCTATTATCGCAAACATCATAGAACTCATGATGTCTATATGACGTCATATAGATAAACAGGCGTCTGATCAACGGCAGATCACTCACGATGATCATATGATCTCAGGCATCATAGGACTTGTGATGCCGTCATATAGATATGATGTCTATATGACATCACATAGACAGGTGTCTGACTATGATCAGCGGCAGGCATCACTCACGATCATAGGACTAGCTATGACCTATGATGATCCTATGATCTCAGACATCATAGGACTCGTGATGCTGTCATACAGATATGATGTCTGTATGACGTCATATAGACAGGTGTCTTACTATGTGATCAACAGCAGGCATCACTCACGATGATCCTATCTCAGGCATCATAGGACTCGCGATGCCGTCATATAGATATGTCTATATGACGTCATATAGACACATATGACAGGTGTCTTTGACTATGTGATCAACAGCAGGCATCACTCACGATCATAGGACTTGTTATGACATCATCAGAGATCAAACGCAGGCATTACTCAAGTTCACTCATGATCATGGGACATCAAAGACCAAAGGTCAAAGGCAGGCATCACTCACGCTCATAGGAGTCGCTATGCCGTCATACCAGATCATAGGACTCACTATGACATCATCAACAATCAAAGGCAGTCATCACTCACGATCATAGGACCCTATGACATCAACAAAGACCATAGCACTTGCTATGACACCATCAAAGATCAAAGGCAGGCATCACTGAACGAGTGCAGACGTGCTTGCTTACACCTGCTTTCTATGGCAAACATCAAACGCAGCTTTCACCATGGTTACCATGGGGATGGTGAACATGGAGAACTGTGTGCTGCAGTGTGAGACCAAGGGAGTCATCGTGCGAACATCTCCCCGACTCACCATGAACATGTGCGACCTGTACGGCTCCAAGGGTGCAGTCGATGAGATTTACCCTGGCAGTGTCTGAAGTCTGGTCGGTAATGGCATCCATCACTGTAAGGACGGAATCCTCATCAAGGACTTTGCTAATGAGATAGACGTGATGCCCTCCATCACACTGGAGAACAATGGAGAACAATGTGACCATCACCACATTGACGCGCTGAACAAATGATGACGTCAAAGATCAAAGGCAGACATCACCATGGTTACTGTTGCCATGTTAACAGTGACTTTCTACGGGCATGCAGAAATGCTGGTTTACACCTGCTTTCTACGGCCATGCAGAAATACTTGCTTATATACTTGGTTTCTATGGGCATGCACGGGTATCCACTAGAAAAACAAATCTAAAGTGGATATAAAAAGTCTACATATCCCTGTTCAAATGCCAGGTTTTTGTGACAAAGAAAATGAGACCAAGATAAATCATTTCAAAACTTTTTCCACCATAACCTGTACAACCCAACTGAAACACAAACTGAAATCTTTTAAGGGGAAAAATAAAAAACAAAAAACTTACAATAACCTGGTTGCATAAATATGCACACCCTTAAACTAATACTTTGTTGCAGTACCTTTGGCTTTTACTACAGTACTCAGTCTTTTTGGGTAGGAGTATCAGCGTGGCACATCTTGATGTGGCAATATTTGCCCACTCTTCTTTGCAAAAATGCTCCAAATCTGTCAAAGATTGTGAGGGTATCTCCTGTGCACAGCCCTCTTCAGATCACCCCACAGATGTTGATCGGATTCAGGTCTGGTCTCTGGCTGGGCCATTCCAAAATGTTAATCTTCTTCTGGTGAAGCCATTCTTTTGTTGATTTGGATGTGTGCTTTGGATCATTGTCATGCTTAAAGATGGAAGTTCCTCTTCATCTTTCTAGCAGAAGCTCGAAGGTTTTGTGCCAACACTGACTGGTATTTGGAACCGTTCATAATTCCCTCCACCTTGACTAAGGCCCCAGTTCCAGCTTAAGAAAAACAATCCCAAAGCATGATGGTGCCACCGCCATGCTTCACTGTAGGTATGGGGTTCTTTTGGTGATAATCAGTGTTGTGTTTGTGCCAAACATACCTTTTGGAATTATGGCCAGAAAGTTCAACCTTGGTTTCATTGGACCATAACACATTTTCTCACATGCGTTTGGGAGATTTCAAATGTGCTTTTGCAAAATGTAGCCGGGCTTGGATGTTTTTCTTTGTAAAATAAAGCTTCCATCTTGCCACCCTAGATGGGAGATTGTTGTCACATGTACTAAACAGCCAGTACTTGCCAGAAATTTCTGCAGCTCCTTAAATATTGCTGGCGGCCTCTTGGCGGCCTCCCTGACCAGTTTTCTTCGCCTCTCTTCATCAATTTTGGAGGGACCTCCAGGTCTTGGTAATGTCATATTTTCTCCACTTGATGACTGTCTTCACTGTGTTCCATGGTATATTTAATGCCTTGGTAATTCTTTTGTACCCTTCTCCTGACTGATACTTTGAACAATGAGATCCATCTGATGCTCTGAAAGCTCTCTGTGGACCATGGCTTGTGCTGTAAGATGTGACTACAAAAATGTCAGGAAAAGCCTTCTTGAACAGCTGAACTTTATTTGGGGTTAATCAGAGGCACTTTAAATGATGGCAAGTGTGTGCTGACTCCCATTTAACATGAGTTTCAATGTGATTGTTTAATTCTGAACACAGCCACATCCCCAGTTATAACAGGGTGTGCATATTTAGGCAAACAGGTTATTGTAAGTTTTTTTTTTTTTTTTTTTTCCCTTAAAAGATTTCAGTTTGTTTCTCAATTGGGTTGTACAGGTTATAAGTGTTATCAGTAAGGGAAAATTTTTGAAATGATTTATCTTGGTCTCATTTTTTTACATCACAAAAATCTGGCATTTGAACATGTGTGTGAAGACTTTTTATATCCACTTGTACATTGTCCAAAGTCATATCTTATGCCCCCCCACACACACACACACACACAAAAACCCTTACATTGTCCTTCAGCTGATTGTGAAAATTTTCTCCTCCTTCAAATGCCAGGATCTAATTAGGCCCACCTACATCCCAACCACCAGGACACAGAAGTCTGCAAGCTGGCAAAGTTTAACAGCCAGTGTTTAGTCCTGATTATGGACTAAACACTGGCACCTGTTATAATGATGTCACAAAACTTGCCTTTTCACAAGCCGAGAAGCTTAATTTAACTTTCATAGCAGAAAAACAGACATGACACGTAAGTGTGATTTACCTCTTGATATGTCTTGTAAGTCATAAAAACCATGTTACAGACTTGTTAACAAGAAAAAAAATAACTTGATTTTTGGTTACTTAAAAAAAACCAAACTATACATTTCACATGTATTCCAGCAGATGTCACTAAGAGCTCATCTCCTCCCTCTGAAGGGGGCATATCTGTGCTTTGAAGTTGCACATTAACAAGATAATACAATGCAACACCACTTTTGTTTGATGAGAAAAGAACTGCATTTCTGTATTTGAAATAACTTGATTTTTAAGTTATCTATACAGGTAATTTTTGGAGTTGAAATTCAAAACATAACACCAACCTTTAAAATTTGTCCACCATCAGGATATCGACGCAGAATATCTTTCAGGTAGTCAATGAAGGGCGGCGCCGTGGCCCCAAAGGATGTCCTAAACCAACCAGCAGTACATGTTCATGAATTTAGAGCAATATTTCACCAACACATCACGAGCCCTCATTCAAATTACTTTGTGTGCAATTAAAAAAATATCAGTGTACGGTTTTAAGTCCATATCCACTATATTATCAGTGGTGTGTTATGAAGTCACACATATTAAAAAAGTTTTGACTTCTTATCCTTAAAAACAACATTTTGTCCCCCCTCATTGCTGTGGCAACAAAAGACAGTTACACATTTTAGATGGGCCTCTTTTGGGTTTATAATAACAGTAATAATAATAATGGATTGCATTCATATAGCGCTTTCTGTGACACCCAAAGATGCATTATAATGAGTTTATTATTCATTCACGCCACAGACAATGGTGGTGGTAAGCTACTTCTGTAGCCACAGTTGCCCTGGGGCAGACCGATGGAAACGTAGCTGCCAATCCGTGCCAACGGCCTCTCTGACCACCACTTAACATTTAAAATTGATATATGTCATAGTGCAATTAAAAAAACGTATTTTGGTGAAGGCATGTTAATGTAACATACTATATATTATTGCAGCTCAAAAAAAAAAATAAAAAAATCAGAATATCATGATTCAGTCATTTCACTCAAAGAGCTAAGTCAATTAAAATTTAAATCAAAAAAGGCTTGAAATAGTTCATTTTATGCATAATACAGGAAAATATGGAAGTTTAACTTTTTTACATTGAATTATATAAAAATATATTTTTCCACAATATTATGGAGATACACCAAGTATGCATTAATCTGATCTTGTAGAATTTATTTAGAAAAAAAAGGCAAGCATTATTGTAGGCAACAGTCATATTAAACGTAATTTTGCTTTTCTAAATAAATTAATTCTCCTACCTCATTTACTGCTTATCTGAATCATTTTAATGTTCTTGAAACTAGAAATGGAGTCAAAAACCAGGCATAGATTATCCCAGCAGTAGCAAGCTTCATTTAGCCACAAATGAAACTTGCTCTTTGATTATCCAGTTCATCAGCATTTTAATCAATCCACCGGTCAAAAGTTTTAGAACATCTCAATTTTTCCCAGTGTTTTACGGAAATTCACACAGTTCAAATCCAATGAATAGCTTGAAATGGTACAAAGTGCTCAAATGTCAGAGGTTAAAACAAAAAGTAAGGTTACCCAAAAATGAAAAATAATATACATTTCAAAAATACACAAAAAGGGCTTTTTCAGGGAACAAGAAATGGGTTAAAAACTTAAAGGTGTTCTGCACAGTGGCGAAAGTTGGTGGCACCAACTTTCAAGCCTTCAAAGTTGGTGCCACCGATTCCTGCAGGTGTCCCCAACTTTCCTTCATTACCAACAACACCCCCCCCCCCCCCCCGTGCATAAAAGTAGTGTTGGAACACACTGTATAAATTTCATTAACAACTGGAAAAACTGGAGATACTCAGACTGGATCACACAGGTTTAAACGGCACATTATTCACCATAGGGAAAAGCAGAAGTGACAAATGTAGAGAATGTGGAGTAAAAGAAAATGATGCGCACATCTTTATTACACCGTCACAAATACGGAAATGAAAGATAACGGAAAATGAAGTTCGAGAGGCCGGTAGGGAATGGGATTTAACTGGGATTCTGGGAACAGATGGAGAGACAATAAGAATCACAAGAAGGGCTCTTTTCTCTTTTTTAAATAACACAGGATTAAGTCAATAGAATTTAGGGGTCGGGCTCAGATGACATAATATTACACACTCTTGTACAGTAGGTGGCGGTATGCACCTTTCAGTTGTTTGCTATCCCCGCCAGTAACCGAGAGAAGAAGAAGAAGGAAAAAACTGGGGTGTTCTAAAACTTTTGACTGGTAGTGTAAATCAAATATTTCTTGAAGCAGAACAGAAGAACAATAGTCTAATTTTAAATCTGATAAAAGGAAAAGCTGATGAGGGAAAAAAAAAATTTTTTTGACTCAAGAGTAAAAAAAATATCTAGCAATAAAACTACATAGCAGAATACAATTTTGTGAAAAAATGTTACTAGAGTAGCCTACTTAAATATTACATCTCTCCGTGAAAGTGCGTGGGGAAAAAAAGTCAGAAGTGCCACTCACCGAGCTTTTTTCTTTGTATTCCGACTCATCCTTGCAGTTCGTATTGCTGTAGAGAATAGAAACATTTGAAATTGAAGACTAATTTACAACACATTATTAAAAATTGCTTTACATGCACACAGCCGCCAACACGCAACGATTAAAAGAACTCCCGTTTGGCTCCGGGCCACAAGTGCTTGTATTATCGCAGGCTGACAGCGCTCAGAAGCTTTGGCACCTGATCTCAGCCGTGACCAATCTGATAGCAATTAAATTTAAAAAAAAAAAAAAAGTCAAATCTGTTATGTCTGAAATTACCCTCACACCTGCCTACTAAAGTGACTCATACATTCATTTATTCATTTAAAAAGCTTTTCATTTTTGTCCTAATAATGCCCAAACACACTAGTAATAATAATAATAAAAAAACGCACAGTACCTCAGTCATGGTGCTGCTGGCTCCTCTCACCTCCACTGAAACACACTCGAGCTGCTTCTTCTTCTTCTTCTTCTCCTCTCGGTTACTGGCGGATAGCAGCCAACTGAAAGGCGCATATCAGTCTTCCGTATATAAAGGCTGCGGGTCTCCAATCTCAGTCGGTCACGCCATTTCCTGCTTTCATCTACCGAGAAACGAAACCCCAGATCTGGTCACAGTAACAAAACTTAACTTGGCGCGTCCCCCTTCACGTGTCGTTTTTCCGCCGCTCGCTAGATGTCGCTGCAGCCCGCTTTCGTCACACAACCAGACTGCCTGCGTGGAGAAACGGAGGCTGAGCTCGTGATGCTACAGCGGCCAGCATCCTCACTGTGTGCTTCTTGTTTAAATCCGCCTTAGTCGGGGTTTCCCCCGATAGCGAATCAGAACAAAGTAGTTAAATGTGCGCACTTATTCTGGAAAGAATGACATACGGTATGTAGGATTGTGTGCGGCGTGTGTAGCTTTGTGTGGTATGATACGAGGCCTGCATGAGAAAATGCGTTGAAAAAGGTTAGTGTGGTTTCGTTTCTCGTGGTTTTCGTGCCGGTGTTGCTCTTGTTTGGCCCTTGCTGAGATCAGCGTGAGATGATCCGGAGAGATTGCTGCATGCAGGAAGCGCTGCTCTTCATTCTAAATGCAGTACAGTTTGCTGGGTAGCATAATTAGGGCATCATCTAGAAAGCTTCCTGCAGCTGTGGCTCAAATCTGATTGGCCAGTTGGTGTATTAATGCCGTATCTTAAAGGGCTGCGGCTACAGGTACGGAAATCTGAAGAATTTATCAACAATTGAAGTACATTTCTCCTATTAATCCACAATTTGTTTCCATTTTTTAATTTAACTATTTTTATTACTTTTTTAACCTCACCCTCTCCCAAATCCTAAGGCTAACCTCTTAAAAGGCTCATTGACTGCACTTTTTACACATTTCACAACTCACTCATGTCTTAATGAAGTGCTTGTGACATATTTTGTTCACATTTTCTTTAATTTTTCTAATTATTGAAGCAAATTTGCTTTTTATTTTTCTTGGTTTTCTTCAAACGCTCTGATTTTTAGACTGTCACTTTATCAAATGTCCTTCAGCTATTCAGCTCTGCCCTCCCTCTTATGTCAGTTAGCCATTAGCTGAGTAGCTTCTAGCCAGCCACTTCCAGCTTGGATGAGCAGTGCTGGTTTAAGCTGGATTTCATGCTGCACCTCCGCTGTCCGTGTACGTGCAACCAGAAACCTTATGTGGTGAAATTTACATCATCGTCTCCACTCTGCTAGTGTACACAGGGCTGTACTGCAGACGATCGCATGCAGCCTAAATTTTATGACCGCGCGGCCTGCCCACGATCTGAACGCGTTGACAGAGCGTGCGCAAGACTGAATGTCCCACTCACAAGGTGGCACTACCAACACAGCATACAAAGACAAAGTAGACGAGGAAGACAGTGAGGGCACGGAAGATGAGAGCAAACATACATGAATCCTTTTGCAGCAGCAGCAGCTTGAGCAGAGAAGAGCACTGGAAAACGGTAATTCCTCATTTTCCTTGAAACAGCGCCATTGTTGTTGCTACAAAAAAAATGTGCGTCACTCTTGTGATAGCCGGTGAACAAACTGTCATGTTAGCGCATTTGCGTTACCCATGGGGCTGGGGCGAAACTACAAATAACAGTTGTGCACATGCGTCAACTGCTTGGCCTGGTAGACGAAAAAAGTGAGCATGTACAACGCCGTGTGCATGCTAGCCTCATCCAAAGCACACATGGACCAAAGCCGACCAGAGGGGAAATGCAGCATGAATAAGGCTGATCCGCAGTTGTTTGATACATCTCACTTCATCCCAGCCCACCCCCCAGCAACCCTGCCAGACGCCACATTAAATTGCCAGCACCACGCGCTCCACCAGTTGCCACAAACCGAGGCCGGTGGCCGAACCACAGGATCTCAAAGGGCAGTGTCTCTCTCTGCGATACTCTGCTCCTCTCCCACGGCCAACTGGGGGGGGGGGGGGGGGGTCTGCCCCGTCACAAAGCAGCTCCCCCACACTACCCATGAGAGTATGCCCGGAGGATGGTAGGGGAGTTGAGCCAGCAGCTCCAGGCAGCATCCCCGGTAACTGCCTGTGCTGTGATCCGGGTGTCGGGGCAGGCAGTTGCTGTGGCTCAGGGATGCTGCCTGGGGCTGCTGGCTCTCAGCTCCCTGTGACTGGCATGCCGGCTACCCAGCGCAAAACCACTGGGAAATGGGCTGGAGCAACGCTAGCCACGTTGTGGACCGTGGACTGGTGAAGCAGGTGGTAACAAGGATGTTAATTAGGGTGACTAAGATCTGAAGAAAATAATATAAGCCACATTCGGTTTGAGCTTCCCGTTACCAGTGTTAGCTTGGGGGCTAATGGCTCAGGGGCTAAAAGGCTGCCTTTAGCACCACTTCCATATACATGACAGACAGCTATGCGGGCCAGTGATGGAGCAGTGGGCTGGTCTCGAGGCCAGTGGTGGGTTGGCTTTTTCTAAACTTGACGGCTGCACGGTGGCGCAGTGGTTAGCACTGCGGCAGCACAGTTTACCCTTGGCCGGGGGATCGTGGGTTCGATCCCAGCCCCCGACCAACAGTGATCTGTGTGGAGTTTGCATGTTCTCCCCGTGTTGCGTGGGTTTACTCCGGGATTTCTCCGGTTTCCTCCCACATGCCAAAAACATGCATGTTAGGTTAATTGGCTGTTCTAAATTGTCCCTAGATATCTGTTCCCTATAGGCCCTTAGAATAGAGGGTTAGTATTAATGAAAGCGCTTTGAGTGGTCTTTGTGACTAGAAAAGCGCTATATAAGTGCAGGTTAGTTAGTTAGTTAACGATTTCCACAAAATAGTCAAAAAGATTTCTGGGAGAGAAAAACAAGATAAAGGCTGTGGGGTTTTTTTTTGTTGTTGTTGTTTTTTAAGAGAATTGACTGTTTTGAAAATTTTGGGATAATTAGTTGACCAGTAGACTCCTTTCAGACAGTTAAAACCGACAAATGCACCATTTTTCAGTCAATGAGCCCTTTAATTTTAATTCTGAATTCCATCTCATATCAAGTAAAATAGCGTGGGCATGGCAGCAAGAGCGGGAGGCCAACCACTGATCCTCCAATCAGAGGCTGACCACACTCTACACCTGCGCCACAGATGCAGCAAGCTTCAGCTGATTTGAAAAGGTTTTGTCGGACTGTGGAATCTTCCACAACTGTAGACACTTCATATAGGGATATGTCTTCTGAATCTGCAGACACTCCCTATAATCAGAGGGGGTATGTGTTGTCCGTCTCTCACGTTCTCTGCTATTAAACCTCTACAACATTTTCATTAATTTAATAAATTATTAAATTTTTATTAATTTATTTAATAAAAATCTGTATCAGCCCACAAAATAGGACTAAATATCGGGGCCTTGAAACAATTTAAATGGAAAAAGAAGCCATTTGTTCATCACAAACACAGGTGTCCCACAGGGTTGTGTTCTCAGCCCCATCCTCTACAGCCTCTTCACCCATGACTGTGTTGCCTCCCACAAGGACAGCATCATCCTAAAGTTTGCGGATGACACAGCAGTGATAGGACGCATCACTGGTGATGACGAAGCATCCTATAGGAGCCAGGTGGCCAACCTGGTGTCATGGTGTGAGGACAACAACCTCACCCTCAACACGGAGGAGACAAAGGAGATGATAGTGGACATGAGGAAAGGGAGGAGGAGACCCCATCGGCCGCTGTTCATCCAGAAGCTTGAGGTGGAGAGGGTGAGCAGCTTTAAATACCTGGGCATCCACATCAGCAAGGGCCTTAAGTGAACACACAACACCACAGAATTGGTTAAGAGAGCTCAACAGCAACTGTACTTTATGAGGAGGCTGAAGAAGTTTGGCATGTCTTCCAGGATCCTCAATAATTTCTACAGCTGGATCATCGAGAGCATCCTGACCAACTGCATCACTGCGTGGTACGGCAGCACCACAGCCCTGGACTGCAAATGCCTGCAGAGAGTGGTGAAGACAGTGGAGAAGATCATCAGGACTCCACTCCCCTCTCTGCAGAGTCCAAAAGAGAGCTGACGCCATCCTCCTGGACCCCACCCATTCCCAACACAGACTGTTCACACTTCTACCCTCAGGCCAGAGGTACAGAAGTGTGAAATGCAGGACAACCAGACTGAAGAACTCCTTCTTTTCCACTGCCGTCAGACTCCTGAACAAATAACTCCCAAAACTCTGTAGCACAGCTTTGCATATAGGACCTCACACACCGGCTGCTAAATTTGCACACTGCTCACCTGTACAGTAGATATAGTATCACCCGTCTGATGTTCATATCATTCCTGCTGCTACTTATCATGCACAGTCTACTGGTACTATCATTACAGAAATAATTTGTAATTATACACTGCTCGTTCCACAATGCTCATTTGCACACTGTACATAGGTTCATGCCATTTCAGGTTCACATCAGCTCTGATATCAATATACCTTTACACTATCACTTTAGGCATCCGGTGAATTTTCATTTTCATTCCTCTGCTGCTTAACTGTGTGTTGGTGTGTGTGTTATTAGCATTCATTAGTATTAGGATTGAGTTACTGTGTTAGTGTGTCATGACCTATTAGAATTGTTGTTTCTGTACCTTTTACCTTGGCATTCGTTCAGAGAGCAAAGCATGAATTTCATTGCTCAGGAAATGTAGCATTTCTTAACTGCACATGCTAATAAAGCCTTTGAATCTTGAGTCTTGTTCCTATGTTCTGTAGGGGAAAATCTTTGATTTACAGTAACCTGAAAGTTTATAAGAAAAGTCACATTTTGAGGAGAAAATATAATTATGAGATTAAACCTACAAATTTGCAGTTTTCTTGTAAATTTGCCACGTGTTAAAATTGACTAAATTTTTGGTCTGATGTGAAAGATGGAGTGATCATTTTGTTGGGATATGATGTGGTGTTTTTCCCCCTTTAGTAGGAGGGGAGCAAACACAATGCCAGACTGAATGAAAGTCCTTTATAGATTGAAAGAAAAGGAACTCCATTACAGTGGAGGGAGGGAGTGACCCCCCAGCCTTATTCCAAAAGGGATTAAATTAATTTTTTTCCTCAAATCTACACAGAATACCTCATAATGACAATGTGAAAAAAGGTTTTGGGTTTTTTTAGATTTTTGCAAATTTATTAAAAATAAAAAACCTAAGAAATCACATGTGCATAAGTATTCACAGCCTTTGCCATGAAGCTCAGAATTGAGCTCAGGTGCATTCTGTTTCCACTGATCATCCTTGAGATGTTTCTGCAGCTTAATTGGAGTCCACCTGTGGTAAATTCAGTTGATTGGACATGATTTGGAAAGGCACACACCTGTCTATATACGGTCCCACAGTTGACAGTGCATGTCAGAGCACAAACCAAGAATGAAATCAGAGGAATTGTCTGTAGACCTCTGAGACAGGATTGTCTCGAGGCACAAATCTGGGGAAGGGTGCAGCAAAATTTCTGCTGCTTTTAAGGTCCCAATGAGCACAGTGGCCTCAATCATCCATAAATGGAAGAAGTTCGGAACCACCGGGACTCTTCCTAGAGCTGGCTGGCCGTCTAAACTGAGCGATCGAGGGAGAAGGGCCTTAGTCAGGGAGGTGACCAAGAACCCAGTGGTCACTCTGTCAGAGCTCCAGCGTTGCTCTTTGAAGAGAAGAGAACCTTCCAGGAGGACAACCATCTCTGCAGCAATCCACCAATCGGGCCTGTATGGTAGAGTGGCCAGACAGAAGCCACTCCTTAGTAAAAGGCACATGGCAGCCCGTCTGGAGTTTGCCAAAAGGCACCTGAAGGACTCTCAGACCATGAGAAACAAAATTGTCTGGTCTGATGAGGAAAAAGATTGAACTCTTTGGCGTGAATGCCAGGCGTCATGTTTGGAGGAAACCAGACACCGTTCATAACTATGCAAATGTTGGTAGCAGCATCATGCTGTGGGGACGTTTTTCAGCAGCAGGAACTGGGAGACTAGTCAGGATAGAGGAAAAGATGAATGCAGCCATGTACAGAGACATCCTGGATGAAAACCTGCTCCAGAGTGCTCTTGACCTCAGACTGGGGTGACGGTTAATCTTTCAGCAGGATAACGACCTTAAGCACACGGCCAAGCTATCAAAGGAGTGGCTTCAGGACAACTCTGTAAATGTCCTTGAGTGGCCCAGCCTGAGCCCAGACTTGAATCCAATTGAACATCTCTGGAGAGATCTGAAAATGGCCGAGCACCGACGCTTCCCATCCAACCTGATGGAACTTGAGAGGTGCTGCAAAAAGGAATGGGCGAAACTGCTCAAAGATAGTTGTGCCAAGCTTGTGGCATCATATTCAAAAAGACTTGAGGCTGTAATTGCTGCCAAAGGTGCATCAACAAAGTATTGATCAAAGGGTGTGAATACTTAAGTACGTGTGATTTCTTAGTTTTTTTATTTTTAATAAATTTGCAAAAATTTCAAAAAACTTTTTTCACGTCGTCATTATGGGGTGTTGTGTGTAGAATTTTGAGGGGAAAAAAATGAATTTAATCCATTTTGGAATAAGGCTGTAACATAAAATGTGGAAAAAGTGGAGCGCTGTGATGACTTTATGGATGCGCTGTAGATCCGTTGAGACTGGACTTTGTGCTGTATGTCAGCAGTTTTCTCTTGTGCTCACTGCAGTCTACCTAAGTTGTGATGGGTTTTTCCTTTCAGATACCTGCTGTTTGTTCTTCTTTATTGGTCTTTTTGAAAATGCTTGAAAGAACAAATATTGCCACTTTTTTCTTGTAAATAATTCTTCCCCCTTAAATCTTAAGTTTAATCTCATAAGTTTGGCTGTTTCTGTCAAAGCCCAAGTTGAATCTTTTTCAAGATTCACAAATTTTTACAATCTGGGAGCAAACTCAGTAGAAAAGCTTTCTGACAGTACAGTTTACACTCATCTCTACTGCTTTGGCTTTAAGGCTCAAATAAGTAGTGGATTTTTTTTAGCTAAAAATGTTCAAAATGGCTCTATACACTGTGGAGATTGGCGACCTGTGCACTCGGAGTAGCCTGTCAAATAACATCATGCAGTGTTACAGCTGTAAAGGACTGTTTTTGACCCAAATTAGTGAATGAACAGGAGGTTGTGGGTCCACGCCCCAGCCAGGGTCATAGCAAAGACCATATAAAAGTGGTACTTTGTGCTCAGCATAACTGAATGGGGGGAAACTCACTACTTACAGTAGCTGTGTGGCCTAGGGCCACAGAAATGGAGATGGGTGCCACCCCTATACACCACACCTGTGGAAGTGAATAAACGTATAAAGGTGTGCAAAAAATTCATTAGAGATGGCAAAAAATGAAAGTAAAGTACATTTAAGATGTCCCCACTCTGCAACTTTTTAACAAGGTGTTTGTGGGTCTGTAAATCTCAGACATTTTTCAAACAGCAAAGCAAGAAAATGCTTTTGGCACTAAGGCATAAAGGCAGTGGTGGACATCCTGGGATGAGAATGTGTTGACTCCACAGCACATGTTACTCAGAAACTTTGTAATTGAGTTAACAGCACATTTTTCTTCAGATTCCTAAGCATAACGGCCCTTAGAAGAGTTTTTTTTTTTTAATATATTTGTTTTCTCTTTAGTTTTTCTGATCAGATTAGCCAACTGTGGCCTTGGAACTTTATTTTTACCATTGTATGCTCTAACATAAATATTCTGTTTGTTTTTCCCCTGCAGATGTTTCCATCTTCTGTCAGACAATGAAAACTCCTTGCCTCCGTCTGTGGTTGTAGATAGCAGCATGCTGGATAAGCCCGGTGATCAGGCGCAGCGATGCTGTTCAGACTGTGGGCGCACTTTTAACCTACAACAGCAGGATTCTGACCCCAATTCCACCAACCCCTCAGCTGCTCCTGAACAGCAGGGTAAACCTGACGGCTCTTCCAAATGCCCATCCTGCCAGGCAAACAGCAGCTCCTCCAATGGACGGAGACCTCAACGCCGTATCCAGCTGGATCCTCACAGCTGCAGCCTGTGCAACAAAACCTTCATCTCTTCCGCCCACCTGACCCTTCATCTCACCTCTCACAACAAGGAGCGGAAATTCAGATGTAGCACCTGTGGCAAATACTTCCATCAGTCCTCCCACCTAATGGCACACAAGACAATTCACAGTGGAGACAGGCCATTTAAGTGTCCAGACTGTGGGAGGAGCTTTGGCCGCGCTTCACATCTGAAGACCCATCATCGGCTCCACACGGGAGAGAAGCCTTTCAAGTGCACCTACTGTGATAAGTCGTTCACCCAGAAGGCTGGGCTCCTGGCACACGTTCGTCTGCACACCGGGGAGAAACCGTACAAGTGTGAGAAGTGTGGGGAAGGCTTTCGCTCTTTTGCGCTCCTGCTTTCACACAAGGCTCAAGAAGCCGCTGGACAGGCCAAAGAATCGTCCACACCTCCGCTCAGCCAGCCTCAGTCAACACAAAGTCACTCTGAGGATCTGAAGTGTGGCGTCTGCTGCCGCACTTTTGTACGATCATCATACATCCGGCTGCATATACGTCTCGACAAAGGCCTGCGACCATATCACTGCAGAGTGTGCAACAAGACCTTCGTCAAACTGGACACGTTTGTGAACCACTGTGAAAAACACTTGAGGCAGAAAAGGGAGAGAAACAAGCAGGCTGAAGGCAAAGTTGTTAAGCCTCCCATGTTTGTTCCTCTCTCTAGGGCCTCTTCTCCTGAGTCCTTACCCACTGAACCATCCCCCCAAGAGGTAAACACCTGCATCCGAGCAACAGCAAAGACTTAAACAGAGCCTGAGGATGGCTGCATACTGCTGGAGCACATGGTGTGGGGATAGAGGTGCTACAAAGAAAAAACCTCAAACTTTACCAACGGTTCAAATTCAAAAGTTAAATGTTTACAGCTACTGTAAAAAAATGGGACATTGACCTGAATTAAAAGTGAATAACTTTGAATTTACTGTTAGTTAATATACATCAACATGTTATTTATGTTATTTAAAATAGATGAAATTGTGATTAATTATCCTTATAAGGGCTATAATTTTGTTAAAAACACACGCCGGCGTCTCTAAAACCACCTCAGAAACAAATGTGTATTGCCCAAAATAGTATATTGTGGCTTTTTACACACAAAAAAACCCAACTTTGATTGCCTTAGAATTGCTTGGAGAGAGCTTTTACATCTTCCACCTACTTAGCTCCACCCATACTTCCGCCCACCATTAGCAGATGCTGCAAGGCCAGCCGTCCCCTCTCCTCTGACCAGAGAACATCGAAGACTGCCTTTGTGACAGAGATCATCCTGCGCAGTTCGCCCCACACGAGACACGAACCCGCGACCTCTCAGTCAACTACACAGTTCGAGCATGGGAGACACAGCACGATCGCGCTGAGCTAAAGGTCCGACCGATAGCTCAGCGCTACCGATACTGTATGAGGCTTTGGGAGGGAGGTTTACTAACGTTCTACGCCGAACAGTACTAGTTGGCATCCGTTACACTCTCCCCCTTAAACCTCACTCCCATCCGGGTCACGGCACCATTGTGACAGAGATCATCCTGCGCAGTTCGCCCCACACGGGACACGAACCCGCGACCTCTCAGTCAACTACACAGTTCGAGCATGGGAGACACAGCACGATCGCGCTGAGCTAAAGGTCCGACCGATAGCTCAGCGCTACGATACTGTATGAGGCTTTGGGAGGGAGGTTTACTAACGTTCTACGCCAAACAGTACTAGTTGGCATCCGTTACACCTTGCTAAACAATGGCTAGTCAAAACATCGGAGTGATTCAGCCGTACGTGTTTGAACCTGTGGCCGACTCACAAGAAGAAGAGGACATTACAGAAGGCTCCGAGAAGGCGGTTCCAACTTGACTATCTAGAGCAGAGGTGTCAAACTCAACTGCACAGGGGGCCAAAACTCAAAGCACACTTTAGGCTGCGGGCCGAACAGGATAAACATTTATTGGACACACTAAAACTAAACGTTTTTTGAACATAAATATGAATGAAAACAGACAGGAATATTATTCCAGAATAAATAAACTTAAACTTTATATCACTTAAAATACTTTGCTTTCCATAAAAATATCTCATCAAAATTATACAAGTTCCAACTATGAACGTGCTGCAAAAACCCCCTGAAAAAATTAAATAAAAATCTTGCTTTTCCGCAAAAGTAAAAATAACAAATCAAAACATTCAGTTTTCTTTGCCATTGTGCCATTTTATAAAAAAATAAACTTTAAATATCTTAAAATATTTTGCTCTCCATAAAAATATCTCCTGTCAAAATCATGCAAATTCAAAATATGAACATGGTCCAAAAAAACCTGGAAATATAGATAAAATTTGTGCTTTTCAGCAAAAGTTAAAATAAATCAAAACATTCAGTTTTCTTTGCTCTTATGCCGTTTTCTCAGAGCTGGATGCTTGGCATCTTTTCTTGGCAACAAGTTGGTTTAGGTTTGGTGTCAGGTTCTGTGTTGTGGAGATTCTCAGGATGGACTGCAGGTGTTCAACAGTGAGACGACTCCTGTGTGCCGCTTTGTTCATCTTCATCACTGAGAACAGCTTCTCACACAGATACAGCCGTGGACAAAATTGTTGGTACCCCACTGTTAATGAAAGAAAAACCCACAATGGTAACAAAAATAACTTGAATTTGACAAAAGTGGTAATAAATAAAAATTCTATGAAAATTAACCAATGAAAATCAGACAATGCTTTTGAATTGTGGTTCACATAATTACTTTAAAAAATAAACTCATGAAACAGGCCTGGACAAAAATGATGGTACCCCTAGAAAAGATTGAAAATAATGTGACCATAGGGACATGTTCAATCAAGATGTGTCCTCTAATTAACATCACAGGTGTCTACAAACTTGTAATCAGTCAGTCGGCCTATTTAAAGGGTGACAAGTAGTCACTGTGCTGTTTGGTGACATGGTGTGTACCACACCAAACATGGACCAGAGGAAGCAAAGGAGAGAGTTGTCTCAGGAGATTAGAAAGAAAATTATAGACAAGCATGTTAAAGGTAAAGGCTATAAGACCATCTCCAAGCAGCTTGATGTTCCTGTGACTACAGTTGCACATATTATTCAGAAATTTGAGATCCATGGGACTGTAGCCAACCTCCCTAGATGTGGCCGCAGGAGGAGACGGATAATATGAATGGTAACAAAAGAGCCCAGAACAACCTCTAAACACATTCATGGTGAACTCCAAGGTCAAGGTACATCAGTGTCAGATCGCACCATCCATCATTGTTTGAGCCAAAGTGGACTTCATGGGAGACGACCAAGGAGGACACCACTGTTGAAAACAAATCTCAAAAAGCCAGACTGGAATTTGCCAAACTGCATGTTGACAAGCCAAAGCTTCTGGGAGAATGTCCTATGGACAGACGAGACAAAACTGGAACTTTTTGGCAAGGCACATCAGCTCTATGTTCACAGACGCAAAAATGAAGCATACCAAGAAAAGAACACTGTCCCTTACTGTGAAACATGGAGGAGGTTCTGTTATGTTCTGGGGCTGCTTTGCTGCATCTGGCACAGGGTGTCTTGAATCTGTGCAGGGTACAATGAAATCTCAAGACTATCAAGGTATTCTAGAGAGAAATGTGCTGCCCAGTGTCAGACAGCTTGGTCTCAGTCGCAGGTCATGGGTCTTGCAACAGGATGATGACCCAAAACACACAGCTAAAAACACCCAAGAATGGCTAAGAACGAAACATTGGACTATTCTAAAGTGGCCTATGAGCCCTGATCTAAATCCTATTGAACATCTGTGGAAGGAGCTGAAACATGCCGTCTGGAGAAGGCACCCTTCAAACCTGAGACAACTGGAACAGTTTGCTCATGAGGAGTGGGCCAAAATACCTGCTGAGAGGTGCAGAAGTCTCATTGACAGTTACAGAAATCGTTTGATTGCAGTGATTGCCTCAAAAGGTTGTGCAACAAAATATTAAGTTAAGGGTACCATCATTTTTGTCCAGGCCTGTTTCATGAGTTTGTTTTTTAAAGTAATTCTGTTGAACCACAATTCAAAAGCATCGTCTGATTTTCATTGGTTAATTTTCATAGAATTTTTATTTATTACCACTTTTGTCAGATTCACGTTATTTCTGTGACCATTGTGGGTTTTTCTTTCATTAACAGAGGGGTACCAACAATTTTGTCCACGGCTGTATGTGCTACCAAACATGCACAAGGTTTGAGCCGCATGTAGATGGAGCTGAGGCATTGCTTCAGGAATGGAGTGAATAAACTGTGTGGGCCCTGCAGTGCCGTACTTTGCCATTAGTGTCCCATTACACTGCAGCTCCATCAGCTCCATCTGAATCTGTACAGGTGCAGTTTCCACGTCGACGGCAAATAGGTTGCGAAGCAGCTCGAAATTCCTTTTTTGTGCTTCAAAGTCTTCAAAGCGCTGTGAGAACTCAGTGCGAAGTGCGCTTAGTTTATCAGCAAAGTGCGCATTAGGGAACATTGTTACACCGACTTGGTTCAACATTACTTGGCAACAGGGAAAGTGAGGCAAGTTGCACTGGTGCATTTGCGTCTCCCATAAGAGCAGCTTCACTTGAAATGCCTTCACTGCATCATACATGTCAGTGATCATGCGGTCACGTCCCTGGAGCTGAAGGTTCAAGACGTTGAGATGAGTATGTCAGCCAGAAATGCCAACTCACATTTCCGCTTCTCATCCCGCAAAACTGTGGAGTCTTTTCCTTTACTGTCCATGAACTGACAGATTTCCATGCTGAGCTCAAAAACTCAATTATTAAGAACTTTTCCCCGACTCAGCCAACGCACCTCTGTAGGATAAGGAATGTCTGCAAACTCTGAATCCATTTCTCGCATAAAAGACTGAAATTGCCAGTGATTTAAATTTTTAGCTCGGATAAAGTTTACAATTTGCGTTACAGTACTCATTAAATGTTCAATTTTTAACACTTTACCACACAGTGTTTCCTGATGTATGATGCAGAGATACGCTGTCAACTCACCAGTACAGTTCTCCTCCTGCATCTTTACCCGCATCCTTCCCACTCGTCCACTTTTTTCACTGCACATCGCCGGTGCTCCATCTGTTGTAAGTCCAATAAGTTTGTCCCAGGGCAGTTTCATGTCGGTTACACTTTGACATACTGTGACGTATGCGAGGTTCACACAAGAAGAGGAGCAGATGGCTGCGACGAAACAGGCTTTATTGAAGACACCACAACGAACACAAACAGGAGGGGAGGTCATTCTCACAACACAGTAATAACACTAAACATACACGAAAATAACGTCTCTACTGGCAAGGCATGCTGGGAAAAAGCCCCAATGTTATACTGCCCCCCCCCCCCCCCGACTGGTTTCTGTCCCCAGAAAATGAGAGTCCAACTCAAAAGTCCAACACAAACCCGTCCAGGTGTCGGGGCGGCCTTCGATGCTGACGACCAGCACGTACAGGCCCGCCAGTGTCCATCTGTGTCTCGGTCGGAGTATCTGGTCGAGGTGAAGGCTCCGGTTCGACCACCAGCAGGGCGGATGGCTGGTACGGGGCGAGACGGTCACGGTGAAGTACCACGACCCGGTCCCTTTTCTTAAGCCTCAGCCTGTACACCACATCCGACAGTCTCTGCAGAACCACGCACGGTCCCAACCAATGGCTCGCCAACTTCAGTGATCGTCCTCTTTTCCTCTCAGGGCAGAAGACCCAGACTCGATCTCCCGGTGCAAAGTCCCTCCCCTGGCAGCGGGAGTCATACACTCGCTTCTGCAGACCCCCCGCCGCTGCCAGGGCCTCCCGAGCCAGTTCGTGCACCGTGTGGAGACGCTCCTTCAAACAAAACAAAAAAATAATCCAACCCTGGTTTGCCCTCCACCTCCGGCTCAGGGGGGTTGGGGGGGGGGGCGAATACCAAATCCACTGGTGTACGCAGCTCGTGTCCAAACATCAGCGCCGCAGGGATGCACCAGGTGGATTCCTGAGCTGCCGTCCGGTATGCCCACAGAACAAAAGGCAGATGCAGGTCCCAGTCTCGCTGTCGCTGATTTACTAGGACAGCAAGCTGGGTGGTGAGGGTCTGGTTGAATCGTTCGACCAGGCCGTCGCTCTGTGAATGCAGCGGGGTGGTCTGGGTCTTCCGGATGCCCAGCCGCTTGCAGACCTCTCCGAAGACCTCTGCCTCAAAGTTCCAACCCTGATCGCAATGCAGCTCCTCTGGTGCGCCAAACCGACAGAACATTTCGTCCACCAGCTTTGAGGCTGTCGTAGCAGCGCTCTGATCCGGGACTGCATACGCCTCTGGCCACTTGGTAAAATAATCCATTGTGACCAGCATGTAGCGGTTCCCCCAGTCCGTAGTCGGGCCCAGAATGTCCACTCCCACCCGCTCCATCGGTGCTCCCACCCGGTACTGCTGCAAGGGAGCATGGGATCGCTGAGTTGGCCCTTTCTGAGCTGTGCAGGTGTCGCAGCGGTGGACGTGGAGCTCCACGCCCAGGTGACATCCGGGTCAGTAGAACCGAGCTCAAAGACGCTGCAAAGTCTTTGTCACCCCGAAGTGGCCCACTCCTACCACCCCATGAACTAGCTGGAGTACGTTGGGCTGGAGTCGACGAGGAACCAGCAGCTGCCAGACGTGCCACTGCCGATACACCACGCCCTCGTGACAGTGGAGGTTGGCCCACTGGGAGTGTAGGGCCTTAGTCTCTGGGTCTAGCGGCGACACAACCTCCCAGGCGGGCCGCTGGCATGCGTCCGGCCACTGCCAAACCCGAGAAATGACCGGGTCTCTGTCCTGCTCGCTCTGCAGCTGCTGTGTGCCAAGGACCTCTGTGACGTCATCGCTGGGGGAGGCTGCCTGATCATCTGAGGAGGAGCTGTGCGTTGCTGCGTTATTTCTACTCGCGGCGGTCCGGAGAGCAGCGGCCCGTGGGACGGCTTGGTCTCGATCCTCAGCCTGCTGGCAGTGACGACAATCCTCTGCCTCACAGGGGCGCCGAGACGGCGCGTCAGCATTGGCATGGAGGCGGCCTGCCCGATGCACAATCTGAAAATCATAATCCTGCAGTGCCTCCAGCCAGCTTGCCAACTGTCCATCCGGTTCCTTAAAGTTCAACAACTAGGTCAGGGAAGCGTGATCCGTCCTGAGCTGGAGCCTCCCCCCGTACACATAAGGGCAGAAATGGCGCAGCCCCTGGATGACAGCCAACAGCTCTCTGCAAGTAACATAGTAATTCCTCTCGGCTCTGCTGAGAGTGCGGCTGAAAAAAAGCGACTGCCTGCTCTCCCTCCTGAGATAGCACCACCCCGATGCCCTGGTTGCTGGCGTCCATGTCCACGATGAAAGGGTGGTTCGGGTCGGGGTACTGTAGGATGGGGGCTCTGATGAGCGCTGCACGAAGTTGGGGAAAAAGCAGCAGCACAATTCTCGCTCCACTGAAATGCGCGTCCTTTCTGCGTCAGCTGATGCAGCGGGCTGGCGATGGTGGCGAAATCTTTCACAAACCTATAATAGGAGGCCAGTCCGAGAAAGCTCCGCAGTTCTCCCACATTCCGCGGCACTGGCCAGTCTCGCACCGCTGCCACCTTTTCTGGATCGGTGGCGACTCCCACTGCGCTGACGACGTGGCCCAGGAAGGTGGTCTCCCGCCGAAATAGGTGACACTTCCTCGGGTGCAACCGCAGTCCGGCCTGTCGGATGGCGTCTAGTACTTCTCGGAGATTGGACAGGGTGCTGTCAAAATCAGCTGCATGCACCAGTAGGCTGTCCACGTAAACAACGCAGCGACTCCGGGGCACGTGAGCCAGCACTCGCTCCATCAAGCGCTCAAAGGTGGCTGGGGCGTTGCAAAGTTCAAACGGCATCACTTTAAACTGATACAGTCCCTGCCCAATGGAGAAGGCTGTTTTTTGGCGGGCCTCAGGTGACAGCTCTACCTGCCAATAGCTGCTGTGTAGATCCAGCGAGCTGAACCAGCTGGAGCTGGCGATGTGGTCCAGCGCGTCATCGATGCGGAGCAAGGGGTAGGAGTCTTTACAGGTGACGTCATTCAGGCGCCGGTAATCCACGCAGAACGGCCACGACCCATCCTCCTTCCTGACCAGCACCACCGGCACCACCCAGGGGCTGCTGGAGGGCTCAATGATGTCTGCCTCCAGCATTTCTTGCACTTTTTATTCTGCTGCTGCCCGCCTTGAAAAGGGCAGCCGGCGTGGGCGGAGCCAAATCGGCCTGGTCTCACCGGTGTCGATCTCGTGCTGCACCAAGCCAGTCCTGTTGCATTCCTTGTCCTTCGCAGCGAAGACACCCATATAGTAGTCCAACAACTCCCACAGCTGGCGTCTCTGTCCCGGCTCCAGCCCGCTGCAGCTCTGCTGGAATAATTCCTCGACCGCCTGCTGCGTCTCTGCCGACACGTTGACCCCTCCCCTTGCTGTTCCTGTGTGTGCTCGTGCTGGTGGCGCCGTTGTGTCCAGTCCTCGTGGTGGCCCGCCTGGTCCAGTCCGTCCTGGCAGTCCCTCGATCGTGCAGGCCTCCGTGTTCCTTCTCTGGGTTCCGCTGCGGAGCGTGATGGTCCGGGTTCCCAGCTGGAGGGACAGTCTGGCGGTGTCGATCTTGGCGGTGTCGATCTTGGCGTTCCACGCTGCGAGCAGGTCGAGTCCAATAATACAGGGGTCTTGGATGTCAGCCAGCCAGAACGGGTGTTTTATGTTCTGACTGGCCACCCCCACCACGAGAACTCTCTGCCCCCCCAATCTGGTGTGCTCACTGGTAGCTGTGGTGATGTGGCGCTCGGTGGGTTCTCACCCCTGTGGTGTCGTCTCATCTGTGCCTGGCAGCACACCGGGTCGGACCAAGGAGATGGTAGAGCCAGTGTCAATCAGAGCCCTGATCGACGTCTTCTCCAGGCTGCATTGTAAATACATCCCTGGCAAGTGTCCAATTCGGCCCAGGCGCGGCACCAGCTCGTCGGAGGAAAACATCTGTGGGAGGCGGCCTGTCCCCGTCCATGCCACCTTGCTCTAGTTTAACGTTGGCGGCGGGCCAGTTGCATCACCGCGGCCGTCTTCTCCGTGGACGCGCTGCCGTGGTCTGCCGTAACTCCTCCTCCTCCCCCTCGCTCTCAGCCGTGGCCTGGAAGGCTCTTTGTCTTGGCTCGGCTGTATGATTCATCAGCGGCTCCACCCGCTCTGCTTCTGCCACCGCAGTCTCCCAGTTGCTCGCGGCGTTAATCCGGACATGGTTCTGGAGCTGGGCCGGGCAGAGACCTTGGATGAAGTTCCGGAGGGCGAGCTTCTCCACTACCTCCGGTTCGAAGTCCGGGAAGCTGCGCCATGTTAGCAGCCGTATGTCCGCCGCATAGGCTCCTAGTCTCTCCTGGCTGCCTCGACGGCGGTTGGCCAGCTGTTCCTGGGCGTGCTCAGCATCGGCCGTTCTCCCAGATAGTCTCCGGAGCGCTCCTTGTAGCGCTGGCCAGCTGTGGCGCTCCTCGGGTCGGAGGTCAGACAGCGTGCAGAGGGCTCTCCCTTCCAAGGCCAGCGTGACCTGCACAGCAGTTTCTTCTGATGGCCAGCCGTTCAGCAAGGCAGCCAGCTCAACCTGGACCAGGTAGTCGTCCAGCAGGGTCTCGCCATTGAAGCGGGGAATCTTGGACTGCTGCCGGATGGATGGGAGGGTCGCCTCCCGGTCGATCGCCGCCCCTGGTCGCAGTGGAATCGCCGGCCCATCCTGCCCTGAAAAGGGCGGGGAGCGGAGCTGGTTTGCTCTGCTCAGCCCACCCTGCCTTGAAAAAGGCAGAAGGTGGGATATGCTGGTCCCGTCGGGTCCGCTGCTTCGTTCTTCCCGGCGAGCGGCTCCGGGGGTCGGTGTCTCAGCTCCGTCGTTTGTCACCAGCTGAGCGATGAGTTGCTCCAGCTGCTGGATCTCCGTTCTGATCCTGGCTTCCATCTGTTCCATGGATCCACTTCTGACACCAGTGTGACGTATGCGAGGTTCACACAAGAAGAGGAGCAGATGGCTGCGACGAAACAGACTTTATTGAAGACACACAACGAACACAGACAGGAGGGGAGGTCATTCTCACTGACCTCTGTTTATATCAGGGTTACACAACACATAGTCACTCCTGCTCTAATTCTACCTATAACACTGCTGTGTCATTATAATGCAGTTATAATGACACAGCAGTATAATAACACAGTAATAACACTAAACATACACGAAAATAACGTCTCTACTGGCAAGGCATGCTGGGAAAAAGCCCCAATGTTACAATGCGCTTTCAAAAATGTCTTTTCCTGTCGTCTCGTGCATCGATTTAATGTCCAATATTTCCTCTGTAACGCACAAATTGGAGTCCACTCCACGGATGAAGATGGCCAGCTGTGCAGTGTCCGTCGTGTCAGTACTTTCATCCACAGCAAGAGAGTATGCAATAAAGTCTTTGCTTCTTTCAATCAACTGTGTTAAATCAGTGGCCATCTCACAAACCCCATCAGCAACTGTATTTCTACTCAGGCTTACATTTGCCAACATCTGCTTTTTGTCTGGGCACAAGACGTTGTACACCTTCATCATGCAGCTCTTCAGAAACTCTCCCTCGGTAAATGGCCGGCCTGATTTGGCTCTCTTCTGCCACAATAAAACTTGCTTTCACAGCAGCTTCACTTTGTGATTTCGCTCTGGTGAAAAACGTCTGCTGAGATGTCAGATTCTTCTTTAACTCTTGTACTTTCTGTAGCTTCTGCTCAGCATTCAGGTTTTTTAGCTTTTCCTGATGTTTTGTCTCATAGTGCCGTCTTAGATTAAATTCCTTAATTACAGCCACATTAGCGCCACAAATAAAGCACACGGGTTTACTGGCAATGTCAAACATATACTCAGCTTCCCATCAGTTTTGAAAGGCTCCGTTTTCAGAATCAGCTTTTTTTTTCGCCATCGTTGGGGCTAGCTTTGACTTTACAATAGGGTTGTATTACAACAACAGACGCTTGACTTGATTGATGTAGGAATGTTCCCGGGTAACCTATCGTTTGGCAAGGCAGCTGTTGCGCTGCATTATGGGATCTGTAGTTTGTGTGTAATCAGCGCTTCACATCCCTGGGCCATTAATAACAATAATAGATCTATATAAAATGATCTCGCGGGCCTTGAGTTTGACACATATGATCTAGAGGAAGTTAAAGTCATAACAAGGTTTCCGTAGGTGAACCTGTGGAAGGAGGCCCCAGGCTGGTGGAGTGGGGCACCTCCAGGACCCCGCACGTGCAGGCGTGGCAGCCGGTGGGCTCTTGTCTCAGAGCTGACTGTGCCCCGCATGCGCTACGGGGGTTCCAGAATACGGCAGCCCCAGTGGTGGAAAACTATGGGTGGCTGCGGTCGGTTTTGCACCATCCCTGTGAAGAACACCGAGACCGTGAGCCTCCGTCTGCAGAGTCACGTCGGCTCCTCCCTCTTCCCCTGGAGGAGTGAACTCAGGTGTTTAACCATGCCCAGCACTTAGCATGATTGGTTAATGTTATAACCAATCAGGCTCAGCACAAATACTTGCGTAGCTAGAAACGCTCTGTCCAAAGTAGTCTTTTTTGGGGGGAGGGGGGCTTAACTTAACATTCACAGCAGAAAAACAGACTTCAGACTTTCAAATGATTTTGCTCTTTATTTCTTGCAAGTCAAAAAAAAAAAAAACACTTGAGACACATTAACAAAAAAACAGGATTTTTGGTGGAGTGTCACTTTAAGGTATCAATGCCAATGTAGTACATTGTTCTGAATTTTCAGTGTAAAAAAGTGCTAAATCTAAAACCGCTGCTGTTAATGGCTAAGATGATGATGAGTTGTTAAAACTGTGCAATCCTTTTGGCATGGTATTTAAATGCTTATTGTATGAAGTGATGCATACTATAAAATAAAGCTCTGGGTGTTACTATAAAACATGTGGTAGAGCAATCAAGACATTCAACACAACACTGAGCTACGTGACCCAACTGTCTCACTGAGTCCAGGTTTAGAGTTTTTCTGTAGAACTGCTTGTGGTGTGCCCCATCACCCACAAATGTGACCTCTTTTGGCCTTTACAGTCATTTTCACTTTGCAAATTACACCTTATTCCTCCTAGATCAGTTGCACGGTGAATGCTTTAGCTTGGTTTTCTGTGGCTCTCTGCTTAATGCCGAGTCGTAGTGTCACCTCCACATGGGGAAACTCTTTGTCCCACCCTAAGGAGAGAGAAAAGAGCACAAATAACTATGTGTACACTAGTTTAAATTTTGGTAATGGTTTTTTGGAACACTGGGGAGTTAAATCAACTTAGCTGCTTAAAGAGTATAAGATGAAATAAAGATGTTTGCCTCATGGTTTTCAGTATCATCTGTGCTGCCCTTAATGCTCCAGTGCAGGGTAATGGTCATGTGGCGTCTCCAGATGGGGTTTCTGAGCAGGACAATATTTCCACTAATGAAGTCTCCAGCATTCACTCTCACCGGCCTGTCTAGCATGAACAGAGTCTGCTTCCAGTGTGTTGGCCTGATGAGAAAAATTATCAAGTTAATATTCTTACAGTATGTGCCTGATTAACAATGATGATTCCCCCCCCCCCCCAAAGTTTACTCAGAGTTAGGGCCGGTGTTGAGCTCCACTGTTGCGCCCCCTGGCTCCAGGCTTTCAAAATGAACAGTGAACCAAGCGGTGAAACCATGGAAAATTCCAGACTTCTCCACACAAAAATGAAACTGGCCCTTCATTTCCTTCGAAATGAAACAAGGCTCTGTAGGTAACACAATTCTGTTTACTAAAATTACAGCAGTTTGTGATAATGGAAACGCCACAGTACCTCAAGGTTGCTCACTTGCAGTGAATGCATATCCAAACAAATAACGTCACAGGGAGGGGAAAGGCAGTCACTGGGCTCAATCAGGTGGCTGAACTTAGGCTTGGTGAAAAACTCCTTCTGTGCCAGAGGCCTGTGGGAATGAGACGTGGAAATGACACAACATTGTAGTTTAGATGAATGTTGTAAAACCTCAAAAACAACATTTAAAAAAGTAAAGCTGTTTAAAAACATTTACCACCGGGGTGGTGATTTTTCTTTGGATCCAAGAAAAAAAAACATGACTAAATAATACTCGGAACATGAAAATTTCTTCATATGTTGGGGTGTGGTGGGGATCCTGCTGCTTTTTTCTTAACAATTTTATCTTTTTTTACAATTGAGCAATTTATTATGGCCACAGAATTGTCAATTTAGTCTTGCTGAACCTGTGATCCATAATATTAAAAAGACTGGAGTTTCTGCTCAGTTGTCACACTGCTTAAAGACGTTTTGAACCAATGAGGATCATACTTTGTATTTTATGTTAGTATATATATATTAAAAATACAGTTTACATCTCATGTACATTTCTGGTTTTTATACCAATAAAATGCTGCTGATGTCAAAGCAAAAAAGGAGACCAATTTTATAAAATTTGGTATGTTTTTGAGGGTGCCGTTGTGCTTCCAGCAATAACACCAGGACAGCAGCATAATTAAAACTATTTCCTGGTTACAAGCACCTGAATGTTGAAGAAAAACTTGCATTTAGCATCTTAAAGCATAATATTAGTCACCCACAGCAGAGCAAATGCCATCCATAAAGCCAAGGACTTTCAATAATATCCTGATTTGAAAGATAACTGTTCGAAGCTGGTTTCACTAAACCTGGTGTATTTTTGTCTCTCATATTCAGAAATAAACACAAATCACTAGATGTGTAGTCATCAGTCTCTACTGTATATTAAATTCTATTGCCTGTATATTGAATTTTAAAAGTTGTGGCTCAGGAGAAAGAAGGGGGCATCTCCTAACTGGAAAGTCAACAATATGATCCATCCCTTCACCACTCTGCATCTTGGCTTGCAGTGAAAAGTGCTTTGAATGAACTGAACATTAGATCCTGAACACGATCAAAGTAGCTTTAAGTGTCAGGAATGCAAAGATACAATAAGTTGAAAATCTTGCATTAGAAAGACATGAATAGTTGAAGCACATTTATTTAACGTGATTTCACTAGCTGTCTGTCGGCTTTAGAGCTGACGTGAAGGATGTATCACCATTTTTAAATCATCATACATCAAAGGACTAATGAAGACGTTGGAACCACAGATGTCTAGTGCCGTGGCTAGAACAGGGGTGTCCAATCATGTGCCATGGAGGGCCACGACCCTGCAGGTTTTCTCTTCTACCCAGTCTCTTCAGCAGGTGTTTTCACTGATCAGCAATCAGTGGCAAGAAATTCAGTGAAATCTGCTGTTGAAGACAATGGTTGGAGGTAAAGCCTGCAGTGTCTTGGCCCTCCATGGCACATGATTGGACACCCCTGGGCTAGAAGTTACAGAGAAGAGCTCCAAAAACCTGACCAAGATGCTAGCTAAGCTAGCTCCACTGTAGCCATGTGAGCTCCGAGTCTCAGTTGCAAACTTCCTGTTCTTCTTCAGGAGTAAGTTTTTAATCAGGTCTATTAAGTAATGATGTGATAACCTCATGTAAGAGAACATCAGATCCAAACAAGGTATTTCACGCAGATGTGCAATCCTAGTTTCTGTGAGGGAGGAGAACCACTTTGGGTGGTTTGACTTTGCAGACCATATAATGTCACAAAAAGCCTACATAGCCCAAGTAAATCCACTCGGATTACTCCTGGTAATCAAACCCAGAATCGCTGCAGGGCAGCATGTTCAGTACATCTGCTCTACCACTAGGTCACCCAGGATGCCCCTCTCTACATCTATGACCCTAGGCTGCAGAGCTACTGTAATTAGAGGGAGCTACAGTAGTCAGTCTTCTAGAAACTGTGCATTAAACTCCCTTCCTCATTCTATTTATGCTGAGCACCAAACTAGAAGACAGAGAGAACCATTTTTATATGGTCCTCAGTATGGCCTAGTCAGGGCTTCAAACCTCCTGGCTGTAGGGGCAGATCCTCTTGCACTAGACCACCACTCCTTTTGGTGTGTTAAGCTGTTCTTTAAATTGAATCTAGCTGTAGTATCTGATACTTTGACTGTAAAAACAGAGCATGTGTCATTTGAGTTAGCAATATACAATATATTTAAAAGTGGAAGAAGGTTGAACAAATATAAGGCACAGTCGACTCTTGGCTACTGACTAATAGCTCTTACTGAAGAGGGGTGAAGTCAAGCCCATAGGGTCGCTCCCAGAAAGCCATATTTTCTGCATAATAGCTGTCAGCCTGACATGGCACCAGGGTGAGTACTGCAGAGGAAGGCCACATCATACCTCCGTCTCTGAGACAGCGGTCGCGGGCCAGCAGAATTGATTCCACCATGAACTCAAACTAGAGCAAAGACAAATGTAATGTGATATATTCCAACCTGATGGGGTTAAAACTAGAAAAAAAAAAATTGCAAGAATTTACTTATATTGTCGGCAACAGGATTGTAAGTGTCATTATTACCAGGAGGCAGTTGCCCATCCACTCAGACACCAGGACATCCACCTGCTCTGGCAGCTCGATGTCCTCAGCTCTGCCCTGGAGCACCACGACCACTTCGTCATAGCCGTTCTGCTTCACCAGTTGTCTGGTGTAGTCTACCATGGAGCTCGCCTCTACGGCATACACCTACGTACAATACCAGGGAGAACTTTGCACACTGAACACGCCATGCTGTTCATACAATGTGTCCAGCAGATGGGAGTATAGGTACATCCAATAAAGTGGGTAATTGTGCATGTAATTGAACATTTACAGCCTACTTTTTAGGAGAATGTGAAATAGTAAAGATGTGAAATTTCTTTTCTGATCCAATAAAAACCTACATGGGTCACTAATTGATTTTCATTTAGAACCACTGATGTGTCCTTGGGAAGGGCACTGGATCACAGTGATGTATAAAGTACTTAAATACATAGAATGAATACACTGTGTGAATGTCTGAGTGGTCAATTTGACGACAACAACACAATAAAAAACATTAAATATAATTATTTGAAACAGTAATTAAAACAGAATGAAGTAAACAAGATCCTCACAGTGTTGGTAAGTTATCTGTCTGCCAAGTGTATCCTAAAAAAAACAAAAACAAACTAATAATAACGTGTGTGTGACTAATTTTTCCATCAGCCATACTACAATCATTACCACTGAGGGTTGTGCCAGCTGAGCACAGAACAGACTGATGATGCCGGTCCCGCAGCCGAGATCCATCACCACTTTATTTCTCAGGGGAGCACTGTTGCTGAGAATCACCTGCCGGTATGTCTCAGTGCGGCTTCTGTCTGACAACATCTCCAGGTGAAGCCTCTGTTGCAGGGGACACAATAAAGTGAAGTACAATACGAGATGTGTGAGGTAGGCTGGGGAATAATTAACCGTTATATCAACCACAGTATATTGACAAGAGTTTGAACAATGTTTCTGTTTCAGTAAACAACAGGATCAATAACCATTATTTGAATTCAACTGGCGATCTGTCCAAGGTATACCCTGCCTCTCGCCCAAAGATGCTGGGATAGGCTCCAGCGCTCCCTGCGACTCGAAAAGGATTAAGAGGAAGAAGATAGATGGATGGATAGATAATTTTACAGTAAGAATTTTGATCAAATTTGACTGCTTTATGATTAGTTGAATATGTGTATATACCCATATATTGTCCACAATGGGTATGTTATTGCTCTATTGTATGCTCATGTATAATTCTGTCATTTGTGATTTCTTAGACGCATCTTAATTTAATGTAGACTGTACTTTCTTAAAGTGGCACTTCACCAAAAATCAAGTTTGTTTTTTTTTTCCCTGTTAACATGTCTGTAACTTGTTTTTTGTGACTTACAAGACAAAGAGTAAAATCGGTTGTAAGTCCCAAGTCTGTGTTTTTCTGTTGTGAACGTTCAGTTAAGCTCCTCCCCTTGAAAAAAGGAGAGTTTAAACGTTGCGTTTTTAGTTACATCACTATAACTGGTCTGTAGTATTGAGCCACTCAGGACTAAAAACGGTCTCTGACCTAGAGGGAAGAGGGCAGGAACTAAAGACTGAAATTAGCCTCCAGGGGCACTTAGCATTTTTTGACAGCTGCTTTGAAAACTTGACCCAAATTAACTTGGGTTTTACTATTAAGCTGCTTTTAAGGACCAATGCGATTTCAGTCATTATTCTGTATACTGTGCATACAACTGAGCATATCCTTCAACCTGCAAGTCTTTTTATCATAAGATTTATTCTGTTTAATGCAGCGCTAGCCACATTAAACTTTGATGTGCCTGGTAACGGTACACTACTAAAGGTACGATTTTATGTACAGTAAATGTCAAAGCCTTGTGTCAAACAGTCAAATAATTCACAAATATCCAAGTAAGCCTCAATATATTTACATGTTACACGTGTTGATTTGTTTGTTCAGACTTTTTTGGAGACATGCTGCTGCATGTTAAAGACAGCAGAAGAAAAGAGATGGAATTAGATGTGATGTTTTGCCCCCAGGCAGTGCAGCAAAATGATGCACTTTTGGAGTGTGTTGAGATTGTGCAGAGATGATCGTGAACAGAATGACTGTGCACAGAATGAATGCATCGTGTTGCTGGGCAGCTGGAACAGAAGTTTTGGATATTATAGGTGTGCAAGCACCAGTGGGGACTGAGGTACGTTCGCTGTGCCACTTTGCTGTGGTGTTTGTGTGCTCCGCAAATGTCGAGCTATTGTTTGGAAACTCCAGTCATGGCAGCATTGTAATTACAGTGGGGCAAAAAAGTATTTAGTCAGCCACCAGTTGTGCACGTTCTCCCACTTAAAAGATGAGAGAGGTCTCCAATTTTCATCAAAGGTATACCTCAACTGTGAGAGACAAAATGAGAAGAAAAAAAATCCAGAAAATCACATTGTCTGATTTTTAAAGAATTTATTTGCAAATTATGGTGGAAAATAAGTATTTGGTCACCTACAAACAAGCAAGATTTCTGGCTCTCACAGACCTGTAACTTCTTCTTTAAGAGGCTCCTCTGTCCTCCACTCAATACCTGTATTGATGGCACCTGTTTGAACTCGTTATCAGTATAAAAAAAGACACCTGTCCACAACCTCAAACAGTCAGACTCCAAACTCCACTATGGCCAAGACCAAAGAGCTGTCAAAGGACACCAGAAACAAAATTGTAGACCTGCACCAGGCTGGGAAGACTGAATCTGCAATAGGTAAGCAGCTTGGTGTGAAGAAATCAACTGTGGGAGCAATTATTAGAAAATGGAAGACATACAAGACCACTGATAATCTCCCTCCATCTGGGGCTCCACGCAAGATCTCACCCCGTGGAGTCAAAATGATCACGAGAACGGTGAGAAAAAATCCCAGAACCACATGGGGGGACCTAGTGAATGACCTGCAGAGAGCTGGAACCAAAGTAACAAAGGCTACCATCAGCAACACACTACGCCGCCAGGGATTCAAATCCTGCAGTGCCAGACACGTCCCCCTGCTTAAGCCAGTACATGTCCAGGCCCGTCTGAAGTTTGCTAAAGAGCATTTGGATGATCCAGAAGGGGATTGGGAGAATGTCATATGGTCAGATGAAACCAAAATAGAACTTTTTGGTAAAAACTCAACTTGTCGTGTTTGGAGGAGAAAGAATGCTGAGTTGCATCCAAAGAACACCATACCTACTGTGAAGCATGGGGGTGGAAACATTATGCTTTGGGGCTGTTTTTCTGCAAAGGGACCAGGACGACTGATCCGTGTAAAGGAAAGAATGAATGGGGCCATGTATCGTGAGATTTTGAGTGAAAACCTCCTTCCATCAGCAAGGGAATTGAAGGTGAAACGTGGCTGGGTCTTTCAGCATGACAATGATCCCAAACACACCACCCGAGCAACGAAGGAGTGGCTTCGTAAGAAGCATTTCAAGGTCCTGGAGTGGCCTAGCCAGTCTCCACATCTGAACCCCATAGAAAATCTTTGGAGGGAGTTGAAAGTCCGTGTTACCCTGCAACAGCCCAAAACATCACTGCTCTAGAGGAGATCTGCATGGAGGAATGGGCCAAAATACCAGCAACAGTGTGTGAAAACCTTGTGAAGACTTACAGAAAACGTTTGACCTCTGTCATTGCCAACAAAGGGTATATAACAAAGTATTGAGATGAACTTTTGTTATTGACCAAATACTTATTTTCCACCGTAATTTGCAAATAAATTCTTTAAAAATCAGACAATGTGATTTTCTGGAGTTTTTTTTCCTCATTTTGTCTCTCATAGTTGAGGTATACCTATGATGAAAACTGGAGACCTCTCTCATCTTAAGTGGGAGAACTTGCACAATTGGTGGCTGACTAAATACTTTTTTGCCCCACTGTATTTATTTACAACACTAGTACATACCCGTGCATACCCGTCCATGCCTGTAGAAACCAAGTATAAGCAAGTATTTCTGCATGCCTGTTGCTGAAGGATCTCTTCCTGTCTGAGACGGCTGTGTTGTTCACAGTCATGCCTGCGGCGTACTGCTCGAACCTGAGGTGTTTCATCTTCACAGTGTGGAGAGCGTGAAATGAAGAGGCTGAATTTATTTTTCAATTCCGATTTATTGATCATCTCACATCTCCAACCATCTCTCAAACAGGAAAAGAGAACGAACTACTCCAATCCCCCACTTTTATACCTGGGACATCAAAGTACAGAATCACATTGTCATTAAACCCCCCCATCGACAATACCTCTCCCCCAGGCCTCTTCTTCCTCCACCTGACCCCAGGAGGTCAGGAAGTCCTTTCAGAGTCATTGCTAAAGGTACCTCCACCTCCTACTGTTATCCCCAGGAGGTCCAGACTTATTGTTCCTTCTAAGACGTGAGGTTACAAAATACATATGCAGTCTTAAGCATCTCAATCACTGCGCTATACATACGCTGTCAGAGCATCCAAAATATGTGTGCCACATAACCCCCCCCCACCAAACGTCGAAGATGAAACAATACAACATAGGCCACACAACATAATAAAACCACGACATCAGTCCATATGCTGTCTGGGCTTCAACTGTCTTCCAAACTTGCTGTAGGCGGGCTTCACAGCTCCTGCGGCGCCATCTTGCAGTGAATCTGCTATCTGAGGATGAGAACTGTTAGTTGATCCCTGCGGGGGGTCTGGGGCATGCTCCCTGGGGGGTCTGCCGCGTCGAGGAGCCCTCGCCACTCGCACAGTCTCGTCGGCCATCACAAAAGCAGGCTTAAATCTGTCTATACTAATTGTTTTCATCCTGTCCCCCAAATCTAGCACAAAATGCTTATCACCTGTTTCCAGCACTCTATATGGGCCATTGTAGGGTGGACGCAGGGCTGGGCGCTGAGCCTCGTGCCTGACAAAAACAAACTCGGCATTTTTTAAAGATTTGGGCACAAAAACATGCGGAAAGGTGTGGTGAACGGGGCCCGGAAGCATGTCTGCTCCCGTGTCGATCAGTGACCACTGAGCAGGGGAACGCCCTGGCGCTGGATTACCTGGCAGAAACTCTCCTGGCAGCCAGAGAGGTTATGCAAAAACCAACTCTGCTGGGGAGGCTTTTAAGTCCTCTTTAGGTGCAGAACGCAACCCCAATAAAACCCATGGTAGTCTGTTTACCCAATTTGCATCCGTAAGCGACGCTCTGAGGGTTGCCTTCAATGATCTATGAAACCGCTCGCATAAACCATTAGCCTGGGGGTGGTAAGCGGTAGTGCGGTGAACTGTCACACCTAAGCTGTGGGCCATCGCTGACCAAAGCTCAGACACAAATTGAGGTCCCCTGTCGGACATAATATCCGACGGAACCCCAAAACACGCTATCCAAGCCGTTAAAAATGTGCGGGCCACCTCTGCAGCTGTGGTTGATGCCAGTGGGACCACTTCCGGCCAACGCGTGGTTCGATCCACCATTGCCAAAAGGTGTGTGTACCCCTGCGACGACGGTAGGGGGCCTACGAGGTCGACATGCACATGATCAAACCTCTTGGCCGGGATTTGAAACGGCTCCAAGGGGGCTTTTGTGTGCTTGTGTATTTTGGCCTGCTGGCAAGCCATACAGGCTCGTGCCCACTCTTTAACGTGCTTGCGCAGGCCCGGCCAAACAAACTTTTCTGCTACCATTTTCACAGATGCGCGCACCCCTGGGTGCGCCAGGGAGTGAATCGAGTCAAAAACGCGGCGGCGCCATGCGGCCGGCACTACTGGACGCGGTCGTCCAGTAGAGACATCGCAGATTAGGGGGGGCATACCATTTTGCAGCCTCCTGTTCTCCAGCCTTAACCCTGTTGGTCCAGACTGGAGCGCGCATACGTCCGCATCGCTACCCTGATCCGCTGCCATGGCTGCATAGTCTATTCCCACGTGAACCGGGGCCGCGTGCGCTTCCGCGCTGTTATTTTGCTCAGCGGCTGCGGTAGTATAATCTACCTCTGCGCAGACTGGTGCGGTTATTGCACGAGAGAGGCAGTCTGCCACTACATTTAGTTTACCCGCTACGTGTTGAATATCAGTAGTAATTTCCGAAACTGCGGCCAGCTGCCTCTGCTGCCGGCCCGACCATGGTTCTGAAATTTTGGCCATCGCAAAAGTGAGCGGTTTGTGGTCGACAAACGCAGTGAAACGCCGACCTTCTAGCCAGAATTGGAAGTGGCGAATGGCTAAGTGGAGCGCTAACAGCTCCCTGTCGAACGCGCTGTATTTTCGCTCGGCCTCGCGCAAGGACCTGCTGAAAAAGGCCAGCGGCTGCCAAACCCCGGCCACGTGCTGCTCCACTACCGCCCCTATGGCCACGTCTGACGCATCAGTGGTGAGCGCTATGCGGGCTGTTGGGGCTGGATGAGCCAACAACGCAGCGTCTGCAAGGGCTTTTTTTACCTCCGCGAATGCGCGCTCCCGCTCCGGGGACCACTCGATTGCATTGGAGGGTTTTTGCTTTTTAAGCGCGGCATATAATGGTTGCATGAGCTGCGCGGGGGAGGAAACGGTTATAAAAATTCACCATTCCCAAAAACTCCTGTAGTGCTTTGACAGTTTGTGGCTGGGGAAAATCTGCCACTGCGCGCACTTTGTCCGGTAGCAGAACTGCCCCCTCTGGGGAGACACGGTGCCCCAAAAAGTCGATCTGCGCCACCCCGAACTGGCACTTAGCTGGGTTGATTATTAACCCGTGCTCTCCCAACCTCCGGAAAACGTCCGTGAGGTGTTTTTCGTGTTCTACTTCGGACGCGCTGGCTACCAAAATGTCGTCCAGGTAGACGAACACAAAAGGGAGATTGCACAACACCGCATCCATCATGCGCTGGAAGGTTTGCGCGGCGCCTTTAAGCCCGAACGGCATGCGCAAAAACTCAAAAAGTCCAAATGGAGTTATCACCGCTGTTTTGGGGATGTCCTCAGCGCGCACTGGGACTTGATGATAACCACGGACCAAGTCTATTTTAGAAAAAATGCGCGCCCCCACCAGATGAACCGAAAAATCCTGAATATGTGGGATTGGGTAGCGGTCATGCGCTGTGGCGTTGTTTAACCTGCGGAAATCACTGCAAGGTCTCCACGAGCCGTCAGCTTTAGGGACCATATGCAGTGGGGAGGCCCATGGGCTCTTTGAACGCCGGATGATGCCTAACCTTTCCAGGTTTTTTTTTTTTTTTTTTTTGTTACTTATTTGTACCCGTAGGTAGACTTGGTTTGCAGCCTGGTGACAAGCCACCGGCTGCTGGTCGCTGCGTGCGCGAGCGCCCTAAACCTACATGTTTTTGGTATGCGGGAGGAAACCGGAGAAATCCCGGAGTAAACCCACGCAACACGGGGAGAACATGCAAACTCCACACAGCTCACTGTTGGTCGGGGGCTGGGATCGAACCCACGATCTCATGATCCCCGCGATCCCCCGGCCGAGGGTAAAACTGTGCTGTCACAGTGCTAAACCACTGCGCCACGTGCAGGCATCGTGGCGAACTCCTCGCGCGCTATGGACAGTTTAGCTGCATCCAAGTGCCGAGCTTTCGCAAAGACGGGGGGGCCAGTGGTAGTGATAAAGTGCTCCACCCTGTGTTTCGCAACTGTTGCCGAAAAAGTGGGAACTGTGAGTACTGGAAACTGAGTGAGGAGTGTGTGAAACTTACCGCCTGCTGTGGCGACGTTGGTCTGTGCTGGTGGCGGGGACACTCGAGCTGCACAAGGAATGGAGTAAAAGGAGAGTGCATTAACTAGGCGTCTATTGGAAAGATCAACTAACAACCCATGTGAGCACAGAAAATCGGCACCCAACATGTTGAATCTCACCGCCGCTATAATAAAAGTCCATTCATATGTGCGGCCGTGCAAGGACAGAAGCAGAGTCCTTTCACCGAAGGTCTTAATCCTCGAGCCGTTCGCCGCTGTTGCTCCGTCACTACGGGGGCCTGCCAGCCGGTCAGCGTAGGTTGGGGTGATGAAACTCACTTGGGCGCCCGTGTCCACGAGGAAGTGCCTCCCAGAGCGCACATCCATCAGGTTGAGCAGCTTGTTCCATTCGCCGAGTGTCGCCGCTGCTAGCGACTCCCGGTCCTGGCGTTTCCCGAGCTCTTCAACTGGCACGGCGGTACACACTTGCGCGCCCTCTCTGCGAAACGATGACGGTAAAAGCAGAAGTCGTCTCCTCTGCTGCGTCGGGACTTCGCTGCCGCCATTGTTGGTGGGATCGCCTCCGTCGCCTCTGGCCCCCCGCTGCTCCTGGTCGCCGCGCCGAGATCTGCTGCTGCTGCGGTGGCCGTGTGCTCCTCGCTGGAGTTGAGGATCCGCTGCGCCTCCTGGGCCAGCGCGCGGAAGTCCCGCTGGGTCACAAAATGAGAGCCTGCCAGGGTCGCCCTCGTCTGCGATGGTAGGGTTCTCAGGAAGATCTGCGCGAAGAGGAAATCGTCATCGTCTGAGCCTCTTAGCTGCAGCATGTCTTCCATCAGGTCGACAGGTGTGCGTCCTCCCAAGTCGTGCAGAGCTAGGAGCTTCTTAGCTCTCTCCTCGGCTGAGGGCGTGAAACGCTGGATGAGGGCAGCTTTCAACCCGCTGTATTTGTCGCCAGCGGGCGGATGCTGCACCAGGCTCCGCACGTGTCGGGCTGTGCGGTTGTCGAGTTTGGCGATGACATGGTAGAATTTTGTGTCATCTGCTGTTATTCCCCCGAGTGCGAACTGGGCTTCGGCCAGGAGGAACCACGACTCTGGGTTGTCCTGCCAGAACTCTGGAAGCTTGACTGAGACCGCGCTTGCTCTAGCGGTCCCTAGCGAATCTGGCTCGGGGGAACTGTCTCTGGTCATTGTACGTCTTCAGGTCACCAATGTGGAGAGCGAGAAATGAAGAGGCTGAATTTATTTCTCAATTCAGATTTATTGATCATCTCACATCTCCAACCATCTCTCAAACAGGAAAAGAGAACGAACTACTCCAATCCCCCACTTTTATACCTGGGACATCAAAGTACAGAATCACATTGTCATTAAACCCCCCCATCGACAATACCTCTCCCCCAGGCCTCTTCTTCCTCCACCTGACCCCAGGAGGTCAGGAAGTCCTTTCAGAGTCATTGCTAAAGGTACCTCCACCTCCTACTGTTATCCCCAGGAGGTCCAGACTTATTGTTCCTTCTAAGACGTGAGGTTACAAAATACATATGCAGTCTTAAGCATCTCAATCACTGTGCTATACATATGCAGTCAGAGCGTCCAAAATATGTGTGCCACAACAGCATCTTTTCTGACGTGCAGCTGTTTTCCTCACTGTATTGCTCTCCATCTGGTGGGTCTTCTTCTTCGTTGAGACGACTGGTTGAGAGATAGGTGTGTTGTAATTCCAGTTCATGGACAGGATCATGCAAATAGATCTGAGCAAAAAGTGGCTTTCAATCCTGTTCAGGAAGACCCGTGCATGCCCGTCGAAACCCAGAAACCGAAGCACCCGGAGAAAATCAGCGTTTTGCATGGCATTTTACACATTTGTAGTGTAGACTGCCATTCTTCATGGGTACTGCTTCGAATGGGTGTGGTTTAAAGTAGGGTGTCCTATTCTTAATCGGGTGACAGACTGACACACTGACAGAAGTTTCTTGAATTTATAGAGTGCCTTCTGCCTTACTGAGTGAGATTTCCAGATTTACGACTTGGAATAGGTGTGGTTTAAAGTAGTGTGTCCTATTCGGTCTCAGCTCCTCTGTGCCTTGCCTGGTGTGCAGCGTTGGCGGCCAGCCGACTATTCCGCATCTCCTGGGTCTCAGCTTGTCTGTGCCTTGCCTGGTGTGCAGCATTGCTCGCTTTGCGGGCATTTCGGGCTTCAAGTGACTCAGCACATGCATGGCGCACTGCCACACGTTTCCTGTCTGTGCATCCCTTGTCTGTCGTACCCTATGCTGGTGAAGGGTCTCCTCCTGTGGCAAGCATCATAGGACACTCCATCATAGGTAGGCAGGCATCGTGAGTGGTCTATATGACATCATAAAGACATCAAGGCCGGCATCATAGGTAGCCAGTCCTATTGTCCATATGATGGCATTGCCTATATGATGGCATCGCAAGTCCTATGTAGCCTGAGATCATAGGACATCAGGCAGACATCATAGGCCGTCCTATGATCGTGACAGACAGGCAGACAGACACAGATTTCTTAAATTTATAGAATGAAGTGATGAGATCTTTAATACTATCATTTTCTGGTCAAATTTGCCAGCTTGTAAACACTGATGTTAGGGAGAAGAGGCGGCGCATCAGTGTTCTTGTGGGCAGGATGTTGGAGGGCCTATTCACATATCCTGGCATTTGAAGGAGGAAGAAAAGTGAAAAGATTTTGGCACAAAACTGGAAGTCAATTAAAATTTTTTTTGTACAAAAAAGGTCATAAGATACCATTTTAGACAATGTTGATTTGTTTTTATTGGGGATTTACAGCGGGGAAAGTAAGTATTGAACACGTCAACATTTTTCTCATTAAACATATTTCTGATGGAGCCATTGACCTGAGACTTGCACCAGATATCAGTAACAACCCAAATAATCCATACATACAAAGAAATCATGGCAACTGTGTTCACAAAACAAGTTCTATTTAATAAAGTGGAATGACACAGGGAAAAAGTATTGAACACATGAAGAAAAAGAGGTGCAAAAAGGCATAGAAAACCAAGAAATCAGCTGAAATCCATCAGAATTTAGGAAGCCATCTCATCCCCTATCAATGCAAATTCATTTCAGCTGGTTAAGTCCTGACTGATATCCTTTAAAAAGGTCTGTGAATATCACTGCCGAGGACACAGTCCAAGGACGGACAATTTTTTTTCCCCCACACATAAGGAGTTGTTCAGAGCTCCTTCTAAGAACTCCTGATACAAAGATAGAGTGTGATGATAATCAAGTCAGTGGCGGTAATGCACCTGTAAGCTGGTTGCCAACCACCAATCAAATCAAGAAGAAGAAGACTAAGACGAAGACGAAGATTGTCACACCACAAAGAACTCACAATGGGTAGAAGCAAAGAGCTCTCTCTAGACCAGGCCTATTCAACTAGCAGCCCGTGGGCCACATGCGGCCCAGAAGCAACCCCCAAGTGGCCCGCAGGCCCAGGCCACACCAAGGAAATACAAATTTAAGAAAAAAAATATGAAGGAATGACGGTCCGCAAGCGCACACACGAACAACGCATGTGACCATCATCCGCGCGGAGTTCAGAAGCACCCCACCCATGTGACCGTTCCAGTCAGCAGGCAGAGTGTCTCACTAGCATCACTGTCCGAGAGAAGCATAAGCTTATTAAAGTACTTTTATTTTAAAAAAATACAATAAAATAATCCACAAATTTATAATAAAGTCAAATGTACCAGAACAGTCCATTTTACAAGAAGAAATTACAAATTTGAGGAAAACGGTTTCAAATTTAGATAAATTTACAGAGAAAAGTAGAAAACTATAAGAAAATTGTTACAAATTTTGGAGAAAAACCTCAAACCTTCAAGACTAAAGTCATTACTCAAGTTTTTAACTAACTAACTAACTAACCTACACTTATATAGCGCTTTTCTAGTCACAAAGACCACTCAAAGCGCTTTCATTAACACTAACCCTCTATTCTAAGGGCCTATAGGAAACAGATATCTAGGGACAATTTAGAACAGCCAATTAACTAACTAACTAACTAACCCGCACTTATATAGCGCTTTTCTAGTCACAAAGACCACTCAAAGCGCTTTCATTAATACTAACCCTCTATTCTAAGGGCCTATAGGAAACAGATATCTAGGGACAATTTAGAACAGCCAATTAACCTAACATGCATGTTTTTGGCATGTGGGAGGAAACCGGAGAAATCCCGGAGTAAACCCACGCAACACGGGGAGAACATGCAAACTCCACACAGATCACTGTTGGTCGGGGGCTGGGATCGAACCCACGATCCCACGATCCCCACAATCCCCCGGCCAAGGGTAAACTGTGCTGCCGCAGTGCTAACCACTGCGCCACGTAACATGCATGTCTTTGGCATGTGGGAGGAAACCGGAGAAATCCCGGAGTAAACCCACGCAACACGGGGAGAACATGCAAACTCCACACAGATCACTGTTGGTCGGGGGCTGGGATCGAACCCACGATCCCATGATCCCCACAATCCCCCGGCCAAGGGTAAACTGTGCTGCCGCAGTGCTAACCACTGCACCACCGTGCAGCCCTGCGCCACCGTGCAGCCCAGTGGGTGCTTTTTAAGTGGGTGCTTTTTTCATCCTTAAGGCTGCGTGTCCACTAAACGCGTTTTTTGTCGCCCAACCGCCCTGAGCATTTTTTTTTTTTTTTCTTCAGCGTTTGTGCGCGGTACTCTGGGGGGAAAAAAGCCTGTGCCCTGTATCCCAGCAACAGGTTGTCACTCTCAGCTCAGCACTTCCACTTTCCTATGGTCACTCTTTCTACTGATTTTTAATAGCAGTCTCTAAATAACAATGGACAGGAAACGTGTTTTAGCAGCTCTGGATGTGAAATATGATGACACGGAAAGCAGAAGTCTGAGTACCGACTAGCACCAGCATCCTATGTCCTGCCCACACAGCAGTTCTGATTGGCTGCTTGGTCTGACACTGACGAGCTCAGCTGCAGTCTCTGAAAAATTGACTTTTTTCAGTTCTGAGCGCCCTGAGCACCGCGACAAAAAACAGCCACCGCCGAGAGCGCTCAGTGCTGTAAACGCTGGACTACATAGAGAATGAATGGAAGATAGCCGCCTACAGCAGAAAAAGCGCGTTTGGTGGACACGCAGCCTGGACTCTACTAGAAAGTTTTGGTTGACTGATGTGTGTGTGTAATGGAATGTGTAGTTATAAAAGAGGTTCCTACTCACACATGTGGTGATTTAAAACAAAACAAACCACAATAGTGGATGTGCAATGTTTGTTAAGGTTATTCTTTTCTTTTGGGGGGGGGGGGGGTGTACACGGAAGTGTTTGACAATTCATTTTTTTTTTTTTATTCGGCTAAATGCTCTGTGATGTGCCAAGGTCAGTTATGACCAGGATGTAGTATATTTTATTTCAAAAGGGAAACAAATGTTAATGCTATTAACAGTGTACATTGAGATGTGCCTGAGTAAGATATGACCAAAACGGTTCTTTACAGAATTTTATCCCCCCCCCCCCCATTCTATTCATTTGTTGTTCAAGAGAAAATATATTTCTACTACTTCAAGTTCTGCTCAACCCCAGCACTGTTATTGTGTTTTGATGCACTTTTGATGTGCCTTTGTCATGTGCCAAGTGCACATTTAAAACCAAGACAATGAATAAAAAGTGCATATTTTTCATCAGTGATCTGTGTTGGTTTGAAATTTGTCAAATTCAACAGATCGCTGAACATGTGCAGCCCAGTTACATGTCTTGATTTCAAATTGTGGCCCAACTGATTTTGTAACTGAATAGCCCTGCTGTAGACCTTCGCAACCTCATTGTTGCAAAACATAATGATGGCATAGGTCAGTGAGCACTGATGGAGACATCATTCGGAAGTGGAAAGAACATCATTTTACCATAAAGTGGCCATGACCAGGAACTCCTCACAAGATTTCTGACAGAGGAGTCAAAAGAATTATCAGAAGAGTTATCCAAAAGCCAAAGACCACTTGTGGAGAGCTCCAGAAAGGCCTGGAGTTAGTAGGTAATGCTGTTTCAAAGAAAGTAAGTAATGCACTCAACTGACATTGGCTCTATGCCCGGTCACTTCACAGGACTCCATTGCTGAAGAAAAAGCATGTTGAAGCTCATTTAAATTTTGCTGAACAAAATTTGGGCAAGCCAGTAAAATACTGGGAGAATATAGTCTGGTCAGATGTGACCAAAATTGAACTTTCTGGATGCCACAACACACAGCATGTTTGGAGAAATGGCACTGCACATCAGTCCCAAAACACCATACCAACAGTGAAGTTTGAAGGTGGGAGCATCATGGTGTCAGGGTGTTTTTCAGCACATGGCACAGGCAGACTTTCATATACAGTAACTGAAGGAAAGATGAATGGACAGATGTACAGAGACATCCTTGATAAGAACCTGTTGCCATCTGCCAAGATGCTGATGAAACTGTGATGTTGTTCATAGGACACATTATAGTGTTACACGGGTGGGGATGTCACCTGGAGTATAAGAGGGCTGCACGACTGAAGTCATTACTCAAGTTTTAAGTGGGTGCTCTTTGTACCCTTAACTAGAAATTTTTGGTTGTCTCCTTTAATTTACATGGCACTTGATATTTTCTAACCTGTTTGTATACCACCATAGACAGAGAGAACCTGAATTAGAGCTCAGAGGGGGCAAGATGAGACAGAAGAGAGGAGCCAAGGACAGGAAAGTGTTCAGGCAGAGGGTCCAGGAGAGGTGAGCGCAGAGGAAGGACAGAAGGATGACACCAGTAAAAAGTCCAAATACAGGACGTCTGGGTGTGACCCCAAATGGCCCAATATTCCAACATTCACGCCTTGGTTGTACAATACTTCAAATTGTAAGTTCTATATGCACGGCAATGGCTCAGGAGGTAGAGTGGGTCGTCCAATAACTGGACGGGTGGCGGTTCGAATCCCACTCTCCCCAGATATCCTGTCGTGTCTCTGGGCAAGAAACTTTACCCACCTTGCCTCCAGTGTCCATAACACTGGGTATGAATGTGTATAAATGTTTGGTGGTGGCCAGAGAAGCTGTTGGCCCGGATTGGCAGCCACGTTTCCGTCAGCTTGCCCCAAAGCAGCTGTGGCTACAGTAGTATCTTGCCACTACCATTGTCTGTCTGGAGTGAATGAATAATATATCTGTAAAAAGCATTTTTGAGTGTCTATGATAAAGTGCTATATAAATCTGATGCGTTATTATTATATGCAAAGTTACTGTGCAAAATTAAAAAAAAAGAAATAGTATAAAATTAAGATATTCATACATAGGCGTTTTCTGCCCCCCGGAAAAATATGTTGCCACCACGCCAAGGTCTTTAAGCCAGAGGAAACACTGCTATATATTTACAAAAAACAGCAGAATAATCCATCTAGCCGTGTGGGGGGTGGGACAGTAGTCCACCTGTCTCCCCGTAGCTTTAGTTGGTTGTGTGCATGGTTAGGCCTTAATTATTTCTGTTTGCTGTTAGTGTGTGATTCGGGTTCTAAATTTGGGAGGGTCTTGATGGTGTGTGTGCATTTTGGATCTTTTTGAAGGGGGAGAAAATGTGATGTTGTTCATGGGACACATTATGGTGTTACACGGGTGGGGACGTCACCCGGAGTATAAGAGGGCTCTCTTTGACCACCTCTCAGCCTAGTGGGAGCATCTGTATCATTACTGTGAGTCTATAATAAAGTCCTGTGTAGTTCACCATTCACCTCATCATTGTTTCACGTTTTACGGACATAACAGAAACAAGGGTGGACATTTCAGCAAGACAATGATCCCAAACACACAGCCAAGGAAACTCTTAACTGGCTCCAGAGAAGGAAAATAAAGCTGCTAGAATGGCCCAGTCAGTCACTTGACCTGAATCCAATTGAAAAATCTATGGAACAAACTGAAGATCAGAGTTCATAGAAGACACCCATGGAACCTTCAAGATTTGCAGACAGTTTGTGTGGAAGAATGGGCAAAAATCACTCCTGAGCAATGCCTGTGCCTAGTTTCTCCATACAGGAGGTGTCTGGAAGCTGTTATTACCAACAAAGATTTTTCTACTAAATAGTAAATGAATTTCCCCAAGTATGCTCAATACTTATTTTCTCCGCTGTATATCCACCGCAGTCTATTTTTAAATATAAACATTTGGCCATCTTCAAACTGTTAAGATGATCATTTATATATTTGTCCCAATAATTGGCCTCTCCCTGACTGACATATGCATTCAAGGTTATATGGGGTGGTTATTATTGGATAGCCATGTGGTATTGAAAGACTTCTCTAAGAACTCCATAATAGCAAATGTTATGGTAGAGATAAAACTTCCAGTTGGCAATAAAAACTTGTTAAAACATTATGACTGGGAAAGGTAGGGAGGCTTCATTGGTTGGCTGTTCCACCTGCAAGTTGGACTCTTCTTGCCTGTTTTCCACTAGCCCAGCACACCTCGGTACGGCTCGATTCACTTCAGTACGGCTCGGAATGCTTCTGTCTCCATTAGCACGGTGTTGTGCTTGTGCTGTGATGGTTTGTGTTAGGAGGTTTTAGAAGCGGGGCGGCGGCAGATTCTCAGCGAGGCGGGGCCACACTCCCGTGACGTTACACACCCGACTGAGTCCTTATTTACACGAGACAAAAAAGGATCCAAGGATTATTGCCTTGCTTGCTCTGTGGTTTTATCTCACAATTAATTTTATCTCATAATTAAGCTGCAACAACACAAGTCACTTTTGTTTTGAATTAACTGCCAAATGACCTAGAAATAATGAGCTGAAACTTGTTTTTATTCGTATTAAATAATGAGACGGTGGCACACTGGACTACACCAAATTGTATTATTTTTTACATCCTAGGGCATTTTGGATGTACTGAATTAAAAAAATTCATGTTTTTCACCTTCAGGTCAACGTTTGGAACAACAGTATTATTTTCCGTTTAGATGATGCTACACTCCTAAAGTATTGTAAATCTCTGAATTTGGAATGCCGATAGAACATTCAATTTACATATACTTGTACCTACTTTGACTTGGTGCTAATTTTTTATGATATTTCAATAAAAAGAACAGAAAGCTTACAAAAAGATTTGTTTTTTGGTCTAGTTAAAAATTACATTACCTTTACAATGGTTGACCCGTGACAGGAAGATCAGCATAATTTTGATCAGACTAGGCAATGGAATTTCTATGTAATTATACTGTTTTATAATTCAGTGTTATAACAGACAAACCACACTTTCCAAAACAATTCCATTTTATTATATACAAAATATTAAAAGAAAAAAAAAAACTTTGCAACACAACATGAACGTTAATCGACATTTTATACACACCGACCACTGAGTGCCTCAACACCAGCTTCCCAAACTGGGTCACGAAGACTCGGATGAATTAATCCGTCTCTGCCAGCTGTGGGTCAGGAAGGCTCGGTTGAATAATCCGGACGGGCTGTCGCGGCGGACGCGTGGGATGATTCTACAAGGAAAATGCACACAATAAAATACAGCACGAAAGTGCAATATATACAGAAAAGACAATAGTTTTTAACAAGAATACATAAGCTTATTTCAGCGTATTGTTCACATGAATAATTAAAATAAAAGCTTTAGTCCGCAGTGTGCTGCAATAAAGCAGCGATCCATCCACAAATGAACAGCTTTTTTATTGCATAAATAAACTGAGCGTCTTACCGAATATATTTGCGAAAAAACGCACAATAAAAAAAGATTAAAACTCACCGTTAAAGGACTCCGATGTCGAGACCTCCCGGTATATTTTTTCATTCCAGGCGGCTCCGTCTAACTCGTGCTGAATACGTTCGTCTGACAATGCAGTGAGCAGACACTGCAGGTCCTTATTGGTCCATGGAACACCCTTATTACGCGAAGCCATTTTTGATAGAGAATAAATGAAAATAGCACAGCAATACACTGAAAAGGAACCGCCAACAGTGGTTGCGTGCTGAGTAAAGACGGTCGTGAAGATTCTTTTTTTTTTTTTTTTCAAAAACTTTATTGAGAAGGTCGTGAAGATTTGGTAGATGAGGAGGAGGAGAGGGGCGGTTACAACCTGACCAATCAGCGCCAGTTACGACCTGACCAATCAGCGGCGACCAGTCTGTTAACGTCACAACACGGCACAGCTCAGCACTGCTGTACCCTGCCCTTCAGCGGGGCTGAGAATCGCGGCTGTTAAACCGTGTTGGGGCTTGTGGAAAAGCGTACAAAGCGTGCTGAGCCGTCCCGTGTCGCGCTAAAGCGTGCTAGTGGAAAAGGCCCAGTCCTCTGACACAAGTCATCATGTGGGCCCTCATACCCATCTGAAAACAGTTTGTGCCTTCCCAAGCTTAGCTCTAAAACTGTGGAACAGCCTCACTCAGCCTTTCCACTACTGACTCTCTGGCGTCTTTCGAAAATTAGCTTAAACCTCATTTGTTCAGCACGCCTTTGGTAGGTTTCATACAGCTGTCTTAGGCAAATGAATAATCTCATGCAATTATCCAAATAATCCTTTTCTTAGCAGCTGCACTTCTGCACTTCTCTCAGGTCTCAACTTTCATCGCTGACTAAGAGCAGCAGCAATGTTGGAAAAACATCCGTCCATATTTTTTTTTTATTTTTTTTTACAATGTGATTAATGCATTTAGCATTTTACAATTTATCAATATACAGTTAGGCCCAAAAATATTTGGACAGTGACAAGTTTTGTTATTTTAGCCGTTTACGAAAACATATTCAGGATACAATTATATAATCAATATGGGCTTAAAGTGCAGACTCTCAGCTGTAATTTGGGAGTATTCACATCCAAACTGGAGCAAGGGTTTAGGAATTACAGCTCTTTAATACGTAGCCGCCTCTTTTTCAAGGGACCAAAAGTAATTGGACAATTGACTCAGAAGGCTGCAAAAAAAATAAGGCTGCATGGGCTCTTCTCTCGTTAACCTGTCATCAATTAAGCAGTTAAAAGGTCTGGAGTTGATTCCAGGTGTGGCGTTTGCATTTGGAAGCTGTTGCTGTGAACACACAACATGCGGTCAAAGGAGCTCTCAATGGAGGTGAAAGAGACCATCCTGAGGCTGAAAAAAAAAAAAAGAAGAAATCCATCAGAGAGATAGCAGAAATGTTAGGAGTGGCCAAATCAACAGTTTGGTATATTCTGAGAAAAAAAAAAAAAAGAGTGCACTGGTGAGCTTGGGAACTCAAAAAGGCCTGGACGTCCATGGAAGACAACAGTGGTGGATGATCGCAGAATCCTTTCCATGGTGAAGAACAACCCTTTCACAACATCCACTCAAGTGAAGAACACTCTCCAGAAGTCTACCATAAAGACTTCATGAGAGTAAATACAAAGGATTCACCACAAGGTGCAAACCATTAATCAGCCTCAAAAATAGAAAGGCCAGAATTGACTTTGCCAAAAAACACCTGAAGAAGCCAGCCCAGTTCTGGAACAGCATTCTTTGGACAGATGAGACTAAGATCAACCTGTACCAGAATGATGGGAAGAAGAAAGTTTGGACAAGAATTGGAACAGCTCATGATCCAAAGCACACCACATCTTCTGTAAAACATGGTGGAGGCAGTGTGATGGCATGGGCATGCATGGCTTCCAATGGCACTGGGTCACTTGTGTTTATTGATGATGTGACAAAAGACAGAAGCAGCCGGATGAATTCTGAAGTGTATAGAGATATACTTTCTGCTCAGATTCAGCCAAATGCAGCAAAGCTGATTGGACGGCGTTTCACAGTACAGATGGACAATGATCCAAAACTTACTGCAAAAGCAACCCAGTAGATTTTTAAAGCAAAGAAGTGGAATATTCTGCAATGGCCGAGTCAATCACCAGATCTCAACCCAATCGAGCATGCATTTCACTTGCTCAAGACAAAACTTAAGGCAGAAAGACCCACAAACAAGCAACAACTGAAGACAGCTGCAGTAAAAGCCTGGCAAAGCATCACAAAGGAGGAAACCCAGCGTTTGGTGATGTCCATGGGTTCCAGACTTCAGGCAGTCATTGCCTGCAAAGGATTCTCAACAAAATATTGAAAAGTAGCATTTTACTTAGGGTTATGTTTATTTGTACAATTACTTTTGAGCCCCTGAAATGAGGAGCGTTTGTATAAAAATAGCTACAATTCCTTCATGTTTAATCATATATTTTTGTTCAACCCCTTGAATTAAACCTTAAAGTCTGCACTTCAATTCCATTGTAGTCGTTTCATTTCAAATCCAATGTGGTGGCATGCAGAACCCAAATCATGAAGATTGTGTCACTGTCCAAATATTTCTGGGCCTAACTGTAGTGCCATTAGAAAAAAAAAAAATCACCATTCTATAATTTCAAGAAATCTCTGTCAGTGTGTGTGTGTCACGACCAGAGATCATAGGACCGCCTATGATGTTCCTATGATGTCTGCATGATGTCCTGATGTTCCTATGTATAACGACTCCTTATGTGTGAAATGTCCTATGATGTTCCCATGTAACAAAGGCAGGCATCACTCACGATCATAGGACTCGCTATGACATCATCAAAGATCAAACGCAGGCATCACTCACGACCATAAGACTTGCTATGACATCAGCAAAGATCATAGGACTCACTATGACATCATCAAAGATCAAAAGCAGTCATCACTCACGGTCATAGGACTCGCTATTAACACAATCAAAGATCAAAGGCAGGCATCACTGAACGAGTGCGGACATGCTTGCTAACACCCTTGCTTACACCTGCTTTCTATAGACATGCACAGGTAGGCACTAGTAATATAAAATCAAATGGTTTTTTTTTTTATATGTTTTTTTAAATGTTTTTTTAATATGTTTTTAAATGTTTTTTATATGTTTTTTTAAATGTTTTTTTCATGTTTTTTTTATATATCTACATATTATTTCATCTAGCTACATTGCTCCGCACTGTGTGTGTTTATATACTTGCATATTTATTCCACCTAGCTGCAATGCTCCGTACTGTGGGTGTTTATATATTTACATATTTATTCCATCTAGCTACAATGCTCTGCACTGTGTGTTCATATATTCATATATTTATTCCATCCAGCTACAATGCTCTGCACTGTGTGTGTGTGTGTGTATATATATATATTTTATAGTAATATGTACATATGTATATTAGCTGCTCTTGCTTGCTTGTTTTTTCTCTTGCCTTCTGATTGTTGCTCTGAGTGTTGCTATCCCTGTGCTGTTGCAATCCTGGAATTTCCCCGTTGTGGGACTAATAAAGGCTTATCTTATCTTATCTTAATGAATGAATATCTGGATAATCAGATTTTAGGGTATAGTCCTGTTGATTTTATTTATTTTACTGTTAAGTACTTTGGAGTCTCCTCCAGGATGGTGAGAGTGGCCACGGCCCAGTAGTTGATGATTTTGTTCACTGGTGTTAGGATTCCTACCTGCAGCTGAATACGACAAAAACTAAAGCTATGATTGACTTTAGGAGGAAAACTCCCAGGCACAAAGTCACCATACTAAAAGGCCAGACCACCGAATGTGTACAATCCTACAAATATCTTGGGACGATTATTGATAGTAATTTAAACTTTGAAGAGAACTGTGAAAGGGTGTGCAAAAAGGGTCAGCAACATTTGCATTGTTTAAGGAAACTCGCACACTTCCAAACTGACCGAACCATAATGACAATGTTTTATCAGGATCTTATTGAATCCGTTTCATCCTTTTCTTTAGTGTCATGGTTTGGTCAGACAAAACTGAAACAGAGGAAATCCTTGGATCAGGTAGTTAGATGGTCCAGTTGTTTGCTTGGTGAGTCACAGCTGAGCCTGACATCCCTGTACACCAGACAGGTACAGAGGATGGCTACCTCCATTTTAAATGACTCCCCCCACCCTTTGCACTTCAACTTTCAGCTTCTTCCCTCCAGATGGAGGTATGTTGTCCCAAAATGTAAAACCCAGCGCTACAAAAACAGCTTTGTTCCTGCTGCTGTCAAAGAGTTGAACGAGTTGCTGTTAATCTCTTTGTCTTATGTCCTGATTGATGGAGCCTTGAGTACTTTTATCATGTCTATAGTCAGCTTCATGTGTGCCTGGGTTTGTGTTCGTGTTGAATGTAATTGTGGTTTGTAAATATGGATGCTTCACCTGACTGCAAAACAAATCTACCTACGGGTACAAATAAAGGAACCTGAACCTAAGTACTTTGTAACAATTGTTGACGCTGACGAAGCGCTTCATAAATCCACTTACATTAAGCAGACACTTAAAACACTTCATACCAGACTCCCATAAATTCCAAAGTACTCGTCATCCTGCCACGGGTCCTCCGTTGAGCCATCTTCCTCCTCAGCATCCAAGCGCAGGTATCTGGCAGGTACATAACCCACGACACCTCGTAGCTCTGCCCACCACCACTGTGGGGAGGGCTTGGCGTGGACGAGCAGCCTGTCCCCAGCGCTGAAAGTAAGCTGAGGGACAAAATTCACAATTAGAAGTCCATGAAGGCTTTCAGTGCCTGCGTATGTATGGACGCGCCACACCTGGTCCGTGTCTCCTCCAGTGAAATCTGACAGTGCTACAAACGCCTCTGCAGAGCCGTTCTCCTTCTCCGCTTTTTCCGTCTGCATATTTGGGTCACGTTTGCTTCCCTCTTAGAAAATACGTTTAACTTGTTTTTACATCACAGTACACACTAACACACGGGTTGTACTACAGTGTATATGAAGATAAAACTCACATTTCGCCAGTGCAGTCCACAGACCAAATGATCATTTCCTGTTTTATACGTCAGAGTAGCGTGCGTAACGTCACCTTCACTTGCTGTCGGAAATATCAAAACTCCAGTTCGGTTTTCAGAACCCAGCAACCCCTGCAATGGAAACAGCTATTTCGAGTCCTTTTCCACAAACGAATCTGTTTCGAAACATAGTCTAAGTATAAACTGTCCTCTCTACATTGGTAACACGAATTTTAAATAAAATTGGTCTTTCAATCCAACATCTGCCACCGTACTTTGCAGGGTTTTTTTTTTCTTGCTGTTGTACTTCTAGTTATGGATTTGCAGTTTATTCATAAAGTTTCACCTTTTTGCATGTGTTTTAATATTTTGTCAAAGTCATGGGGAGCCACTGGTTATGGACAAAAGAACCATCTGTGGTTCTGGAGTTGCAGGTTGGAGACCCATGTGTTCATGATTTCTGCTCCTGGTGAACTCCGACATATGCCCAGAACCCTAGTGGGTTTATCATTGTGGTTTTCTCATATTTTCAAAATTGCATGCGTTTTTTGTTTTTTTTTAAATACAGACGTGGACAAAATTGTTGGTACCCCTCTGTTGTCGTCGGCCTCCGTCGGTCTATGATAACCATGGAAGAGAATCCTAAACGTCTACTCTGCTGGAACAGCACCGCCTGTGGCTGAACGGGCCGATGCGCACCGGTGTTCTACCTTCCAGCGTTGGGCGTTGGTAGGATTCAAGCCTGGGCAGGAAGATATGGAGGACAAGATGTTACCCATGCAGCATGTCCCCCCTCTCCACGTCACTGATGAATCCAAAGGAGCAGCAGGGCTGCTATAGTTTGGCACCAGCGCTGTCGCAGGAGCTGCCAGAACGATGTTGAGCACAACAGAGAACTGCCTTAGGGGCTCCTACTCCAGATTTTTCCTCAGGGTTGACTCCCGAAGCCTTTCCCGTGACCGGGTGTGCCGCAAGGCAGCGGATGTTTGAAATCAGGGTTTACCTTCCCCTAGATGGGCTACCTTCCCAGGTTGACGAGCCACCATCTACCCGAAGCATCTGGTTTTAAGGCGCCAGAGATTCGCCCTCGCCCCTTCTCCTATTAGTAAAAGCAGTTCCGCCAGGCTTAGAGACTAAACCACACGGGCAGGCTAGGAGTTGGACTTAGCTGTCAGAGGCTTTTCGAGACGCACGCCGTAAGGAGCATTTTATGAGCACTGGGAGCTTAATCCCAGTACCGCTCCTGGCTATGACAACCTTGGAACCTACCCCTATTGGTCACAGAAATAACTTGAATTTGACAAAAGTGGTAATAAATAAAAATTCTATGAAAATTAACCAATGAAAATCAGACAATGCTTTTGAATTGTGGTTCAACAGAATGATTTTAAAAAAAACAAACTCATGAAACAGGCCTGGACAAAAATGATGGTACCCCTAGAAAAGATTGAAAATAATGTGACCATAGGGACATGTTCAACCAAGATGTGTCCTCTAATTAACATCACAGGTGTCTACAAACTTGTAATCAGTCAGTCGGCCTGTTTAAAGGGTGACAAGTAGTCACTGTGCTGTTTGTTGACATGGTGTGTACCACACTAAACATGGACCAGAGGAAGCAAAGGAGAGAGTTGTCTCAGGAGATTAGAAAGAAAATTATAGACAAGCATGTTAAAGGTAAAGGCTATAAGACCATCTCCAAGCAGCTTGATGTTCCTGTGACTATAGCTGCACATATTATTCAGAAAATTAAGATCCATGGGACTGTAGCCAACCTCCCTGGACGTGGCCGCAGGAGAAAACTTGATGAAGAATGGTAACAAAAGAGCCCAGAACAACCTCTAAACACATTCAAGGTGAACTCCAAGGTCAAGGTACATCAGTGTCAGATCGCACCATCCATCGTTTGAGCCAAAGTGGACTTCATGGGAGACGACCAAGGAGGACACCACTGTTGAAAACAAATCATAAAAAAGCCAGACTGGAATTTGCCAAACTGCATGTTGACAAGCCACAAAGCTTCTGGGAGAATGTCCTATGGACAGACGAGACAAAACTGGAACTTTTTGGCAAGGCACATCAGCGCTATGTTCACAGACGCAAAAATGAAGCATACCAAGAAAAGAACACTGTCCCTACTGTGAAACATGGAGGAGGTTCTGTTATGTTCTGGGGCTGCTTTGCTGCATCTGGCACAGGGTGTCTTGAATCTGTGCAGGGTACAATGAAATCTCAAGACTATCAAGGTATTCTAGAGAAAAATGTGCTGCCCAGTGTCAGACAGCTTGGTCTCAGTCACAGGTCATGGGTCTTGCAACAGGATAATCAGAATCAGAATCAGAATCAGCTTTATTGGCCAAGTATGCACAACACATACAAGGAATTTGACTTTGGCTAAAAACTTGCTCTCATTGTTCAGGTGGAGGATTTAAATAAGGATTCAATGACAACAGAGTATGTACAGTAAATTACAGTCTGTCCACGTTTCTATAAAAGGATGCAAATATATACAGGAATATATGCAGTTATTTACTCAGACTAACCACACTTGCAGAAATATATGAAAAAATATACAGTCACACAGTATTTCAATGTGAACTCAGATTCAGTGATATAATGTGAATGAAGTAAAAAGCAGTGTGAGAGTTATGTGCAATGTAATAATGGATGAAAAGTCATGAGTACAGCAACAGGTAGGACTAGGTGAATGTTAGGAGTTCATCAGAGTGATGGCTTGAGGAAAGAAACTGTTCCTGTGACGGGTGGTTTTGACCTTCAGTGATCTGTAACGACGACCAGAAGATAGAAGTTCAAACAGTTTGTGGCCGGGGTGTGATGGGTCAGCACAGATGTTTCCCGCCCGTTTCCTGGTTATGGACCGATATAAGTTCTCAATGGAGGGTAGGTCAGTACCAATGATCCTCTCCGCAGACTTAATGATCCGCTGCAGTCTGGTCTTGTCCTGTTTAGTGGCAGATCCAAACCAGACAGTGATGGAAAAGCAGAGGACAGATTGGATGATGGCGGTGTAGAAGACAACCAGCAGCTCCTGAGGCAAATCAAACTTCTTGAGCTGACGCAGAAAAAACAACCTCTGCTGGGCTTTTTTCCGGACAGTGTCTATATGGGAGGACCACTTCAGGTTCCGGGAGATTGTGGTACCCAGAAACTTGAAGGAGTCCACAGTGGACACTGTGCTGTTGAGGATGGTGAGTGGGGGGAATGAAGGGGGGTGTCGCCTGAAATCCACAGTCATCTCCAACGTTTTGGCTGGGTTAAGTTCAAGATGGTTCTGGCTGCACCAGAGGATCAGCTGCTCCACCTCCCGCCTGTATGCAGACTCATCATCATCCCGGATCAAACCGATGACTGTGGTGTCGTCCGCAAACTTCAGGAGCTTCACCGAAGGGTCCTCTGAGGTGCAGTCATTGGAGTAGAGGGAGAAGAGCAGTGGGGAAAGGACACATCCTTGGGGGACGCCAGTACTAATTTTTCGGGAGCTGGATGTAAATCTCCCTAGCTTCACCTGTTGCCACCTGTCAGTCAGAAAGCTGGAGATCCACTGGCAGGTGGAGGGGGGCACCTTGAGCTGGAGGAGTTTCTGATGAAGAATGCCTGGGATGATGGTGTTGAACGCTGAGCTGAAGTCGACAAACAGGATCCTGGCGTACGTCCCTGGGGAGTCGAGGTGTTGCAGGATGTAATGTAGTCCCATATTCACTGCATCATCCACTGACCTGTTTGACCGGTAGGCAAACTGCAGTGGGTCCATCAGGGGGCCTGTGATAACCTTCAGGTGGTTCAGCACCAATCTCTCCAAGGATTTCATGACCACAGAGGTCAGGGCAACAGGTCTGTAGTCGTTTAATCCTGTAACAGAGGGTTTCTTGGGAACTGGAATGATGATGGAGCGTTTGAAGCAGGAAGGCACTTCACGCAGCTCCAGTGATCTGTTAAAGATCTGGGTGAAGATGGGGGCCAACTCGTTGGAGCAGACTCTCAGGCAGGACGGAGACACACCATCAGGTCCTGCAGCCTTCTTGATCTTTTGTCTCTGAAAGACCCGGCGCACCTCCTCTTCACAGATCGTTAGTGCTGGTGGGAGGTCAGAGTGGAGGAGGGATGGAGTTCCTGGGGCTGCAGATAATCCTTTTGTGTGGGTGGGAGGTGTGAACTGTAGGTTCTTTTCAAACCTGCAGTAAAAGCTGTTTAGGTCGTTAGCCAGCTGGAGGTTTTCCACAGGGTGGGGGGATGGTCTCCTGTAGTTGGTGATATTCTGCAGGCCTCTCCAGACAGAAGCAGAGTTGTTGGCTGAGAAGTTTTTTTGTAACTTCACACTGTAGCTCCTCTTAGCAAGCCTGATCTCCTTCGTCAGCATGTTTCTGGCCCGCTTGTACAGAGTCCAGTCACCAGTCCTGTAGGCCTCCTCCTTGGTCTGACGTAGCTGCTTCAGTTTAGGAATGAACCAGGGTTTATTGTTGTTGTATGTGCAGAAGGTCTTGGTCTGCACACACATGTCCTCGCAGAAACAGATGTATGACGTCACAGTGTCAGTGAGTTCATTTAAGTTAATGGCTGCAGCTTCAAAAACACTTCAAAAACACTAATGACCCAAAACACAGCTAAAAACACCCAAGAATGGCTAAGAGCGAAACACTGGACTATTCTGAAGTGGCCTTCTATGAGCCCTGATCTAAATCCTATTGAATATCTGTGGAAGGAGCTGAAACGTGCCGTCTGGAGAAGGCACCCTTCAAACCTGAGACAACTGGAGCAGTTTGCTCATGAGGAGTGGGCCAAAATACCTGCTGAGAGGTGCAGAAGTCTCATTGACAGTTACAGAAATCGTTTGATTGCAGTGATTGCCTCAAAAGGTTGTGCAACAAAATATTAAGTTTAGGGTACCATTGTGGTGCACATATGTGGGTTTCATATGCTTCACATGTATATTACTGTTTGCTTATTGTATGCTTCACGTCTCAGAGGAACAAAAGGACTGAACCTCCTAGGGGTAACAGGAGGATGTGAAATCTGGTCTTTTGTATGCAAAGAGATGGCCTTGAGGGATTTCCTGACCACCAGGACTTTAGGTGGAGGCGAGAAGACCTGGAGGGGGATGCATTGTGATTTGGGATTAAAAGACAATGTGACTGTGTGCTTTGATGTCCTGGGGTATAAAAGGGACAGATGTTGGGGGATGCATTCTCTTTCTGTTTTTGGATGTTGGAGAATGTGAATGTGAATAAAACTGGTCTTGAGAAATAAACTCAGCCTCGTCCTTCCACACTTCTCCACACTGGTGACCCTAAGACGTATCATGAGCAGAAGCAATTCTCCCGAGCCAGACTCGTCAGGAGCCAGCCAAACGAATGCAGCCACAGTTCAGCTACTGGACTTCTGGCAGAACAATCCGCGCTCCTGGTTTAACGCAGTCGAGGCGCAGTTCAACCTCCGGAGGATTTCGGTAGACGCCACAAAGTTCGACCATGTGGTTGCAAAGCTGGATAACCACACAGCCCAGCGAGTGGAGAGCCTGATCAACCACCCGCCGGACAGCGACAAGTACAGCACGTTGAAGGCTGCACTCATCCGTTACTTCACCCCCTCGGTGGAGGAGCAAGCAGAGGGGCTCCTGGCGCTGACTGAATTTGAGAGCGACAGACCTGCAGACCTGATGGGGAAGATGTTGAGTTTGAGAGACTCCGAAGATGATAACTTCATCTTCACCCACCTTTTCCTCAGGACCCTACTGTCAGCAGTGAGAGTGACCCTGGCCAGTTCACCACTGTTGGCCCGACGAGACTACCACGAGCTGGGCCAGGAGGCACAACGGCTCGTCAATGCCAATAAACGGCGCGCGGCTACGGCTGCAGCAGCGGAGCTAGGCGCAACGTCCGGAGATGGCAGGGGGCCAGAGGCTGCAGCACCAGACTCACCGACGGCGGCAGCGGCAGGGGCCAGGAAACACGGAGCAGACGACGTCCTTTGCTTCTACCATCGCCGCTTCGCAGAGAGGGCACGCAAGTGCATCCCACCATGCCATTTCAAGCGCTCGGGAAACGCCAAGACCGGGGGTCGGTAGCAGCTGCGGCCCTCGGAGAGGAGAACAAGCTGCTCTACTTGAGGGATGTGCGCTCGGGGAGGCATTTCCTCGTGGACACAGGCTCCCAGCTGAGTTTCATCACACCTTCCTCCGCTGACCGGCTGGCGCCTTCCAGTGGTCCCGGGGTGTCAGCAGCAAACGGCTCGGCGATTAAGACCTTCGGTGAGAGGACTCTGCTTCTGTCTTTACATGGCCGTGCATTCGAGTGGACTTTCGTCATAGCGGCAGTCAATTTCAACATGTTAGGGGCTGATTTTTTGTGCTCACATGGTTTGTTGGTCGATCTTGCTAACAGACGCCTGGTTAATGCACTCTCTTTTTTTTTTTTCCACAATATCTTTATTGAACCTTTTTTTTTTTTTTTAACAAACATGATACAAACAATCAAACACTAACACTAAAGTACTACAAAAAAAAAAAAAAAAAATGCACTAAAAACACCAACAACCACCAACAAAATCAAGTCTTTAACAATGCTCCTCTGTTTAGTCTAGACCACAGGTGTCAAACTCATTCCATGGAGGGCCAAGACCCTGCAGGTTTTACCTCCACCCAGTGTCTTCAACAGGTGATTTCTCTGAATTTCGTCCTACTGATTGCTGATCAGTGAAAACACCTGCTGAAGAGACTGGGTGGAAGTAAAACCTGCAGGGTCTTGGCCCTCCATGGAATGAGTTTGACACCCCTGGTCTAGACAATCCAAAACATAAGTATACATATTATGTTCACCAGTTTGGAATTTACAAGGTCCACACACATCATTCACCTTCTTCTTCAAGAGTTATGTTTAAATTTTTTACATAATCAATAAAAGGTCTCCATATATTCTCAAACACAATTTCCTTTGATTTCAGTATATATGTTATTCTTTCTAATGGAAGGTTTGTTAACATCTGTCTTAACCACTGAGTCACATCTGGTCTATGAGTCTTTTTCCATAATAGTGCAATACATTTTTTGGCATTAAGCAAACTGAGGTCTATGAATGTTCTTTCACTTTTATTAAAATTATGCTTTTCTGGGTACAGACCCAACAAAAACAGTTTAGGATTCAATATGATTTGTTTTGAGATTATTTTTTCAATTGTTACCCTCACCTCTTCCCAAAACATTCTTATTAATCTACATTCCCATAAACAATGAAATAGGGTTCCTTTACTTTCCATGCATTTTGTGCATGTATCTGGTATATTTTTGTTATATCTATTTAACTCCTCCGGTGTAACATACATCCGCATTAACCATTTGAAATGTATCAATTTAAGGCGTGCATTTATTGATTTGGTTTGAGCTTCTGTACAAGCCAATTCCCATTGTTCCTCTGAAATTTCAATTTGCAGATCTTCTTTCCAGTAGTTTAATCTTTTCAGTGAATTTTCACTTGAAGATAGTGTCAATGAGTTATAAAACTCTGAAATAATACCCTTTCTTTTACTATCTTTCATCATCATTTTTTCCAAGGATGAATAAATAGGTCGAGTGAGAGCTTTATTTTGATTTGATCGAATAAAGTTTCTAAGTTGAAGATATTTAAAAAAATGTGTTCTATTGAGATTAAATTTGATCCTCAGCTCTTCAAAAGACATTATGTTGTCTGCACATGGCAAATATAAATCCTGAATCTTTTGTATCCCTTTTAAATTCCATACTTTAAATACAGCGTCCGCTCTCCCTGGTTTAAAATATTGATTACCCCATATTGGACTAAATTGTGACAATAACTGTGGTTCTTTTAAATAGTTTTTAGCTTCACACCATATTTTGATCATATGCTTTACAAATGGATTTTTAACTTGTTTTTGTAATTTTTTTGCCGAATCTGAGTATATGAATATGGGAAGAGGTAAAGGTAAATTGTATGATTCCATTTCAGTCCAGTGAGGGAGATCATTTGATGAAAAATAATATGTCATAGACCTCAGTTGTGCCGACCAATAATACAACATAAAATTTGGACATTTCAGACCTCCACGATCAAATGGTAAATATAATAAAGACAAACGTAATCTAGCCCTCCTGTTGTTCCATATAAATTCCACTAACTTTTTTTTTATTCTTGAGAATAGATCTAAAGGTGGTGATAAGGGAATGTATTGAAATAAATAAAGTATTTTAGGTAAAATATTACTTTTAAGTATATTGATTCTCCCGATCATCGACATTGGTAGTGACATCCATCTCTGAGTTAACTCATTGATATCTGACATTAAGGCTTCATAGTTGACACTGGCGACTGATTCTAGCTTAGGCATAATTTGGATTCCTAAATATTTAAACTGATTTACAACATTGAATTGATTTACCTCAGGGGCTGGGTAATTTCTCTGGGTCTCATTTAGCATTAATATTGAAGATTTAGTTTTATTTATTTTATATCCTGATATTTCCCCAAAATTCTTTATTAAATTCAACAAGGTTGGAATTGATTTTTTTAGATTCGACATAAACAAAATTATATCATCGGCGTACAGGGAGATTTTATGTTCTGTTGGTCCAACTTTAATTCCATATATTTGTGAATGTAAACGTATCGCTATCGCTAAAGGTTCAATTGCCATAGTAAACAGTAAAGGTGAAAGTGGACAGCCTTGTCGACATCCTCTATTGATTTTTATTGGTTTTGAAATATTGTTATTTGTTAGGATTTCTGCTGTAGCATTGTTGTATATTATTTGAACCCATTTTATGAAATTATTTCCAAGTCCAAACCTTTGTAGGACTTCAAAAAGAAAGGGCCATTCAACTCTATCAAAGGCCTTTTCGGCGTCCAATGATAGGAGAGCTGTATCCGGTGCTTCTTTATTAAAATAAATAATATTAAATAGTCTTCTTACATTATGGAAGCCTTGTCTACCCTTTATAAAGCCATTCTGATCTCGATTAATAATATTTGGTAAAATTTCTTGTATTCGTCTTGCTAAAATTTTACAGATTATCTTAAGGTCGGCGTTTAATAGGCTTATTGGTCTCATATTTTCACATTTATTAGAGGGCTTACCTGGTTTTGGCAGCAGTATAATTAAGGCATTATTCATGTATGATGGTAAATTATTATTTTGAAATGCTTCTAAAACCATTTCCAAAAAAGGTTTTATTAATTTATTCTTAAATTTTTTATAAAGGTCAACTGGAAGACCATCTGGTCCTGCACTTTTTCCTGATTTCATATTATCAATGGCTAGCCCAACTTCTTCTTGACTAATTTTAGACTCCAATATCTCCCTGTTTTCATTTGGAATACACGGTATAGATAGTTCGTTCAAAAACCCATTTAGTTTTGTTAAATCAGGTTCATTTTTGGTATCATATAATTTTTCATAGTAATCTCTAAAGGCTCTATTAATTTCTAAAGGATCTATAACTACCTGTCCGTTACTTATAATACTGGTAATTGGTGTTTTAATTTCCAATTGTTTAATCTGCCATGCTAATAATTTTCCTGATTTTTCACCTTGTTCATAAAAAGATTGTTTCAATCTTAGAAGACTCGAGGCAGCTCTATTCGCTGATTTTTTGTCGTATTCAGCTCTCAAAATCAGTAATTCATTCTCCAACCTTGGGTCACTTCCTGCATACACTTTTTCCTGAAGACTTTTTATTTTATGTTCCAATTTAGCTCTCTCCTCTCGAGTCTTCTTAGATTTTGATCCTGTATAACTAATAATATGTCCCCTAATAAAAGCTTTGAAAGCCTCCCACTTTACACATGCTGATGTTTGTGTAGTATTGATGTCAAAGAACTCGTCTATCTGTTTTTCTATATACTTGACAAATTCCTCATCCTGAAGCCATTTATGCTGAAATTGCCATCTACCTGATTCCTTTGTCAATTTTTTATCTACATATATTAGACAACAGGGTGCATGATCAGAGATCACGATGTTATCATAAAAGCAGTTTTGAATCTTGGACCTTAATTCTGTGGAAATCAAAAAATAATCAATACGTGAGAATGTCTTGTAGGTACTGGAATAACAAGAATAGGCTTTAACTTGTGGTTTCATTTCTCTCCATATATCTAACAATCTCAATTCTTTCATAAAATGATTAATAGTCATCCTACATCCAATGTGCGTACAATCCAGTCCTGTTGATCTATCCACACCTGGATTCAATGTACAATTAAAATCCCCTGCTATTATATGTTGCCTTGTAAGTGATGATAAGATGAGAAATAAATTAGCAAAGAACTTCTGATCATCTATATTGGGACCATATAAGTTCACAAGATTTATATTTTCTAATAGCAAAGAACCTTGAATGATTACATATCTTCCAAATTTGTCTCCAATTACATTTTTCACTTGAAAAGGAACTGATTTATGTATGAGAGTCATAACTCCCCTGGCTCGGGATGAAAATGAAGAGGTGAATACACTTCCCTGCCATCTACTCCTAATTCTTTTAACATCCTCCTCTATCAGATGAGTTTCTTGTAAAAACACAATTCTTGAACCCATGTCCTTTATTTTATTCATAACTTGTTTAAGTTTTTTTAAATTTTGTAGACCTCTGCAATTCCATGAAGTTAAATTAAGATTAACACTTTGGTCCATGATCAATAGAGAGTTTGGGATTACCTTGCAGTGTAAACATGCTCATACAGAGAAGCAAAAACATGAGTGGTTGAACATTCATCCTACAAACTACACACAAACAAATTTCCCCTTCCCACACTTGTGGCAAACCCCCCAAAATCAAAAGAAAAATTCTGTCTCCCAATATAGCCATCGACCGTTCCACACCCACGGGGAACAGCCTAAGCCACTCCTTCCTCATCCTCCCAATCACCCTAACTCTACTGCTTTTAATGACGTAACATTAACTCTCCTCTGTAGTTTTCCAACTTAACTCCAAAATTTTTAACAACTTTGTACATCATAGTTTTTTTTTTTTGTTTGTTTTGTTTTTGTTTTGTTTTTTTAATATATAATACAATCTATATTTTGTAAACTTACTATTTACTTCAAGTCAGTCAGATGCCTGTGCAAATGCTTAATTATTCTACCCTATATTTTGTTCATGCTTAGCTCCCACCAGTCTCTTCTTCTTCTTTGATCTTCTTGATGAACTCCTGCACCTCCTCTGGGGTCTTGAAGATGTGGGTTCTGCCCTCATACGTGGTCAGCAGTCTCGCAGGATAGATCACACCATGACGAATCCCAAGGTTGCGCAGCTCCTCACGTACGGGATCAAACTGCTTCCTCAATTGCTGGATTCCTGTGGCCAAATCTGGGTAGAACCGCACCTGCTGGTCCTGATGTTTAATCTCCCCCTTAGCTCGTGCAGCGCTGAAGATCTTCATCCTGTCTCTGTTGCTAAGAAACTTCATAATTAAGGTCCTCGGCGGTCCCTTATCTCTCCGTGGGCCAATACGATGTGCTTTTTCCAGAACCACTGCTGATTGCAACTCCTCGCTGCCCAGCACCTCCGGAATCCACTTTTCCAGAAAGGAACATACGTCCCGACCTTCTGATTCCTCTGGAAGACCCACCAGCCTCAAATTATTCTGTCTCGACCGAGATTCCAAATCCAAAATATTATCTTCCAGAGATTTATTTTTTTTTTCCAAAGTGCGCACCTTTAATTGAAGACGGGTGACGTCATCTTCAGCACTAGCGAGACGGAGCTCCATCTGCGCCGTTCGTTCTACACAGTCACCCAATTCCTTTCTTATTCCTTCCAACGCTGTCATAATCCCATCAAATCTAGAGGAAAAGTCCGCTCTCATTGAACTCATGGCAGCCATCAGCGCATCTGCGCCATTCCCCGCAGATATCGCACCGTTGCCAGCCTCCTCCGCCATATATGGAGTTTTGTTTGCTGCGTCACAGACCTGAAAGTCCGTTAATTTAGACTGTTTCGGCGGCTCGCTTTTTCCTTTTCCTGGTTTTCCAGCCTTAGGCTTCGCCGACATATCCTCGCCCAAATGCTGGGATACGTTCTGTCCCAAATGAGAGAGTTATTTGCCGATTTGTTTTCTCCAGGAGCAGAGCAGAGCGAGACACGTCCGTCCTACGTGGCAGCCATAACCGGAAGTCAATGCACTCTCTTTTTATTCTATTCCCTGTACAGCTCGAGTGGTCCCGCCAACAGCACAAGCCAACGTCACGGCTGCAGGTGGTAAGTTCCACACACTCCTCACTCAGTTCCCAGCACTCACGGTCCCAACATTTTCGGCGACCGTGGCTAAACGCGGGGTGGAACATTTTGTTACTACCACCGGACCGCCCGTTTTTGCAAAAGCTCGGCACTTGGATTCAACTAAACTGACCATAGCGCGCGAGGAGTTCGCCAACCTGGAAAGGTTGGGCATCATCAGGCGTTCGAAGAGCCCATGGGCTTCACCGCCTCACATGGTCCCGAAAGCTGATGGCTCGTGGCGACCTTGCGGTGATTTCCGCAGGTTGAACAACGCTACAGCGCACGACCGCTACCCGATCCCGCACATCCAAGATTTTTCAGTTCATTTGGCGGGGGCGCGCGTTTTTTTCTAAAATAGACTTGGTACGCGGTTACCACCAGGTCCCAGTGCGCGCTGAGGACATACCCAAAACAGCGGTAATAACTCCTTTCGGGCTTTTCGAGTTTTTGCGCATGCCGTTTGGGCTTAAAGGCGCGGCGCAGACGTTCCAACGCATGATGGACGCGGTTTTGCGCGATCTCCCCTTCATGTTCGTCTACCTGGACGACATATTGGTAGCCAGCGCGTCCGAAGACGAACACGAAAACCACCTCACGGCAGTTTTCCGGAGGTTGGCAGAGCACGGGTTAATAATCAACCCAGCGAAGTGTCAGTTCGGGGTGATGCAGATTGATTTTTTGGGGCATCGCGTCTCCCCAGAAGGAGCGGTTCCTCTGCCCGACAAAGTGCGCGCAGTAACAAATTTTCCCCAACCACAAACGATCAAAGCGTTACAGGAGTTTTTGGGAATGGTGAATTTTTATAACCGTTTCCTCTTCTTCCGCCCTCCCAAGAGAGTAGACGCTTTTTTCTTCTCTCCTGCTCTGACTTTTTCCTCCCCTCCTAACTACTGGATCCCAGCTTGCTGTTGTCTGTCTGCGTCCAACTGCGACCGCCGAAAAGAAATTATGGAGTTAATAAGCTGGGCTTTGAACACAATTGACACTATTTTTTCAACAAGGAAAAGTGCTCCGGGGGAAGCTGTCTGCCCCGCTGGAACGGCTCCAGTGGGCTATTTACGTGACACAGGTAATTGGAAAATGCTGTGTCTCTCTAATCTCTCTATCGAAGATATTGAAGATTTGTTTATCTTCGTAATCTTGGTGATTGGGATAATTCTGATTGGGACGGGAATTGTCTTGGTTTACCGCAAATTGCTGAAGATGGATTCAACCTATCAAAATGCTGGCCAGGCGAGGTGCATCCAACAAATTGAAAAACTGGAGAAGACCCTGATAGCGACTACTGGAGAACTGTCTCGTAAGGTGGATTACATCATGGGTTCGCTCAGGTCTTTCCACGACGAATTCAAAGCTGCGCAATGAAGGATTAATGTACTGAATCTACAGAAGAAATACAAGTCTTCTCTGTGATCAGTCCTATTTGGCATTATTATTCCCCATGAAAATTCCTCCTGGCTGTCTGCAGACTGTGTTTTTTCAAAATCATGAGCACAAGGCCTTGGACAGCCAGCTGCAGCGCCAGATAAGACTGGCGCCAGACAGACAAAACATCTTCTGCCAAGGGTCCTTGGGTCTCTCTTATTATCATCAACACTGCTCAACACCGCACACACATTGATCCATGAACTGAATAAAGACAACACTGCTCTCTTGTGTCCTGTGAATTCTGTGTGTAGCGAATATATGTGCATGAGCTTTTTTTTCCCTTGAACTCTTAATATTGATTAAGTATGTAACCAGTATTTTGAATCAATGATTTTTTTGCTCCTTCCTATTGTATCATCTTTATGCGACCTGTACCCTCCTGCTGATAGGCGCGTTGCAGATGCGCCGCGGCACGGAAATGCAGGTTCATTACTGTGTCAAGTCAAATTCTCTCGTATGTTATCAGTGATCTGTTAATGTACTTGGCAATAAATCTTTTTCTGATTCTGATTCTGATTCTGATTCCCCCGCGCAGCGCAGCTCATGCAACCATTGTACGCTGCACTAAAAAAACAAAAACCCACAAATAAAGTCGAATGGTCTCCAGAGCGAGAGCACGCATTCTCTGAAGTCAAAACAGCCCTGGCAAACGCTGCGCTATTGGCACATCCAGTCCCAGTGGCCCACATGGCGCTCACTACTGACGCGTCAGATGTGGCCATAGGGGCGGTCGTGGAACAGTATGTAGCCGGAGCCTGGCAACCGCTCGCCTTTTTCAGTAAGACCCTGCGCGACAGCGAACGAAAATACAGCGCATTCGACAGGGAGTTGTTAGCTCTCCACTTGGCCATTCGCCACTTCCAGATCTGGCTGGAAGGACGCCGTTTCACCGTGTTCGTTGACCACAAGCCGCTGACTTTCGCGATGGCCAAGATTTCAGAACCTTGGTCGGGCCGGCAGCAGAGACAGCTGGCCGCAATATCGGAGTTTACTACCGATATCCAGCATGTGGCGGGTAAACTCAATGTAGTGGCGGACTGCCTCTTGCGCGCCGTGGTGGCTCCAGCCCGCATAGAGGTAGATTCTGCAGCCATGGCCGCGGAGCAGGTTAGCGACGCGGAAGTGCGCGCAGCCCCGGTCCACGTGGGGATAGATTATGCAGCCATGGCCGCGGAGCAGGTTAGCGACGCGGAAGTGCGCGCAGCCCCGGTCCACGTGGGGATACATTATGCAGCCATGGCCGTGGAGCAGGTTAGCGACGCGGATGTGCGCGCGCTCCAGTCTGGACCAACAGGGTTAAGGCTGGAGAACAGGGTGCTGCAAGACGGTATGCCCCCCCTAATCTGCGATGTCTCCACTGGGTGACCGCGTCCTGTGGTACCAGCCGCGTGGCGCCGCCGCGTTTTTGACTCGATCCATTCTCTGGCGCACCCGGGAGTGCGCGCGTCGGTCAAAATGGTAGAAGAGAAATTTGTATGGCTGAGCCTGCGCAAACAAGTTAGAGAGTGGGCGGCAACCTGCATGGCTTGTCAACGGGCCAAGGTTCATAGACACACGAGAGCTCCCTTGGAGCCGTTTCACATTGCAGCTAAAAGGTTTGATCATGTCCACGTGGACCTCGTAGGCCCCCTCCCTCCCTCACAGAGGTGCACACATCTTCTGACAATGGTTGACAGCACCACGCGCTGGCCGGAAGTGGTTCCGCTGTCGTCAACCACAGCCGAGGAGGTGGCGCGCGCGTTTTTAACGGCATGGGTAGCGCGTTTTGGAGTCCCGTCGGACATTACGTCCGACAGAGGCCCTCAATTTGTTTCCGAACTTTGGTCAGCGATGGCCCGCAGCCTGGGGGCAACGATCCACCGCACGACCGCGTACAACCCGCAGGCTAACGGGTTATGCGAACGTTTTCACAGGTCATTGAAGGCGGCTCTCAGAGCGTCGCTTACGGATGCAAATTGGGTGGACAAGCTACCATGGGTTTTATTGGGGTTGCGTTCTGCACCTAAAGAGGATTTGGAAGACTCCCCAGCTGAGCTAGTCTTCGCACAGCCACTTCGGCTGCCCGGGGAATTTCTCCCAGATAATCCAGTGCCAGAGTGCTCCCCAGCTCAGCGGTTACAGAATAGCACGGGCCCGAGCACGCTACCTGGCCCCGTTCACCACAGTTTTCCGCATGTTTTTGTGCCTAAGGCTTTAAAAAATGCGGAGTTTGTTTTTGTCAGACATGATGCCCATCGTCCACCTTTACGCCCACCTTATGATGGACCATATAGAGTGCTGGAAACAGGGGATAAGCATTTTTTGCTAGATTTGGGGGGCAGAAAAGAAATGATTGGCATAAACAGGCTCAAACCCGCTTTTGTGGTAGCTGACGAAGTTGTGCAGTTGGCTAAGGCTCCTCGGCGCGGCAGACCCCCTAGAGAGCATTCCCCAGAACACCCACAGAGGTTGACTAACAGTTCTCATCCTCAGGCAGCAGCTCCACAGCAGGAAGACACCGCGGAGGTGGTACAGCCTGCTTACAGCAAATACGGGAGAAGGCTGAGGCCCAAGCGGCACGTGGACTGATATGTAGTGATTTTATTATGACATGCAATCTGTGGTTATGTGGTTCCATCTTAGACGTTTGGGGGGGGGTCATGTGGTGCACATATGTGGGTTTCATATGCTTCACATGTATATTACTGTATGCTTCACGTCTCAGAGGAACAAAAGGACTGAACCTCCTAGGGGTAACAGGAGGATGTGAAATCTGGCCTTTTGTATGCAAGGAGATGGCCTTGAGGGATTTCCTGACCACCAGGACTTTAGGTGGAGGCGAGAAGACCTGGAGGAGGATGCATTGTGATTTGGGATTAAAAGACAATGTGACTGTGTGCTTTGATGTCCTGGGGTATAAAAGGGACAGATGTTGGGGGATGCATTCTCTTTCTGTTTTTGGCTGTTGGAGAATGTGAATGTGAATAAAACTGGTCTTGAGAAATAAACTCAGCCTCATCCTTCCACACTTCTCCACACCATCATTTTTGTCCAGGCCTGTTTCATGAGTTGTTTTTTTTTTTTTTTTTTTTTTTTTAAATAATTCTGTTGAACCACAATTCAAAAGCATTGTCTGATTTTCACTGGTTAATTTTCATAGAATTTTTATTTATTACCACTTTTGTCAGATTCAAGTTATTTCTGTGACCATTGTGGGTTTTTCTTTCATTAACAGAGGGGTACCAACAATTTTGTCCACGTCTGTAGTTCTGAAAATGTTCAGGTTATGAAATAGTTTGCTATAGGAGACAAATTGTTTTAATATAAATGCAGCATCCATTTGTTCAATTTTAGCTTTTTAAAAAGTGATTAAGATTTGTTGTCACACCTTGGTTGTTCTGTAATGAGGACAAAAGTCTGGGAAAATAGTCAAAACATATATTTATTTTGTAGAAAAATAGATTATTCCACATATACTGTATAAGGCTAAAAGAATCATAAGATTATGAATATAAGCACTGTTCACCCAAGGAGGAGAGTGTATTGGGGAACACCAATTAATCCAACTTTCATGTTCCTTCAATAATGGACCAGAGGGGGGAAAAACACCTCAGAGTAAAGCTTCAGCAAATAAGACTTCAAGTGAGAATATTTGGTCAAAAGCACGAACCACTACACCATAATATAACCAATTTCCAACTGAGAGAACACAGATTTTTACATTCAGCTCACACTGAGTGTTACTGAATGGCATGATTTTTTAAAGGAATGCTGGAATTAGCCATCATTTCTTAAAGTTTGCCAATTATAGAAAAAAAACGTAAGTAGAATGCATTAGAAATGTCCCAGTCAAGTTTTATCCCCAATCCGGACATAGTAGTATATGAGGAGGGGTGGGGCGGCTGAAAAGTTCATAGTGGTCAAATTTGACCAAATGTGGTTTATTTTTCAACATAAATGGTGAAAACTGTAAATGGCATTCACTTATATACAGTGGTGTGAAAAAGTGTTTGCCTCTTCCTGATTTCCCATTTTTTTTGGTATGTTTGTCACACTTAAATGTTTCAGATCATCATCCACCCATCCATCTTCTACCGCTTTTCCGGAGGTCCGGGTCACGGAGGCAGCAGTTCAAGCAGAGAAGCCCAGACTTCCCTCTCCCCAGCCACCTGCCCCAGCTCTTCAGAGAGGATACCAAGGCGTTCCCAGACCAGCTGGGAGACAGTCTCTCCAGCAAATCCTGGGTCTGCCCCGGGGTCTCCTCCCAGTGGGGACATGCCCAAAGCACCTCAAGTGGGAGGCGTCCAGGAGGCATCCTGATCAGATGCCCATACCACCTCAACTGGTTCTTTTCAATGTGGAGGAGCAGCGGTTCTACTCTGAGCCTCTCCCACATGACTGAGCTCCTCACCCTATCTCTGAGGGTGAGTCCAGCGATCCTACGGAGAAACAGTTTCTTTCTAAACTGTTTCAGATCATCAAACAAATTTAAATATTAGACAAAGATAACACAAGTAAACACAAAATGCAGTTTTTAAATGGTGTTTATTATTAAGGGCAAAAAATCCAAACCTACATGGCTCCGTGTGAAAAAGTGATTGCCCCCCCTTTTAAAACAATATAAATTAACTGTCGTTTATCACATCTTTGGAAAGCTGAGTTCAATTTCTCTAGCAACACCCAGGCCTGATTACTGCCACACCTGTTCTCAATCAAGAAATCACTTAAATAGGACCTGCCTGACAAAGTGAAGTAAACCAAAAGATCCTCAAAAGCTAGACATCATGCTGCGATCCAAAGAAATTCAGGAACAAATGAGAAACAAACTAATTGAGATCGATCAGTCTGGAAAAGGTTATAAAGCTATTTCTAAAGCTTCAGGACTCTAGCGGACCACAGTGAGAGCCATTATCCACAAAAAGTGAAAACATGGAACAGTGGTGAACCTTCCCAGAAGTGGCCGGCCAACCAAAATCACCCCAACAGCGCAGTGACGACTCATCCAAGAGGTCACAAAAGACCCCACAGTAACATCCAAAGAACTGCAGGCCTCACTTGCCTCAGTTAAGGTCAGTGTTTGTGACTCCACCATAAGAAAGACTGGGCAAAAATGGCCTGCATGGCAGAGTTCCAAGATGAAAGCCACTGCTGAGCAAAAAGAACATAAAGGCTCATGTCAGTTTTTCCAGAAAACATCTTGATGATCCCCAATACTTTTGGGAAAAAACATCTGTGGACTGAGACAAAAGTTGAACTTTTTGGAAGGCGTGTGTCCCATTACATCTGGTGTAAAAGTAACAGCATTTCAGAAAAGGAACGTCATACCAACAGTAAAATATGGTGGTGGTAGTGTGATGGTCTGGGGCTGTTTTGCTGCTTCGGGACCTGGAAGACTTGCTGTGCTGAATGGAACCATGAATTCTGCTGTCTACCAAAAAATCCTGAAGGAGAATGTCCGGCCATCTGTTTGTGACCTCAAGCTGAAGTGCACTTGGGTTCTGCAGCAGGACAATAATCCAAAACACACCAAGTCCTCCTCTGAATGGTTTAAGAAAAACAAAATGAAGACTTTGGAGTGGCCTAGTCAAAGTCCTGACATGAATCTGATTGAGATGCTGTGGCATGACTTTAAAAAGGCAGTTCATGCTCGAAAAGCCTCCAATGTGGCTGAATTACAACAATTCTGCAAAGATGAGTGGGACAAAATTCCTCCACAGCGCTGTAAAAGACTCATTGCCAGTTATCGCAAATGCTTAATTGCAGTTGCTGCCAAGGGTGGCCAACCAGTTATTAGGTTTAGGGAGCAATCACTTCGTCACACAGGGTCATGTGGGTTTGGATTTTTTTTCCCCCTTAATAATAAACACCTTCATTTAAAAACTGCATTTTGTGTTTACTTGTGTTGTCTTTGTCTAATATTTAAATTTGTTCGATGATCTGAAACATTTAAGTGTGACATACAAAAAAACGAGAAATCAGGAAGGGGACAAACACTTTTTCACACCACTGTAGTGCTTTTTACTCATCTCAGGATGACTAAAGCACTTTACAGATCCTGCTATCCACCCATTCATACACCGATGACAGCGGAGCTGCCATGCACCAGCACCAGTCTGACCCACCAGGAGCAACTGGGGGTTTCAACATCTTGCTCAAGGACACTTCGACATGCAGACAGAGCGGGAATCAAACCACTGACCCTCCGATTAGTAGTCGGCTACACTACACCTGCGCTACAGCCACCCCAACATAGTCCCCCCTTTGGGCCACACACTTTTTCCCATCGGTGTTGCAGTGCTTGGATCCCTGCGGTTGAAAAATAAACCACATTTGGTCACATTTGACCACTATGAACTTTTCAGCCCCCCCTCATAAAATTGAGGATTGGCCAGTACTGAGTCATAATCAGATATTTACATTTTCCTGCAACACATTTTTGCAAACTACACACCATTAAGTACATTAAAGTTATTTTTTTTAAAAAAATCAATGCCATGTTCTCAATACAGCAGATATGTTGCCAACACCTTCCTTGCTGCAACTCTGTACAGCTGCTGTGTTGTGATAACAGGGCTGATAGCAAACAACAGAGACTTGAATGGAGGTGAACCCAGTGATCCCAATACCGACTGAGTCACAAAAGCCTTCATCGGCCTCTTGTTCCAATACTCGAGATCGGATCAGGACAACCCTAAAATGTATGGGACTTTTTAAAAATGTATTTTGAGCTGGAAGACATCATCATGGTTATGAAGTCTACAGTATGAAGAAGTTATGAAGGTATAAAACTTTAAATACAACAGTGTACAAGTGCCCACATGTGAAATATAACAACATAAAAATATTTTTTTTTAAGTTGTCTGTGTTTTTTCAACTGATTTAAGACAATTTTGCACCGCTGAATCTGAAAATGACATCCGTTTCTCTTGATCAGGTCAGGTTTTTATGCTAAGTTGTAAGCAGTTGTACAGCAGTTGTACTGTAAATTGAATAGTAGACATTGCTAAAGGTACAGTGGGGTAAAATAGTATTTAGTCAGCCACCAATTGTGCAAGTTCTCCCACTTAAAAGATGAGAGAGGTCTCCAATTTTCATCATAGGTATACCTCAACTATGAGAGACAAAATGAGGGAAAAATTCCAGAAAATCACATTGTCTGATTTTTAAAGAATTTATTTGCAAATTATGGTGGAAAATAAGTATTTGGTCAATAACAAAAGTTCATCTCAATACTTTGTTATATACCCTTTGTTGGCAATGACAGAGGTCAAACCTTTTCTGTAAGTTTTCACAAGGTTTTCACACACTGTTGCTGGTATTTTGGCCCATTCCTCCATGCAAGATCTCCTCTAGAGCAGTGATGTTTTGGGGCTGTTGCTGGGCAACACAGACTTTCAACTCCCTCCAAAGATTTTCTATGGGGTTGAGATCTGGAGACTGGCTAGGCCACTCCAGGACCTTGAAATGCTTCTTACGAAGCCACTCCTTTGTTGCCCGGGCAGTGTGTTTGGGATCATTGTCATGCTGAAAGACCCAGCCACGTTTCATCTTCAATGCCCTTGCTGGTGGAAGGTTTTCACTCAGAATCTCACGATACATGGCCCCATTCATTCTTTCCTTTACACGGATCAGTCGTCCTGGTCCCTTTGCAGAAAAACAGCCCCAAAGTATGATGTTTCCACCCCCATGCTTCACAGTAGGTATGGTGTTCTTTCTCCTCCAAACACGACAAGTTGAGTTTTTACCAAAAAGTTCTATTTTGGTTTCATCTGACCATATGACATTCTCCCAATCCTCTTCTGAATCATCCAAATGCTCTCTAGCAAACTTCAGACGGGCCTGGACATGTACTGGCTTAAGCAGGGGGACACGTCTGGCACTGCAGGATTTGAGTCCCTGGCGGCGTAGTGTGTTTCTGATGTAGCCTTTGTTACTTTGGTCCCAGCTCTCTGCAGGTCATTCACTAGGTCCCCCCATGTGGTTCTGGGATTTTTGCTCACCGTTCTCGTGCTCATTTTGACCCCACGGGGTGAGATCTTGCGTGGAGCCCCAGATCGAGGGAGATTATCAGTGGTCTTGTATGTCTTCCATTTTCTAATAATTGCTCCCACAGTTGATTTCTTCACACCAAGCTGCTTACCTATTGCAGATTCAGTCTTCCCAGCCTGGTGCAGGTCTACAATTTTGTTTCTGGTGTCCTTTGACAGCCCTTTGGTCTTGGCCATAGTGGAGTTTGGAGTCTGACTGTTTGAGGTTGTGGACAGGTGTCTTTTATACTAATAACGAGTTCAAACAGGTGCCATTAATACAGGTAACGAGTGGAGGACAGAGGAGCCTCTTAAAGAAGAAGTTACAGGTCTGAGAGAGCCCGAAATCTTGCTTGTTTGTAGGTGACCAAATACTTATTTTACTGAGGAATTTACCAATTAATTCATTAAAAATCCTTCAGTGTGATTTTCTGGATTTTTTTTTTCTCATTTTGTCTCTCATAGTTGAGGTATACCTATGATGAAAATTGGAGACCTCTCTCATCTTTTAAGTGGGAGAACTTGCACAATTGGTGGCTGACTAAATACTTTTTTGCCCCACTGTAAGTACATGTAAATTGAATGTTACGTCATCATTATTCAAAATTGCTGAGAATTTCCAGAAATAAAAAAGAATTTTGCATCATATAAAGCAAAAATACCCATACATGTAAAAAAAAAAAAAAAAAAAAAAAAATTGACTAGATTCTTTTTCAATTATAGTTGGTTGTTTAGAAGGTACTGTAATTTTTTTTTTTTGCATTTGACAAAAATGACTAATTTGAGTTTCAAAGGCAATTTATTTTTACTTCATTTATTTCACCAGTTATGTTTTGTTTTTTTGTTTACTGAGGAGCCATAATGCTGCAGGTTTTGGTGAGGTGTAAAAAAATAAAAGAAGTTTATTCATCATCATCATCATCATCATGATAGCAATCCGTTGGGAGCGAATGATCTCGGTAAATGACGAGACTGTGTAGTTCCACCCTAAAGAACGCGTGTGTTCTCTTGATTTTCAATGTGGCTCATAGAAGCATGACACATTCTTGCGAAGACATTTCAGCCATCTTTTGTCTTTGACTTCAAAAAGGGCTTGTGGAGCACATCAAAGAGTCGTCTCGCCTGCAAGCACAAAATGCTAACAAGGTCACATCCATTTGGTCTTGGTGTAAAAATAGCCAGCTTAAAAGTGAATACCTTCTGCACTCACTTTTTGTGGCCCGAGCCCTGGGCAGAGAACCAAGTCTTCCTTTGAGGCATTGATGATTCCTTCAACAGACTGTCAAAAACAACACATTGTTTACCAGCTTAGTTGTAGCAACCAAGAAATGGATGAAATGAAAAATATAGGTTAACACAAAACACGGTTAAAATAATAGTAAGAAAATATGGTTCTATGTTCAATGGAACTCACCGAGAAAGTGGATAACAAGGTAATGGCATCAGTTTTGTTTATAGACTTCACAGTAGTCAGGCAATCGGTAACCTTAAAGTAAAAACAGAAATGAAATCAGCATTCCAACATTTAAAAATTAAACTTTGTGGATACACTTAAAGACTTGAAGACTTAATCTAACCACATTCTCGCCGCTTTCAAACCATGTACAATTGGCGAGCTGCAGTTGTGGGTTCCATTAGCATAAATTAACACTTCAATAACCCTCAAAGCCTTTTTCAAACGTCAAGGAGACGCAGGTCTGATCGCCCACAGATAGCGGTACATTTCTCTGGGATATCAAGTTTTACATCACTGATGTCACACAAAATGTACCGGTCAACCTGGAAGCAGGTGATGCCGGCTGCTACTGATTAGTTGAGAGTCACCAGCATTTATACAAGTCTTTTAATTTTGTCACCCAGTGTCAAACTCGGCACAGATCAGTGGTGGATATAGGAATACGTGAACAATCTATAGTTAAATGGTTGATGCTCTTTGTCCCCCGTTATAACAAAGAGGGTTGCAAAATGCACCCGATATTTCTTCCATATCAGCACTGAATAGCTTTCATATTTACAAGAAGAGACCCTGTGTGTTTGTGTGCACGGGCTTGCACTTTTCTTTGGTGGGGACGAGTGTTTGTGTGTTACATTTCGTGTCCTGCAGTACACACAGCAGGATCAGCTTATGTTTTATTTCGCAGGGAGCTGTCACATGGAAAAAAAAAAAAAAAAGCAGGAGCAGAGGATAAGTTAATGCAGGGTGAAGTGGGATGTACAAACAAGCACAGAGCAGAGCTGAACAGTGAGACTGCCCCTCGCCGAACCACGACAGGTTGGCATCAGCTCCACAGCAGCCAGGGACGGTCAGAGCTGCCGGAAGCTCCGCGGAAGTGTCTGAAAAAATGCTCTTAAAAGAAACCTGTCATTATCAGCCATTGTGATATTTGTGTAACTGTGGCACACACAGATGTCTGTTGCCATGTCAAAATTAAAATAATCTGTCAGAACACTGACAGTCGTCTGATTCATTTCCACTCTCTGTCACTGAGCTGTTATGTGGTGGCGGTGGCACCCACTTCATCATGTTTATCTGCATTTCCTACACAAATGTCTGCCAAGCCAAGGTGAACTGAGGTGGGCAACGACCCACGTCACGTGCAGAGTCATTTTGCCTGTGTCAAGTGGCACAGGTAACCTCTTCAGATAACAGTGGGAGCTCAGATTGTACTGGGTTTGCCTGGATTCCCTGGGTACTCTGAAAGGGGTTTCTGAGTAATTCTTTAACTTTTTAATGCATCTTCACCATGTTCAAGTGTGTACTGTATACTACACAGTGTATACTGTAAGACATGCTATTGTTAAATTGTTAGAATGAAACTTCAATCTGCTGTAAGGAACTTTCAGAAAATGTTTTAATGACATCTTGTTATTACCAAGTGAGATGTGCCGCTATTATTTTCATTCATATAGCTGCCATCCATCGTCTTCTGCTTAATCCTTTTCGGGTTGCGGGGGGGCTGGAGCCTATCCCAGCATCTTTGGACGAGGGGCAGGGTACACCCTGGACAGATCGCCAGTCCATCGCAGGGCCAACACAGAGAGACAGACAACCATTCACTCTCACAATCATGCCTAAGGACAATTTAGAATCCCCAGTTTGATGCCAATTAACCTAACTTGCCACCAAAATTATTCAACTTCCGTTGTAAATTATGTTTATTTTCTAAATTTACAAACTTTTGACCTGCTTGACAAAGTTAACAGCAACCACAATGTGTCACAAAAATTAGAGTTTCCAAAGTTCCATAAAGTACCTTTACTAGGACAAATAAAAAAAAACCCAAACTTAACCAACTGGTTAAACTACTCTAACCTTTGAGAGATAGTCTTTTTCAACTTGCTCCTTCAGAATGTCGGCTGGTTTCTTTTCATATGACTTGTACGTTTCCAGGTAACGACCGGCCTCTTCTGGACTACAAGTTCAACACGAGGAAACATAATAAACACAGAAAAATACTTTTTAATTATTGACAAGGCCTGAATAATTGCCACATTATCAAGAAGTCTGCATTAATCTCCGTGGACCATGATGTTTGCAGACGACATTGTGATCTGTCGTGAGAGTAGGGAGCAAGTGGAAGAGAAGCTGGAGAGGTGGCAGTATGCTCTGGAGAGAAGAGGAATGAAAGTCAGTAGAAGCAAGACAGAATACATGAGTGTGAGTGAGAGGGAGGCAGGTGCAACAGTGAAAATGGAAAGAGTAGCAGTAGTAAAAGTAGATGAGTTTAAACACCTGGGGTCAACCATCCAAAGCAGTGGAAAATGAAAAAGGAGAGGTGAAGAGTGCAGGCAGGGTGGAGTGAGTGGGGACGAGTGTCAGGGGTGATTTGTGACAGAAAGGTAGCAGTAAGAGTGAAAGGGAAGATTTACAAGACGGTAGTGAGACCTGCTATGATGTATGGTTTGGAGACGATGGCGCTGACAAAAAGACAGGAGGTGGAGCTGGAGGTGGCAGAGTTGAAGATGCTAAGATTTTCATTGAGAGTGTCTAGGAGGGACAAGATTAGAAATGAGAATATCAGATGGACAGCTCACGTTGAGTGGTTTAGAGACAACGTAAGAGAGGCAAGGCTGAGATGGTTTGGGCATGTGCAGAGGAGGGATAGTGGATATACTGTACAAAGGATGCCGAAGATGGAGCTGCCAGGCAGGAGGAAGACAGGAAGACCACAGAGAAGATTCATGGATGTAGTGAAGGAGGACATGGAGAGGGCTGGTGTTAGAGAGGAAGATGAAGGGGATAGGGTGAGATGAAGACAGATGATCTGCTGTGGTGAATCCTAAAGAGAGCAGCCAAAAGAAGATCAAGAAGTCAGCATTAAAGATAACTGGATATAGTGATTCAAATCTGATGAAACTTCACACTCACAACAGTATTCTTTAGCAAAACCCCAAATTTCATGCAACTCTTGTTAATGTTCCAAAAATCATGTTTTTGAAATGTCTGCCAGCCATTATGTCTTGCCAGTGGAATATTTTGTTAGTGTGTGAGGAAGTCAGTGTTAGGGGTTAAGACACTTGCCTGCCATGCAGGAGACCTGGGTTCAAATCCTCCTGGTAATGTGTCTTTCTTTGGAAGTGTAATATACCTTTTCTGTGTATCTGAAAACAATGTGTAGTGCACATTAAATTTTAAATGCAGTAATACTGCTGCTGGGAATTCTTTCAATTGAATATTTATCAATTGAGAAAGGTAGAGAGCAAGCTAAAGCGGTTGTGTGGTGTGTTGAAGGTGAGGGTTTGGTATGCAGGAGGTCCCAGGTTCAATTCTTGCCAGGAAGATCTTGTTCTTCTGAACAACTGAAGTACAGCATGGCTCTGCTGTGCATTTTAAAGCAACTATGTAAGATTTTCACCTCAAAATAATGTTGGCAAAATTATTTTGATGGTAGACTGCATTTGACTGTGTGAATGTCACTTTGTCCATAGACTGAGTGGGCTACATGACAGCAACAGCTCATTTTTTGGTGGAATCACTGGAAGGTGGGGGGCAGCAGTTGTGGTGGCTGTGGCCTCGGTCCCAGCAGCAAATCACAGGGCACCATTTTAGCCACCAACAACAAAAAGCCCTGTGGTTGGCTGTAGAGACTGGGGTTGTGGTTGCCGTGATTGTGGCCTTTTCAGTATTCCTACAAGAAACAAAAAAGTTACATAGTGCTGCTTTAAAAACTAATGTGTAGCAGTCCTGAGGTTTTTAAATGCTGCGCTTAAACAAAACAAGACCTTGAAGTCTACACCTTGATGGAACCCAATGATCGTCGCTTATGGCTATATTTAGTCTACAGTTGTTCTTGTTTCTTTGTTTCAGGTCGTACCTCCAAGCCAAGATGAGAGTGAAGTCAGCCATAATGCAGATGCGAGCCAGTTCCTTTAAAGCATGATGAGGATCTTTCTGTAAATGAAGCACATTTACACTTTAGGCTTTATTTTGGGTTACATTATTAGTTGCAAATACAGTTGTGCTCATAAGCTTACATCACTGGCGGAACTTGTGATTTTTTTTGGGGGGCCATTTTTCAAAGAATATGATTGATAATACAAAAACTTTTCTTTCACTCATAGTTAGTGGTTGGGTGAAGCCATTTATGATCAGATAATTGCATTTGCTCTTTTTAAATCATAATGACAACAGAAACTACCCAAATAACCCCAATCAAAAGTTTACATACCCTTGAAGTTTTGGCCTGATAACATACACACAAGTTGACACACACAGGTTTAAATGGCTGCTAAAGGTAACCATCCTCACCTGCGATCTGTTTACTTGTAATTAGTGTGTGTGTATAAAAAGTCAGTGAGTCTCTGGGCCCCTGACAGAACCCTGAATGTTTCATCCGGTGCTGTATTGACGTTGCTGGATTCCGAGCCATGGGGAAAGCAAAAGAATTATCAAAGGACCTATGAGAGAAGATAGCTGAACTTTATAAAACAGGAAAAGGATATAAAAAGATATCCAAGGAATTGAGAATGCCAATCAGCAGTGTTCAAACTCTAATTAAGAAGTGGAAAATGAAGGATTCTGTTGAAACCAAGCCACGGTCAGATAGACCAACAAAAACTTCAGTCACAACTACCAGGAAAATTGTTCAGGATACAAAGAAAAACCCTCAAATAACTTCGACTGACATACAGGACTCTGAAAAAAAGTGGTAAGGCTGTTTCAAGATGCACAATAAGGAGGCAATTCAAGAAAAATAGGCAGCATGGTCGAGTCGCCAGAAGAAAGCCAGTACTACACCAATGACACAGAGCAGCCCGCTAACAATACACCAAACAGCACAGAGACAAGCCTCAAAACTTCTGGATCAAAGTTATTTGGAGTGATGAGACCTAAAGTTAATTTTTTTGGCCACAACCATAAACGCTACATTTGAAGAGGAGTCAACAAGGTCTATGATGAAAAGTCCACCATCCCTCTGTGAAACATGGAGGTGGATCGCTGATGTTTGGGGGATGTGTGAGTTACAACGGTACAGGGAACTTGGTCAAAGTTGATGGCAAGATGAATGCAGCAAGTTATAAGAAAGTACTGGAAGAAAATTTGCACTCATCAGCCTGGAAGCTACGCATGGGACACACTTGGACATTCCAACATGACAGTGATCCAAAACACGAGGCCAAGTCAACCTGTCGTTGGCTACAGCAGAAAAAAAGTGAAGGTTCTGGAGTGGCCATCTCAGTCTCCTGACCTCAATATCATTGAGCCACTTTGGGGAGATCTGAAAACGTGCAGTTCATGATAGACAGCCCAAGAATTTACAGGAACTGGAGGCTTTTTGCCAAGAAGAATGGACAGCTTTACTATCTGAGAAAATAAAGTGCCTCATCCACAATTACCACAAACAACTTAAAGCTGTCATTGGTGTTAAAGGCAGCAATGCACAGTATTAAGAACTAGGGTATGTAAACTTTTGATGAGGGTCATTTGGGTAGTTTCTGTTGTCATTATGATTTAAAAGAAGCAAACACAATTGTTTGTTAATAAATGGCTTCACCCAACCACTATGAGTGAAAGAAAAGTTTTTATATCATCATTCATATTCTCTGAAAAATGGCCAAAAAAAAAATATCACAAATTTCGCCAGGGTATGTAAATTTATGAGCACAACTGTAAGTTGTTTTTAAACCAAATCTGAATTTTTTCTTCCCAGTGTCTATTATCTGTAATCTTTGTTTTTCTGTTCAGTGTCAAAAATAGTCTCCAGCTGCACACTTCACAAATGAACAGCTCTGCAGTGACCTAGTCTAATAAAAAGGAAGAGCTGAATGTTTTTTCACTCTTGCAACATGAGAATTAGAGACAGCATACTATCAAAAAAAAACAACTCACATAATTCCATTATAGTTTTTGCAATATTTATTTTGTATTCATATTGGTTACTAACCAAAATTTTAAAAATGTATAATTGTGATTTATCTGTATATACTGGAAAAATAATTTTATCATAACGTAGGACATGTCTTTATTTCCCTTTCAAACAGCTGGTGTGTCTGAAGAACAGGCTGTTGGGTTTCTGGCTCTAACGATCAGTGAGTCCAGCTTTTCAAAAGTTAATTTAGCATATATTAATAAACTTAAATAATGCTTACCACATCCACTTGAACCAGTAGCACTCTCAGGGTGAATGCACGTCCTAGCTGCTTCAAACGATCATGGATGTAATTTGGATTGAGGTTGTGATACCTTAAACTTCATGTGACAAAAATAAACAGAAATTTTATAAAATACAAGAATCCCCCCGACTTCCCATAGCAATTTAGCAAATAGAAACATGCAATCCTGGTTAACAGAATGCCTAATAAAACACATGAGAATAGCACAGTAGAACCCCCACCTGAGGAAGAGGGCACAGGTCGTCTGTCCTAAAACATAGTCTGGGACAACTTCTCCAAACTCCCACGGGACGCTCCGCACAAACTTCAGAATGGGATTTCCTCTCTAAATAAAGAAAAGCAGACCTGTCATATGGTGGCTGCCATTCAAGTATTCAAAATTTTTTTTTTAAAAAAAGCCTACCCCTCCACAGGGAGTATTTAGGACTAGGATGAGACCCTGAATGTAAATTCACTCATGACCAAAGTTACTGTGACATTAAATTTTACACAAGTAGAAACTGTTTTCTGAAATTAGAGGAAATCTTTTAGATCATGTAATACAAAAATGTGTAAACCAATTAAACTAAGTTCAAGCTTTGTCCATTGATCTTAGAGAAACTATCATAACTCATTGAGCTGATTTTATTTTAGTAACATTTTCTTGACCCTCATTTGATATGTACAGCAGCTATAGAAAGATCACATTTAGATGTTCTAAATAAGCTGTTGTTCTGAGAATGCCACAAATTTGCGATGCCCTGGTAAAAGCGCATGGTGGATATTTTAGTGAACTGTCAATATAATTACCTCCGCCAAGGGAGGAGGTAATGTTTTCAGTGGCGTTGGTTCGTTTGTTGGCTTGTCTGTTACCAACATAGCTCAAAAAGTTATGAATGGATTTTGATGAAATTTTCAAGAAGATGGATGGATGGGATGGTGTGTAATGGCACGGGGAAAAGATGATTAGATTTTGGTGATGATATGAGAGTGCATACCTCCACCAAGGGCTTTGTTTCTATTTCTGCAGCAAGATGACAAAAAACTACTGGATGGATTTGGATGAAATTTTCACCAGGTGGTTCTTGAGCTAGAGAAAAACCTATTACATTCTGATGAGGATCCAAGAATGCATACCTCCACCAAGGCTCTTATCTTCTCACAGAGTGTTAGCAACAATACTCAAAAATTATTAGATGGATTTGGATGAAATTTTCACCAGAGGTGATTCTTCGGCAACAGAGGAACCCATTACATTTTGGTGATGATCTGAGAATGCATACCTCAGCTAAGGCTCTTATCTTCTCACAGTGTCTTAGCAACAATACTCCAAAACTAATGGACAGACTTTGATGCAATTTTCACCAGAAGTGGCTCTAGACATACACACAAACCCATTACATTTTGGAGGTGATCCATGACAGACGGAAGGAGCCTTGGCAGAGGTATGCATTCTCTGAGTGCTTTTCCAGTTGTATTTAAAATGCCCATTTTCCACGTGTTGGCACAGTTCTAGAAGGTGTTAATAAAATGCCTGTGTTCGGTCAAAACACCTCAGGGACTAAAGAGTGCAACACCATTTTCCACCCAGTTTAAGCCGCCTTTCTCAAAATAACCCATTTCAGTGCATTTTGCTTTAAATCCTAATGAGCAAAAGTCTCCCCCTTTTATCATTTTATCTGTTGTTAATACAGCCATGTTAGGGCTAACATTAACTGGTTAGCATATGGATCCTTTGTCAAACACAGCCTCAACTAACTAATATAAAATTTGCTGAATATAAGAATGTGAAAGCCCAAATAAAGCATTACTGGAGACAGGAGTGTGTGGTTTGTGGTCGACAGGATAGAACCAGTACCTGGTATACTGTATATCAAGCACAGAAATAACTGTACATCAGTGAACGGTTAACTCTACTAACAGCAGCTAACTACCACTGGTGGAGGAGTTGTCCTGGCCAGAGTATGATAAACTGTAGTAGAATAAGGTAAAATAAAGCCGAGGGAGATATATCATCAAGTGTTGGTAGACGAGCCAGTTGGGGTCATAGCTCTCTAGTGGGGTGAATACTAGATTATATAGAAGATCTTTTTGTATGAGAAAGTCAGGAGAGGCAGAGAAGTATGTGAGGGTGGTGCAGGACATGTATGAGGACAGGGAAACGGTGGTCAAGTGCACTGTAGGAGTGACAGATGGATTCAAGATAGGGGTGGGATTAGATCAGGGATCTGCTCTGAGCCCCTTCTTGTTTGCCATGATGATGGACAGGCTGACAGATGAGGTCAGACGGGAGTTTCCGTGGACCATGATGTTTACAGATGATATTGTGATCTGTAGTGAGAGTAGGGAGCAGGTGGAAGAGAACCTGGAGAGGTGGCAGTATGCTCTGGAGAAAAGAAGAATAAAAGTCAGTAGAAGCAAGACAGAATACATGAGAGTAAATGAGAGGGAGGCAGGTGCAACAGTGAAGATGGAAGGAGTAGCAGGAGTGAAAGTGAGTTTAAATACCTGGGGACAACTATCCAAAGCAATGGAAAATGCACAAGGAGAGGTGAAGAAAAGAGTGCAGGCAGGGTGGAGTGGATGGAGACGAGTGTCGGGGTGATTTGTGACAGAAACGTAGCAGCAAGAGTGAAAGGGAAGCTTTACAAGACAGTAGTGAGACCTGCTACGATGAATGTTTTGGAGATGGTGGCACTGACAAAAAGACAGGAGGTGGAGCTGGAGGTCGCAGAGTTGAAGATGCTAAGATTTTCATTGGGAGTGATGAGGAGGGACAAAATTAGAAATGAGTATATCAGAGGCACAGCTCACGTTGAGTGGTTTGGAGACAAAGTAAGAGAGGCAAGGCTGAGATGGTTTGGACATGTGCAGAGGAGGGATAGGGATATATTAGGGATAGGGATATATTATATATTAGCGATATATTAGGGATAGGGATATATTAGACAAAGGATGTTGAAGATGGAGCTGCCAGGCAGGAGGAAAAGAGGACGACCACAGAAAAGATTCATGGATGTAGTGAAAGAGGACATGGAGAGGGTTGGTGTTACAGAGGAAGATGCAAGAGACAGGGTGCGATGGAGGCAGATGATCCACTGTGGTGACCCGTAAAGGGAGTAGCCGAAAGAAGAAGAAAAGAGTTGTTTTTTTGTTTTTTTTTAAATGGCCGTACAGTGGGGCAAAAAAGTATTTAGTCAGCCACCAATTGTGCAAGTTCTCCCACTTAAAAGATGAGAGAGGTCTCCAATTTTCATCATAGGTATACCTCAACTATGAGAGACAAAATGAGAAAAAAAAAATCCAGAAAATCACATTGAAGGATTTTTAATGAATTAATTGGTAAATTCCTTGGTAAAATAAGTATTTGGTCAATAACAAAAGTTCATCTCAATACTTTGTTATATACCCTTTGTTGGCAATGACAGAGGTCAAACGTTTTCTGCAAGTCTTCACGAGGTTTTCACACACTGTTGCTGGTATTTTGGCCCATTCCTCCATGCAGATCTCCTCTAGAGCAGTGATGTTTTGGGACTATCGCTGGGCAACACGGACTTTCAACTCCCTCCAAAGATTTTCTTTGGGGTTGAGATCTGGAGACTGGCTAGGCCACTCCAGGACCTTGAAATGCTTCTTACGAAGCTACTCCTTCGTTGCCCGGGCGGTGTGTTTGGGATCACTGTCATGCTGAAAGACCCAGCCACGTTTCATCTTCAATGCCCTTGCTGATGGAAGGAGGTTTTCACTCAAAATCTCACGATACATGGCCCCATTCATTCTTTCCTTTACACGGATCAGTCGTCCTGGTCCCTTTGCAGAAAAACAGCCCCAAAGCATGATGTTTCCACCCCCATGCTTCACAGTAGGTATGGTGTTCTTTCTCCTCCAAACACGACAAGTTGAGTTTTTACAATAAAGTTCTATTTTGGTTTCATCTGACCATATGACATTCTCCCAATCCTCTTCTGTGTCATCCAAATGCTCTCTAGCAAACTTCAGATGGGCCTGGACATGTACTGGCTTAAGCAGGGGGACACGTCTGGCACTGCAGGATTTGAGTCTCTGGCGGCGTAGTGTGTTACTGATGGTAGCCTTTGTTACTTTGGTCCCAGCTCTCTGCAGGTCATTCACTAGGTCCCCCCGTGTGGTTCTGGGATTTTTGCTCACCGTTCTCGTGATCATTTTGACCCCACGGGGTGAGATCTTGCGTGGAGCCCCAGATCGAGGGAGATTATCAGTGGTCTTGTATGTCTTCCATTTTCTAATAATTGCTCCCACAGTTGATTTCTTCACACCAAGCTGCTTACCTATTGCAGATTCCAGTCTTCCCAGCCTGGTGCAGGTCTACAATTTTGTTTCTGGTGTCCTTTGACAGCTCTTTGGTCTTGGCCAGAGTGGAGTTTGGAGTCTGACTGTTTGAGGTTGTGGACAGGTGTCTTTTATACTGATAACGAGTTCAAACAGGTGCCATTAATACAGGTAACGAGTGGAGGACAGAGAAGCCTCTTAAAGAAGAAGTTACAGGTCTGTGAGAGACAGAAATCTTGCTTGTTTGTAGGTGACCAAATACTTATTTTACTGAGGAATTTACCAACTAATTCATTAAAAATCCTTCAATGTGATTTTCGGGATTTTTTTTTTTCTCATTTTGTCTCTCATAGTTGAGGTATACCTATGATGAAAATTGGAGACTTCTCTCATCTTTTAAGTGGGAGAACTTGCACAATTGGTGGCTGACTAAATACTTTTTTTGCCCCACTGTATATCAGCCAGCTAAGTTAACGCTAGTAGCCTAATAAGCCGGACCATGCCAACTACTGAGATTCCTATTCAAGTAGAAAACTGCCAGGGTTGCCTTAGTTGCAAATGCCTTAGTTGCACAAAAAAATTAAAAATTGCAAAATAGCACAGAATGAGGACATACAGCGCATCCGGAAAGTATTCACAGCGTGTCACTATTTCCACATTTTGTTATGTTACAGCCTTATTCCAACATAGATTAAATTCAATTTTTTCCTCAAAATTCTACACACAATATCCCATAATGACATGAAAAAATGTTGTTTTTTTAAGATTTTAGCAAATTTATTAAAAATAGAATACTAAGAAATCACATGTACATAAGTATTCACAGCCTTTGCCATGAAGCTCAAAATTGAGCTCAGGTGCATCCTGTTTCCACTGATCATCCTTGAGATGTTTCTACAGCTTCATTGGAGTCCACCTGTGGTAAATTCAGTTGATTGGACATGATTTGGAAAGGCACACACCTGTCTATATACGGTCCCACAGTTGACAGTGCATGTCAGAGCACAAATCAAGCATGAAGTCAAAGGAATTGTCTGTAGACCTCCAAGACAGGATTGTCTTGAGGCACAAATCTTGGGAAGGGTACAGAAAAATTTCTGCTGCTTTGAAGGTCCCAATAAGCACAGTGGCCTCCATCATCCATAAATGGAAGAAGTTCAGAACCACCAGGACTCTTCATAGTGCTGGCCGGCTGTCTAAACTGAGTGACTGGGGGAGAAGGGCCTTAGTCAGGGAGGTGACCAAGAACCTGATGGTCACTTTGTCAGAGCTCCAGCATTCCTCTGTGGAGAGAGGAGAACCTTCCAGAAGGACAACCATCTCTGCAGCAGTCCACCAATCAGGACTGTACGGTAGATTGGCCAAACAGAAGCCACTCCTTAGTAAAAGGCACACGGCAACCCACCTGGAGTTTGCCAAAAGGCACCTGAAGGACTCTCAGACCATGAGAAACAAAATTCTCTGGTCTGATTACACAAAGATTGAACTCTTTGGTGTGAATGCCAGGCATCATGTTTGGAGGAAACCAGGCATCATCACCAGGCCAATACTATCCCTACAGTGAAGCATGGTAGTAGCAGCATCATGCTGTGGGGATGTTTTTCAACCCAGGAACTGGGAGACTAGTCAGGATAGAGGAAAAGATGAATGCAGCAATGTAGATACATCCTGGATGAAAACCTGCTCCAGAGCATGCTTGACCTCAGACTGGGGTGACGGTTCATCTTTCAGCAGGACAATGACCCTAAGCACACAGCCAAGATATCAAAGGAGTGTCTTCAGCACAACTCTGTGAATGTCCTTGAGTGGCCAAGCCAGAGCCCAGACTTGAATCCAATTGAACATCTCTGGAGAGATCTGAAAATGGCCGTGCACCGACACTTCTCACCCAACCTGATGGCACTTGAGAGGTGCTGCAAAGAGGAATGGGCGAAACTGCCCAAAGATAGATGTGCCAAGCTTGTGGCATCATATTCAAAAAGACTTGAGGCTGTAATTGCTGCCAAAGGTGCATCAACAAAGTATTGATCAAAGGCCATGAATATTTATGTACATGTGATTTATTAGTTTTTTTATTTTTTAATAAATTTACAAAAATCTCAAAAAACTTTTTTCCTGTTGTCATTATGGGGTATTGTGTGTAGAATTTTGAGGGAAAAAAATTAATCCATTTTGGAATAAGGTTGTAATCACTATCACTCTTTATAAAAGCAAGAAATCTGTGTGTGTGTCAGTGTATGTGTCTGTCACGCTTCATAGGACATCATAGGACAGCCTATGATCTCTGCCTGAACAGCATAGGATGTCCTATGAACTCAGGCATCATAGAACACATAGACAAATGTGTCTTTAGGATGTCATATACATCAAGCCTGCCTTCATGTCTTTATGATGTCATATACAGTGACAGACATCAGGCAACATGTCCTTATGATGTCATATACATCAAGGCTGCCTTCATGTCTTTATGATGTCATATACAGTGAGTCCATGCCAGAAAGCCTCTTTTTGCTCAGCTCTATTTTCATGATCCTGTCCATGAACTGGAATTACGACGTACCTATCCCTCAACCAGTGGTCTCAACAAAGAAGAAGAAGAAGACCCACCAGATGGAGAGCAATAGAATGACGACAACTGCTGCACGTCAGAAAAGATGCCATGAAGGTGAAACACCTGAGGTTCCAGCAGTACATTGCACCCGTCTGAGACAGGACACCCTTCACCAGCATAGAGTACGACAGACTTTAAAGCACGTTTCTAGGGCATCATAGGACAGCCTATGATCTCTGCCTCAACATCATAGCGCGTCCTATGAACTCAGGCATCATAGGACGACTCGCCATGCCTACATGACGGCAAATGTGCAACCTTGACGAATGCCAGTCTACACTACAAATGTGTAAAATGCCAAGCAAAGTGCTCATTTTCTCCGGGTGCTCCAGTTTCTTGGTTTCTACAGGCATGCACGGGCCTTCCTGAACAGGGTCCAAAGACACTTTTTCAGGACTGTGCCCATGAACTGGAATTATGATGCACCTATCCCTCAACCAGTGGTCTGAACGAATAAGAAGACGACCCACCAGATGGAGAGCAATAGAATGAGGAGAACTGCTGCACATCAGAAAAGATGCCGTGAACATGAAACACCTCAGGTTCAACCAGTACGCCGCAGGCATGATTGTGAACAACACAGCCGTCTGAGACAGGAGGAGACCCTTCAGTGGTCTGAACGACGAAGACGACCCATCAGATGATGTCTATATGACGTAACACAGAGAGCTCATGACTCCCTACAAGACATACCGTATACTGTATATAGACACAGGTAAGCAACATAACACAGAACAGTGACAGGCAGGAGAAGAAGTAACAAGCAGGGGCAAACAGCCCTAGATGGCAGGGCATATTTTGTGTGATTTTTATGTTTTGCTGCATACAAAAGCCATCATATGTGATTGCCACTTAGTGCTGTGTTGCTATACCAACTGTCCTGTAACTGGCAAGAATTCTGTTCCAATGCATCCCCTCTACGGGCATGCACGGGTTTCTACAGGCATGCACGGATATGCACTAGTATAGCAAAATGTGGAAAAAGTGAAGTGCTGTGAATGCTTTCCGGACGCACTGTATATCATTGACTAAGATTTAATAACCTAGCAGGGAACACTGATGTCTAGTACGGTGACTAGATTTTACAGAGAAGAGCTATAAAACCCCCAGTGGGCCATAACACCAACTCCATAGTAGCAATGCCTCTATTATGTGGATTGAGATGTTTGTGGAGATACACCCACCATCTCATGGATGTGAGCTGCCTGGAAAATATGACCAATCATATAAATCAGCCACTAGGACATCACAGTGTGCAGGCCTTTCAAACCAGACCACACAAGACTTGGACAAAATTAGTTTAGAATATGTACATCTCTTTTTTTAGGGTTTTGGCACATTTAAGATTAAAATTTATCATCTCAAAATGTATGTAACTGTAAATAAGTCACAAAACATATAAAAGCATGCCATGTACCCTTGAATAAAAATATTCCCCCCACACACAGCAATTTGTATTGATTTCATCAACTTACATACAGCGGGGAAAATAAGTATTGAACAGCTCAACATTTTTCTCATTAAACATATTTCTGATGGAGCCACTGACCTGTGATTTTCACCAGATAGCATTAACAACCCAAGTAATCCATACATACAATGAAATCAAGGCAACTGTGTTCACAAAACAAGTTATATTTAATAAATTAGAACTACATAGGGAATAAGTATTGAACATGCTTGGTGAAATTCATTTAATATTTAGTAGAAAAGCCTTTGTTGATGATAACAGCTTCCAGACACCTCCTGTATGGAGACACTAGGTGCAGGCATTGCTCAGGAATGATTTTAGCCCATTCTTCCACACAAACTGTCTTCAAATCTTGCAGATTCTGTGGGTGTCTTCTATGAACTCTGATCTTCAGTTTGTTCCATACATTTTCAATTGGATTCAGGTCAGGTGACTGACTGGGCCATTCTAGCAGCTTTAGGCTGTGTGTCCATCAAACGCGTTTTTTTCAGACGTAGGTGACTATTTTCTATTCATTCTCTATGTAGTCCAGTGTCTATAGCACTGAGTGCCCTCGGTGCCGAAACACTCTCGGCGGTGGCTGCTTTTTGTCGCTCAGAGTTGAAGAAATTTCAGCTTTTCAGACTACAACTGAGCTTGTCAATGTCAGACCTTTCTAAGCAGCCAATCAGAATCAGGAAGGGCGGGACATAGGACACCGGTACAGTCTGTACTCAGACTCCTGTTTTCCATGTCATGATATTTTGCATCCAGAGCTGCTACCAATGCTAGAATACGTTCCTGTCCATTGTTATTTAGAGACTGCTATTAAAAAATAAATAGAAAGTCTGACCATAGGAAAAGCGCTGAGCTGTGACAAGCTGTAGCTGAGATACAGGGCACAGAATTTCTTTTCCAGAGCACAGCGCGCAAGCGCTGAAAAAAAAAAAAAAAAAAAAAAGATGTTCAAGGTGGTCGGGCAACAAAAAACGTATTTAGTGAACACGCAGCCTTATTAGAGGCAGTGGCTCAGGAGGTAGAGCAGGTCGTCTAATAACCCAATGGTTGGCGGTTCGAATCCCGCTCTCCCCAGATATCCTGCCGTTGTGTCCCTGGGCAAGACACTTCACCCGCATTGCCTCCAGTGCCTATAACACTGGGTATGAATGTGTATAAAATGTTCGGTGGTGGCCGGAGAGGCCGTTGGCGCGGATTGGCAGCCACATTTCCGTCAGCCTGCCTCAGGGCAGCTGTGGCTACAGTAGTAGCTTGCCACTACCATTGTCTGTCTGGAGTGAATGAATAATGTATCTACTTGTAAAGTGTCTTTGAGTGTCTATGATAAAGCGCTATATAAAATCTGATGCATTATTATTATTTTCCTTCTCTGAAGCCAGTTGAGAGTTTCCTTGGCTGTGAATTTGGGATCATCGTCTTGCTGAACTGCCCACCCTCGTTTCATCTTCAGCATCTTGGCAGATGGCAACAGGGTCTTATCAAGAATGTCTCTGAACATTTGTCCATTCATATTTCCTTTAATTATAAGAAGTCTGCCTGTACCATGTGCTGAAAAACACCCCCACACCACGATGGGATGTGCAGTACCTTTTCTCCTCCAGACATGCTGTGTGTTGTGGCATCCGGCATCCAAAAAGTTCAATTTTGGTCTCATCTAACCAGACTATATTCTCCCAGTCTTTTACTGGCTTGCCCAAATGTTGTGCAGCAAACTTTAAAACAAGCTTCAATATGCTTTTTCTTCAGCAATGGAGTCTTGCGAGGTATGCGGGCATAGGGCCCATGTTGGTTGAGTGCATTATTTATTGTTTTCTTTGAAACAGCGGTACTTGCTAACTCTCTACGAGCGGTCTTTGGCTCTTGGATAACTCTTTTGATAATTCTTTTGACTCCTCTGTCAGAAATCTTGTGAGGAGCTTCTGGTCGTGGCCGGTTCATGGTAAAATGATGTTCTTTCTACTTCCGAACATAACCAATGCCATCATTGTGCTTTGCAACAATAAGGTTGCGAAGGTTTCGAGCAGGGGTGTGCAATCATGTGCCATGGAGGGCCAAGACTCTGCAGGCTTTACCTCCAACCAGTGTCTTCAACAGCAGATTTCACTGAACTTCTTCCCACTGATTGCTGATCAGTGAGAACACCTGCTGAAGAGACTGGGTAGAAGAAAAAACTTGCAGGGTCTTGGTCCTCCAGGGCACGAATGGACAGCCTTGGTCTGGAGAGAGCTCTTTGCTTCTACCCGTCATGAGTTGTTTGTGGTGTGACATCTGACATTCACAGACCTTTAAAGGCCATCAGTCATTACTTGACCAGCTGAAATTAATTTGCACTGATGGGGGATGGGATGGCTTCCTAAATTCTGCTAGATTTCAGCTGGTTTCTTGGCTTTCTATGCCTTTTGGCACCTCTTTTTCTTCATGTGTTCAACACTTATATTTAATAAAGTGGAATGATACAGGGAATAACTTGTTTTGTGAACACAGTTGCCTTGATTTCTTTGTATGTACGGATTACTTGGGTTGTTACTGATATCTGGTGAAAATATGAGGTCAGTGGCTCCATCAGAAATGTTTACTGAGAAAAATATTGATGTCTTCAACACTTATTTTCCCTGCTGTATTGATTTAAGTATGAAAGGTATAACTAAAAGGCAGTGACTACAGGTATGGAACCGTACCCATAGAATGCTTTCTACCGATATGGCCCAAATGTGATTGGCTACTTGGTGTATTAATACCGTATCTTCAAAAGCAGCTGCGACAGGTACGCAAACCTAAGGCATTTATCAACAATTGAAGAAAGGATATTTCTCATATTAACCTATAATTTGTTTCAAATCTTTAATCTCTGTTAATTACCTCTTAAATCTTACCCTCTCCCAAATCTTAAGCCTAAGCTCTTAATTTTAATTCTAAATTCCATCTCAGGTCAAGTAAAATAGTGTAGGCATGTTGAGAGAGCAGGAAGTGAACCACTGACCCTCTGGTCTGAGGTCAATCACACTGTTCACCTGTACCACAGAACACAGTGAGTTTCAGCTGAACTGAAAAGGTTGTCGGATCGTCAACTCTTCCGTGTCTGTAGACACTCCCTAACTAAAAGGGTTACTGTGGTTTCAGAAAATAAACACTAAATTTCTACTGAAAATTGAGGGACCCAATCATTTTGAATCTCAGAATAGGCATGCACTGAGTGAATTCACGTGCTTGAATGCAAGATCGTTTACTGAGGTAATTAATAACACATTTGGCTGAATACCTGTCTAAGGCTGACAATAATGCTGCTCCCAGACCCCACTGGTTTGGGTCCCACGCTGATGCTTGGTTCTGACTTTTGGGTAGAGTCCTCTTTTTTGTCTGTCACGCCTGCTGGTTTTGTCTCACTATTTGCACCCTCTGTCCCTTTATCAGAGTTCTGATCGGATTCACATCTCACTGTGGAAGATGAAACTGGTTCGCTTTGCCCCAGAGGTGAAAGTCCGGCACCATCGTCAGTCTTGAGGTGTTTGGATGCAGGATCTCTCTGTGGAGCCCCAGTTACACTATTCTGGACAACATATTGCGCATATGACAGCGGCTGCTCCACGGGCTTTACTGGGGTAGCAGTAGAGGCGGAGATGTCCTGTCCTCCTTTGGATGAAGGCTGAAAATGTGGCTTTGGCTGCAATACAATCGCATTTAAATTCAATTCGTGCAGTAGATAAGGTAGCTGGTTAACCGGCTAAGTAGCCGCTAGCCAAATTCAAGCAAAAATACAAACCGGCGGTCTTTCTTTGGTGAAAACGGAATCATCCAGGTTGATGTTAAATCTTTTCTTCATTGCCTTCTTCTGCTGAAAGTTTATTCTATTTTTTTTTTTTTAATACAAACACATTTACTTCTGATCAGGTAGCTTACTTGCTAACGGTTGGCAGAAGAACAATCGGTACTTCCGGCATACGTCTGTCAAAATAAAAGCGGAATCTTACAACGCAACTATGGTTTAAGGACGACGGGAATATGTTCCATCCATCCATCTTCTACCGCTTAATCCTTCTCGGGTCGTGGGGGAAGGGGGGGGTGGAGCCTATCCCAGCATCTTTGGGCGAGAGGCAGGGTACACCCTGGACAGGGCTAAATGAATATGTTAATGTGGTGTCTGGCCAAATGAGCTCAAGACAAAACACAAAATATATAAAGAGGTTCTTTATTCTGAACGTTAAAAAATTGAGATCTTTATAATAGACTAACCTTAAAGGGAAACTATTCACAAATTGAGTGCATGAACAACTGCAATGGCCTGTCTTCCTGTTTAGAGCAGAACACAAAACCTACATTAACAAGAAAAACAACAGTTATTAAACAGTGAAATTCACACATGATACTAACTTTTGGTGCATTGCTAAGGGCCCACTTACAAATGCACATCTCAGCTCCCAACAGTTCACTAATGACCAAGAAAACCCATGGCCCTCATCCTTTGGCTCTACAAGCTCACTTGGCCTTTCACCACCCAAACAAACCTCAGTTCACTGGCTTGTTCCGAACACCTCGGGCGTGGCCTTCTGCTCGAGCTGTCTGAGCAGAGCAAAGGAACCTCCTGTTTCCTGTCAGGTATTTATAGTCTCCCCCCCTCCCCCCTTCAGCTGCTGCCTACTAAAACCAGGAAAGAGGCTCACAAAATGCTACCGTCCCCTAGTGAAGAGGAGAAACATCTTCCCCCCAATTCTTCCACCTGCCTACATTAAAAATTACATTTTTCTTCCATTCAGTTTGTGAAAGCTCAGAACCAGTTCTTCACTCATGTGTTCTTACCCACACATCACTACAGTCAAGTAAACAGTGTGCTATACCACACAATTTACTTGACTGTAGTGATGTGTGGGTAAAGACCAAGGAGCACATGGTAAGTGAAGAACTGACTCAAAGCCTTTAATTACGAGTTTGTTTGTGTTTGTTCGTACTTATTTATTTTTGACAATTAATGCAAGATGGAATGATAAGATTAGCTCTCCACAATGCAGGGAGGTACTCTGTGTTTGAATACTGTGTGTATTCTTTGTGTTTTAATGCATACACCCTGATGCTGCCACTCATTTTTGCCACTCAGTGTTTTTTAACAGTCATGAGTTCTGTTCAGTGACATCATACGCATAGGGTCAGCAAACTTGGTACACAGGTTCACCCTGTAACCCTGAAGTGTGACTATGGTTTTGAGATTGCAAGGTCAAAGGTCAACATCAAAATGGCTTATAAACTATATCTCAATAACAAAGCAGGCTAGGGTCACCAAACTTGCTACACAGGTTCATCTTGGGATCCTGACCTCAGACCAGCAGCAGTGGGTCAATAAAGGGTGCAAGTGCACTGCCCCCTTAAAATATTCAGAGATAAAAATATTTCCTAAATAAATCAATTGTGATGTCCAAAATAAATGAGAGACATAGCATGTCTTTCTATAGTTGATATGTAAGCTTCTGTAGCAGCAGCCATTTTAAATAACATTTCAATACAGTATATACTGTATGCTTGCATTATAGACCACTTCCTGGTTAGGGGCGCCAGTCTAACTTAACATCATTGAACCCAGCAAACTTTTTCTCCCCATGTGAGCAGGAGCAGCTTTTCATTGGACATTCAAAACTCGATTCTGGGACACATATCTGGGCACCATGGAGCCAATCATAAGTTGGGTTTTTTTTGTATTTTTATCTTAATGTGATTAGGAGTAAAAGCCGTCAATCATCAGATCCCTCCCACTTGTCAGGAAACATGGAGCCACTAGCCTCCCAAGGGTACCTAGATGCAGCAGCAATATGGCTGCCAAGTCATCTGTGGACCGGATCTGGGGACCAGAAGTGACACAAAGTTCTGTGGAAAGGATGCCCTTGAGTGAGCTGGAGACAGGAAGTTGCCCACGTAGCACCCAGGAAAACAAAATGTAACATTATAATCAGCTAAAAAAACGTTAAAATACAGCATTTAAAAATGACTTGAAAAGTTTTTATAAATCTGTTGCTGTAGTGGGTTTGATTCAACCCCCCCACAACACACAGAGACAGTCAGCTCGTTACTTCTGGGTTTTTTCCGCTGCATGCTGCGTTTACAGCTGTGAGGTTAAAGTGTCATCCATGCATTGTGTTCATGCATCCTGTCTGTACCTCTGATATGCAAATGCCAGATTGACTGCTGTGAATGTCTTTGATGTATTGTCTGAGTTGGGTATATATGCTGCACTGTCCTGTAAAGCTGCCTCTCATTCACTCACTCTTCAACTGCTGCTGGACACACGCACTGTGTGTCTCCTCTTCTCTGAGAGCCTGAGGACATCACCTCAGCCCGCAGCACGAGGGCTGGGGAGGTGTTCCGATGAAGGCGGTATGATTCAATAAACCAACTTAAAACTTCATCGCTGCCTTTATTTTATCATGCCGCTTTACTGGTGACCCCAAGAACGCACACGTTTTGTGCAAACGCAACCTTCTGGTCTGGACGGCCACGCTGGCGACCCGACGCTGAAGAAAACGAGCTGCCGGCGAACGCAGCACCCGGCAGTGATGCTCCGCCGACGAGTGAACGCAGCAGCCTGACGGATCTGCCCTCCCTGCGGCTTCAGGGAGGCCTCAACACAGAGCTCACAGCAGGCGAGCTACTCTCCGGACATCGCCCAAGACCGGGTAAACGGCAGTAAACGTCATGGCGCGACCCTCGCCGAGATCGAGGCGTCCATGCGGGACAGCCTGAGGGACAAAGATCGTCTATCTCCCCTCAACGCTCCAACGCACCATGACTAATCTGCAGCCACGGCTCATCATAGATGTTTTTCGGCGCCGACTGCGCCGATCTCCACCAAGTTTCCAACCCTGGTTTCCTCTCCAGCGGGCCCACCCATGCAAGGAGCCCCGGCACACACACCGGGGATGACGAGGATGGCGCAACACGCACAGAACAAGAATGGCTCCAGAGACCGCCATCGTCCTGCACAGCTGCATGCAGAACCTTCAGGGCTGCGCGCTCACCTGAAGCAAGCACGCGCGCAGCACGCCCACAGGATTCACTGATGGTTTCAGCCACGGCGCACAAAGGATTCAGCCGTCTGCTTTTCCCGAGGGCTTTAGGGCTGCGCACGCACCTAAAGTCAACACGCCAAGTTCCTCTGCTCTTGTTTACGCAACCTCGCCGCTCCTGTTTTTTTTCATGGCCACGAGAGGAGTCAGAGACTAATTTTTCTTCTGGTGATCTCCGCAAGTTCAACGGGACAGCCCCTCGACATCGCGGAGCAGCAAACAATTTTTGGCGCGGCCCGAACGATTTCACCGCACTTACTACCCCCCTTCCCCCTCCACCTCCACCTGCACAGAGCTTTTCCCTGCTCGCTGCCCAAACTGCAACATCGAGGTCTCGGCCCCCTGCCGTGCCCTCTGGGGGGGAGCGGTGTAGCGGGTTTGATTCAACCCCCCCACAACACACAGAGACAGTCAGCTCGTTACTCCTGGGTTTTTCCCGCTGCATGCTGCGTTTACAGCTGTTTAAAGTGTCATCCATGCATTGTGTTCATGCATCCTGTCTGTACCTCTGATATGCAAATGCCAGATTGACTGCTGTGATTGTCTTTGATGTATTGTCTGAGTTGGGTATATATGCTGCACTGTCCTGTAAATCTGCCTCTCATTCACTCACTCTTCAACTGCTGCTGGACACACGCACTGTGTGTCTCCTCTTCTCTGAGAGCCTGAGGACATCACCTCAGCCCGCAGCATGAGGGCTGGGGAGGTGTTCCGATGAAGGCGGTATGATTCAATAAACCAACTTAAAACTCCATCGCTGCCTTTATTTTATCATGCCGCTTTATTGCTAAGATAGAAAAAAGAAATGCCTTAAAACTTTTTTTTTTTTTTTTTTTTTTTTCTCTCGGCGCCACACGAGTCGGCTGCCTTTTGCAACAGCGGCTCGATTCCGAGTCTTTTTCCCTTCCTCTCTCTTTTGATCCGTCTTTTTTTTTCACCCCACTTATATCACGGACACACAGATCGTCCTAAATGTCTCCTGAGCCGGTGGACGGAGCCACTGTCTATAGCAGGATACGATACAGCAGAGAACAGCTGCTAGCATTCAACCGCCACCCGGTCCCATTGGAAAAACTCGACATACCGAGAGAACTGACGCGAAAACGCCGCGGCTGCCGGGCTGGAGTAAGGCGGAGGACAAAAAATATAAGGTACAGACCCTCCCTTCCATCTGTTGTCATGGGAAATGTACGGTCGATACTGGGAAAGTTAGATGAGCTAGCGGCTATCTCCCGTTATGATAGCACATACCGGGAGTGCTCTCTCCTTTTGTTTACTGAGACGTGGCTAACTGAACTAGCAGCAGATGCTAACATTGAGCTGGAGGGTTTTCACATGATACGAGCTGACCGAACACCAGACAGTGGCAAGGCTAGGGGCGGTGGAGTGATAATGTATGTTAACAACAACTGGTGCAGACCGGGACATATCACTGTTAAACAACGACACTGCAGCAAAGACATTGAGTTGCTAGCTGTTAGCATGAGGCCTACATATCTCCCGAGAGAACACTCACACGTGATCTGCATTGTTGTTTATGCAAATCCGACGGCGAACGCTGGGACAGCACGTGACGTCATCCATTCAGTAACCAGCAGGCTGCAGACAGAACACCCAGATGCTCTTCTCCTCATCTCAGGCGATTTCAACCATGTTTCACTGTCTCCCATTCTACCCACGTTCACCCAGTATGTCACATGCCACACTAGAGACAATAAAACACTGGATTTATTCTACGCAAACACTAAGGAGGCGTACACCTCATCACAACTCCCCCCACTCGGGAGATCGGATCACAACTTGGTTCATCTCCGGCCGGTGTACAAACCCCTAGTGCACAGACAACCTCCGGCCATGCACACTGTGGAGTTATGGTCTGAGGAGACAATGGACACCCTAAAGGGCTGTTTTGAAGCCACCGCCTGGAAGCAGCTCTGCAATCCACATGGTGAGGACATCGATGGCCTCATTCACACCTTCACGGGCTACCTCAGCTTCTGTGTGGACAAATCCGTTCCCACCAAGACCATACGGCGTCACTCAAACAACAAACCCTGGATCAACCCTGAGATAAAAACACTTCTGAGAGAGAAGAAGAGGATCTTCAGGTCAGGGAACAGGGAGATGCTGAAGTCCGTACAGAGGGAGCTGAGGAGAAAGATCAGAGAAGGCAAGGACAGCTTCAGGAAGAAGATGGAGGACAAGCTGCAACAGAGCGACATCAGCGGGGTCTGGAGAAACCTCAAAACCATCTCGGGGCTCCAGAATACCTCCCCCCAGGCCACAGGGGGCAGGGAGTGGGCGAACAACCTGAATCTGTTTTTCAATAGATTTGACCAACCGCCCTCCCCCCTGACTGCACAACAACCACTGCTGCCTCTAAAGAAATCAAGTCCTGCTGCCCACTCCCCACTCCACCAACACCCCCCCACTCCCAACACACAGCCCCCCATCCTGACCCTGACCAGGACCCAGGTGAGGACGGAGCTGAGGAAGATCAAGGCGAGGAAGGCGCCGGGACCGGACGGCATCAGCGCAAAGCTCCTCAAGTCCTGTGCAGACCAGCTGTGTGGGATTGTGACGTATATCTTCAACATGAGCCTGAAACTGGGGAGGGTACCACAGCTGTGGAAAACATCTTGTGTGGTACCTGTACCAAAAACTTCCCACCCCAAAGACCTGAACAGCTACAGACCGGTGGCCTTGACGTCCCACTTGATGAAGACCCTGGAGAGACTGCTCCTTGCTCACCTCCGCCCCCTGGTGGAACCAGCGATGGATCCACTCCAGTTCGCCTACCAGCATGGCATTGGGGTGGAGGATGCGGTGATCTTCCTCCTTCACCGTTCTCTGTCCCACCTGGAGAAGCCCGGGAATATGGTGAGGATCATGTTCTTTGACTTCTCCAGTGCTTTCAACACCATCCAACCGATGATCCTGAAGGACAAGCTGCTGCGCGCAGGGGTGGACCAGCACCTGTCATCATGGATCCTGGACTACCTCACGAACCGGCCTCAGTTTGTGAGAACCCGGGACTGTGTGTCCGACACGATCATCAGTAGCACGGGGGCCCCCCAGGGAACGGTGCTGGCTCCCTTCCTGTTCACTCTTTATACTGCGGACTTCTCACACAACACAACACACTGCCATCTACAGAAGTTCTCTGATGACTCTGCGATCGTTGGCCTCATCTCCAATGGAGATGAAGCTGAGTACAGAGGGCTTATCCAGGACTTCGTGGACTGGTGCCATCGGAACTGCCTCCAGATCAACGCGAGGAAAACTAAGGAGCTGGTGGTGGACTGCCGCAGGCATGGGCAGCCCCTCACAGTACCAGTAAATATACAGGGAACAGACATCGAGATGGTGACATCCTATAAGTACCTGGGTATTCATCTGAACAATAAACTAGACTGGTCACACAATACTGATGCACTCTACAAGAAGGGACAGCGCAGGCTGTTCCTGCTGAGGAGACTCAGGTCTTTTGGTGTACAAGGGGCGCTGCTGAAGTCATTCTATGACACGGTGGTGGCATCAGCCATCACTTTTGGAGTGGTCTGCTGGGGCAGTGGCATTACTGCAGCCGATAGGAAGAGACTGAACAAACTGATTAAGAAAGCTAGCTCTGTCCTGGGGCAGCGCCTTGATCCGATGGAGGAGATAGGAGAGAGAAGGACAGCGGCTAAACTGTCATCTCTGCTGGAGTCCGAGTTCCACCCTATGCAGGACATACTGAATGCACTGAGGAGCTCATTTAGCAGCAGACTACATCATCCCAGGTGCACAACCGAGAGGTTTCGTAGGTCCTTCCTACCAACGGCTGTCAGACTGTACAACCTAAGCAGGGCTGCTCGCAGAGATAGCAAAAAGACGTAACAAACTAATAGTTTTTTGAATGCAAAAGATGCAATAGACTTACACAATGGTCCCCTCCGGCATACAACTAGGAACATACCGGTCGCTATGGAGGGTGAGAATATGTATGGGCACATAATCATACCATGTAGGATAACTAAGTAGACGGTTATGCTGTTTCATTCCATCTAGCAACAATGCTCTGCACTGTGTGTGTTTATATATTTGCATATTTATTCCATCTAGCTACAATGCTCAGCACTGGGTGTGTTTATATATTTATATATCTACATATTATTCCATCTAGCTACATTGCTCCGCACTGTGTGTGTTTATATACTTGCATATTTATTCCACCTAGCTGCAATGCTCCGTACTGTGGGTGTTTATATATTTACATATTTATTCCATCTAGCTACAATGCTCTGCACTGTGTGTTCATATATTCATATATTTATTCCATCCAGCTACAATGCTCTGCACTGTGTGTCTGTGTGTGTGTGTATATATATATATTTTATAGTAATACGTACATATGTTTATTAGCTGCTCTTGCTTGCTTGTTTTTTTTCTTGCCTTCTGATTGTTGCTCTGAGTGTTGCTATCCCTGTGCTGTTGCAATCCTGGAATTTCCCCGTTGTGGGACTAATAAAGGCTTATCTTATCTTATCTTATCTTATCTTAACTTTCAGATGTTCTTGCCATATACATGAATTAAGCCCCACAGAATAATCTTTTTTTATGTATTTGTTTATTTAACTTTTTTCTCTCTTTTTTTCTTTGCTCCTTCTTTTTTATGACCCGCCAGCGTCACGCCCCGGCACTCCCAGCACCACAAGTATGATGGAGCAGCCACACCCACACACACTCCCGCACATCTTGCCCTCACGAACATACATAACAACAATTATCACAATAATGATCAATGGGCCGGACCCATACGGCGTCCCACATGCCAAGCGACACCCCAGAGCACCCACCACAAGCCCACCAACCACCCACCCCGGACACACACCGACAGCGGCAGGCTGCTCCACAACCACAGCCACCCCGGAGCAAACCAATGGCAACACGACCACCAATCCGCGCCAACAGCGCCCCCCCCCCCCCCGATCACACCCGAGCACCCACACACAACCGGCGCCAAGGACACCAGACGCAAAGTGCCCTGCCCTGTGACACAACAGCAGGGCAGCCAGTAAAAGCAGGCCCTGATCCACCAGCCACCACATGATCCACCCCACCCCTGCCACCCAACAAGGTTCCCCCACCCACACACACATCCTCTACCCCCGCACGTTCACCCACAGGTACCCGCACCTGCAAACACACACCCACGCCCACCCTCATGTGCACACACACACTCACCATCACACATGCCCACCTACACCCACACACAACCCCGCATGCCCACACACAGCACACACACACACACACGCACCCACATACACACACACACCCACACACACACACACAAACCCACGCACACCCACACTCACTCACACCTGCACACACGCATGCACACACGCACTCACATATGTACACACACACACACACACACTCGCATTCCCCAGAGGACAGGGGAGGTGACCCCCCGGGACACAGGCACCAGTCCCCAGAATGCTGCCAGGGCCCTGAGGAGGGCACGACCCCACTGCGCAAGGACATGCCAGGGCCATCCCGCAACACCGGCGCACACTCAACCCCGACCCAGAGGGGGGACGCCTCCCCCCTTCACACACACCAGGGGCCCAGGGCCGGACCCAGCCACACCCGGGAGGCAAGGCCAGCCGGCCCAGGACCACGGCCCACCCCCTTGGCCCTCCCCTCAGCCCCCCACCCCCCCAGACCAGACACACAGTCACCCCCAAACAGGCTCCCAGACACTGGCACCAGTGGGTCAGGGCACAGCCAGTCGCCAGAGGTGCCAAGGAGAATGAGCCACCGCCCGCCACCCCTCAGGTTATAGAATTAATAAGCAGGGACCAGAGAGAATTAAATTCAGCAAATTGGTTAATTGAAGAGGCAGACATTTTCTCCAGCCTAATATAATCTGATAAAAAGCTATTATAGTGAGTTGTACACAAATTATTCCTTGATTTCCAATTCATGAGGACAGTTTTCTTTGTGATGCATAAGGCAATGAGAACCATGTGTGACATCCTTACCTCTACATTTATTTCACTTAAATTGTCATGAACTGGGTTTGGACTTTTTCCAAACCCAGCTTCATGGTGTTGTGGCTGCATTTCTCCTGTCATGTTTTTGGTGCCTGTTGTCTGCCAGTTTATGTTTTGGTCTCTCTTCACTCATTCCCTCACAGGCAGCTGTCAGGGATTCTTCCGGGGGTTTGCCCTGCCCCCTGTCAGCTGACAGCCATGCCTCCCTCTCCTGTCAGTGCTTGACAGCTGAATGCCATTATTGTTTGTGTCTACTACTCAGCTCACTCTCACATGCACACACTCACATGCATGCACTCGCTCACACCTGTGCTCACTCAGTCCTACCCACACTCACACGCACACACACACACACACACACACACACACACACGCACACACTCACCCACACCTGTGCTCTCTTGGCTCGTTATGTTGTCATTATTTAAGCTCTGTCTGTTCACCTGTATCTCGCCGGTTCATTGGATTGTCAACCCCTTACTCCAGAGCTCAGACTGCTCTGTCGAGATTCTGTAAGTACTGTTTCCCCCCATTCCACAGTTTCGTCTGGGAACGCTTTGGGTTTATCTCTATTATTACCCCGCTCCACAGTCTCGTCCGCGAGCACCTTGGGTCTTTTCTCTTTCATTCCACTCTCCAATGAACCACTGAGCGTTTGTGTTAGTTCTTTTTGTTCTACTGCTCTGTTCGCTCATTGAAGCTTTTGGTATAGCTTTATGTTCAATAAATGCGCACAACACTAGCCTGCATTTGGGTTTTCACACATCTCTGCTGCCTCGGAGAGGCACCAAATCATGACATAAGTCACCTAATATGCAAAGTGTGGGTGAAAATGGGATGTGATACCCAAACCATGCCGATAAATCTTCACATGTCTTCTGTGAGAACTTTTGGACCAGTGCACAGGACCACGTAACATGCATATAACTATCCGGGACATTGCTGGTACAATAGGAGCAGATATTTGTATGACTCAGGCCCATTTTGAACATCCTTTGTCCTGTGTAATGACTTCTATGTAGAACGTTGTACTGTATGAGGTGTAAATTAGAGTTTTTAGTCATCTTAAAAGTGTTTAAACATATTTGTGTCCAGAAGCTTTCATCTTTATTGATTGATAGGTCTGTCTCCCATTTTGATTTTGGAAGAGATACTGACTCATCCAGTTTTGATAATAGTCAGTGTATTTTCAATATCAGTTTAGGGGAATGAAAATTTAGGAACTCTGTCATCTTAACTGGTACCTCTAAATTGGTCTAACTGAGACTGAATCTTGCTTTTATTGTGGATTTAAGCTGTTGGTATTCAAGAAACTTTTTATCACCCATCATACTGCAACACTAGTTCCTGAAATTGGATAAAATTTCTACCTCGAATAAGATGTTCTAAGTTTTTTTTTATTCCTTTCTCACACCACAATAATTATATTAAAAAGATGAAAACTGCTCTCCGTCAGTAAGTTTTGGGATCTTCAAAGAAAACGGAGGCGGGGGATATTGCACTCATCTCTGCTCTTGTTTAAATTTGTGTTGTTATGCTTTTTTAATATTTTTGTTTCAATGTTTTTGATATGGACCTGTGTCTGGGATAAATGGATGGATGGATTGATTGACTGAATGTCTGCTAGACAAGGACCAAAAAATATTATCAGTGAGTAGAAGACAAGGTGATGGTGTTATGTCCATAACAGAGAACCAATAATCAGGCTGGAGGTGCAGCAGAACATAACTTTATTATTGCACTCACTGTACAGTCTAGACGCTCCCGTCAGGCAGAGGTGAGGTCAAAGAGACCGTCCCTCTTCCGCACAGCCCTCTTATACTCTGGGTGGCAGCAGAACCGGAAAGGTGGAGCCACCACCCATGTCACACAATAATATGTCTTATGAACAACATTACACCCCCCCCCCCTTCAAAAAGGTCCAAAACGCACACATACAATCAAGACCCTCCCAAATTTAGAGCCCGAATCACACACTAACAGGAAACAGAAATAATTGAGGCCTAACCATGCACTCAAACAACTAAAGCTAGGGGGAGACAAGTGGACTACTGTCCCACCCCCACACGGCCAGAAGGATTATTCTGCTGTCTCTATTACTGTATAGTCCATTAAATGAAAAAACTGCCGTGTTCCTAATATAAGACATAAAACAATCCCATTTACAAGAGGAACATATACTATACAAACAGGTTATACCTTAAATTATGAATTCAATAAACAGCTTAGTCATTATTCATGTCAACACCATGTCATGAATACCTTAGTATAATCACTATACAACCTGGACAATTCCCATAGCAACCTCATGCATTAAACACATTGATATAATCACTATGTAGCCTGCACAATCCACATATTAACATTATAGCTTAAACACATTGCCCCCCCCCCCAACTACTGTTCAGTCCCAGTGGAGAAACCACCCCTCGGGTACCCATCTGGCGGGTCCCGACCAGAGCTCCTCCTTCTCTTCGCACCTGGAGATGACAGACGTTGGAGCCCCAACACCTCCTTCTCCTCATTGGCATGCCACAGCTTGTTGGGGTGTCTCCATGAGCCATCAGACAGCTGAAGGTATCCATCCTCCCGAACAGCCACCACCTGCAGCCACCCCTGGTCCTCACGTCGTTTTCGCTTGCCATGAACCTCTCTCAGCTGAGCCTCCTCTCTGGGTTGGATCACATCAGCGACCCCCAGAGGAGCTCGACTCGGCTTCCAGTGTCCTTGACTTCTCGACCGGGCATCCTCCCTGTGTTGAACCACACCAGCGACCCCCCGAGGAGCCCGACTCAGCTTCCAGTGTTCCTGAATGGCACGTCGGTTCACCGTGCCAGCCGGTCCTGCCCTGCTCACTTTCATTTTCAACGCTGGTGAAGCTGTTGTAGCCCCTTGCTTCTCGGTACCTCCCAGCCGAACTCTTGAAGCAGAGTGGGCCATCCACCCGGCTCCACCCGCTGTCAAGGGCGTCCCACCATGCTGCCCAGTTCCCTCAGCTAAGGTAACTTGGGCCCTGGCACCGGAACCCTCCCACGATGGCCCTGGGTGGGGTTGGTCCTGTTCATCCTCCAGAATACTAGGCCAAGGTTCGTCCCATACTGCATCGTCCACCACTCGCGGAACTGGCCGGTCCCACAAACCGCGGCCCGACCACTCCTCTCCAACGCCGCTGGTGATCATGAAACCCAGTCCGTAAAAAAGGTCACAGCCCGTAATATTCGCACCACTGGCGGTCACCACAAACTGCAGATTGCATACCTCCGCTGACTTGTACCTCTGTCTGTTTCCTCCATATCCACAAAATGGCGTTGAAAGACCTCACTCTGTACTATGGGAAAAAAGTCCTCACACTAGGCCAATTCAACACGGACCTCACTGCGCCCGTGTCAATCAGCAACGGCACCTCCATGCCGTCCAGTTCCACCATACAGTACGTACGACCATCTGTGCTCAGAGAGACGGTGTGAATGAACATGGATACAGGAGTTTCTGGCATTCTGCCATTTTTGGAGCTTCCTGGCGAGCCACTGGTTCCTTGAGTGAGGTGGTTCACCGCATTCCAAAATTATTTGGAGGCATTGAATCTCACTGAACTGGAAAAACTGCGAACATGTTATGTCCATAACAGAGAACCTGTGGAGTGTGTAAATGAAGAGGCATATTCATTTCAGACGATTTATTACACACTCACATCTCACAGGCAAAGAACAGACTGACTGATCACATCAAGCATTCCTCTCTCTATATCAAGTCACACTTCACAAGGCTCAAGGCACTTCCTCATACACAGCATGACATCTACACTACACTTCATTCAACCCCCTCTCACCCACTTGGGCATTGTTCTCCCATGTGTATTCATTGTCTCTGTCTAAGGTGTGAAATAACCTGAGGCCCACACTGCCCCCCCCCCCCAGCATCTTAGATAGAACAATAGAACATCAGTCCACATGCTGTTTTGGCTTCAGTCTCCTCCCATATCTGCTGTAACTGGGGTTTACCGCCTCCGTGGCGCTGCTGTGCCGGCGGGAGGCTGCTGGGAGTGTGTCGGACTGCGGGTCAGCCGTGGGGGGGGGGGTTCACTCTGTCCGTGTGGCTGCTCTGATGAATCGTTCCCATGGGGGAGGTCTCCGTGGGGGTCTTCCATGCTGAGGGGCCCTCGCCAACAGCACTTGCTCATCCGCCACTACAAAGGTGGGTTTGAGTCTGTCTATGCTAATTATCTCCCTTCTACCCCCCAAGTCTAGCACAAAATGCTTATCCCCTGTTCCCAACACTCTGAACAGTCCATCATAGGGTGGGCGCAATGGAGGGCGGTGGGCGTCGTGTCTGACAAACGCGAACTCTGCGTTCTTCAAAGTTTTAGGCACGAAGGCACGTGGAAAACTGTGGTGGGCAGGGCCCGGCAGCGTGCCTGTGTTTGTGCTACGCTGCAAAAGCTGAGACGGGGAGCTGCCCGGCGCGGGATTGTCCGGTAGAAATTCCCCGGGCAGCCGTAGGGGTTGCGCAAAAACGAACTCTGCCGGTGAAGCTTCCAAATCCTCTTTTGGCGCGGAGCACAACCCCAATAAAACCCACGGCAACCTGTCCACCCAATTTGCATCCGTCAGTGAAGCCCTGAGTGCTGCTTTCAGTGATCTATGAAAACGCTCGCATAAACCATTGGCCTGTGGGTTGTACGCGGTTGTGCGATGAATTGCAGCACCCAGGCTGCGGGCCATTGCGGACCAGAGGTCGGAAACAAATTGCGGGCCCCTGTCGGACGTAATGTCCGACGGGACTCCAAAACACGCCACCCATGTTGTTAAAAAAGCGCGTGCCACGTCCGCGGATGTGGTTGCCGCCAGCGGGACTGCTTCCGGCCAGCGCGTGGTGTGGTCCGCCACTGTCAGGAGGTGCGTGCACCCCTGTGATGGCGGGAGGGGGCCCACGAGGTCCACGTGCACATGGTCGAACCTCTTAGCCGGTACCGGAAATGGCTCCAAGGGAGCCTTCGTGTGCCTGTGTACCTAGGCTCGTTGGCACGCCACGCAGGCTGCAGCCCACTCTTTTACTTGTTTGCGTAGGCTCGGCCACACGAATTTCTCTCCCACTATTTTGACAGACGCACGCACTCCTGGGTGCGCCAGAGTGTGAACCGACTCAAACACATGGCGGCGCCACGCGATCGGGACTACCGGACGCGGGCGTCCCGTGGAGACGTCGCAGATTGGGGGGGGGGGGGCGCCATCTTGCAGCACCCTGCTCTCCAGCCTTAACCCTGTTGGTCCAGACTGGAGCGCGCGCACGTCTGCATCGCTAATCTGCTCCGCGGCCATGGCTGCGTAATCTATCCCCATGTAGACTGGGGCCACCACGGCGCGCGAGAGGCAGTCCGCCACCACATTCAGTTTACCCGACACATGCTGAATATCGGTAGTAAACTCTGAGATCGCGGCCAGCTGTCTCTGCTGCCGGCCCGACCACGGTTCTGAAACCTTGGCCATCGCGAATGTTAGTGGCTTGTGGTCTACGAACACGGTGAAGCTGCGCCCTTCCAGCCAGAACTGGAAGTGGCGTATGGCCAGATGGAGAGCCAGCAACTCTGTCGAACGCGCTGTATTTACGTTCGCTGTTGCGCAAAGTTCTGCTGAAAAATGCGAGCGGCTGCCAAGCCCCGGCGACGCGCTGCTCCACGACCGCCCCTATGGCCACGTCTGAAGCGTTGGTGGTGAGCGCTATCCGGGCCGTCGGGTCCGGATGTGCCAGCAGTGCGGCGTTTGCCAGAGCTGCTTTAACTTCCGAGAACGCCCGCTCTTGCTCCGGGGTCCATTCGACTCCATCCGCGGGTTTCTGTCTCTTGAGAGCGGCGTACAATGGTTGCATGAGCCGTGCCGCGCGGGGAAGGAAACGGTTATAAATGTGGAGATGTGTGGAAAGACAAGGTTGAGTTTATTACTCAAGATCAGTTTTATTCACCACCACATTCTCCAACATCCAAAAACAGAAAAAAGAGGAAGGGCATGCGCCCATCTCTGTCCCTTTTATACCCCAGGACATCAAAGCACACAGTCACATTGTCTTTACATCCCAAATCACAATGCTCCCCCCTTCAGGTCTTCTGTCTCCACCTGAAGTCCTGGTGGTCAGGAAATCCCTCCAGCCATCTCTCTGCATACAAAAGGCCAGACTTCACATCCTCCTGCTACTCCTAGGAGGTTCAGACCTTTTGTTCCTCTGAGACGTGCAGTATACAATAAGCATACAGTAATAAGCATGTGAAGCATATGAAACCCACATATGTGTGCCACATGACCCCCCCCCCCCAAACATCTAAGATGGAACAACATAACCACAGATTGCATGTCATAATAAAATCACTACACATCAGTCCAAGTGCCTCTTAGGTCTCAACCTTCTCCCGTATCTGTTGTAAGCAGGCTGTACCACCTCCACGGCGTCTTCCAGCTGTGGATCTGCTGCCTGGGGATGAGAACTGTTAGTCAACCTCTGTGGGTGCTCTGGGGAATGCTCTCTAGGGGGTCTGCTGCGCCGAGGAGCCTTCGCCAACTGCACAGCTTCGTCAGCTACCACAAAAGCGGGTTTGAGCCTGTTAATGCCAATCCTTTCTTTTCTGCCCCCCAAATCTAACAAAAAATGCTTATCCCCTGTTTCTAGCACTCTATATGGTCCGTCATAAGGTGGGCGTAAAGGCGGACGATGGGCATCATGTCTGACAAAAACAAACTCCGCATTTTTTAAAGCCTTAGGCACAAAAACCCACGGAAAACTGTGGTGAACGGGGCCAGGTAGCGTGCTCGGGCCTGTGCTATTCTGTAACCGCTGAGCCGGGGGGCACTCTGGCACTGGATTATCTGGGAGAAATTCCCTGGGCAGCCGAAGTGGCTGTGCGAAAACTAGCTCAGCTGGGGAGGCTTCTAAATCCTCTTTAGGTGCAGAACGCAACCCCAATAAAACCCATGGTAGCTTGTCCACCCAATTTGTATCCGTAAGCGACGCTCTGAGAGCCGCCTTCAACGACCTGTGAAAATGCTCGCATAACCCATTAGCCTGCGGGTTGTACACGGTCGTGCGGTGGATCGTTGCCCCCAGGCTGCGGGCCATCGCTGACCAAAGTTCGTAAACAAACTGCGGGCCTCTGTCGGACGTAATGTCCGACGGGACTCCAAAATGCGCTACCAATGTTGTTAAAAACGCGCGCGCCACCTCCTCGGCTGTGGTTGACGACAGCGGAACCACTTCCGGCCAGCGTGTGGTGCGGTCAACCATTGTCAGAAGATGTGTGCACCCCTGTGAGGGAGGGAGGGGGCCTACGAGGTCCACGTGGACATGATCAAATCTTTTAGCCGGGATGTGAAACGGCTCCAAGGGAGCTCTCGTGTGTCTGTGAACCTTGGCCCGCTGGCAGGCCGTGCAGGCTGAAGCCCACTCTCTAACTTGTTTGCGCAGGCCCGGCCATACAAATTTCTCTCCTACCATTTTGACCGACGCGTGCACTCCCGGGTGCGCCAGAGAATGGATCGAGTCAAAAACGCGGCGGCGCCACGCGGCTGGAACCACCGGACGCGGCCGCCCAGTGGAGACATCGCAGATTAGGGGGGGCATACCGCCTTGCAGCACCCTGTTCTCCAGCCTTAACCCTGTTGGTCCAGACTGGAGCGCGCGCACATCCGCGTCGCTAACCTGCTCCGCGGCCATGGCTGCAGGATCTACCTCCGCGCGGGCTGGAGCCCCCACGGCGCGCGAGAGGCAGTCCGCCACTACATTAAGTTTACCCGCCACATGCTGGATATCAGTAGTAAACTCTGATATCGCGGCCAGCTGTCTCTGCTGCCGGCCCGACCAAAGTTCTGAAATCTTGGCCATCACGAAAGTCAGCGGCTTGTGGTCAACAAACGCGGTGAAACGGCGTCCTTCCAGCCAGAACTGGAAGTGGCGAATGGCCAAGTGGAGAGCCAACAACTCCCTGTCGAATGCGCTGTATTTTTGTTCGCTGTCATGCAGGGTCTTACTGAAAAAGGCGAGCGGTTGCCAGGCTCCAGCTACAAACTGTTCCACGACCGCCCCTATGGCCACATCTGATGCATCAGTAGTGAGCGCCATGCGGGCCCCTGGGACTGGATGTGCTAACAACGCAGCGTTTGCCAGAGCTGTTTTGACTTCGGAAAATGCGCGCTCTCGCTCCGGAGACCATTCGACTTTATTTGTGGGTTTTTGTTTTTTTAGTGCAGCATACAATGGTTGCATGAGCTGCACTGCGTGGGGGAGGAAACGGTTATAAAAATTTACCATTCCCAAAAACTCCTGTAACGCTTTGACCGTTTGTGGCTCGGGAAAATTTGTTACTGCGCGCACTTTGTCAGGCAGAGGGACTGCTCCCTCTGGGGAGACACGATGCCCCCAAAAATCAATTTGCGTCACCCCGAACTGACACTTCGCCGGGTTAATTATTAACCCGTGCTCTGCCAACCTCCGGAAAACTGCCGTGAGGTGGTTTTCGTGTTCATCTTCGGACGCGCTGGCTACCAATATGTATTCCAGGTAGACGAACATGAAAGGGAGATCGCGCAAAACCACGTCCATCATGCGTTGGAACGTCTGCGCCGTGCCTTTAAGCCCAAACGGCATGCGCAAAAACTCGAAAAGCCCGAAAGGAGTTATTACTGCTGTTTTGGGTATGTCCTCAGCGCGCACTGGGACCTGGTGGTAACCGCGTACCAAGTCTATTTTAGAAAAAACGCGCGCCCCCGCCAAATGAACTGAAAAATCTTGGATGTGCGGGATCGGGCAGCAGTCGTGCGCTGTAGCATTGTTCAGCCTTGCGGAAATCACCGCAAGGCCGCCACGAGCCATCAGCTTTCGGGACCATGTGAAGCGGTGAAGCCCATGGGCTCTTCGAACGCCTGATGATGCCCAACCTCTCCAGGTTGGCGAACTCCTCGCGCGCTATGGTCAGTTTAGCTGAATCCAAGCGCCGAGCCTTTACGAACACGGGCGGTCCGGTGGTAGTAATAAAATGTTCCACCCCGTGTTTAGCCACTGTCGCCGAAAATGTTGGGACCGTGAGTGCTGGGAACTGAGTGAGGAGTGTGTGGAACTTACCACCCGCAGCTGTGACGTTGGCTTGTGCTGTTGGCGGGGCCACTCGAGCTCTACAGGGGATAGAAGAAAAAGAGAGTGCAGTAACCAGGCGTCTGTTAGCAAGATCGACCAACAAACTACGTGAGCACAAAAAATCAGCCCCTAACATGTTGAAATTGACTGCTGCTATGACGAAAGTCCACTCGAAAGTGCGGCCGTGTAAAGACAGAAGCAGAGTCATCTCACCGAAGGTCTTAATCGCCGAGCCGTTCGCTGCTGACACCCGGGGACCACTGGAAGGCGCCAGACGGTCAGCGTAGGAAGGTGTGATGAAACTCAGCTGGGAGCCCGTGTCCACGAGGAAATGCCTCCCCGAGTGCGCATCCTTCAAGTAGAGCAGCTTGTTCTCCTCTCCAAGGGCCGCAGCTGCTACCGACCCCCGGTCTTGGCGTTTCCCGAGCGCTTAAAGTAGCACGGTGGAATGCACTTGCATGCCCTCTCTGCGAAATGGTGATGGTAGAAGCAAAGGATGTCTTCTGCTCCGTGTTTCCCGGCCCCTGCCGCCGCCGTCGTCGGTGAGGCTGGTGCTGCAGCCTCTGGCCCCCTGCCGTCTCCGGACGTTGTGCCTGGCCCCACTGCCGCGGCCGCAGCCACACGCCGTTTACTGGCATCAACGAGTCATTGCGCCTCCTGGCCCAGCTCGTGGTAGTCTCGTTGGGCCAGCAGTGGTGAATTGGCCAGGGTCACTCTCACCTCTGACGGTAGGGTTCTGAGGAAAAGGTGGGTGAAGATGAAGTTATCATCTTCAGAGTCTCTCAAACTCAACATCTTCCCCATCAGGTCTGCAGGTCTGTCGCCCTCAAATTCAGTCAGCGCCAGGAGCCTCTCTGCTCGCTCCTGCACCGAGGGGGTGAAGTAACGAATGAGTGCAGCCTTCAACGTGCTGTACTTGTCGCTGTCCGGCGGGTGGTTGATCAGGCTCTCCACTCGCTGGGCTGTGTGGTTGTCCAGCTTTGCAACCACATAGTAGAACTTTGTGGCGTCTGCCGAAATCCTCCAGAGGTGGAACTGTGCCTCGACTGCACTAAACCAGGAGCGCGGATTGTTCGGCCAGAAATCCAGTAGTTGGACTGTGGCTGCATTCGTTTGGCTGGCTCCTGGTGAGTCTAGCTCGGAAGATTCGTCTCCGCTCATGATACGTCGTAGGGTCACCAGTGTGGAGATGTGTGGAAAGACGAGGCTGAGTTTATTATTCAAGATCAGTTTTAGTCACCACCACATTCTCCAACATCCAAAAACAGAAAAAAGAGGAAGGGCATGCGCCCATCTCTGTCCCTTTTATACCCCAGGACATCAAAGCACACAGTCACATTGTCTTTACATCCCAAATCACAATGCTCCCCCCTTCAGGTCTTCTGTCTCCACCTGAAGTCCTGGTGATCAGGAAATCCCTCCAGCCATCTCTCTGCATACAAAAGGCCAGACTTCACATCCTCCTGCTACTCCTAGGAGGTTCAGACCTTTTGTTCCTCTGAGACGTGCAGTACACAATAAGCATACAGTAATAAGCATGTGAAGCATATGGAACCCACATATGTGTGCCACAATAAAAATTCACCATCCCCAAAAATTCCTGCAGCGCCCTGACCATCTGAGGCCGGGGAAAATCTGCCACAGCGCGCACTTTGTCGGGCAACGGGATCGCTCCTTCCGGAGAGACGCGGTGCCCCAAAAAATTAATCTCTGTCATGCCGAACTGGCATTTCGCCGGGTTGATTATCAACCCGTGCTCCTCCAACCTCCGGAAAACCATCCTGAGGTGGGTTTCGTGTTCGTCTTCAGATGTACTGGCTACCAGGATATCGTCCAGGTAGACGAACACGAACGGGAGGTCATGCAGCACTGCATCCATCATGCGCTGGAACGTCTGTGCTGCGCCTTTTAACCCGAATGGCATGCGCAGGAACTCGAATAAACCAAACGGAGTTATTACCGCTGTTTTGGGTACGTCCTCCACGTGCACTGGGACCTGGTGGTAACTGCGGACCAGGTCTATTTTAGAAAAAAATGCGCGCTCTGGTGAGGTGAACGGAAAAATCCTGTATGTGGGGAATTGGGTAGCGGTCGTATGCTGTGGCGTTGTTCAACCTGCAGAAATCACCACACGGTCGCCACGATCCCTCAGCCTTAGGGACCATGTGTAGCGGGGATGCCCATGGGCTGTTCGAACGCCTGATGATGCCCAACCTTTCCAGGTTGGCGAACTCCTCGCGTGCTCTGGCCAGTTTAGCTGCGTCCAAGCGCCAAGGTCTTGCAAAAACGGGCGGCCCGGTGGTGGTGATAAAGTGCTCCACCCCGTGTTTAGCGATGGCTGCCGAAAAAGTCGGGACCGTGAGTGCTGGGAACTGAGTGAGCAGTTCGTGGAACTTACTGCCTGGAGTTGTGACGGTGGCTTGTGCTGTTGGCCGGGTCCCTCGAGCTATACAGGGGAGAGAGTCAAAGGACAGTGCATTAACCAGGCACCTGTTAGCAACATCTACAAGTAAACCATGTGCACACAGAAAATCAGCACCCAGGAGCGGGCAACACAGTGCTGCTATGATAAAAGCCCACTCATACGAGCGGCTATGTAGAGATAAGGTCAGTGTTCTCTCACCGAACGTCTTAATCTCCGAGCTGTTTACTGCCACCATTCCGGGGCCACTAGGTCCTGCCAGCCAGTCAGTGTAGGACGGCAGGATGATGCTCTTTTGGGCTCCGGTGTCGACGAGGAAGCATCTCCCCGAGCGCGAGTCCGTCACGTAGAGCACCTTGTTCTCTTCACCGGTGGTCGCAGCTGCTACCAACTGCCGGCCTTGGCGTTTCCTGAGAGCTTGAAGTGGCACGGTGGCACGCATCTGCGCGCGTTCCCTCCGAAGCGGCGGTGGTAGAAGCAGAGCGTGTCTTTCTGGCGCTCCTTGGCCCCTGTTGCCACTACCATCGGTGGCTCCTCGCCTCCCCTGGTCGTCTCGCTGGGCTCCACTGCCGCCGCGTTGACTGTGATCGCCCTGGTGGTGAGGATGATCCGGTCTGCCTCCTGGGCTAGCGCACGGTAGTCTCACACGGCCAGCAACGACGAATTGGCCAGAACCGCTCTTGCTTCTGTTGGCAGGTTCCGGAGGAAAAGGTGGGCAAACAGAAAGTGCCCGTCGCCCGTGCCCATCAACGCCAGCATCTTCTCCATCAGGTCTATGGCCGACCCATCTCCTAACTCGGTCCGCGCCAGGAGCCTCTCCGCTCTCTCACATTCCGAGAGCGTTTATCGCCGGATGAGCGCAGCCTTGAGCGCCTCATATTTGCTGCTGGCTGGTGGCTGATCGAGCAGGCTCGCTACCTGCTGGGCTGTGCGGGAGTCCAGCGCTGCTACCACATGGTAGAACTTGGTGTCGTCTGCTGTTAAATCCCCGGAGGGTGAACTGGGCCTCGGTGTGGTGAAACCAAGAGCGCGAGTTGTGCTGCCAGAAATCCAGTAGCTTGACTGAAACTGCACACGTGTTGCTGGGGGTTCCAGTCCTGGCTGTCTGCGGGTTGGCTTCAGGGTCTCTGGGGCTTCCCGACTGGGCCGGCTCCGGGGTTCTTGCCTCGTGTTCCATAATACGTCTTGGGTCACCAGTGTGGAGTGTGTAAATGAAGAGGCATATTCATTTCAGACGATTTATTACACACTCACATCTCACAGGCAAAGAACAGACTGACTGGTCACATCAAGCATTCCTCTCTCTATATCAAGTCACACTTCACACGGTTCAAGGCACTTCCTCATTCACAGCATGACATCTACACTACACTTCATTCAACCCCCTCTCACCCACTTGGGCATTGTTCTCCTATGTATATTCACTGTCTCTGTCTAAGGTGTGAAATAACCTGAGGCCCACAAACCAATAATGAGGTTGGAGGTGCAGCAGAACACGACTTTATTATTACACTCACTGTACAGTCTAGATGCTCCCATCAGGCAGAGGTGAGGTCAAAGAGACCGTCCCTCTTCCGCACAGCCCTCTTATACTCCGGGTGGCGGTGGAACCGGAAAGGTGGAGCCACCACCTGTGTCACGCAATAATATGTCTTATGAACAACATTACAGATGGTAGAGTTAGTTGGCCATAGGGAGACAGTGAGAGAGGTCAAACAGCTGTTCACTGCAATTTAGAATTGAATTTTATATTTTGTAATATTTTTTCCTCTTAAAATTGCTTACATTTGTTGTATCAAAATTGTTTTTGATGCTTGTTTGTTTCACTTTGTATTTGTGGGCCATTTTTGCTGATCACTTGGCCCATTTAACTTGAAAGTGCTCATCTAAAAAAAAAAAAGTGTGACACCTGATGTTTCAGAAGCTGTAGCCCGCTAGACCATTATGTCTTGTTACATCATTTCAACCCAAAAATGTTAAAACATCCCTATTAATCATAATAGCACAGTTAATATCATACTATGGTGATGCATATTGGTGATATAGCAATGTATATTGTGGTTGTGTCAGCAGACAGCATCTCAGTCAGGAGACAGTGGTTAAACACAAGAGAACAATAGGCAGGGACCTCATGGGGAGTTGGCAGGAAGAGACAGCTGGGGGTTTAAGGAGAATGTATGGTGGAGGTGAAATGTCATGCAGATATGAGATGATCTGTGGAGTTTTAAAGGATGAAACCTGGTTTGGCTATTCAGTGCTTTCTGTGTATGATGATGTGAGAGTGTGAATAAACTTTGTCTGATCGTAACTTGGCCTCATCATTTCCACACTCTCCACACTGGTGACCCTGGACGTATTATGGAACACGAGGCAAGAACCCCGGAATCGGCCCGGACGGGAAGCCCCAGCAACGCGGCAGGCATCCCACAGACGGCCCGGATGGGAACCCCCAGCAATGCGTGTGCTGTCGCAGTCAAGCTACCGGACTTTTGGCAGCACAACGCTCTTGGTTCCACCACACCGAGGCCCAGGTCGCGCTCCGGGGAATAACGGCAGATGACACCAAGTTTTTCCATGTGGTTGCAGCGCTGGACGCTCGCACAGCTCAGCAGGCAGCGAGCCTGCTCGACCAGCCCCCAGCCCATGGCAGATATGAGGCTCTCAAAGCTGCGCTGATTCGGTGCTACACGTTCTCGGACTGTGAGAGAGCAGAGAGGCTCCTGGGCCGTTCCGAGTTAGGAGATGGTTCGGCCGTCGATCTGATGGAGAAGATGTTGGCATTAATGGGCACAGACGACGGGCATTTTCTGTTTGCCCACCTTTTCCTCCGGAACCTCCCAACAGAGGCTAGAGCGGTCCTGGCCAATGCACCGTTGCTGGCCGCGCGTGACTACCGTGCACTAGCCCAGGAGGCAGACCGGATCATCCTCACCACCAGAGCGTTCATGGTGAACGCAGCGGCATCGGAACCCAGTGAGACGATCAGAGGAGGCGAGGAGCCACCAACAGTAGCGGCAGCGGGGGCCAAGGAGCGCCAGGGAGACACGCTCTGCTTCTACCACCGCCGTTTTGGAGGGAACGCATGCAGATGTACGCCACCGTGCCAATTCAAGCGCTCGGGAAATGCCAGAGCCGGCAGTTGGTAGCAGCTGCGACCGCCGGTGAAGAGAACAAGCTGCTCTACGTGATGGACTCGGGCTCAGGGAGGCGTTTCCTCGTAGACACCGGAGCCCAGAAGAGCATCATCCTGCCGACCTATGCCGACCGGCTGGTAGGACCCAGCGGCCCCAGGCTGGTAGCAGTAAACGGCTCGGACATTAAGACCTTTGGTGAGAGAACACTGGCTTTATCTCTACACGGCCACACATACGAGTGGACTTTTGTCATAGCAGCACTGAGTTTCCCAATCCTGGGAGCTGATTTTCTGTGTGTGCATGGTTTATTAGTTGTTGTTGCTAACAGGTGCCTGGTTAATGCACCATCCTTTGACTCTCTCCCCTGTACAGCTCGAGGGGCCGGGCCAGTAACACAAGCCACCGTCACAGCTCCAGGCGGTAAGTTCCACACACTGCTCACTCAGTTCCCAGCACTCACGGTCCCGACATTTTCGGCAGCCATCGCTAAACACGGGGTGGAGCACTTTATCACCACCACCGGGCCGCCTGTTTTTGCACGACCTCGGCGCTTGGACGCAGCTAAACTGGCCATAGCGCGCGAGGAGTTCGCCAACCTGGAAAGGTTGGGTATCATCAGGCGATCGAACAGCCCATGGGCTTCCCCGCTACACATGGTCCCTAAGGCTGAGGGATCATGGCGACCGTGCGGCGATTTCCTCAGGTTGAATAACGTCACAGCACACGACCGCTACCCAATTCCCCACATTCACGATTTTTCTGTTCACCTCGCCGGAACGCGCATTTTTTCTAAAATTGACCTGGTCCGCGGTTACCACCAGGTTCCAGTGTGCGAGGAGGACATACCCAAAACAGCGGTAATAACTCCGTTCGGCTTGTTCGAGTTTCTGCTCATGCCTTTCGGATTAAAAGGAGCGGCACAGACATTCCAGCGCATGATGGACGCGGTGCTGCGCAATCTCCCGTTTGTGTTCGTCTACCTGGATGATATCCTGGTAGCCAGTGCATCCGAAGACGAAGACGTAACCCACCTCAGGACGGTTTTCCAGAGGTTGGAGGAACACAGGTTAATAATCAACCCAGCGAAGTGCCAGCTCGGCATGACAGGGATTGATTTTTTTGGGCACCGCATCTCACCAGAGGGAGCGATACTCTTGCCCGACAAAGTGCGTGCTGTGGCAAACTTCCCCCAGCCTCAGACGGTCAGGGCGCTGCAGGAATTTTTGGGGATGGTTAATTTTTATAACTGTTTCCTCCCCCGGGCAGCTCAGCTCATGCAGCCACTGTACGCCGTGCTCAAGAGATGGAAACCCGCTGATGGAGTCGAGTGGACTCGGGAGCGAGAGCAGGCGTTCTCTGAGGTGAAAGCAGCTCTGGCAAACTCCGCACTGTTGGCGCACCCAGACCCGGTGGCCCGGATAGCGGTCACTACAAACGCCTCGGACGTGGCCATAGGGGCCATCGTGGAGCAACGTGTCGCCGGTTCTTGGCAGCCACTCACTTTTTTCAGCAGGGCTTTGCGCAACAGTGAGCATAAATACAACACGTTCGACAGAGAGTTGCTGGCTCTCCACCTGGCCATACGCCACTTCCAGTTCTGGCTGGAAGGGCGCAGCTTCACCGCGTTTGTGGACCACAAGCCGCTGACGTTCGCGATGGCCAAGGTTTTGGAACCATGGTCGGGCCGGCAGCAGAGACAGCTGGCCGCGATCTCGGAGTTTACGACCGATATTCAGCATGTGTCGGGTAAACTGAATGTGGTGGCGGACTGCCTCTCGTGCGCGGTAGTGGCCCCGGTCTGTGTAGCGATAGATTATACAGCCATGGCTGCAGAGCAGATTAGTGATACGGACGTGCACGCACTCCAGTCTGGACCAACAGGGTTAAGGCTGGAGAGCAGAGTGCTGCAAGACGGCAGCCCCCCCCCCCCAATCTACAACGTCTCCTCGGGACGCCCGCGCCCGGTACTCCCGGTCGCGTGGCGCCGCCACGTGTTTGAGTCAGTTCACGCTTTGTTGCACCCAGGAGTGCGTGCGTCAGTCAAAATGGTGGGAGCGAAATTCGTGTGGCCAGGCCTGCGCAAACGAGTGAAAGAGTGGGCTGCAGCCTGCGTAGCGTGCCAACGAGCCAAAGTGCACAGACACACCAAGGCTCCTTTGGAGCTGTTTAGGATACCGGCTAAAATATTCAACCATGTTCACATGGACCTCGTGGGCCCCCTCCCGCCGTCGCAGGGGTGCACGGACCTTCTGACAGTGGTGGACCGCCCCACACGCTGGCCAGAAGCAGTCCCGCTGGCGGCAACCACGTCCACGGACGTGGTGCACGCTTTTTTGACAGCATGGGTGGCGCGTTTTGGAATCCCGTCGGACATCACGTCTGATAGGGGCCCTCAGTTTGTTTCCGAACTTCGGTCTGCGATGGCCCGCAGCCTGGATGTTGCAGTTCATCGCACAACCGCGTACAACCCACAGGCAAATGGGTTATGCGAGCATTTTCACAGGTCACTGAAGGCAGCACTCAGGGCTTCATTGACGGATGCAAATTGGGTTGACCGGTTGCTGTGGGTCTTATTGGGGTTGCGTTCCGCACCAAAAGAGGATTTGGAGGCTTCCCTGGCTGAGCTGGTTTTTTCCCAGCCACTGCGGCTGCCCGGGGAATTCTTGCCAGATAATCCCGTGGTGGACAGCTGCACGTCTCAGCGTTTGCAGCGTAGTGCAGACACAGGCACGCTGCCCGGCCCGGCCCACCACTGTTTTCCACGCGCTTTTGTGCCAAAAACTTTGAAGAACGCGGCGTTCATGTTCATCAGACACGATGCCCACCGCCCGCCATTGCGCCCACCCTATGATGGCCCGTTCAGAGTGCTGGAAACAGGGGACAAGCATTTTTTGTTAGACTTGGGGGGCCGGGCGTCAGGAGAAAATATGCAAAGACAGACTTAAGCCCGCCTTTGTAGTGGCGGACGAGCAAGTGCTGCTGGCTCGGACCCCTCGGCGTGGAAGACCCCCACTGAGAACTCCCCTGGCAAACGATTCACCAGGACAGCCACACGGGCAGAGCGAAGTTCCCCCCCCCTCGCCTTGGCCCACCCGCAGACAGACACCCATCCAGCAGCCCCCCGCCGGCACAGAGACCCCAGTTACAGCAGATATGGGAGGAGACTGAAGCCCAAAAGACATGCCGACTGAAACTCTGTCTGGGGTGGGGGGGGGGTGATATGGCGATGCATATTGGTGATATAGCAATGTATATTGTGGTTGTGTCAGCAGACAGTGTCTCAGTCACGAGGCAGTGGTTAAACACAAGAGAACAATCGGCAGGGACCTCATGGGGAGTTGGCAGGAAGAGAGAGCTGGGGGTTTAAGGAAAATGTATTGTGACGTTTGCAAGGTTCACACAAAGAAAATGGAGCAAGATGGTTATGATCAACGGGCTTTATTTTACACACACCCCAACACCCACACTCTGAGCATAGACAGGAGGGGAGGTCATTCTCCCAGACCTCCGTTTAAATCACGGTTACACACACATAATAAATCTTGCCTATGAAATACTGCTGGGTAATTATAACGCAGTTATAATTACACAGCAGTAGAATAGCTCAGTAATAACATTTACTACACACACACAGTAACGTTTCAATTGTCAAAGCATGCTGGGAAACCCCTGCCCCCCTTAACATGGCCCCGACGTTACACTGCCCCCCCCCCCCCCCGGACTGGTTTCTGTCCCCAGAAAAATTAAAGTCCAATTTAAAAGTCCAATACAAACTCATCCAGGTGTCTGGGCGGTGTTCGGCGCCAGCGGCCAACACGTACAGGCCCCCTAGTGTCCATCTGGGTCTCGGTTGGGGTATCGGGCCAGGATGAAAGCTCCGGTTTGTCCACCAGCGGTGCAGATGGCCGATACGGGGCGAGACAGTCACGATGAAGGACTACAACCCGGTCCCTTTTCCTAAGCCTCACCCTGTACACCACATCTGACAGTCTCTCCAGGACCACGCACGGTCCCGACCAATGGCTCGCCAGCTTCGGTGATCGTCCTCTCTTCCTCTCAGGGCAGAAAACCCAGACTCGATCTCCCGGTGCGAAGTCCCTCCCCTGGCAGCGGGAGTCATACGCTCGCTTCTGCCGACCCCCTGCTGCTGCCAGGGCCTCTCGAGCCAGCTCGTGCACCGTGTGGAGACGTTCTTTCAAACAAAAAAAATAATCCAATCCGGGTTTTCCCTCCACCTCCGGCTCAGGGGGGGACCGAATACCAAATCCACCGGTGTGCGCAGCTCGCGTCCAAACATGAGCGCTGCAGGGGTGCACCGAGTAGATTCCTGAGCTGCCGTCCGGTACGCCCACAAAACAAAAGACAGATGCAGGTCCCAGTCTCACTGTCGCTGGTCTACTAGGATAGCGAGCTGGGTGGTGAGGGTCCGGTTGAATCGTTCGACCAGGCCGTCGCTCTGTGGATGCAGCGGGGTGGTTCGGGTCTTCCGGATGCCCAGCCTCTTGCAGACCTCCCCGAAGACCTCCGCCTCGAAGTTCCGACCCTGATCGCTGTGCAGCTCCTCCGGTGCACCGAACCGACAGAACATTTCGTCCACCAGCTTTGATGCCGTCGTAGCGGCACTTTGGTCCGGGACCGCGTACGCCTCTGGCCACTTAGTGAAATAATCCATTGCGACCAGCACGTAGCGGTTCCCCCGGTCCGTGGTCGGAAAAGGGCCCAGGATGTCCACTCCCACTCGCTCCATCGGCGCTCCCACCCGGTACTGCTGCAGGGGAGCGTGGGATCGCTGAGTTGGTCCTTTCTGAGCTGTGCACGTGTCGCAGCGGTGAACGTGGAGCTCCACGTCCTGATGACAACTGGGCCAGTAGAACCGGGCCCGAAGGCGCTGCAGCGTCTTTGTCACTCCGAAGTGGCCCGCTCCTACCGCCCCATGAACCAGCTGGAGTACGTTGGGCCGGAGTCGACGAGGAACCAGCAGCTGCCAGATGTGCCGCTGCCCAGCTGGAGTCTGCCACTGTCGATACACCACGCCCTCGTGGCAGCGGAGGTTGGCCCACTGGGAGTGCAGGGCCTTAGTCTCTGGGTCCAGCGGTGACACAACCTCCCAGGCGGGCCGCTGTCCTGCGTCCAGCCACTGCCGAACCCGCGAAATGACCGGGTCTCTATCCTGCTCGCTCTGCAGCTGCTGCATGCCAAGAGCCTCTGTGACGTCATCGCTGGGGAGAGCTGCCTGATCATCTGAGGGGCTGCGCGTCGCTGCGTTATTCCTGCTCGCAGCGGCTTGGAGAGCGGCAGCCCGTGGGGCAGTTTGGTCCCGCTCTTCAGCCCGTTGGCAGTGACGACACTCCTCTGTCACACAGGGGCGCCGGGATAGCGCGTCAGTGTTGGCATGGAGGCGGCCTGCCCGATGCACAATCTGGAAATTATAATCCTGCAGTGCCTCCAGCCATCTTGCCAACTGTCCATCCGGTTCTTTGAAGTTTAACAACCAGGTCAGGGAAGCGTGGTCCGTCCTGAGCTGGAACCTGCCCCCGTACACATACGGGTGGAAACGACGCAGTCCTTGGATGACAGCCAGCAGCTCTCTGCGAGTCACACAGTAATTCCTCTCGGCTCTGCTGAGAGTGCTGCTGAAGAAAGCGACCGCCTGCTCTCCCTGCTCTCCCTCCTGGGATAGCACCGCCCCGATGCCCTGGTTGCTGGCGTCCGTGTCCACGATGAAAGGGCGGTTCGGGTCAGGATACTGCAAGATGGGAGCTCCGATGAGCGCTGCGCGAAGCTGGGAGAAAGCAGCAGCACAGCTGTCACTCCACTGGAACGTGCGTCCTTTCTGCGTCAGCTGATGCAGCGGGCTGGCGATGGTGGCGAAGTTTTTCACAAACCTCCTATAATAGGAGGCCAATCCAAGAAAACTTCTCAGTTCTCCGACGTTCCGCGGCACTGGCCAGTCTCTCACTGTTGCCACTTTTTCTGGGTCGGTGGCGACCCCTGCTGCGCTGACGACATGGCCCAAAAAGGTGGTCTCTCGCCGGAACAGGTGGCATTTCTTAGGGTGTAACCGTAGCCCCGCCTGCTGGATGGCTCCCAGCACCTCTCGGAGATTTGACAGGGTGCTGTCAAAATCAGCTGCATGCAGCAGTAGGTCGTCCAGGTAAACAACGCAGCAACTCCGGGGCACGTGAGCCAGCGCTCGCTCCATCAAGCGCTCAAAGGTGGCCGGAGCGTTGCAGAGTCCAAACGGCATCACTTTAAACTGGTACAGTCCCTGCCCGATGGAGAAGGCTGTTTTTTGGCGGGCCTCTGGTGACAGTTCTACCTGCCAATAGCCGCTGCGTAGATCCAGCGAGCTGAACAAGCTGGAGCCGGCGATGTGGTCCAGTGCGTCATCGATGCGGGGCAGGGGGTAGGAATCTTTCCTGGTGGCGTCGTTCAGGCGCCGGTAATCCACACAGAACCGCCACGACCCGTCCTTCTTCTTGACCAGCACCACAGGCGCCGCCCAGGGGCTGCTGGAGGGCTCAATAACATCTGCCTCCAGCATTTCTCGCACTTTTTGTTCTGCCGCTGCCCGCCTTGAAAAGGGCAGCCGGCGTGGGTGGAGTCGAATCGGCCTGGTCTCACCAGTGTCGATCTCGTGCTGCACCAACCCGGTCCGGCCGCATTCCTCATCCTTCGCGGCGAAAACACCCATGTAACAGTCCAATAGCTCCCGCAGCTGGTGTCTCTGTTCTGGGTCCAGCCCGCAGCAGCTCCGTTGAAATAATTCCTCAACCGCCTGCTGCGTCTCTGCTGACACGTTGACCCCTCCCCTTGCTGTCCTTGTGTGCGTTCGTGCTCCCTCTGTCTGCGCTGGTGACGTCATCGTGTCCGGTCCTCGCGGTGGCCCGCCTGGTCCGGTCTGTCTTGGCAATCCCTCGATTGCGCGGGCCCCCGTGTTCCTTCCCTGGGTTCTGCTGTGGAGTGTGATGGTCCGGTTTCCCAGCTGGAGGGACGGTCCCACGGTGTCGATCTTGGCGTTCCAGGCTGTGAGCAGGTCTAGTCCAATAATACAGGGGTCTTGGATGTCAGCCAGCCAGAATGGGTGTCTTATGTTCTGACCGGCCACCCCCACCACCAGAACTCTCCGCCCCCTCAGTCTGGCGCGCTCACCGGTAGCCGTGGTGACGCAGCACTTGGTGGGTTCCCACCCCCGTGGGGCCATCTTGTTCGTGCCCGGCAGCACACTGGGTCGAACCAGGGAGATTGTAGAGCCGGTGTCAATCAGGGCCCGGATCGACGTCTTCCCCAAGCTGCACTGTAGATACATCCCTGGAGAGTGTCCAATTCGGCCCACGCATGGTGCTGGCTCCTTGGGGAAACATCTGTGGGAGGCGGCCTGTCCCCATTCACGCCACCTTGCTCTAGTTTAACGCCGGCGAGGGGCGTTCTCCTCCGGGGACGCGCCACCGTGGTCTGCCGTAATTCCTCTTCTTCCTCCTCGCTCTCCATCGTGGCCTGGAAGGTTCTCTGTCTGTGCGTTGGTGCTTCAATCGTGCGATTCATCAGCGGCTCCACCCGCTCTGCTTCTGCCACTGCAGTCTCCCAATCGCTCGCGGCGTGGATCCGTACGTGGCTCTGGAGCTGGGCCGGGCGGAGACCTTGGATGAAGCTCCGGAGGGCGAGCTTCTCTACCGCCTCCGGTGTGAAATCTGGGTAGCTGCGCCGGGTTAGCAGCCGTATGTCTGCAGCATAGGCTCCTAGGCTTTCCTGGTTGCTTCAACGGCAGCGGGTCAGCTGTTCCTGGGCGTGCTTAGCGTCCGCCGTTCTTCCCAATCGTCTCCGGAGCGCCCCTTGTAGCGCTGGCCAGCTGTAGCGCTCCTCAGGCAGGAGATCAGAGAGCGTGCAGAGAGCTCTCGCTTCCAAGGCCAGCACGACTTGCACGGCGGTTTCCTCTGGTGACCAGCCGTTCAGCGCAGCGGCCAGCTCGACCTGGGTCAGGTAGTCATCCAATGTGGCCTCGCCGTTGAAGCGGGGAATCTTGGCCCGCTGCCGAACAGATGGGATGGCCGCCTCCTGATCGATCGTCACTCTTGATCGCCGTGGGATCGCCAGCCCGTCCTGTCCTGAAAAGGGCAGAATGCGGGGCTGGTTTGCTCTGCTCTGCCCGCTCTGTCTTGAAAAAGACAGAAGGTGGGGTGCGCTGGCCCCGTCAGGTCCGCCGCCGCTTCGTTCGTCCCGGCTCCCGGCTCCCGGGGGTGGTGTCTCAGTCCTATCGTCCATCATCAGCTGAGCAATGAACTGCTCCGGCTGCTGGATCTCCATTCTGATCCTGGCTTCCATTTGCTCCATCCCACTCCTGACACCAGTGTGACGTTTGCAAGGTTCACACAAAGAAAATGGAGCAAGATGGTTATGATCAACGGGCTTTATTTTACACACACCCCAACACCCACAATCTGAGCATAGACAGGAGGGGAGGTCATTCTCCCAGACCTCCGTTTAAATCACGGTTACACACACATAATAAATCTTGCGTATGAAATACTGCTTGGTAATTATAACGCAGTTATAATTACACAGCAGTAGAGTAGCTCAGTAATAACATTTACTACACACACACAGTAACGTTTCAATTGTCAAAGCATGCTGGGAAACCCCTGCCCCCCTTAACATGGCCCTGATGTTACAGTATGGTGGAGGTGAAATGTCATGCAGATGTGAGATGATCTGTGGAGTTTTAAAGGATGAAACCTGGTTTGGCTATTCAGTGCTTTCTGTGTATGATGATGTGAGAGTGTGAATAAACTTTGTCTGATCGTAACTTGGCCTCATCATTTCCACACTCTCCACAACAAGTATTTTTTTGTCCCACATGATCTTGGAAAAGTGACCAGATTTACTCAAGACTACATTCTTAGATGCGTTGTACTTTATAGCTATGAAATGTTGAAAATAAGTATTTTTATTATAGAATTTTCAAATAATATAAGCTATTTATTTCAGACATTTAAAGCTAACGTTGAAAATCATGAGTTTTTCTGACGGTTTGGGGTTGCCTGGGCGACAGTGACGCAGCCATTCAATCCCAATCCGCGCCGCAGCATGGCATGTTGGGATACGGCTTTACGGCTTCCCATCATGGCGGATAAGCTAGTGAGCTAACAGTTACGGTTAACATATTCATCGGTTGCTTGACTTCAGTTTTTTCACTGCAGCAGTCTGAAAATTTCCACGCATTAAGGGCTAGCACAGAACATAAATCGAGTAAGTGTGGGCTATAAGCCCGACGGTTGTGTTAAAGAGTAATTTATACTTTGGTAATTGTATTAGCTAACTATGTAGCTAGCGTGCTAAGGCTAAATGGTAATGTCCTCACTGATGAACGAGCGGGCAGAGAATTGTTATCGAGGCCAGGCTGGTATCACATGTGCTTCTTTGAATTTTATTGTTGTCTGACTGATAAACGTTTGTTTTAAGTGTAAGTATATCTAAACGAAGGTTATTGAATTCACTTGTTATATAAACTTGAGCTAATATTGGCTAGCTGGTAGCAGCTCCAGTCATTTGTAAATGAACGTTAGCAGTGTAGGCCTGACATTAGTTATCTAACCAACTGTCGTAGTTTGCCTCCCCTCAGTTGCTTACATTATCCTGTTAGCTTTTGATCAGGTTATAAAACAGACGTCCAGTTTTCTGTTAGCGCTAACACTGCTGGATTAACGTGATTTAAATGTAGTTTGAAGTGACCCCTGATGGTTGGCTGTAACACGAAGTGCTAAAGGTGTCGCTAGTTAGATTTTTTTTTGCCCTAAATCCTCAAGCGTGTCCTTTTCAAATAACCACTGTTGGGTAGCGGCTGGTTCCGGTCTTTGCTGTTTTTAGATAAAATTTGTAAGGGATTTTTGTTAGCAAACTCAGTTTATTTCGAACATGTGAAATTTCACAACGGTGCTTAACGTACTATTTATCATACTGTGCTGAAGTTTTACAACAGCTGGAAGACTGCTTCCTTGAGCTAATGGAAGAGCGTTTAAAAAGTAAACTTAATTTTTTATTAAGTTAGCATATAGGTAAGTGTATGGACAACATCCCGAGGACTGGCAACAAAAGTCAGATTTTTTTTAAGATGACGTCGAATAAGGTTTGAAATCAAGAAATGCTGGTTACATTTGTTTAACTACAGTGGGGCAAAAAATTATTTAGTCTGCCACCAATTGTGCAAGTTCTCCCACTTAAAAGATGAGAGAGGTCTCCAATTTTCATCATAGGTATACCTCAACTATGAGAGACAAAATGAGGGAAAAACTCCAGAAAATCACATTGTCTGATTTTTAAAGAATTTATTTGCAAATTATGGTGGAAAATAAGTATTTGGTCAATAACAAAAGTTCATCTCAATACTTTGACCTCTGTCATTGCCAACAAAGGGTATATAACAAACGTTTTCTGTAAGTCTTCACAAGGTTTTCACACACTGTTGCTGGTATTTTGGCCCATTCCTTCATGCAGATCTCCTCTAGAGCAGTGATGTTTTGGGGCTGTCGCTGGGCAACACGGACTTTCAACTCCCTCCAAAGATTTTCTATGGGGTTGAGATCTGGAGACTGGCTAGGCCACTCCAGGACCTTGAAATGCTTCTTACGAAGCCACTCCTTTGTTGCCCGGGTGGTGTGTTTGGGATCATTGTCATGCTGAAAGACCCAGCCACGTTTCATCTTCAGTGCCCTTGCTGGTGGAAGGAGGTTTTCACTCAAAATTTCACGATACATGGCCCCATTCATTCTTTCCTTTACACAGATCAGTCGTCCTGGTCCCTTTGCAGAAAAACAGCTCCAAAGCATGATGTTTCCACCCCCATGTTTCACAGTAAGTATGGTGTTCTTTGGATACAACTCAGCATTCTTTCTCCTCCAAACACGACAAGTTGAGTTTTTACCAAAAAGTTCTATTTTGGTTTCATCTGACCATATGACATTCTCCCATTCCTCTTCTGGATCATCCAAATGCTCTCTAGCAAACTTCAGACAGGCCTGGACATGTACTGGCTTAAGCAGGGGGACACGTCTGGCACTGTAGGATTTGAGTCCCTGGCGGCGTAGTGTGTTACTGATGGTAGCCTTTGTTACTTTGGTCCCAGCTCTCTGCAGGTCATTCACTAGGTCCCCCCATGTGGTTCTGGGATTTTTGCTCACCGTTCTCGTGATCAATTTGACCCCACGGGGTGAGATCTTGCATGGAGCCCCAGATCGAGGGAGATTATCAATGGTCTTGTATGTCTTCCATTTTCTAATAATTGCTCCCACAGTTGATTTCTTCACTCCATACTGCTTACTTATTGCAGATTCAGTCTCCCCAGCCTGGTGCAGGTCTACAATTTTGTTTCTGGTGTCCTTTGACAGCTCTTTGGTCTTGGCCATAGTGGAGTTTGGAGTCTGACTGTTTGAGGTTGTGGACAGGTGTCTTTTATACTGATAATGAGTTCAAACAGGTGCCATTATTACAGGTAACAAGTGGAGGACAGAGGAGCCTCTTAAAGAAGTTGTTACAGGTCTGTGAGAGCCAGAAATCTTGCTTGTTTGTAGGTGACCAAATACTTATTTTCCACCATAATTTGCAAATAAATTGTTTAAAAATCCTTCAATGTGATTTTCTGGATTTTTTTTTCTCATTTTGTCTCTCATAGTTGAGGTATACCTATGATGAAAATTGGAGACCTCTCTCATCTTTTAAGTGGGAGAACTTGCACAATTGGTGGCTGACTAAATATTTTTTTGCCCCACTGTATTATATATATTTTACAGTTTTATTTATTTTACTTTTATTATCTTGGTACACCTACCTTTGATTGTGGTATGGCTATTTCCTAGAAAGTAAGGATTTTGGTTTACACTCCAGGCACTCTTCTTCTTTTAGATTTGATTGGCAGTTGCCAACCAGCTTACAGGTTACCGCCGTGTACTTCACTCTATATCATCACTCTATCTGGTCAGAAACTATAGTCCTTACTGCCAGGTACTTCACTCAGTAAACATCACTGTATCAAAAGTCAGAATTTTTCTCGGTTGGCAACCTCTTCTTCGTCTTCTTCACTCTATATCTTTGTATAAGGAGTGCTTATTAGGAGTTCTGAAGTTCTGAGTTCTTCTTCAGACAGTGAGATTTCCATGTCTACTTGATGTCTACATGATGTCTACCTGTATTTGATTAAACTTAAGTATGGACAGGCCATATTGCTCTTCAGAAAGTCTGGGCGATATGATCAAATTCCAGTCATAATAATTTTTTTTCATATTAATCGATATATATATATATATATATACGTATATATATACACTGCCGTTCAAAAGTTTGGGGTCACCCAGACAATTATTTTGTGTTTTCCATGAAAAGTCACACTTATTTACCACAATGAGTTGTAAAATGAATAGAAAATATAGTCAAGACATTGACAAGGTTAGAAATAATGATTTGTATTTGAAATAATATTTTTTTTCCTTCAAACTTTGCTGTCGTCAAAGAATCCTCCATTTGCAGCAATTACAGCATTGCAGACCTAACATAATTGCACAAGGGTTTTCTAATCATCTATTAGCCTTCTGACGCAATGAGCAAACACATTATACCATTAGAACACTGATAGTTGCTGGAAATGGGCCTCTATACACCTTTCTAGATATTGCACCAAAAACCAGACATTTGCAGCTAGAATAGTCACTTACTACATTAGCAATGTATAGAGTGTATTTCTGATTAGTTTAAAGTTATCTTTATTGAAAAAAAGTGCTTTTCTTTCAAAAATAAGGACATTTCTAAGTGACCCCAAACTTTTGAAGGGTAGTGTATATACAGTATATCAGATATATCTATATATATCAGATATATATATATATATATATATCGATATGAATCAAATCACTATTTCTGTCAAGGTTAAATGTTCCTTTTTACTCCTAAAGCTGGATTCATGCTGCACCTTCGCTGTCCGCGTACGTGCAGCCGGAAACCTCGTGTGACGAAATTTATGTCATCGTCTCCAATCCGCTAGTGTACACAGGGCTCTACTGCAGACAACCATGTGCAGCCCAAATTTTATGACCACGCGGCCTGCCCACGATCTGAATGCGTTGAGAGAGCATGCACCAGACTGAATGTCCCATTCACGAGATGGCGCTAACAACACAGCATACAAAGACAAAGTAGACAAAGACGATGAGGAGGTGGAAGACGAGAATAAACATACATTAATCCTTTTGCAGCAGCTTGAGTGGAGAAGGGCATTGGAAAACTATAATTCCTCCTTTTCCTTGAAACGACACCATTGTTGTTGCTACAAAAAAAATGTGCATCATTCTCATGTTTCATAGCTGGTGAACAAACTGGCGTGTTAGCGCATTTGCGCTACCCATAGGGCTGGGGCGAAACTACAAATAACATTCGTGCGTGTGCGTCAATTGCTTGGTCTGATAGACAAAAAAAGTGAGCATGTACAACGCCGCGTGCATGCTGGGTTCGTTCAAAGGGCGCACGGACCAGAAGGGAAATGAGCATGAATTGAAGGCTTGCATGAATGCAGCATGAAGGCTTCAGTGAGATGTGAAGCGATAACAAGATTAATTTTAAATATTTATTTTCTGTCAGAAGTTGAACTTGACAAATGTAGTGTAGAATATTATACAGCTGTGTTTCAGATAATTATAAAACAAAAATAATTATAAAACATAAAATATAAATATTTTATAATATTCTGCTCATCAACTTACTGATAGCTGAGTGAAGTACATGCCCAAAGCGCTGCAGCCTTTGTCCCACTGTCTGTCATGATGCACACTTGTTTGTCTTCACTCAGTCTCCAGGATGCAAGTGCTTGGGTCAGTCCTAAATGACTTCATCTGTCTGGTCTTCAGGAAAGTCTGAAGACGTTTGCCGCCAGAGTACCCAATACAAACATGCTGTTGACAATAAAAATACACTTCATTTAACAATTTATTTAATAATTAATAGGGGCACATAAGTGAATGAGATATAGCCACACACACACAAAAAAAGTGAACACCGCGGTTGTTGCGGTTGCTCGTTTTCCTCCACGATAGGCGTGTTCATAGCATGGTATTACGTAATTGCGGTTATCGCGACAGCCCTAGATAGTTGTATCACACTGTAACTGGACTCTCAGTTGTATTAAAGTTGTTAGAATTGTAAAAATAATTGAAATAAAATTTTAATGCAACTGTTATATTAGAAAGAAGTATTGAAAAAAATATACAGTGATCCCTCGCTACTTCGCGCTTCACCTTTCGCGCCCTCAGTGCATCGCGGATTTTTCAAAAATATTCATCAAAAATTCAAAATTGAGAAATAATGGGCTGGCGCTAGCAGAAGGCAGGGAGACTACATTAGACCATCACGTGTCAACACGGAGAGCAGCACAACTCTCTGTTCGCTGTTGTCGTGTTGGCTGGGCTCGGAAATCTCGCAAGCTGATTGGCCGAGACGTTTCACCCCGCAAGCTGATTGGCCGAGACGTCTCACCCACCTCCTCTCCCTGCCAAGCACCCATGAAGGGAAGAAAGACCGCATTCATTGCTTTTTATCGCTCGTGTTACTTAGTCTCGCCGCGTGGAACTTTTTGCTGTTCTCTTGTGCCATTTTGTGCGAAATAGTCTTCCCGTCGAGGCACTACGCCGCCTCCTGCAACTTCAGCTCTATCGGAAGCTGCCCTCGATGATCCTGAGCCTCCAGCACCTCACGATGAGGCGTCACCTGAGGAGCAGTAAAGCTCTCATTAACCTGTGCAGTAAATCATTTTCATCTTGAGTTACGTATCTTGTTATAAGAATAAAAGAGTTCTAAAAACATATTTATGTACACTTTGTTTACATCTACGTATGTATGTACACATACACACACACACGTATCATATGAGAGAGAGAGAGTGAGAGAATGAACGTACGTATTATTTATGGATGACGTCATTGGGGTGACGCTACTTCGCGGTTTTTCACTTTTCGCGGTCGGTTCTGGAACCCATTAACCGCGATAAGTGAGGGATCACTGTATTACGTATCTAAAGAACAGTAGTGTTATGGGGTAGCTTCATTCATCTTTGTTGTGTTGAACTAAAAGGTAAGCACTACTGTAATTGTTAACTGCTGAATTCTCATCATATATGGAGTAGCAAATGTGGTGATGTGGATTAGAATATACTGGATATATTTTCCCTTTCGGCTTCTCCCTTTTGAGGTCACCACACCATCATCACCTTATTACCATGATCCACATGTTGATTTGGCAAGGATTTTTATACCAGATGCTCTTCCTGACACAGCCCTCCCCATTTAGCACAGGGAGAATACTGGCTTGTGCTCCCACTGTGGCTAGGTACCCAACTTTGCTGAACACCAAGCTAGAAGGCAAGAAGTACCATTTTTATATGGGCTTTGGCATGACCGAGCCAGGACTTGAAGCCACAACTTCCCAGTTGTGGGGTGGATGCTCTACCTCTAGGCCACCATATTATCCTTGTTAATTACTGTTGCTTCACTTAGGCCCTTTAATGTGAGTTTAGTAGTCTTGACCAGTTTAAAACAGAAAATGTACAAAACAGGTGAACGGCCGTTGTCCTGAGCAAGGGGTAATTGTGGTGGAGAGTTTGGTTGTGCAAGCTCCCTGCAACTCCATGGGCTTTGGACTAAATATTCACACTTTAAAGTTGTAACTGCTAATAAGTCTTACTGTTGTGGTGTATTATGGGCTATATCGTTGATGAGCAGCGAATATGACATAATTTGTTCCCACAACCAGTCAGTCAGTGACTTGAAGAGTAAAGGGAAGATTTACAAGATGGTAGTGAGACCTGCGATGATGTATGATTTGGAGATGGTGGCCCTGACAAAAAGACAGGAGATGCTGGAGTTGGCAGAGTTGAAGATGCAAAAAAATCTCACTGGGAGTGACTAGGAGGGACAGGATTAGAAATGAGTATGTTAGAGGGACCGCTCAGGTTGATCGGTTTGGAGACAAAGTAAAAGAGGAAAGACTGAGATGGTTTGGACATGTTCAGAGGAGGGATGATGGATATATTGGACAAAGGGTGTTGAAGATGGAGCTGTTGGGCAAGGGGAAAATAGTAAGCGCACAGAGAAGAGTCATGGATGTAGTGAATGAAGACATGGTGGGAGGGTGACAAAAGAAGATGCAAGGGATGGGGTGAGATGGAGGCAGATGATCCACTGTTGCAACCCCTAACGAGAACAGCTGAAAGAAGAATTATTATTGGTGGATGTGTGTACAATGAGAATTTATTGAACTTTTCTGTCACACTATTTTTTTTTTTTTTTTTTTTTTTATTTAAGTTTTTGTAAAGGGTATACAGGTCGTTACAGCAATGCAGTGTTTACATTTTCATCACATGTTCCCTTATTTTCTGATATCTGACAACATTGGAAGATTAATTCTTACAACACCCCTTTTTTTTTTTTTTTTAAAGTGAAAGAAAAAGTGAAATTAAAGAGAAGAAAAAACAAAAAACAAATAACAAAAAACCCCAAACAAACCAGTAAAAAACAAACAAAAAGAAAAAGTAAGTAAATAAAGATAAAAGAGCATCTGAGTAGTTGGAACAAAGAGCGGAACCATTATTGAAATGGTATTTGTCAAAGATTAGATCTAATGGAAGACACATATGCGGTCCAGGGTTGCCAAAAGTTCATGAACACATCCATGTCCTGTCTCAGTGCAAATGTCAACTTTTCCATCGAGTAAATGTCTTGGATCACGTTAGTCCAATCTTCAGGTGTAGGACAGTCCTTCAACATCCATTTTTTAGTTAGAGCTTTTTTGCTTGCCAATATTAAAACATTGAATAAGTATTTTTCTCCTCGTCTTTCCAGTGAGTCCGGTAGTAAACCCAAATACAAAGTTACAAAAGAAAAGGGAACTGTAATTTTGAATATTTTCCCCAATATTGTCTGTACCTTGGTCCAATATTGGTGGATAACTGGGCATGACCAAAACACATGAAAATGATTTGCAGTCTTTTCACCACACAAGCGCCAACAGTTCAATCCCTTATGGGTAAATTTGTTTTGTGCAGGTGTTCTGAAAAATCTTGCCAAGTTTTTCCATCCAAATTCTCTCCACTGCAGGGATGAGGTACTTTTCCATTGCTGTTTATTTAGCTTTTCCCATATTTCCAGTTGTAAAGTGAAATTCCCCTCTTTTTCCCATCTCTCTTTTATATAAGATGTGTTGTCTCCTTTTAAGTCTTGAAGACCTTGGTATATTTTAGAAATGTATCTGATCCCTGGGATCCCTTTATATGCCATTAAGAAGACCTTCAGAACACCTGACTGGGCCCTTTCCAAAACCTCCTTTTTAAGTATATTGTTTATGTGGTGTCTAAGCTGGAAGAACCTGTAAAGGTCTTGATTTATAAGGCCTTGTTTTTTCAAATCTTCAAAACTTCTTAAGATTTGCCCTTTAAAAAAATCGTAATATTTTATCAGCCCTTTCTCCTTCCACTTTTTAAATCTGGTGTCTGTTTTATTAGGAGTAAAGTCCTGATCATAGGCGATCCATTGCAGAAGTCGATAGGGCTCTTTAGTTTGATTCTCTCTGACTATCTTAAACCAAATTTTTAGCGGGGTCTCTATCCACGGGTTAGTGTTATTCAAAAGCTTAGGTAAGACATTGTTCCCTATTATCGCCTGTAGGGGGATGTCACTTGTTATTTGGCATTCGATCTCCTTCCATTGTGCAGTGTAGACTGGGTTACATATCTCTACTAAAGTTTTAATTTGTGCGGCTTTAAAGTAGTCCCTGATATTTGGCAGCGCGAGCCCACCTTTGTCTTTGTTTAGCTGTAGGGTTCTATATCTGATTCTAGGTCTCTTGCCCTGCCATATGAATCTTGAGATCCTTCTGTCCAGCTCCTGCCATGTTTTTTTGGGAGGTTCTACCGGTATTGTTTGGAAAAGGTATAGAAGACGTGGAAGTATATTCATTTTGACTGCTTCAATTCTTTGTGCAGTACCCAAGAATGGTATCATATTCCATCTTGCTAGGTCAGATTTTATTTTTGTCACCAGTGGATCATAGTTTAGTGATATAATTTTGTTGAGTTGTTTCGGGATATTGACCCCCAGATATTTCATAGATTCCGACTCCCAGTTAGTTTTGAGTTTGCTTAGTGAATAATGATTTGGGTCATAGTTGAATGTTAAAACTTGGGCTTTATGCATATTTAATTTCTACCCCGATAAATCTCCATACTCTGAAAAAACTGAGGTTAGTTCTGGTAAAGAAGTGTCCGGCTGCCCTAGGTATATTAAAATGTCATCAGCAAAGAGTGCTATTTTATGTTCCTTCTGACCAAGTGTAATACCTTGAATTTTTTGGTTTTGTCTTATCCATTGGCTCAGAGGTTCTATGAAGATTGCAAAGAGCAGTGGAGACAGGGGGCAGCCCTGACGACATCCTCTTTCCAGTTCAAAAGATGATGATAAATTACCGTTAATCCTTATTTTAGCTGTTGGTTTTTTATATAATGCCTGTATAGTTCTAATGAAGTTGTTATGAAAATTGAAACTGGATAAGATTCTATATAGAAAAGACCAGTCAACCGAATCGAATGCTTTTTCAGCATCTAATCCCAATATGACTGCATTTAAGTTATATTTTTTTATATGATGAATTATGTGTAAAGTGCGTCGAATGTTGTCTTGTGTCTGTCTTTGTCTTATAAAACCTGTTTGGTCTAAATGAATTAGGTCTGTCAGTATATTTTCTAACCTTTTGGCAAGGATAATGGTAAAAAGCTTATAGTCCTGATTTAGTACACTGATTGGTCTGTAGTTGGAGCACTCTAGTTTATCCTTTTCAGGTTTAGGTATAACTGCAATGACCCCTTCTCTCCAGGAGGGGGGGATTTCCCCTGTGTGGAGGACATAATTAAATGTTTTCAGGAGGAGAGGAGATAGTTGCTGTTTAAAGGTTTTGTACCACTCTGCTGTATAGCCATCAGCTCCTGGGGATTTGTTAGCTTTAAGTTTCATAATTGCTTTTTCCAATTCTTTAGGATGTATTTCTGACAGTAGTGTTTTATTTTGTGACTCCGTAAGTTGGGGAAGGTTTAATGTGTTTAGGAATGCCTCGGATGCGTTTTTATGTTTTTTGTGGGAGTATAAGTTCTTATAGTAATTCTCGAAGTTTTTAAGAATATCCTGAATTCTGAATTTTATTTCCTTTGATACTGGGTCTCTGATTTTGTAGATTGCTCTTTCTGTTTGATGTTTCCTCAATTTATAGGCTAGCAATTTTGCCGATTTACTGCCTGCTTCATAGTATTTTTGTTTCAGAAATGTAAGTTTCTTCTGGATTTCTATTGTGTAGATCTCATTTATTTGGTTTTTAATTTCCTTAATCTTGAGCGAGTCAGTAGAATGAGTGTTGCCTTTGTGTTCTTTTTCTAGGTTCCTAAGTTCTGACTCTAATGTGGATAGTTTTTCTTGTCTTAGTTTCTTTTGGGTTGCCAGTTTTGCAATAATCTTTCCTCTTATTACAGCTTTACATGCATCCCACAGTATTAAAGGGGATACTTCTCCATTATCGTTATCTTCCAAATATCTGAGAATATCTGATTCCAATTCATCTTTCAATGGTCCTTTCAGGACATTTGAATTTAACCTCCAAGAAAATGTATTATTTGTGTATTTTTGGATATTTAAGTCCATGTAGATCGGACTGTGGTCGGAGAGATCCATCAGTCCTATTTTACATGTTTTTACTCTTCCAATGTCTCTATTAAACATAAAAAAATAGTCAATCCTTGAGTAAGATGAATGTGGAGTTGAGTAAAATGTATAGTCTTTTACACTGGGGTTGAGTTCCCTCCACACGTCACAGATTCCTAATTCTTTTAGTAGCATCCGAGTCTTCCTGTTTTGGGTGTTATTTTGATGTGGGGAATTACCAGAAGCATCCCAGTATGGATTCAGTCTAAGATTGAAGTCCCCACCACATATCACTAAACCTTGAGCTTTAGTTATCATTAGGTCGAATACATTTTTATAAAATTTCCAGTTAGCCCCTGGGGGAGCATACACATTCAGCAGGGTGATATCTTCTCCCTCTAGCCGCCCAGTTACCAAACTGTATCTCCCTTCTTTATCTTTGTGTTCTGATTTTTTTTCAAATGTAATTTTGGTTGATATCAATGTCGCTACTCCCCTCCTCCTCCCTGACTTATATGAAGATGAAGAGATCATTTTAAACCCTTGTCTACTGAGTTTATTGTGTTCCACGTCTGTTAGGTGGGTTTCTTGTAAAAGTATTATTCCTGCTTTGTCTTTTTTCATTTTGCCTAGAATCTTGGATCTTTTAACTGGATTCAGGATTCCTTTTACATAATATGAAATTATTTTGGTTACACCCTGTTTCTCCATTGTGTTGTTTTGTTTAGTATAACTGTGTAGTGGCCCTCTTTTGTGCTACTCAGAAACTGAAAGAACATTAAAAACAAGAAAAACATTAAGAACATAGTGTAAAAAACTTTAAAACAAAAAGCTGTCATAAGAACTTCCTGAGCTGAGGTCTTTTTAAAGACCCTGTAAGAGCCTTGATGGAGTGAAGGCTCTGAGGGAAATTCCTCAAACTCTGTTACGTGTTGAGGGCCCTCTCTTACCACTGAAAGTAGTCCCATGCTTTTAACGTGAGTTTCAGAACCCAATCCAAACTTGTAATGATTTTTTTTTTTTTCCTTTTATGCCTAAACCCTGTGAAATTGTGTGCACCCTCCCACCCCCATCACATCAAACATTCACGCAAAAACAGTATTTGTTAGTATGAGGAGAACATGTGGATTATTGTCACATTTCTATTTTAACAAGTTTTTTTTTTTTTTTTTTTTTTTTTTTTACAAAGACTTATTTGTTTCAAATAATATGATTATTCCATGAAATGTTTTACCACATGCTGAATATGCATCTCCTTTAATGTTTGTTACCTTGTATGAGGGGGGTTGGATGTGCGGATTGATTCAAGAGAAAAGAAAAAAAAGAAAGAAAAAAAAAGGTCGGTATTCCAACCTGAAAACGGATAGTTTATCCGCGACGCTCTGGTGCTGGGTTTCCCGCTGCTGGTCCGTGGATTTTGAAGGTCTTTGTGTTGTCCATGTTTGCGCTTTGATCTTCTCACTCGGGTCTGCTGCGGGTTTAAATACCGTTACCGGGAGGCCTCTTTTCGCCATGTCAGCTGTTGCTTCTTCCGCCGAATTATAGAGACACGTTTCATCGCCGTAGAAGACCCTTAACTTCGCAGGAAATGGAGTCTGAAAGCGCAATTTCTTCTCTCTTAACACCTTTTTCGCGTCATTGTATTCCCTGCGCTTTTTAAGGACCTCCGGGGCGTAATCGTGTTCCACGTAGACTTTTCTCTCCTGGTGCATAAATCCTTTTTTCTGCCAGGCCAGTCTTACAACCTCTTGTTTTATTTTGAAATTGGAAAATCTTACCAACACCGAACGTGGGGGCGCTTCCGCCGCCGGCCTAGCGGCTAATGAACGATGTGCCTTTTCTATCTTCAAGTCGGTGGTTTGTGGAATATCCAATTTCTCTCTTAGTAAGGATTCCACGCATTCTGCCATTGAGTTAAAACCATTTTCGGTTCCTTCTATCAGACCATGAATTCTTATGTTGTCTCTTCTTTGTTTTCCTTCTTGGTCGGTTAGCTTAGCCTCTATAGCTGCTTGTCTTTTGCGTAGGTCTAGCACAGAATCTTCGAGCACTTTTATTCGATCCTCTGTTTCCAAGATTCGGTTCTCGGCCTGGTCCACTCTGCTGTTTGTCCTTTTCAATTCTTCTCTGAATTCCCGAAATTCGGCCGTAACATCTCGGCGAAATCGTCGTAGCTCCTCAAATAGTGATTTCAGGCTAACCCTTTTGTTAGCTATCACCAGTTCCTCGTCTTCTGAACGGAGATCTTCCAGTTCGGATTCTCCGGCCGATACGTGTCCTGGCCTGGAGAATTTCAGTTTCTTCTGTTTTCCTTTAGACATGATGATTTTGTCTTTTGATTTTCACTCCTCCAAAAATCCGTTAAGTTTGATTTTCAAGGTGTTATCCTGGATTGGGTCTGAGAACTTCAGTGTTAAGCTGCAGTCGCCATGGCGTCCAGACCGGAAGTCCCTCACACTATTTTTTTTTTTTAATGTAGTAGCAATGAGACCTGGTTTGCCAGTAACTTAAAGCACACAGTGTGTGCCTTGTTTGGTCCTGTATTTCTATTTATATACAGCACATTTTTTATTGTCTTGTTTTAGCGTAGTACAGCAAAACAGATTCAACTGTGTTGCTTTCTTTTCTTTGGGCAACTCCACGGCGCAGTGGTTAGCACTGTGGCAGCACAGCAAGAAGGTCATGGGATTGTTTCCACCCCTGACCATTGTGGGTTCGATCCCACTCCCTGACCATCGGTGACCCTTGTGTGGGCCATGTTCTTCCGTGTCTGTGTGGGTTTTCTCTGGGTGCTCCGGTTTCCTCCCACTGGCCAAAAACATGCAGGTTAGCTTAATTGGCATCAACTGAAGATTCTAAATTGTCCTTAGGTGTGAATGTGAGAGTGAATAGTTGTCTTTCTCTCGGTGTTGGCCCTGCGATGAACTGGCGATCTGTCCAGGGTGTACCCTGCCTCTTGCCCAAAGACGCTGGGATAGGCTCCAGCCCCCTGTGACTAGAAAAGGATTAAGTTGTCGAAGATGGATGCTTTCTTTTCTTTTGACAGGCTTTCTTTCTTCAGTTAGTTATTTGATAGCAGTCTGACACAACAGGCGTAGATCATAAGCTTAAAACTGTTCATTTTTCAAGACTTCTAAATATTTTTTTATTGTGCAGTTTTTTGCAAACTCTTAAATATGTGTATACTGTTAGTATTTTTGTTTTTGCATTGCTGTGAAATGTTTTTCCTCTTTGGATACTGCACTCTATTACCCAAAGTACATTACACCTTTGCTTTTGTCCATAGCATTGATTGAGATAGTACCACACCAGTGAAGTTAGAGGGTGCTTTGCCAAATCATCACACAATGGAATGTGCAATGGACATTCCATCAGGTAAGTGATGAATACAAATAAATTAGTTAATTTAATGCATATGAAGCCCTTGTTACACACCAGCGACAGATGAAGTGATGACAAAGTTACAAGATGTGGTTGCAAGCCATTATGTTAGTTATTGCAGTTAACCCCTTGAACTCTGTGAATTCCGTGGGCGGTCACGTCTCTGCATCTTAGTGCATCTCAGTGCGCACTGAAAAAAAAAAGCTGTATTTCCGGTCTTCCAGTACAGACACAGCCTTGTTATAACCTGAGAAAAAATGCTGTGTAATATATTCATTTTTTTGTGGTGTTTTTACAAAATTTTGACCTGAGCTTGAAAACACTTGGTTCTACATTTCTGTTGTGTTTTCCAGCCAGTATCTGACAGCTGTATGTTATTTGCAAGCATTTGTATCTAAAAAAACACCCAGGCAAACCTTCTTGTTACCCAGTGGCAGGAGCACTTAGAGAGATTATGACTGTTTTGCCAAAAAATTCAGAGTGTTTTCTTTTAAATGAGACTAACCCCATGAAGATGCTGCAAAGGGTTGAAGAACAGCTTTTGATTTACTTTGGGCATGTTATTTTTAGGCGTTTTTAGGGAAGTTGAACAGAGTTCAACAGGTTAAACCTTTGAACAACAGGTAAACAGTTAAACTGAAACAATAGGTGCAAATGACTTGCTTCTTTTAGGGGATCAAATAAGCCCTCTGCTTTTTTTTTTTTTAAAGTTGCCTTGTTACATTTTATTTGTAGTTCATTCCGGCAGAGCCAAAAGGAGTTAATGCGATGACCGTCCATCCGTCTGTCTGTCCATCCACATTTCACGGGAATTGGTACTCCTATGCATTTGGCCCAGTGCTCCCCAAAGTTGCTCACAGTGACCCTCAGGTGGGTCTGCGTCCAAGTTGTGCTCAAGGTCAAAGGTCACAAGATCTGGGCACTTTCATGATTTCAGAAAAATCACTACAGCTAGGCAATTGCCCCAGTGGTGACCAAACTGACTCACAAGATCCTCAGGAGGGTCTGCATTCATGTTGTCAAGTCACTGTCAACATCAAAGGTCAATTCAATTCTCATGAAACTCACTCACAGTGACCTTCACGTACAGTGGTGTGAAAAGGTGTTTGCCCCCTTCCTGATTTCTCATTTCTTTGTACATTTGTCACACTTAAATATTTCAGATCATCAAACAAATTTAAATATTAGACAAAGATAACACAAGTAAACACAAAATACAGTTTTTAAGTGAAGGTGTTTATTATTAAGGGAAAAAAAATCCAAACCTACATGGCCCTGTGTGAAAAAGTGATTGCCCCCTAAACCTAATAACTGGTGGGCCACCCTGAGCAGCAACAACTGCAATCAAGCATTTGCAGTAACTGGCAGTGAGTCTTTTACAGTGCTGTGGAGGAATTTTGGCCCACTCGTCTTTGCAGAATTGTTGTAATTCAGCCACAATGGAGGGTTTTCGAGCATGAACCGCCTTTTTAAGGTCATGCCACAGCATCTCAATCAGATTCAGATCAGGACTTTGACTGGGCCACTCCAAAGTCTTCATTTTGTTTTTCTTAAGCCATTCAGAGTTGGATTTGCTGGTGTGCTTTGGATCATTGTCCTGCTGCAGAACCCAAGTGCGCTTCAACTTGAGGTCACGAACAGATGGCTGGACATTCTCCTTCAGGATTTTTTGATAGACAGCAGAATTCGTGGTTCCATTTAGCACAGCAAGTCTTCCAGTTCCTGAAGCAGCAAAACAGCCCCAGACCATCACACTACCACCACCATATTTTACTGTTGGTATGACGTTCCTTTTCTGAAATGCTGTTACTTTTACACCGGATGTAATGGGACACACACACCTTCCAAAAAGTTCTTTTGTCTTGTCAGTCCACAGAGTATGTTCCCAAAAGTATTGGGGATCATCAAGATGTTTTCTGGCAAAACTGAGACGAGCCTTTATGTTCTTTTTGCTCAGCAGTGGTTTTTGTCTTGGAACTCTGCCATGCAGGCCATTTTTACCCAGTCTTTCTTATGGTGGAGTCATGAACATTAATCTTAATTAAAGCAGACGGACAGACGAAAATTCAATATCGCTAATTCATATCTCAAATTGTTGTCTGAGACGAGCTAAGTCGAACCGCACATGTTTTGGTGTCAACAAATGTCGCATAAGGTGACAATGCGCTCTTGAAGTATGCTGTTGTGGAGAGCTGTCTGACCCAGCCAAGCGATCAGCGGCTAAGATGGCCACTGACTGTGTGACGTCAGCTCAGCCAAACACACGCACACGGTCGGCGGCCAGTGCTGTGTTTTGCTTCATGCAACACTTGTTTACGTCTTAAAATCAGCGATTACGGCTATTTCTCGGAATACTTGTGGATTACAAATAGATTATTTATGAAGATTAGGATTTCAGGAATCGAATTAATATGGTTTGGCGTTGTGTTGTCTATGGGTGCGATGGTCCTGCTGTGTTTTGCTTCATGCAACACTTGATGTTTACGTTTTAAAATCGGCGATTACGGATATTTTTCGGAATTACCAAATATTTTCATGATCATAAGAACGGTTAGGGGGAAAAAACATGCTGAAGAAAGACAGTTTAGTTTAACTCACCAGTTACTTATATTGGAAGTCCATCCTCCTGTGTTTTTTAGAAGCAAAGTTCTCAATTACAGAGACATACAGTGTTCCCTATTGCTTCAGCTTCTGTATTAAAGCAGACTGCAGTGAAATAGTACCCAGGTTTGTCAGTCTTTCTGGTCCACATATATTTTGCAGGTGTCACGGCTCGCCGCTCTCAGATATCTGCCTCAGCTGCGCGCACACCTGCACCTCGTTAGCGCCCTGCATGTGCAGTAGACATTTCGTTGACAGCGATTTAGAGAATAAGATGCAATTTGCAAAAAGATTGGTGATAAAGAAAACGGCTATTCCAACTATATATCCCGCGATTCCCAAGTCTGACTCTGAGACAAGTGTCAGTGACAGTGGCGTGAAAAGCCACGGTGATCTACCGATGCGATCAGCTGTCAGAAAACGAGAAGTAAAGAGGGTAAGTTTTGTATTTTTAATATTCACTGCAAATGTTTACTAAACATTTTAAATGAATTCCAAGCAATGGATGATTTTCAAAATCAAATTATTTCTGGGAAATAATGCGGCGGCGGACAGGTGCCCGTGTCAGGTTTTGCAGCGTCGCGCAAACAGAGGCGCACTGGCGGGCCCAGGCCACCAGTGTTTTGCGCGTGCTTTTGTGCCTAAAACGTTGAAGAACGCGGAGTTGACAAACAGACAAACAAACCCCGGCAAAAACATAACCTCCTCCTGGCCTTTTCGGCCTGGCGGAGGTAATTACCAATGACAGTTCAGCTTTCAATTTTTAGGGAAGCAACATATTTGCTAAGAAAAATAAATATAAGCCTAAGATTGTAAAAGAAATGTGCTTTTAAAAATGGAACCCCAATTTTCTACCATAAAATGGTGCCCATTATAACTGTGAAATGTTATTTATTGGAATATAATAATTGCTATATCTGGAAACTAGTTATTTTCTTAATCTGTAGTGATACTCCATTGATTTTTGTATTTCTTTGTACAGTATATTTCTGCTGTGTTTTCAAACATTCATACAAAGGTGGTATAGTATGTAATATTTCTTTTCAAATTGAGAAGAATTTAGTGTGTTCAAATTATTCAAATGTATATGACATGCGACTTTGAATGCTGAACTATGAGAATTATAACATTGACATGAACATTAATAAACTCAATATATGATTTTACAAAACTTTATTTACATATCATTGTTCACAAATCTAATCTTGGTAGGCAAAATCCCTTGTAGTGATCAGATGGGAATGTTTCTCTGATGAGGCTCACTGCACAGGCAGGCAACATAACCCTCACTTCTTTCCCACAAATAAGGCTGAATACCCCCTCAGCACCACCCAAAACTACTTCATCATCCGATTCTTCATTTTCAATGTCATCATTTATATTGAGGTCGTCAAACTCGAGAAAATAATCGCTGTCCGAATCACTTTGCTCTCGTTCTGCCATTTACTATGTATTGCTGTTGTGACGTCACCAATGCCCGCACCTATCGAGAGATGGTGGTACTGCAGCCTCACTAACTGAAGGCTGAGCTATGAGCAAATAAGGTCATTTATGGAAGCTGGTGACACATATTAAATCGCGGGAATAGACAGAATAGAATATTTTCATACAATCTGTTGATTGGTTCAATAAAAAAATGTCACTGTCCGTCTGCTTTAACTGAGGCAAGTGAGGCCTGCAGTTCTTTGGATGTTGTTGTGAGGTCTTTTGTGACCTCTTGGATGAGTTGTTGCTGCGCTCTTGGGGTAATTTTGATCGTCTGGCCACTCCTGGGAAGGTTCACCACTGTTCGATGTTTTCGCCATTTGTGGATAATGGCTCTCACTGTGGTTCGCTGGAGTTCCAAAGTTTTAGAAATGGCTAGAAAATTGAACTCATCTTTCCAAAAGTGTGATAAACCACAGTTAATGTATGTTTTAACAGGAGGGCAATCGCTTTTTCACACAGAGCCATGTAGATTTGGATTTTTTTTACCCTTAATAATAAACACCTTCAATTAAAAACTGCATTTTGTGTTTACTTGTGTTATCTTTGTCTAATATTTAAATTTGTTTGATGATCTGAAACATTTAAGTGTGACAAACATACAAAAAAAAAAGAGAAATCAGGAAGGGGGTGAACACTTTTTCACACCACTGTAGGTCTGCATCCAGGTTGCGGTCAAAGGTCAGAAGATCTGGGCATTTATGATTTCCTAAAAAACGTTAGTCCTCCTAGGCAATTGACCTCGACTTTACGCACATCTTACATGGGTCTGTATCTAGGCCAGGGATAGGCAGTGAAGGCCGTTCCACTCAGTCTCTTCAGCAGTTGTCTGCACTGATGAGCTTCAAGGATTGCCAATTAGAGAAAGCAACTGCTGATGAGACTGGCTGGAACAGAAAACCTGCAGTGGAATGGCTCTCCATGGCACATAGTTGCCCATCCTTGATCTAGGCTGTGCTTAAGGTCAAAGTCAATGGCCAGGAGATCTGAACACCCCCAGGTGATTTCATTAGGCCGGAATGAGCTACTCCGTCAATAACGTTCTGGTTCATTTTATGAAATGACACATTTATCAAGTATCCTTAATGTAAATCTTTTCTAATATTTTGCACATAAAGTAAAATGTACAAGTTTTTTAGTTCAAGGCTTCATATAGTTATTAATATTAATAAGTATGGTATGTTGTTTTGGATTTGCCAAAGACATGTTTCATCAGAAATGCTACTGTTCTTGTGCAGCGGAGGATGAGATCCTCGAAAAGGACAATACAAATTCCAATGAGGGGACTGAGCCTCCCCACAAGAAAAACAAGAAACACAGGAAACACAAGAGCAAGAAGAAGAAGAGGAGAAAGAAGGGCGACAAGGAAAGCAGTTCAGAATCTGGTGCCGAGTCAGATGTTGAACCACCACCTCCACCGCGACCAGTCAGGACCACCAGAGCCAGGTCTGGCATATTTGGTTTTGAAATAATATAGGTTTCTTTTCTTTTTTGGCATGTAGTTGGAAGCAATTGTGCTTCATTAAATACAAGAAATTATCTGTCTTGGTTTTTCCAATCAACTTTGCTGCAGGTAAGACACACACACGATCTTCTGCATCTTCCAAACATTTGGTTTTGACCTTTGTACTGTTAGTATTTTGATAACTGTCATGATAGTAAATTTGCACATGGTCCATGCATCATTATAATTTATCTTTTGCATTTTGGACTTCATACTTTGACTTTCTGATTGAAAAATGTTTTGCTAACATCATTTTTTTTCTTGCTTTAGTGCCAGACTTGCTGCAGCCGCAGCAGTTGGAGAGCGTGCTGGGGTGAAGGAACAGGGCAAAAAGGATGCAATCACAGGTAGAAAACAATCACAACCAGCCATTCATCGAGGGCTTGGCGGTTACCTGAAAAAATAATCAACATCAACAGCTAGAATCAACAATTTGCATTATCTTGCCCGGGTTGATTGTTCGTGTTTTTTAAATTCTCTTAATTCTTTTGTTGGCGTTCTGATAACACTTTCCCCACTCTGAGTGTGTGCGCCTGCACTTGTACTCGTTTGGTGGGGCCATGCTTTTGTGTGCCGCAGTTTCTGTCCAGTGCCACACAAAGCAGGATATTTATGCCTTGGTGAACGGAGGCATACGGTAATCACTCAGTGCATCTGTGTGTGGATCTGTCCACCTGTCTGTTTCAGCTTGTCCAGTCAAAATTAAGTGGAACTAAAGGCTTGTCATTGTATCGCCAAATTTTCTCGACTTTTAATTTGCCAGAATTTCCAGATAAGGCTTCGTTTTCAAAATAAACACAAATTTTACTCAACTATACTGTCAATGGAGCCAGGAAAAAAAGGTAATGACTATGCCGGGCCACTAGAGGTGGCAGTGCAACTTTTTTACAGCACACAGATGACTTCCTGTCACTTAGGGCTGGGCGATCTACTGAATATATTCATTGTATGGGTACATTTGGCCACTCGTGATACATAAATCATCTCGCGGATACTCAAATATTTATCATGTTAAAATGAGCTGCTGTGAGACAGGTTTGTCTGCAGCTTGGCCGCTGAAGTCTGAAAGAAGTCTGAAAGCGGAAGCTGTCTCACCACGGCTGTCCCACCCTCCCGTATTCTCACAGAGAAATCTAACCTGCAGCGAGCAGAGATAAAAAGGAAGATAACAGAATAAACGTAGCCTCACCTTAAGCACAGTAAACGACGGGGGGGGGATAAACATTTCAAGTCTGAACTCTGCACGTTTGTTCGCTAAGTGAAGAACGTGGTAAACAAACTTTTAAAATAAGAGCTCCTATCCGGTCTTGCAACCCTTCAAAGTAAGAGCGAATGGCTCGTCAAATAAACAACTGATGGAAAGTAGACACATTAAAAAAAAAAAGCAATAAATTATATTTCTGTCACTTACTAGACCACCAAGTATTAACTATGTGTGGTAAACTGAAACATTTCTACCCGTGTGGATACACTTGATTACTTGATTATTAAATTAAATTAAATCACCCTTATTGTCATTCAGCTGTACAACCAATCATGTACAGTAGAACGAGATTGTGTTTTACCTATCTGCTGTGTTAATCACACACACCCCAAGTATAGAATCAGAGGGCCGCTGCCATGCAAGGCGCCGCCACAAATTTCCCTCCTCCATTCCATTATTGCTGAGCACCAAGCTGGACGGCAGGAAGTTCCACTTTTATATGGTCTTCGGCACGACCCGGCCGGGATTTGAACCCCTGCCTCCTGGGTGTGGGGCGGATGCTCTACCAACTGAGCCACCACTCCGGTAATTATGTGGTAGGATAATGTGATTATGTGAGTTCTGTTAAACAAAGGAAAAAAAGACACTTTGCTCAGTTACATATTGTTGTGAATTAATTTAACTAGTGCATTGCCCATAGAATGCAAGTATTCCTGTCTGAAACAGGTATCCCAATCAGGCTTCACAGGCCTAAATGTAAGCTGTGTTTGAAGGTGGAATACAAAGAGGTGTAGCCTATATGTCGGCAATCACATGTTAGACTTTGACAAATGTAAAAGGGAGTAAATGGCACTAAGATTTATTTGATTGTGTGAATATTAATTACAGAATACCTAAATATTGAAATGAATTGAACATCCAATATTGGTGACCATTTCAGATCCTTTGTTTATTGTTGTCATATCACTTAGTGTGATCTTTTATCACTTATAAACTCATGCATTACTATAACAGGACACGTTTATAAATATTTGAGACCCATTGGCTGCTGCTTTACCCATGTGCCTGCGAAGAACTGCGATCCACAGGTTCAGCTGCTGCTTCCCCACCAGCCCCCCACCCCCCCACCTTGTGTTCTTCATGCCAAATTATCCATCAGACTTAAGCAATCACGGCAACTTTATGGTAGATTTTTTTTTTAAGCATTAAACCTTAAGTCTGTTTTTGTCGCTGTTTGCACTACGGGTAGCATTACTGTACATGGACTACTGCTGTTGTTTTTCCAGCCTTATTCCTTTTGTTTTTATATTGCTCACACCACTGAAGAGAGAAACACCATTTCAATTCTCCTGTATGTCCTGTATGTTTATCAGCTGTTCTGTTTTTTTGTAAGACAATGTCTTCTAAGTGGCGTAAATGTGTCTTTGGCTGTGAGAGGTTTAGGAGTTTGTTCAGCCTTCCTAAAGAAGAGCCTACTCATCAGAAATGGTCAAAATAGACCAGAATGCAGAGGCTAAAATCATAATATAAAACGTGATTAACCATACACTACATAAGAATAATATTATAGGCTAAAATAATAACAGGAGGCTAAAGAGTTCAACATGCTCATCCATCTTTTCTAAAGTTTACTGTAGATGTTGTTTTCGTGGGCGGAACCCAGCGACACGCTGCAGCAGCCGGCTCAGGGGTTATGTCATGAAATGGGCGGCAGCCACAAGAAGGAGAGGCGGAGCCTCAGAGATCGAGGAATCTTACTTCCGGGCTTGTGAAAATAACTCGTATTTCATAAGAAATTCATTCTCCAGTGTACCAAAGGTAATATACTATCACATACAGTACATGCATATAGTTTACTCTGAAGCTTAAAATAGCATGATATAGGCCCTTTAAGCATTAAATCTTCAGTATTATGTTTTTCTAGTCAAATTTGTTATTTTTCACTTCCTTGTTTTGCCCAGGGAACACTGGTGACTGACAGGTTGTGGTGCAGTGTATTATCCAATCAGTATGGCCGTGGTGCCGTGTATTATCCAGTCAGCATGGAGTCAATCCGAGACCCCGCCCACACTTCTTGAAGCCAGGGCATGAAGAGACAGAGCAGTGGCTAAACTTTTATTGATAAAAATTACATATTTTGAGCGACTCCATACTCAGGGATGCACACCCTCGTAACCTCAGCAAAACACGTTTGAAACCTTAGGTCAGTCTGATGAATGGTTCAAGACATATGCGTGGAACAGATAACCAGACACACAGAGAAATGCTGCATTTATAGATAGGTTACATTTTTTAAATTAATTTGCCACTGTTTCCAGAGAAGGTCTTGTTTTCAAAATAAACAAAAACTTAACTCACCGTTACTATCAAAGCAGCTGCGACAAAAGCTATTGTAATAACTATGCCTGCCCACTAGAAGTGGCTTTCTTACTTGCTACTCCTTGGGGGTGAGGGCTGGGTGGCCATCACCATGCATAGAGCCAGTCAGGTTAACCAGTGCTTGCCAACTTTGCCGGTTTTGGGCCAGCTCCTCTGCATCGTCAACAGCGACTCCAAGTTGTTGGAGGTCTCTTTCCACCACATCGAACCTTCTGGTGTGTGGCTGGCCCTGGGGTCAAACATGAGGATGGCCTTTGTCGGGTGTTCTGGTGGGAGGCGGAAGACATTGCCAAACCAGCGGATGCGCCGCTGTGTAATAAGGTGGGATTCTGCAGGCTGATGTGTGCGGGCTCGGTGCATGTCATTAGGAGTGCGCATCAGGTGGCCCCAGTGCAGTCCTAATGATGCGTTCAAGTTGTGGGCAGGCTACGCGGTCACTAAATTTTGGCTGCACGTGGTCGTCTGTGGTAGAATCCTGTGTACACGAGCGGAGTAGAGATGATGACGTAAGTTTTGTCACACGAGGTTTCCGGTTGCACGTACGCAGACAGCGGAGGTGCAGCATGAATTCAGCTTAGTGCAGGGTGAGCTAGGATGTACAGAGTGGAGGTTGGCACCATATATGACTGTGTAAGACTGCCCTGTGCCGAACCGTTGTCTCCCACAGCTTTTGTTTCAAGACAGGATGATCTGGGCTCCACAGCAGCCAGAGAGCATTAGAGCTGCTGCAGACTTCGCAGGATTGATTGGGGGAAAATGCTCATAAAAAAAAGTTTTCATCTCAGCTGCTCTGATATTTGTGTAACTGTGGCACACACAGTTGTCTGCTGCAGCTTCATAATTAGTATAATCTATCAGAATAATGACAAACTGCCTTTTGATCCATTTCCACACTTTGTTGCTGTGCTATGACTAGAGGTGGGAATCTTTAGGCACCTCATGATTCGAGCCAAATACAATTCAGGGGGCTCCGCTTTGAGCCATTATGATTCTCGATGCATCTTCTCCCTCTTTTTTTTTTTTTTTTTTTTTTTTTTATTCCAGATTTTTTTCCTTCCACTGTGGGACTATTGATGATCAGCAATGACTAAATGAAATAAATAAATACACTATTAATTATACAGATGTGTGAATAATTTATAATTGGAAATGAAAAGCTCTTTCATTAAACAAGTGTCAATTATTTAAAATTGGAAATATCTAATTTATTAAATAAGTATATAAATATTGGGGTGGGAATCTTTAGGTACCTCAGGATTCGAGCCGAGTACGATGCATTTTTTCTCCCTTAACATGTAAATGTTAGAAAAATGACTTTCTGCACTTCATTCCAAAGAAACTGTAGCTGTACCAGGTGGTGATTGACTTAAGGACATCAAAATCACAGAGGAAAAGAGTCTGGGGCACACTGTCACTCTTCAGTCTTCTTTGCTCGTAGACTTATCACTTATTTTAACATTTATTTAATTTAATTTTTTGGAAGATTGCATATTAATTAACACTTTACATGTAAATGTGCCTGATTGTTGCCAGAGCTTATTTGTTATATCCTTTTTAACTGTTTTAATTTACATGTGGCAGTAGGTGGAAGATGCCAATAACATTTATCAAGTGTATTATATATAATAATAATGGTGATGATTCAAACACCGTCGTCTTCAGAGTCAGACACAGATGTGTTGTTAGTCTTAACATCAGTAAAGGCTGTGAATTTAACAGTATGCTCTGACTCTTCCTCTGTGAAAGAAATATACACTTCTGATGAAAAATGGAAGCATTTTTACCTGCTGGTTTCAGTGTTTCTGTGTTTTGGTCCTAGCCACGGCTGTGCAAGTCGGATGACCCACTTGCCACAGCTGTATTTGACACACGTGCATTGACTGTAATCTACAGTCCACATTTCCATATAGGATGACAGCGACGTTCCAGCAAACTGATCTGAACACCCATAATTAAATAAAGGAGTTTTGTGCCGGTGTTGAGTGCCATGACCACAGATATGAACATATTTACATGACGTGACAAAATACTGTCCGGGCACCGGCTTTCGTGTTGCTTTTTTGTTCCCTTAGCATTAATTACGTTACTAGTCTACGGTCCATATATACAGACACCATGAAAGCGACGCTCTAGCAACCAAACACAAATAAAACAAGCAGTCTCTCTTCAGTGTTGTGCATCACGCAAAATACCATCCGGGCGGGCGCCAACTTTCGCGTTTAAGGTTCAGCTTTTTTTACGTTCCGGCCACATAATATTGGAATTTTGCCATTTGTGCAGTGATTCAGAATCATTCACGTCTGCATCAGAAAATGCATCCATGAATCCCTAGCTGTGACATGGTGATGGTGACACCTGCTTCATTGCATGTTTATCCACGAGGTGGTCAATGACCCACATCACTTGCAGGGTTAATTACTCTGCGCCAAGTAGCAGGGGTATCCCTATTCAGACAACAGAGGGAACCTGGATCTTACTGGATTTCCAGGGTAGATTGAAAGGGGCTTTTGTAAACTGTGAGGGTAAACCCTTTTATATTCTTTTAATTGTGATACTATTGCAACATCCTTCTTATTTTTTTTAAAAGCAATAGATCATGTCCTCATGATTTTTTTTTTTCCTCCAAAAATCTCTTTTTAGATCGTTTGGAGAAGGAGGGAGACACAAAGTCCAAAAAGCAGAAAAAACATGCTGCCAAGAAAAAGAAGAAGAAGAAGAAGAAGGATGAAAAGCAGGAAAAGAAATCCCCATCCCGCTCCCTGTCTGAAAGCAGCTCAGCTTCTGGCTCTGAGTCTGAGGGTGAAGGGAGTAAAGTGACTAGTGATGGAAAATTTTCTCCAGCTGTGGCATCTGACCTCCAAGGACCAGTTACTAGATTGTTGCCCAAAAGCAAGGAGCAAGGAGAGGAAACGTCCATTACCATCCTTGCACAGAAACCTGAATTGCCTGTAGTGAAGAAAGAGGAGGTATCTGAGATAGATGTGTCTCCATATGGTGGGAAGGCTGGATGTCCAAATGAATCTGTTGGTCCAGATGAGATGACGCAGACAGCAACTGTTAAGACAGAGTGCAATCTTGGAGATGGCACATTCAGCCATGCCCAGGAATTACCCGATATAATTCCAAAACAAGAAGGTACTGCACCAAGAGATGACCCAGGTCTCAAAGATCAGAACAGTTCAGTTCAGATGGCAATGGTTAAGGAGCATGATGGATCAAGTTCTCCTTCCCCGTCCAGGGGCCAAAGCATAAATATATCTAAGTCAAGTCGGTCGCCATCACCAACTCGCATCTGTCAGGACTCTGGTGATCAGACAACAGCATTAGTAAAAGAGCAGTCTGTAACCCCTCCCAAATCAACTTCAGAGGGAAAACAATCTACAACTCCCATAAATCTTCAACATTTGTCTTGTTCTCAGTCACGCTCTCAGTCACCTAGATCTGAGACAAAATCACCCTCTCTGCCACCCAAGTCTCCAAAGAAAGAAAACCGCCGGTCCAGATCTACCTCTCGATCTACCTCTCTTTCCCCAACCCCACTGTCAAAGTCTCCAAGGAGGATAAGGTCTCCTAAACATCGCAGAAGTTCCTTGTCTGTGTCCCCAAAGAGACGTCGTTCTTCTCCCTCTCCTAAAAGAAAGTTGTCAAAATCCCCCAAGCGTAGCAGGCGCCGGTCTCCGTCTCTCTCAAGGTCTCCAAGGAGAAATAAAAGGTCAGAGTCTCGTTCCCATGGAGGCACAAGGCGCTCCAGAACCCGTTCACCTAGGAGAGGTGGTGCCTCTAGCAGGCGTTCACTGTCACGTTCCATCACAAGACCTCGCCGCTCCCACTCTAGATCCAGGCGCCCAATTGGGCGTTCCAGATCACGGTCACCAGCAAGACGTGCTGGAGGCAGGCGCTCCAGGACTCGATCTTTGTCTCGACGAAGGAGGTCACCACTCCCTAGATCAAGACGCTCACGATCTCGGTCTGCCCGCAGAAGCAGGCGTACACGGTCTCGTTCCATTGTACTGCCAAAGCGCAGCCGTCGTTCTAGATCCAGAAGTCCTCACAAAAGAACCAAATCCAGAACCCCTCCATCCAGACGGCGGTCTAAATCTCGGTCGCCAGTAAGAAGGCGGTCCCGTTCCCCTGCAAGGAGAAACCGTTCTCCACCAAGGTCTGGAAGACGCTCAAGGTCCCACTCATTGTCTCGAAGGCACCGATCAAAGTCGCATTCACCACAGCCTAGTAAGAGGAGGTCCATATCTCCCAGGAAGAGTGGAAGAAGGTCAAAGTCTAAGTCTGTTTCCGGAAAAGTAGACAGATCTGGCTCCAGGTCTAGGTCTGAATCAAGTGATGGGGAGTCTGAAAGCTCATCCCCAGTCAGATCCATATCTCCCTCCCCAATTAAAAAGAAGTCTTCCCCTCCTAAGGAAGAGCAGGCAGTTTCAGTAAAGGAAGAAGGTGAAAATGGAGGACTGTCGGCTACAGAAGGTGAGAGACCCTTTTATGTTTAACAAAATTTAAGCTGAGTTTTTGAAAAAAAAAAAAAAAAAAATTCTGTACCTACACAAAAACACCATAACTTATTTATTGCTTCTACATCTGTAAGATTCAAGTCATATACTGTATATCAGTGAATGAATTGAATTATTTCCTGTTTAGTTATTTTGACATTATTCATTCAATGTATATCTTGCAGGTGCTTGGAAACCAGTTCCTGCTTCCAGTTCCCAAACCTCAGACTCTTCAGCAAAGTTACCGGATCAGCTGGCTAATTTGATAAGCCACTATCTTTCCCAGGAGGGAGAAGCTTCCAGGTCCAGATCCATTTCTCCAGAGCCTGGCGCTGGCCCAGATAGATCACATTGCTCAGAAGGCTCAGAGGAAGAGAAATCTCCAACAAAAATGGGATCTAAGAGCCAGAGAAGTAGTTCACGTTCAGTCTCTCCAGAAGCACAGAAGAAGCAGCCGTCTAAGTCGCTTTCCCCTGCAGGTCGCAGGAAACTTTCTCGTTCAACCTCATCGCCTCGGCGTTCAACATCAAAATCAAAATCCAGAAGAAAACTGTCCAGGTTTGTGCTGACATTGAGTTTATGATTGTAACTGTTGTTTTTTTGGCACAGAAGTCTGTGCATTTTCCTTATATTTGTGACCATTAGTACATAAGTTAAGACTCAGATCCTTCCTGATAAAACAATGCCAATACAGTTACGGTCAAAATTATTCAACCCCCATTGCATTTTAGGCTTATTGGAAAAATTAAAAATTGTTCAGGTGTTTGCAATAAACAAATTATACAAGAACATGGTATAAAAAGATGGCAAAGGCACAGTTGGAAGCATAGTTTGCAGGTTTAAAGTTGAAGGCTACACTACCTGGATGTGACAGAAAGAGGAGGCTATCAATTTCTGCCACCAGTGTCCTGAGGGGAAGCATCATCATCATCATAGCAGTCTGTCGGGGGCAACAATGACTGTTTCATTTAGGTCTGATCAGATTCCTCCGCACAGCTCTGTAATTCGCCTTCCGCTGCCAGGAACTCCTGACCTTGTTAACCCGGGTGACGGCTGAGCCGGTATGAGTTGCTTTCTGACTGACCATTTCATGAAACTGCTTGCAAAGTATTTGAGTACCGCTAGTTTTTGCTGGGCTAGCGACACATTCTTGGCAGATAGAGGTATTATCAGTGGCAAGGCTGACTCCAGTATCTGTTGCAGTGACTGACCAGATGATAGGTTTGTTTATCTCTGCTCTTTGTGTAGTGCATGTCACAATGCACCGACTGGCAAAAAAACCCCTCAACTGACTGCAAATGACCTGCAGCAAGACTTGGTGTGAGCAGGCATTGAGGTTTATTTTCACAGTAAGACGCACACTAAACGCTGAAGGGCTTCATGCACAAACTCCCAAGATGTACACAACTACTGACCCAAAAGCACAAGAAAAGTCTGCTCCAGTCTGGTGCAAAGCCAAGAATATTAGTGAACTGGAGGTCTTTGCCCATGAGGAATTGGCTAAGAATCCTCAGAATGCTGTCAGAATTTGGTGTCTGGCTATGCATCATGTTTGCAGCAGGTCATAACAGCAAAAGGGTGCTTTACTAAGTACCAAAGGTGCTTGCCAAGAAGGGGTTAAATAATTTTGAGACTGCCATAGTCATTAAAAGTGGCATTTTGTGTTGAATTTGGAGAAACCACTTGTAATATTAGTTGTGTTGAGCTATTGTTCTTGTTTGATTTTTTAAAAATTGCAATCAGCTGTTAGTTTGTACATTTTGCCATTAAACTCAATTTGTAGTGGGGGTTGAATAATTTGGGCTACGTTCACACTGCAGGTTTTAATGCTCAATTATGATTTTTTGCACAAATGTGACCCATATCTGATTTTTTTTTTTTTTTTCCCCCAAATGACAGTCTGAACAGCACACGTCCGATTTTTTTTCACACCAGACCCAGGTCGCTTTCATATGTGGCCCTAATTCCGATATGTATCTGATAGTTTCCAAAGCGATCTCAGTCTGAACGGTCATGTTGCATTTCATCCGACTTTTTCATTATTGAAGTGAGACGGACGCTACAATTCTGCAGTGGAGGATGTAGCAAGCATGGCAGACGCAGGTGATTTGTGCTCTCTTTTTAATCAATCTTCATCCCTTTATTACTGGATTGTAATTTTGTCGGCTCTGACTGCACAACTTGAAAATTTCGGTGGTGGGGTTTCGGGGCTAAAACTGTCAGACAAGCAGGCGCACAGTAACGGCACATTTACTGGGTGCTGCAAATTCCTTTTTCCCTGTAAACGGCACACCTTGAGTCCTGGCTGCTGTTAATATCTAAAATGTAAAGTTAATACTGACATGACTGTGGAGTGGAATGCCCAGATCCGGGTTATACGAAAACACACTGTCCAGGAGAGGGGAGTCTGTGGCGGCCTCTCCTTTCAGGATCGGTGTTACGCCGCTGGTACAAGCCACGCTGTTCATTAGGGCCCGAATCACTGACAACGTCAGTGAGCGAGGGCCCTATTATAATCGCTAGGATTATTTATTATTAACCTGTTGCACTTCGGTGTACCGCGGGCGGGCACGTCTCTGCGTCCTAGAGCGCACGAGGGCACCCTAGTATGCACACTGTGCGTCCTAGGGCGCACTGAAGAAAAAAAAGCTGCATTTCCGTTCTTCCACTACAGACACAGCCGTGAACAGAAAGCCAAAGGAGTGCTTTGATTGGTTTAGATGTGATTGACCTCTCATTCGACTAATAAGAGCGTTGAATTGGGTTTCTGAAACCTTGAAGAACCAATGACTGAAAACCTAGCAAGAAGGACCCGCCTACCAATGGCTGCGAATACAGCCAGCCAGTTGAAGCACAGACGTTCGAAAGCTGTTTTGTGTAAGGCTGGGTGACACACAGGCGTTCGCCAGTCTTTTTTTCTTACTACTGTTTTTATTTGTTTTGAAAAATCGTTCGCCGAAACCGCAATCATGGAAGCGCAAAACCGCAATAATGGAATTATGGTTTGACCGGGTCGCGTGACCAGAACCACGAGTCCATAACAAGCGGACCAGCTTCATGTTCGTCTGACAATGAGGAAGAGAAGTTCGCCAGCTACGCTGCTGTTGTGAACAGGTAAGTGTTATAAGCTAAATTATTCTTTATCCCTGAAAATTGTAATCCAAATGACTTTGCAGATATTTTAGTCCATTAGACCACGGCACACAGAGCGTGTACCGCGGTGCGCGGACTGGACACGGTTCGTGCGCCGCGTCCGGACCGTGAACGCCCCCCCCCCCCCCCCCCCCCCGCTACTGTTCTGTAGCGGATTGCAGATATTATTGCAGATATTTTAGTCCAACTGTGCGTATTACACCGCGGCGCACCGTCACCGCTTTCCGTCATGTAGCGATGGGCGATGGCCATCCTCTGTAGCGGGGTGGGGGGTGGGAGTTGTTATCTTCTACATTACAAATATTCTAGTATAATTTTTAGTGCACTGTAGGTTATTTTTTCTTGTAAAAAAAAAAAAAGCCACACATTTTTTACGTGGCATGCTTCTTTGTGTGTGGGAGCCTGTTTGTTCATTCATTCATTCATGAATGAATAAACAACCCCCCCCACACACACACACACACAACCCTTCACCTTTCATTAGAGCCCAAGATGAAGCTTCTATATTGAATCATTCAAAAGTTAGACGTTTTTCCAAACTGTGCCATTTGGCACAATTTGGCGCAGTTCAAAAACGCATGGGAACAACCTAAGAAAAAAGCTGTGTAATATATTCATTTTTTGTGGTATTGTAACCAAATTTTGACCTCAGCTGGATAACACTTGGTTCTACATTTCTGTTGCATTTTCCAGCCCGGATCTGAAGCTGAGTAACTAAGCTAAGTGTTACTGAGTAACAGTGGCAGGAGCACTTAGAGAGATTATGACTGTTTTGCCAAAAAATTCAAAGTGTTTTCTTTTAAATGAGACCAACCCCATGAAGATGCTGCAAAGGGTTGAAGAACAGCTTTTGATTTACTTTGGGTACGTTATTTTTTGGCGTTTTTAGGGAAATTGACCAGAGTGCAAGGGGTTAACCTTATTTATACAGGTAATCCCATTGAGACACGGGGTCTCATTTTCAAGAGAGCTGTTTAATCGATCAGTTCTGTTAAAGCAGAGCTGATCACAGCGGTCATCTGGCATGTAGGGGAATGAAGCTGGTCTCCTTTATTTTGTGCATAATCATTTCTGAATGATTTTGACATTTTATCTTCTGTGCATGCGGGTCACTTCATAGCTGTAAACCGTTCGCACTGGAGTCTGATGGGGGTCGCATTTAACTTGTAATGTGAACGCCCACACAAAAAAATCTGATTTTGGCAAAAAAATCGGAATTGAGCATTAAGACCTGCAGTGTAACTGTATCCTTAGATTGCAACTGTAAATCAGAGGTGGCCAACCATGTTCCGTGGAGGGCCAAGACCCTGCAGGTTTTCTTTTCAGCCAAGTTATTTAACAAGGGTTTCACTACATTCTCTCCCACTGATTGATAACACTGGTCAACACCAAATTTATTGTCTTAAGTTTTTTTTAGCTGATTTAGGACAATTTTGATGTGCTGAATCCAAAAATCACATTAGGTTTGCTCAATCAGGTCAACTTTTTGAACTATGGCCGCATGTTTTTTACGTTTTTGTTTACATGTACAGGTATTTTCACTTTATATGATGCAAAATTCTTTATTTCATGAAATTCTCTGAATTTTGAACAATGATGAAGTAACATTCAATTTACCGTAAATTCCGGACTATTGAGCGCACCTGAATATAAGCCGCACCAACTAAATTTAAAAAGAAAAAAAAAATTGTACATATATAGGCCACACTTGTCTATAAGCCGCGGGTGTCCACGTTGTAACATGAGATATTTACACAGAAAGATGGTACACAGAAAGATTTTTTAAATTTTTAATTACAGTGGGGTAAAAAGTATTTAGTCAGCCACCAATTGTGCAAGTTCTCCCGCTTAAAAGATGAGAGAAGTCTCTAATTTTCATCATAGGTATACCTCAACTATGAGAGACAAAATGAGAAAAAAAAATCCAGAAAATCATATTGTCTGATTTTTAAAGAATTTATTTGCAAATTATGGTGAAAAATAAGTATTTGATCAATAACAAAAGTTCATCTCAATACTTTATTATATACCCTTTGTTGGCAATGACAGAGGTCAAACGTTTTCTGTAAGTCTTCACTAGGTTTTCACACACTGTTGCTGGTATTTTGGCCCATTCCTTCATGCAGATCTCCTCTAGAGCAGTGATGTTTTGGGGCTGTCGCTAGGCAACACGGACTTTCAACTCCCTCCAAAGATTTTCTATGGGGTTGAGATCTGGAGACTGGCTAGGCCACTCCAGGACCTTGAAATGCTTCTTACGAAGCCACTCCTTCGTTGCCCGGGCAGTGTGTTTGGGATCATTGTCATGCTGAAAGACCCAGCCACGTTTCATCTTCAATGCCTTTGCTGATGGAAAGAGGTTTTCACTCAAAATTTCACGATACACGGCCCCATTCATTCTTTCCTTTACACGAATCAGTCGTCCTGGTCCTTTTGCAGAAAAACAGCCCCAAAGCATGATGTTTCCACCCCCATGCTTCACAGTAGGTATGGTGTTCTTTGAATGCAACTCAGCATTCTCTCTCCTCTAAACACGACAAGTTGAGTTTTTACCAAAAAGTTCTATTTTGGTTTCATCTGACCATATGACATTCTCCCATTCCTCTTCTGGATCATCCAAATGCTCTCTAGCAAACTTCAGACGGGCCTGGACATGTACTGGCTTAAGCAGGGGGACACGTCTGGCACTGCAGGATTTGAGTCCTTGGCGGCGTAGTGTGTTACTGATGGTAGCCTTTGTTACTTTGGTCCCAGCTCTCCGCAGGTCATTCACTAGGTCCCCCTGTGTGGTTCTGGGATTTTTGCTCACCGTTCTCGTGCTCATTTTGACCCCACGGGGTGAGATCTTGCGTGGAGCCCCAGATGGAGGGAAATTATCAGTGGTCTTGTATGTCTTCCATTTTCTAATAATTGCTCCCACTTACCTATTGCAGATTCAGTCTTCCCAGCCTGGTGCAGGTCTACAATTTTGTTTCTGGTATCCTTTGACAGCTCTTTGGTCTTGGCCATAGTGGAGTTTGGAGTTTGACTGTTTGAGGTTGTGGACAGGTGTCTTTTATACTGATAACGAGTTCAAACAGGTACCATTAATACAGGTAACGAGTGGAGGACCGAGGAGCCTCTTAAAGAAGTTACAGGTCTGTGAGAGCCAGAAATCTTGCTTGTTTGTAGGTGACCAAATTCTTATTTTCCACCATAATTTGCAAATAAATTCTTTAAAAATCCTTCAATGCCATTTTCTGGATTTTTTTTTCTCATTTTGTCTCATAGTTGAGGTATACCTATAATGAAAATTGGAGACCTCTCGCATCTTTTAAGTGGGAGAACTTGCACAATTGGTGGCTGACTAAAATACTTTTTTGTCCCACTGTAAGTAAATGCTTTTTTCCGAACAGTGCCTGTAACACGGCAGTAAAACGACTGCCAGCAGTAACACGGCTGATGGAAAAAAAATAAAAAATAAATAACCAGCCTACCAGAAACGTCATTGATCGCTATCTTCATCTTCCTCCTGCGCACTGAAACCACTGAAGTCGTCTTCTTCAGTGTCGGAATTGAAAAGCCTCAGAATGACTTTGTCACACACTTTGTTAGTCTCTCTTTCGTTGTCGCTCTCAATGTCACTTTCGTCTCAAGGCGAATTTGTGCTTGTGCTGTCCTCTTCATCACGCAGCAGTCCAGCCTTTCGAAACCTGTTAGTGATCGTGGATTTTTTCACACTGTTCCATGCTGTCAGGATCCACTGGCAGACTTGAGCAAAAGTTGCTCTTCGCATGCGGCCAGTTTTGGTGAATGATTTCTCGCCGCTAGTCATCCAAGCCTCCCACTCAACTCGGAGTGCCACTTTAAATGCACGATTCACACTGATGTCGAGTGGCTGCAAATAGTTTGTTGTGCCCCCAGGAATCACAGCTGGAACTGTTTGTCCTCTTGATGGCTGCTTTCACAGAATCTGTTATGTGTGTGATGCGCAAAATGACTGTTCAAAACAGTAAAGCTAGCGTCAAAACTAGCATCTTCCTCAGCGCATTATCTCTTCCACCAGTCTGTCTCACTCTTGCGCATCCTGCTAGAGCGCCCCGCCCGTAAAAATATATAGATTAGCCACATCGTTGTTTAGGCCGCAGGGTTCAAAGTGTGTGAAAAAAGTAGCGGCTTATAGTCCGGAAAATATGGTACATGTACTTACCTTTATCAATGTCTACTATTCAATTTACAGTACAACTGTACAACTGCTGTACTGCTGCTTACAACTTAGCATAAAAACCTGACCTGATCGAAAGAAATGGATGTCATTTTTGGATTCAAAGGTGCAAAATTGTGTTAAATCAGTTGAAAAAACACAGACAACTTACAAAAAAAATATTTTTATGTTGTGTAATCAGTGAAAACACCTGCTTTAGTGACTGGTCAAGAAGAAAATCTGCAGGGTTTTGGCCCTCCATGGCACATGACTGGACACTTCTGCTCTTGACTATAGTAAGGCAGTACTGATACACATTCATTTTGGATTGACATAAGTTTGTTTACTAGTAGCATTCAAGTCAAAGGTAGCATTCTTCATTTATCATTAATACTTTAATTACTATCAGTATTTGTAGATTTGTACAGCATTTACTCCCCATAGCTTGTTGTCAGCTCTTGCTGTATAGGCCATTGAGTATATGTGACCCGTTGCTGGCAAAATGAGTCACTTGGAGGAAATTATCAAAACTGAGGTAATGTTTTTCCATATTCTGTATTCAAAGACCTTTAAAATGGTATTTAATTTGTAGGAAGTGCGCAAAAACAGACCCGGAAAAAGACAGTTTGTTTATATTTTGGCTAGGTTTAAAACTTGCTTTTGATCGGTCGGGAATTATGTCTTCTGGAAAAATGTGTTTTTAGAAGTACGTTTTCTAAACTTTCCAATGATACCAGGCACTCATGAGGGTTTTCCCAGGACTTGCCGCGAGCAAACAGAGAAAGAGTCATGATTTATGACTTCTCGTGCCTGCAGCTTGTAATGACGCGGCGCGCATTCCGACTCGTTTTGCCAGCACAGGTCACATATGTGGTTGTGATGTTATTGGTAAATTCACAGGGCACTGATGCAGCTCGAGGGAAGCTCAACCCTATATCAAAGATAATTTTAACTCAGTTTGATTTAAATGATAGACATCCAGATTTGTAAAGGAAGCAGTAATCATAATTTATTCCAGGCGCAGGATGTAATTTCTTAAAAATTTGACTGTGATCGTAAAAATCTACTAAAATGTTACATCATTATTGAGTTGTGCACAATTATTCATTAAACTTTAAATTTCCTCAGGTCCAAGTCTCCAGTAAGAAAAAGAGATTCTCACTCTCCGTCAGAAAAGAAAAAGCGAAGATCAAAATCTCGAAGTCCAGCGCGGCGCCGGAGGTCACAGTCACGCTCTACCGCACGCCGCAAGCGGTCACAGTCCAAGTCGCGGCCCAAAGCCCACCGCTCCAAGTCCCGTTCTCCAGCCCGCAAGAGGCGGTCTCGATCGCGTTCACCAAATGCCCGAGGACGGAGGCGGTCTAAGTCCATAGACAGAAGTAAGCGATCCAAAAGTCGCTCCACAGGTCGAAGGAAAAGGTCCAGATCCGGAGACAGAAGACGGCGTTCAAGGTCTCGTTCCTCTGATCGACGACGTAGATCAAGGTCAAGAGGCCGTGGGAGGCGCCCAGTATTTCGCAGCCGTTCCTTTGATAGACGAGACAGATGGAAGAGGGAACCAAGTCACTCTCCAGTTCTCATTCTCCGCAAACAACGCCGATCAGGGTCCCGGACACGACGCAGCACCAGCAAGACTCCTCCTCGGCTCACTGATCTAGGTAAAAGATTTTGATTTTTTTTTCCTAATAACATGTACAAAAGGTAACATTTTTATTATGCATATATTTACATTCATTCATTCATCTTCTTCCGCTTAATCCTTTTCGGGTCACGGGGGAGCTGGAGCCTATCCCAGCATCTTTGGGCGAGAGGCAGGGTACACCCTGGACAGATCGCCAGTCCATTGCAGGGCCAACACAGAGAGACAGACAACCTTTCACTCTCACAGACATACCTAAGGACAATTTAGAATCCCCAGTTTTGATGCCAGTTAACCTAACTTGCATGTTTTTGGCATGTGGGAGGAAACCAGAGAAATCCTGGAGTAAACCCACGAAGACACGGGGAGAACATGAAAACTCCATATATTTACAGACATTGATTAAACACTTCTGCATTGTATTTTTGGTATTGTCTTAACATGCTCTTATGCTCGTTGTGTTTTGTTTCTCCCTCTTTTTAAATTATGCCTCCTGTTTTCACTGTTATTCCTCACTTTTTCAGATAAGGACCAGTTGCTTGAGATAGCCAAAGCTAATGCTGCTGCCATGTGTGCTAAGGCCGGGGTCCCTATTCCCGAGAGTCTTCGACCAAAAGCCATTCTCCAGCTTCCTCTGCCTACTCCATCGCCTGCACCCCTGTCCTTACCTTTGCCTTTACCTCTTCCGATGGGCATGGGGATGCCCAATATGCCCAACATGGGTCCACTGGGGATGCCTACTATTCCTGGAATGCCTGCCATGTCAAACATGACCATGAGCGCTGCTGTGGCAAGTATGACGGCAGCTACGATGACAGCTGCCTTGACCAACATGGGCGCCCTGGCCGCAATGCCTCCCCTTGCCCCACTTCCTACCATAACCAACAAGCCTCCCCCGTGCCTTGCCCCACCAGCACCTAATCTTAACTTGGACCACATCGAGGAAGCAAAGAGGAAGGTCACTCAGCAGGCTAACATTCATACCATCAAGGAGCTTACAGAGGTAAAATTTGCCTAAATATTTTATATTGGATTGCTTTTTGTTTTTATGCCTCAGCACATATAGCATCTACCGGGGGTGGGTGGGACTGAAAAGTTCATAGTAGTAAAATTTGACCAAATGTAGTTTATTTTTCAGCATAGTCTCCTCTTCGGACCACACACTTTTTCCATCGGTGTTGCAGCGCTTGGATACCTGCGGTTGAAAATCAAACCACATTTGGTCATATTTGACCACTATGAACTTTTCAGCCTATGAACTTTTAAGCTCCCCCTCATATATTCACACTGCTGCGTGAAACAGTCCTTTTAAAATAAAATGCAATAGTTTAAATAATAATGGGACAGCTTTTTGTCAAAAAATGTGTAGTCTGCATATGTCTAATAAAAAACTGATTTTTTTTTTAAATAGGTTGTTGAAACTCTTGAAATAATCATTAAAAATTAAAACAAAAGCCTGAACCATTCAAACTATGCTCGTTCATGTAGAAGAGGGTAATCCAATACAGTAAATGCATGTTTTTTTCACAGCTTAACACATTACAAAATATTGATTATTTTAGGCGCTTGGCAGAAGAGATAAGCTTTTGAAATGCTTGCTGTTTGTTTATGCACGTATGACACTAGCCACGGTTACATGGGCAGAATTTCTTGAATCTGATTTACAATTCAGATCAGAACTTTACGATTTACATGGATCCTGAAAAAGCTGATCCGATAAGGACGTGCATTTCCATGTGTCACACGTTTGAATGGACTAAATCATTTTGATGTGCACGTCGACATTTTGGCATTCCGAATATAGTAGAAGAAGCAACTTCCAGTGTAAACAAGCCCCGCTTCATGTCTTTCTTTTTTTGAAATGGACCTGTATTGTGTTATTCAGACTGTACTTTTGCTTCTGCTGGTCTCCGTAATGAAGCTACTGTGGGGATCATGAAATGATGAGACTGGATAATTTCTCAGTATGGTTTATTCATCTCAAGTCCCCAGCTCTCTCTCTCTCAGTCAGGAAAAAAGAGGAAGAGCTGCGGTAAACCCACATACATTTATACCCACACATCAAACACAGAATCACACAATTAAGTCAAATCCTTCTATTTACACTTAATCACTTCAAAGTTCTCCTTGCTCTTCTGTCTGACCCCAGGAGGTCAGACAGTCCTTTCAGGCTCTCGCTCCAGATCCTCTGACTTCCTGCCAAGTCCGCAGGTGGTCCAGACTCATTGTCCATCTGAGGCGTGATGTCAATACACACCGCAAGCTTAAAGTCCTTCTATGCTTGGGTCTCTGCAGTGAAATATGTGAGCTACATAATGTTACCATTATGGGCGCTACACTACAAGTACATACTTCTGCATATAACAAACAGAGGGAGACAGCAGGACGATACAGACCAATTTTGTTTTACTCCCGCTATGTCTTCCGCTAGCTGCTGTAAAGGCGGAAATACATGACGTCGACGTGTGGCTGACGTACAGACATGCGCAGTAAACATATTTTCTGCCCAACCTTCGGAATAAGTGTTTTCATGCACACCATTCGGATTAACAATCGGCATAACCCTCCCGTCTCAATCGGAATGAAATTTTGATCTGAATGAGCGTGATCGGGTCAGAATATTCAGATTAGTGTGTTTACATGAAGCATTTTTATTCCAATCAGGCTTTTAATCCGGTTACTTGTGTCCATGTAAACATGGCTAATGACGTCACTGTTGGAACACACGAGGTGCACATCAATAAATGTTTATGGTTGAGAGTGCAACAGTATATGGAAACTATTCAGCACTCCATAAGCTCTAAAGACTGTTGACTTGCCTAAATGACTGAGTTTAATATTTTCTGTTTTCTTCCTTCTTTCTTTGTATACAGTGCATCTGGAAAGTATTCACAGTGCTTCGCTTTTTCCATATTTTATGTTACAGCCTTATTCAAAAATTAATTAAATTCATTTTTTCCTCAAAATTCTACACAGAATACCCCATAATGACAATGTGAAAAAAGGTTTTTTTTTTAGATTTTTGTAAATTTGTTAAAAATAAATCCGCAATCTTGTGCCTCGAGACAATCCACAAGATCGCGGATACAAGCGGCTGAAATGAGCTTTCTCCGTAGGATTGCTGGACTCACTCTCAGAGATAGGGTGAGGAGCTCAGTCATCCGGGAGAGGCTCAGAGTAGAATCGCTGTTCCTCCACATTGAAAGGAGTCAGTTGAGGTGGTATGGGCGTCTGATTAGGATGCCTCCTGGACGCCTCCCACTTGAGGTGTTTCAGGCACGTCCCACTGGGAGGAGACCCCGGGGCAGACCCAGGACTCGGTGGAGAGACTATGTCTCCCAGCTGGTCTGGGAACGCCTTGGTATCCTCTCTGAAGAGCTGGAGCAGGTGGCTGGGGAGAGGGAAGTCTGGGTTTCTCTGCTTGAACTGCTGCTTCTGTGACCCGGACCTCCGGAAAAGCGGTAGAAGATGGATGGATGTTAAAAATAAAAATCTAAGAAATCACATGTACTTAAGTATTCACAGCCTTTGCCATGAAGCTCAAAATTGAGCTCAGGTGCATCTTGTTTCCATTGATCATCCTTGAGATGTTTCTTCAGCTTAATTGGAGTCCACCTGTGGTAAATTCAGTTGCCTGGACATGACTTGGAAAGGCACACACCTTTCTATATAAGGTCCCACAGTTGACAGTGCATGACAGAGCACAAACCAAGCGTGAAGTCAAAGGAATTGTCTGTAGACCTCCAAGACAGGATTGTCTCGAGGCACAAATCTTGGGAAGGGTACAGGAAAATTTCTGCTGCTTTGAAGGTCCCAATGAGCACAGTGGCCTCCATCATTGGTAAATGGAAGAAGTTTGGAACCACTGGGACTCTTCCTAGAGCTGGCCGGCCATCTAAATTGAGCAATCGGGGGAGAAGGGCCTTAGTCAGGGAGGTGACCAAGAACCCGATGGTCACTCTGTCAGAGCTTCTGCGTTCCTCTGTGGAGTGAGGAGACCCTTCCAGGAGGACAACCGTCTCTGCAGCAATCCACTAATCAGGCTTGTATGGTAGAGTGGCCAGACGGAAGCCACTTCTTAGTAAAAGGCACATGACAGCCCGCCTGGAGTTTGACAAAAGGCACCTGAAGGACTCTCAGACCATGACAAACAAAATTGTCTGGTCTGATGAGGCAAAGATTGAACTCTTTGGCATGAATGCTAGGCATCATGTTTGGAGGAAACCAAACACCGCTCATCACCAGGCCAATACCATCTCTACAGTGAAGCGTGGTGGTGGCAGCATCATGCTGTGGGGATGTTTTTCAGCAGTAAGAACTGGGAGACTAGTCAGGATAGAGGAAAAGATGAATGCAGCAATGTACAGAGACAGCCTGGATGAAAATCTGCTCCAGAGCGCTCTTGACCTCAGACTGGGGTGACGGTTTATCTTTCAGCAGGACAACGACCCTAAGCACACAGACAAGATAATCAAAGGAGTGGCTTCAGCACAACTCTGAATGTCCTTAAGTGGCCAAGCCAGAGGCCAGACTTGAATCCAATTGAACATATCTGGAGAGATCTGAAAATGACCCAACGCTTCCCATCTAACCTGATGGATCTTGAGAGGTGCTGCAAAGAGGAATGGGTGAAACTGCCCAAAGATAGGTATGCCAAGGTTGTGGCATCGTATTCAAAAAGACTTGAGGCTGTAATTGCTGCCAAAGGTGCATCAACAAAGTATTGAGCAAAGGCTGTGAATACTTAGGTACATCTGATTTCTTAGTTTTTTATTTTTAATAAATTTGCAAAAATCTCAAAAAAACACTAATTTTGGGGGAAAAAATGAATTTATTCCATTTTGCAATAAGGCTGTAACAAAAGAAGTGCACCTCATTACTCGACGTGTCCTTCAGAAAGTGGTCTGTTGAAGTGTGTTTATCCCCATCCAAGTTAGTGCCAGGACGTTAAAGAGGGTGACCTATGTCTTCAGAACTAAACAGCAAAACATGTTTTTTTAAACAATTGGTGTTTGAAATAAATGATAGTTGCCGCATATGTTTACTTGTCATTAACAACTGCTATATTAAAGTTAAAGCGTACCTGTGGTGGTCGTGAAAAAAAAGATATTATATTGAGCCCCTGTCTCACGTTCTAGTTCAAGTTTAAGTTCAAGTTCAGAGCAATGTGATATAAATCCATTGCTGATGTGCTGGCTCAGCTATGTCAGCAAAACATGGGTGCAGCCATACTAGCGGCTACATGGCCTGCCAGGACGCTTCCTGTGACGTAATATCGTTGGCACCGCGATCTGGATCAATATTGGCTGAGCCTGGAGTGCCCGGATGAGCAGTGGCTTTCGGGATATTCAGATTCAAACGTTTATTTCAAACTCAGGGTTCATATTAAATGCAGAACTAAAACGAGTAGAAAATAAATAAATAAATGCTTAAATTCAGCGGGTCGTCTCGTCTGATCTGAGGTCGTAACGGCCGCCAGACGGCAGATGATTCTACAGAGGAGCAGACACTCGGCGCTCTTGTAACAACAAAAACATACAATGCAATATGGATATCGCAACATGGCGGAATGTAAAGCCTTTGGATGTCTCAATAATAAGCGAAAAACAAAGATAAACACTTCTTTTGTGTACCCAAACCCAGCTCACCTTGTCAGAAGATCGTAGCGGAAAAGTGATTGCGCAATCTCTGAACAGGGCACAGACGAATCCTTTCAGACGAAATTGCGTTGTGTGTGAGGACCACTTCGTCACTTTAACCCTCAGAAGACCTTTCTGGCTCAAACCTGTAGCCATGTTGGATGAATTCTTCCTCAGAGTCCGATAATTCAGCCATAATAGTATAAAAACACTCACAACAGCACCCAAGTCGCTCATACAGACGGAGTATTGACTTTTCAGTAGCAACGTAATGACATCACGTCTGCATGTGTCATGGCTGCGCGCAGTTTTCTCATTGGCTGGCCATGCCTGCAGTCGTATTTGCATATTTCTCTGGTGGTATATGGCTGGCAATTATTTAACCAAATAACGAATACTTTGCCTAATGTTTTCAAGTTGAATGTGTTTAGACGACCACCACAGGTACCCTTTAAGCACACGAGCAGCGGTTGACAAGAAGTGATACGTAGTGCTGTAAAAAAGTCACACTGCCACCTACTGGCCCGGCATAGTTGTTACAACAACTTTTTCACACTTTGTGTGAAAAGAGTGTGAACATTTGTTTTTGTATTTTATCTTGACACCAAAACCTTATCTCAAAATTCTGGCAAATTAAAAGTTGAGACTTTAAGCGAGTGAGTTGAAAACCTGGTAGCGGACACACACAGATACATTGAACCATTACCATATTTCTAGGTTGCGCTTTCCACATCGAGGCATAATGAGTAGCAGTTTTGCCAACATGAAATGAAATTTTTTACTGTAGCTAAGCTCACTGCGTCAATAGTGAATTGTAGTAAGAAATATGACAGATGTAGCTGTTTAGATATATGTACTTTGAGAGATCAGGAATGCTTAGGAGGATGTATTTTACCCGTGTACCAGAGTGAAGGCACAAATGGGCATTTTCTTCACTTTTGCGCCACGTGATGCCCAGGTCCTGACATATTTCCGAATTGTTTGGAGCACAGTATTGTACACTGTTAAAGTTTTAGCCTGGTGGACATACTGAGCTGCTGGTCTGTCATAATCATTTGTTTGGTTCTGCCTTTGGTCCAAGGTAGGGCTGTGCAATATGTCCAAAATTTCACATCATGATATATCACGATAACGATATGCCGCTGGGGGGGTGGGTAAGTATTGAACACGTCAACATTTTTCTCATTAAACATATTTCTGATGGAGCCATTAATTTGAGATTTTCACCAGATATCAGTAACAACCTAAGTAACCCATACATACAAAGAAATCAAGGCAGCTGTGTTCACAAAACAAGTTCTATTTAATAAAGTGGAATGACACAGGGAACAAATATTGAACACATGAAGAAAAAGAGGTTCAAAAATGCATAGAAAGCCAAGAAACCAGCTAAAATCCATCAGAATTTAGGAAGCCATCCCGTCCTCCATCAGTGCAAATTAATTTCAGCTGATTAAGTCCTGACTGATAGCCTTTAAAAAGATCTGTGAATATCAGATTGTCACACCACACAGAACTCGTGATGGATAGAAGCAAAGAGCTTTCTCTAGACCAGGGGTCACCAGTTGGTGGACTCCAATCCGGATTCGGACCCTGAGAGTCCTCTGTCCGGACCCTGAAAGCTTTTAATACAATTTGGGAAAAAGGGAAACTGTTTTATTTTGGTGGGGCAAAAAAGCGGAACTAAACTGCTGCATCGGCAACTGCCCAGACAGATTATGGCACAAGCCCTTGGGCACTCTCCTCCTGCTGCAGACTCCCCTCTCTGCAGAGACTCTGTGGCTCCAACCGCTCCAGAGAGTATGCAGTGGGTTGCAAAATTGCAAAATCAGGTTTGCCCCCCCCCCACACACACACACACAAGGCCGACAGCCAGGACATTCAACCCGGACAGACCCACTTCGTTTCAGGTCTGTACCCACAAAAAAAAAACTTGTGAAATTGAATGTATTTACTGGGGTACTTCTACCTCTATTCTGCCGAGAGTAGTCCATGCTGGGATGCAGAGGTGAGGCTGCTGGTTATGGAAGCCCTTTTCATAGCCTCCAATATCATGTAAAAACTCACTAAAAGCTTCCGTGTGTTACTGAACATGAAAAGTTCCACCTCCCCTTTGCCTGTAATCATGGAGGTACAGCTCCATCCATGCTGCAACAGAGTTTACTGTTGAGATTAAAAATAATGTCGGAGAAATTCTGTAGTGTGGAATTATATTTTATGTCCGTTTTTTTTTTTTTTTTTCGTCTTACAGTTTGAAAGTTTTTTTCTGCACTGAAAATATTGTATAGAGGTGGACTTTTTGTGAAATTATAGTTTTTTTTAGATTTTAAAAAAAAAATGCAGTACAGTTTAGTTTGTGTTTTCCTGTAGAACATTTTTAGAATTTTAGTTGTAGATTTTAGAATTTTAGACCTATGTATTTGGAGTCAAACACATTTAGTGCTCACCTGTATTACAAAATTTTGTATTGTGTTTTGTTTGAAATTGAATAAAGTATTCATTTTCATTTTTTTTTTGTTTAAAAATTAATATAGAGCTAAAAGCAGCTAAAACATGAGCTGAATAAAGTAATGTGTTAAAGCAAGTTAAATGATATTGGCCTGTCTGGAGACAGTTGTGGTCTTCAGAAAGAACGTCCATGAAAGGATGACAGTTCTTAAAAGCACATTTTGAGATAAATTTGTCCATGTGTCAGATTTCTCTTCCATTTGTTTTAATAAAAGATGTTGGAAGTAAATTCATGGGTCATTGCAAATACTTAGCTTTAAAAGGACCAAGTTGTCACACAGCGGGAGGGAAAAATCTTGAAAAAAAATGCATCAAGATGCATTGAGAATGGGTTTTAGAATCAAGTCGGAGTTCTGAATTATAATTGAGTCATGAGGTGCCTAACGATTCTCACACCGAGTTTGGACCTCGGCTGGGGAGGAGGACCAACTTATCGGACCTTTTGCAGTTTTAGTTGGTGACCCCTGCTCTAGGCCTTCGCAACCTTATTGTTGCAAAACATAATGATGGCATTGGTTACAGGCGCATTTCTAAACTGTTGAGTGTTCCAGGGAGTACTGTTGGAGCCATCATTCTGAAGTGATTAATCAAATCATGATTAATCTGAAATATTTTTTACGAAGATGCAAACGGGTTAAATCAGTCCAGAATGGCAGTCATCAGGCTGTGGATCTACACTTAAATTTTCATTGTTTTAAACTAACAGCTAATTTATATGGCAGCACTTTTTTTTAATCTTATGTGGTTTTTTTTTTTGCTATTTTTGTCTATGGTGGAATACAAACAGGTTAGAAAATACCAAGTGTCATGTTTTGTCCTGCAGGATTTTTTTTTCATGGTTTACATAAATAACAAAAATGTGTATTTTTTTTGTATTTTTATTCTAGTGTTTCTTTTTTCCATTGACAAAGAGTAGGGAAGGGAAAAATACATTTATAATTGTAATTTACTCATTCATACTTAAATTATATGATCAGAGGTGGGTATAATAGCCAGAAATTCTACTCATGTAAAAGCAGTGCTGTGAAATTAATAATTAAAAGTAGACAACCAAAAATTTCTAGTTAAGGGTACAAAGAGCACCTGCTTAAAAGCTTGAGTAATGACTTCAGTCTTGAAGGTTTGAGGTTTTTCTCCCAAATTTATAACAATTTTCTAATAGTTTTCTACTTTCCTCTGTAAATTTATCTAAACTAGTACATACCCATGCATACCTGTCCATGCCCGTAGAAACCAAGTATAAGCAAGTATTTCTGCATGCCCGTTGCTGAAGGGTCTCCTCCTGTCTCAGATGGCTGTGTTGTTCATAGTCATCATGCCTGTGGCGTACTGCTCTTAACAGACCATTAAATGTGCCGCATCTCCTCTGTCTGAGCTTCTCTGTGCCTTGCGTGGCATTCACTGTCCCTGGCCAGCCGAATATTCTGCATCTTCTCGGTCTCAGCTTCTCTGTGCCTTGCCTGGCGTGCAGCGTTGGCGGCCAGCCAACTATTCCGCATGTCCTCGGTCTCAGCTACTCTGTGCCTTGCCTGGTGTGCAGCGTTGCTCGCTTGGCGGGCATTTTGGCCTTCAACTGACTCAGCACGTGCATGGTGCACTGCCACACGTTTCCTGTCTGTCTGTTCATCCCTTGTCTGTCGTACCCTATGCTGCTGAAGGGTCTCCTCCTGTGTCAGACAGGTTTGTTGTTCAGTCATGCCTGCGACATACTGCTCGAACCTCAGGTGTTGCATCTTCGCGGCATCTTTTCTGACGTGCAACACAGTCATGCCTGGGAGGTACTGCTCGAACCTCAGCTGTTTCATCTTCACGGGATCTTTCCTGACGTGCAGCAGTTCTCCTCACTCTATTGCTCTCCATTTATGTAGCGTCTGGCCCTACCTCTCACCCAAATATGCTGGGATAGGCTCCAGCCCCCCCCCCCCCCCCCGGACCCAAAAAGGATTAAGCGGAAGAAGATGGATGGATGGATGGTTTAAATTAGTGTGTCCTATTCTTAATTGGGTGGTCTATATGACATCATAAAGACATCAAGGCAGGCATCATGAGGGATGGTCTATATGACATCATAAAGACATCAAGGCAGGCATCATAGGACATCATGCAGATGTCATAGGAACATCATAGGCTGTCCTAGGATGTCCTATGATTGTGGCACTGAGTGATTTCTTGAATTCAAAAACATATGCTGTCCCATGATGTCCTATGATCTATGACATAAAGACATCAAGGCAGGCATCATAGGACATCATGCAGACATCATAGGAACATCATAGGCTGTCCTATGATTGCAGACAGACACACACACTGACAAGAGATTTCTTGAATTTACAGTGACATCATGCAGACATCATAGGAACATCATGCATTGTCCTATGATGTCCTATGCTCTATATGACAGAGACATCAAGGCATAGGACATCATGCAGACATCATAGGAACATCATAGGCTGTCCTATGATGTCCTGTGATCGTGACACACAGACAGACACACACACTGACAGAGATTTCTTGGATTTATTATAGAGTGACTAGTGCATACCTGTGCATGCCCGTAGAAACCCGTGCATGCCCGTAGAGGAGATGCATTGGAACAGAATTCTTACCAGTTACAGGCAGTTGGTATAGCAACACAGCACTAAGTGGCAATCACATATGATGGCTTTTGTATGCAGCAAAACATAAAAATCACATAAAATATGCCCTGCCATCTGGGGCTGTTTGCCCCTGCTTGTTACTTCTCCTGCTTGTCACTGTTCTGTGTTATGTTGCTTGCCTGTGTCTATATACTATATACTGTATATATACGTATATATACAGTATATACTGTATATGTCTTGTAGGGAGTCATGTGCTCTGTCTGTGTGCCATCATATAGACATCATCTGATGGGTCGTCTTCTTCGTTCAGACCACTGAAGGGTCTCCTCCTGTCTCAGACGACTGTGTTGTTCACAGTCATGCCTGCGGCAAACTGGTGGAACCTGAGATGTTTCATGTTCACGGCATCTTTTCTGATGTGCAGCAGTTCTCCTCATTCTGTTGCTCTCCATCTGGTGGGTCTTCTTCAGTTCAGACCACTGGTTGAGGGATAGATGTGTCGTAATTTCAGTTCATGGGCACGATCCTGAAAAAGTGTCTTTGGACCCTGTTCAGGAAGGCCCGTGCATGCCCGTAGAAACCAAAAAATTGGAGCACCCAGAGAAAATGAGCGCTTTGCTTGGCATTTTACACAATTATAGTGTAGACTGGCATTCGTCAAGGTTATGCATTTGCCGTCATGTAGGCACGGCGAGTCGTCCTATGATGCCTGAGTTCATAGGACGCGCTATGATGATGAGGCAGAGATCATAGGCCGTCCTATGATGTCCTAGAAACGTGCTTTAAAGTCTGTCGTATCCTATGCTGGTGAAGGGTGTCCTGTCTCAGACGGGTGCAATGTACTGCTGGAACCTCAGGTATTTCATCTTCATGGCATCTTTTCTGATGTGCAGCAGTTGTCGTCATTCTGTTGCTCTCCATCTGGTGGGTCTTCTTCATTGAGACCACTGGTTGAGGGATAGGTGCGTCGTAATTTCAGTTCATGGACAGGATCATGAAAATCATAAAGACACATGGTCTATATGACATCATAAAGGCACATTTGTCTTTATGATGTCATATAGACCATGTATTTTTATGATGTCATATAGACCATGTGTATGTCCTATGATACCTGAGTTCAAAGTCACATGGTCTATGACATCATAAAGACATTTGTGTGTCCTATAGGATGTCCTATGATGTTCAGGCAGAGATCATATGACATAAAGACACGTTTATCTATGTGTCATAGGATGTCCTATGATCTCTGTGGTCTATGCAACATCAAAAAGATTATTCCGAAGGTTGGGCAGAAAATATGTTTACTGCCCATGTCTGTATGCCAGCCACACGTTGACGTGATGTATTTCTGCCTGTACAGCAGCTAGCGGAAAACATAGCGGGAGTAAAATAAAACTGGTCTGTATTGTCCTGCAGTCTCTCTCTGTTCGTCATATGCAGAAGTATGCACTTGTAGCTTCATTACGGAGACCAGCAGAAGCAAAAGTACAGTCTGAATAACACAATACAGGTCAATTTCAACACGAAGCAGGGCTTGCCAACACCGGAAGTTGCTTCTTCTTCTACTATTTTTGGAATGTCGACGTGCGCATGTCAAAATGATTTATTCCGTTCAAACGTGTGACACATGGAAACGCACGTCCTAATCGGATCAGCTTTTTCAGGATTCATGTAAACAGTAAAATTCTGATCTGAATTGTAATCAGATTGAAAAAATTTTACCCATGTAACCGTGGTCACTGTTGTTCCAGTTACCAACGGGTTAAAACCACCATAAATGCTTCTACTTCTTATATACCTCTTGTACTTTTTTCTGCGTTTAAAGTACTTTAAATACTTTAATAAGCTCATGCTTTTCTCAGTGTGTTCTCTCAGAGTATCTCTCAGCGACACTGCCTGCAGACAGTCACATGGGCACCGGGCGGGACGCTTCTGTGCGGATGACAGTCACACACGTTGTTTGTGTGCGTGCTTGCGGAGCGTTTCTTTCTTTTTTTTTCTTAAATTAATATAGGCGTGGCGGCATACTTCCAAGGGTGGCAGGCCGTCACACGAAAATGTTACCAGAGGAAACCCTGTCAAAGACACAAAAGGTATGGGGAAGCGGGGCTGAACAGTTTATAGGCTGAAAAGTTCATAGTGGTCAAATTTGACCAAATGTGGTTTAATTTTTGACATAGTCTCCCCTTTGGTCCACACATTTCTTCCATTGGTGTTGCAGAGCTTGGATCCCTGATGTTGAAAAATAAACCACATTTGGTCATATTTGACCACTATGAACTTTTCAGCCCCCTCCCCCCCCCCAGTAATAAAATACATGTGATGATTTTCGCTTTACTCATTATCACTACTTGACTAATTAAAATGATTAAAAAACAGATTACATTAAGAGCCAGCTTGCTCCTCTGACCCATCCATCTATCTTCTTCTGCTTAATCCTTTTCGGGTCGCGGGGGGGCTGGAGCCTATCCCAGCATTTTAATTTATTTATTTTGAGTGTATGTTGCTTCATCACACACTTTTGCAGCTTTAATAATTTTTTTCCCCCCAGACAAAACTAAGAAACTCAGCAGTAATTTAATTGGACGTGGTGTTTTATAATTAGACATGGTGTTAACATTGCTTCCTATTAAAACAAGGTTAGCGGACTGTCCTCTTTGATGCAGCACGATGGAAAACAGTCCCACATCCCTGGCAAACAGGAGTAGTAGCTATTTGACCAAACCGGTAGTTTGGAGTTAGCAATCACCAGAGAGCCTAGCCACCACGCTCCTGTTCTGCTGCATGGGGGAGAGGCGGGGTGCTGACAAGCACTGTGTGAGGAGCTTTGCTTAAGAAACAGGAGTATGTGCATTTTAAATTACGATATAAACGATAGAGTATTCTATGAAACCATCCATCCATCCATCCATCGTCTACCGCTTTTCTGGAGGTGCGGGTCGCGACGGCAGCAGTTCAAGCAGAGAAGCCCAGACTTGTCTCTCCCCAGCCACCTGCTCCAGCTCTTCAGAGAGGATACCAAGACGTTCCCAGGCCAACTGGGAGATGTAATCTCTCCAGCGGATCCTGGGTCTGCCCCGGGGTCTCCTCCAAATGGGATGTGCCTGAAACACCTCAAATGGGAGGCATTCAGGAGGCATCCTGATCAGATGCCCAAACCACCTCAACTGGCTCCTTTCAGTGTGGAGGAGCAGCGGTTCTACTCTGATCCTCTCCCAGATGACTGAGCTCCTCACCCTATCTCTGAGGGTGAGTCCAGCAGTCTTATGAAGAAAGCTCATTTCAGCCACTTGTATCTGCAGTCTCATTCTTTCGGTCATTACCCAAAGCTCATGACCATAGGTGAGGGTAGGAACGTAGATTGACCGGTAAATCGACAGCTTTGCCTTAGAGCTTAGCTCCCTCTTTACCACAATGGACCGGTACAACGTCTGCATCGCTGCAGATGCTGCTCCGATCCGTCTGTCAATCTCTCGCTCCATTCTCCCCTCACTCGTGAATAAGACCCCAAGATACTTAAACTCCTCTACTTGGGGCAGGAGCTTGTCCCAAACCTGGAGAGGACAGTCCACATTTTTCTGGCTGAGGACCATGGACTCTGACTTGGAGGTGCTGATTCTCATCCCAGCCACTTCACACTCAGTGGCAAAATGTCCCAGTAAGACCTGTAGGTCATTGCTGGATAAAGCCAGCAGGACATCATCATCTGCAAACAACAGAGATTAGATCCTGTGGTCACCAAATATGACACCCTCCGTTCCCTGGCTGCGCCTAGAAATCCTGTCCATAAAAATTATGAACATGATCGGTGACAAAGGGCAGCCCTGGCAGAGTTCAACTCTCACTGGGAATGAGTCCGACCGAGTGTTGGCAATGCGAACCAAACTCTCACAACGGTCATATAGAGCCTGGATAGCTCGTAACAACAAGCCTGATACCCCATATTCCCGAAGCACCCCCCCACAAAAAACCACAAGGGATGTGGTTGAATACCTTCTCTAAGTCCACAAAACGCATGTAAACTGGTTGGGCAAACTCCCACGAACCCTCGAGGATTCTCGAAAGGGTAAAGAGCTGGTCCGATGTGCCACCGCCAGGACGAAAACCACATTGCTCCTCCTGAATCCGAGGTTCAACGAATAGCCGGACTCTCCTCTCCAGTACCTTGGCATAGACCTTCTCAGGGAGGCTGATGAGTGTGCTCCCTCTAAAGTTGGCACACACCCTCCGGTCGTCGAACCACCACCCTGGTTTTCCATGCCAAAGGCACTGTCGCCGACCTCCACGCAATGTTGTAGAGGTGTGCCAACCATGACAGGCCTACAACATCCAGGGCCTTGAGGTCCTCAGGGCGAATCTCATCCACCCCCGGAGCACGGCCACCAAGGAGTGTTTTAACCACCTTAGCACCCTCATCCCCTGTGATGGGCGAGTGTCCGTCTTGTCCACAAACCCTGCTTCCTCTGTGGAAGGCGTGTCAGTGGGATTGAGGAGATCCTCGAAGTATTCCTTCCACTGCCCGACGATATCCCCAGTCGAAGTCAACAGTTCCCCATCCGCACCATACACAGTGTGGACAGGGAGCTGCTTCCCCCTCCTGAGCCGCCGGACAGTTTGCTAGAATCTCTTCGAGGCCGACCGAAAGTCTTGTTCCATGGCCTCACCGAACTCCTCCCAGACCCAAGTTTTTGCTTCATCAACCACCCGAGCCGCACTCTGCTTGGCTTGCCGGTACACCTCAGCTGCTTCGGGAGTCCCACAAGCCAGCCAACCACGATAGGACTCCTCCTTCAGCTTAATGGCCCCCCTCACCACTGGTGTCCACCACTTGGTTCGGGGGTTGCCACCACGAGATGCACCGACGACCTTGCGGCCACAGCTCTGGCCAGCAAACAATCAACGTTTTTATGTCATCTAATACATATCATATTACACCGCCCTAGTCCAAGGTTAAGCAACTGTTAGATGTCCCAGTGAAGTGTTTTCCCTTTTCCAATGGGAAATCATGATAGTCATTAACAGTCCTATTTCAAATCAAGCCTAAAAAGAAATTACTCTAATCTGTTGACTTATTTTGTGCTTAATTTTTTTTTTAACTTTGTTGTTTGTCTTGTATTTATTTATTTATAGAAGTGTAAGATGATTGCCAATAGCAAGGAGGAGATGGCCAGTGCTAAACCTCATGTCTCAGATGATGAAAGCTAAACCACTTGGTCCTCAAGGTAACTTGCCTTTTTGTTTGCTACTCTTCCAACCCTATTAGACCCCTCTGCTAAATACTGCTTTTTCAACTTTGTTTTTATTTAAACTCCACTGTGGTTGTGTGCAAAAGCAAAATTACAGAAATAGTTACTGACTGTAAATATATATGGTCCTAAGTGCAATGAGGTTGTAAAATGTTAGTGTCACTGGCCACTTGTTGCCATTTTTTCCACCAGTGACACCCTAATAATTTAGTATTATAAGTTCATTCCATCAATTGGATTCTATAAGGTTGTGCATCAATATGACAACTCTCTAATAGAAACATGTTTTCTCCAAGAAGATTTTATATTTGTTCAGCCAAGGCACTGTATTAAAAGGTCTATGTTCCTAGCCTTAACTCTAGAAAACTTCTAATTCTGCAAGCCTGCTAGAGCTGACTGATGACATCTGTTGCCCTGCTGAAATTTTCTGGGTGAAACTTGATTACATCTTCCTAATGATGTTTCACTCAAATAAAAATTCACATATATGCTGTTTTGTTCTTCTTTTAATATTTTTCCATGTATATTTATTATTAGATTTATTTTTTCCCGATTAAACATAAATTAAAAATATTCATTGCTAAATTTGACCTGTTCTCCTTCTGTTCCTTACACAGCCACTTCCCTGAAATGCCTGAAGGAAAATGTTAAATATTGTTTGCCAGAGGATTTTCCTGTCTGCAGCTCCCTCATTTTTACCACATAACTGAACTGAGTGGGAGATCACATCAGTTACAATGTCGGGGCACTGGCACAGCCACTGCCCACACTCTGCTTCCCTAGTTTGGTTCTGGTGGTGAGAGCAAGAGACTGACAGACCCGTGATACCACAGAGAACACTGGACACACTGATGTGTGGACAGTAGATGACTGTACAGTGTTTGTGTGTGTATATATATAGTGATTTTCACCACCAACCCCTCAGTGTTGCTGCTTACTCCCGCAGTCACTGTTATAAAGACTGAGGAGGAATAACCTAAAGTAGTAGCTAAAGTGTTTTTTGTAAAGAGCCTCCACATTTCTCCAAATTTGCTTTGCATCTATGCTTTCTTAAGAATTGTTGAATAGATGTTGCTTCCTGGTTCTGCTGTACTGTTAGTTTTCTCTAGCCCTCATTTTATAAACTGATAATGCAGATGGAGTTAGAGGTAGTAGGCCCTTCAGTGTGATTGTTCTTCACAAGTCTGGGATCTACAGGATGAGGGGGTGACCTCATAGGAATCCTCAAACACGATTTGATTGCTTTGAAGGAAGGGGACAAATGCACATGTTTGATGCAAAAGAGGAAAATGTATAAATTAACATGTCTCCACTCACAAAACTGCTAAACCAGTTAATACTGCCCTGGGTGTGACTTAGCCCCCCCCCCCCCCCTTCCCACACACACACACTTTTTAATGGCGCTAAGCTAACCTGGACTTGCACCTTGTCTTTTATTTTGAAATTTGCTGGAATTTTTCTAATTTTGGATCTTGTTGGCCTTTAGATGTAAACAGACATCTATTCTTTTACAGTCAGATTCACAGAAAGCACACCATCAATATTCCTCTTAATGATGACATTTTTAATGTGGAAGACTGAAGATGTGTACAAACATTTGAAGCGTTGTGACTTTCGGGAGTCATTTGAAGGCATCGCTGTTTGGTGACTTTCTTGGATATTTGGACCTGGTATGGAAAGTTCTCCCACACTCTTGGTGTGAAAATACGAGAACAATCAGGATCAGGTTTTTGGGTCATGAGCAACCAGGCTCAGACTGTCTACAGTTCCTTTTATTTTTTTCCCCTACATACAGTTACTGTCTTTATATTTTATGTTGTATCTGTTTTGTTGTCATGCTTGTCTTGAAGACAGGAACAAAAGCTACACAACGGGTGTCCATCTTGCATTCATGTAGTGGCATGGAGAGGGTTTCAAGTTTATCTACAGACACCCACCAAGTCTTATTTCATTTAGTCCAGTGATAGATTTAATATCTGCTGTTTCCATACATCCAGTTTCTTTGATTTGTATTCTGCGCATTCAGATGACTCAACAACCATTGGTTAACTAAAGATCAAAGTGAAACTTGGTGCTTTTTTAATGCACTCATAAAATGTAATTTCTTATTTTAATAGGAGGGAGGATCGATTACAATGCCACACTGCTTGATCTCATGCCCAGGGCTGTTAAATTGTGGAAGGTGATCTGTGAAGGTGTTGTCAAACTTTTAAATACACTTACCTTCAAACTGATTCTCCAGCTACTCTTTTAGTTATTTTAATGACACAAGAAAAGATTTTTCTTTTGGTCATTTGAATATTACATTGCTTGCTTTGTACATAAATGTGTTGATTATTAAAAACTTGGATCTGTAGATTTTGTTCTCCTGTGTCCTGTTCTTTGTCATCTTAAAGATGCACTGTGGTGGATATAAATTCCCTTTAAAAACAAATCTACATTGTCTAAAATGGTATCTTATGCCTTTCATTGGCTAACAGTTTCATGTCAAAATCTTTTCACTTTTCCTTCGAACAGCAGGATCTGTGAATAGACCCACCCACATGCCACAAGGCTAATGGTGGCTAGCACTACATTTAAACAGACTAAATCCTGTGATAAGAGATTTACTGGTAGAAGGACATGCCCAATTGTATGCACAGTGGCCTCAGGTTCAGGTTACTTTATTTGTACCCATAGGTAGATTTGTTTTGCAGTCTGGTGACATCCATATTTACAAGCCACAATTACATTCAACATAGACACAAACACAGGCACACATGACGCTGACTATAAACATGATAAAAATACTCAAGGCTCCATCAATCAGGGTATAAAGACAAAGAGATGAGAGAAAAACCAGAGGTAAGAGAGAAGGGTCATATTAAAAAATTAAAAACTAGTCAAAGAGGTTAAAAACTCAAAGGTCTAAAACCCAATAAAATATTTAGAACCCAAATAACATCCTACAAAAATAAGTAAATATAAAATGGAGTTAATAAATAGGTACCTTGTGGAGCGTGTAAATAACAAGGCGGATTTGACTCAGTTTATTACACATCTCACACAGAAGCATAGTCAGAAAGACATCTCAGCAAAGACTCTTCTCTTAAATACTATGGCATTCCTCCAGAAGCTTCTAACACACAAAAGGTCACATTGCATTCACTTCCTTAATCCTTTACCATCCTTCTAGAAGTTTCTGATACACAAAAGATCACACTGCATTCATCCTTCACACCTCCCTGTTATCTCACCAGGGAACCTCTGCTCTTTGTTCTTATCTAAGATGTTACACATTATGCTTTCCCCATGCGCTGCCATACCACCCCCCCGAGCATTTTGGATAGAACAAAAGAATAACAGTCCGTATGCTGTGACAGAACCATTAAACATCAGTCCACATGCTGCTTGGGCTTCAGTCTTCTCCCGTATCTGCTGTAACCAGGATTCACCGCCTCCGCGGCGCTGTCATGCTGGGGGGTTGATGTTTGGGGGTGAAAACTTTGTCCCTGTGGGTGTTCTGGGGAAACTTTTCTCTGGGAAGCTCCCCATGGGGGTCTTCCACGCTGAGGGGCCCTCGCCAACAGCACTTGCTTGTCCGCCACCACAAAAGCGAGTTTGAGTCTGTCTATGCCAACCTTTTCCCTCCTACCCCCCAAATCTAGCAAAAAATGCTTATCTCCTGTTTCCAGCACTCTGAACGGTCCATCATAGGGTGGTCGCAATGGCAGGCGGTGGGCATTGTGTCTGACAAACACGAATTCCGCGTTTTTCAAAGTTTTAGGTACAAAAACACGCGGAAAACTGTGGTGGGCGGGGCCCGGCAGCGTGCCTGTGTCTATGCTACGCTGCAACAGCTGCGGCGGGGAAATGCCCGGCATGGGATTATCTGGCAGAAACTCCCCGGGCAGCCGAAGTGGTTGTGCAAAAACGAGTTCAGCTGGGGAAGCTTCCAAATCCTCTTTAGGCGCAGAACGTAACCCCAATAAAACCCACGGTAGCCTGTCTATCCAATTTGCATCCGTCAGTGAAGCCCTGAGAGCCGCTTTCAATGATCTATGAAAACGTTCGCATAACCCATTAGCCTGTGGATTGTACGCGGTAGTGCGGTGAATTGAGACACCCAGGCTGCGGGCCATTGTTGACCAGAGTTCGGAAACAAATTGAGGGCCTCTGTCGGACGTAATGTCCGACGGGACTCCAAAACGCGCCACCCATGCTGTTAAAAACGCGCGCGCGTGCCACCTCCTCGGCTGTGGTTGCGGCCAGCGGAACCGCTTCCGGCCAGCGTGTGGTGCGGTCCACCATTGTCAGGAGGTGTGTGCACCCCTGTGATGGCGGGAGGGGGCCCACGAGGTCCACGTGGACATGGTCGAACCTCTTAGCCGGAATATGAAACGGCTCCAAGGGAGCCTTCGTGTGTCTGTGTACTTTGGCTCGTTGGCACGCCATGCAGGCTGCCGCCCACTCTTTCACCTGTTTGCGCAGGCTCGGCCACACGAATTTCTCCCCTACCATTTTGACCAACACGTGCACTCCCGGGTGCGCCAAAGAATGAACCGAGTCAAACACGCGGCGACGCCACGCGGCCGGGACCACGGGACGCAGGCGCCCCGTGGAGACATCGCAGATTAGGGGGGGCATGCCGTCTTGCAGCACCCTGCTCTCCAGCCTTAACCCTGTTGGTCCAGACTGGAGTGCATGCACGTCCGCGTCACTAACCCGCTCCACGGCCATGGCTGTGTAATCTATCCCCACGCAGACCAGGGCAGCCACGGCGCGCGAGAGGCATTCTGCCACTACATTGAGTTTACCAGACACATGCTGAATATCGGTAGTAAACTCTGAGATCGCGGCCAGCTGTCTCTGCTGCCGGCCCGACCACGGTTCTGAAACCTTGGCCATCGCGAATGTTAGTGGCTTGTGGTCAACGAACGTGGTGAAACAGCGCCCTTCCAGCCAGAACTGGAAGTGGTGAATGGCCAAGTGGAGAGCCAGCAACTCCCTGTCGAACGCGCTGTATTTACGTTCACTGTCGCGCAAAGTCCTGCTGAAAAAGGCGAGCGGCTGCCAAACCCCGGCTACGCGCTGCTCCACGACCGCCCCTATGGCCACATCTGACGCGTCAGTGGTGAGTGCTATGCGGGCCGTTGGGTCTGGATGCGCCAGCAACGCGGCGTTTGCCAGGGCTGCTTTGAATTCCGAGAACGCCCGCTCTCACTCCGGGGACCATTCGATCTTATCCGCGGGTTTCTGTTTTTTGAGCGCGGCGTACAGTGGTTGCATGAGCTGCGCTGCGCGGGGAAGGAGACGGTTATAAAAATTCACCATTCCCAAAAATTCCTGTAACGCCCTGACCGTTTGCGGCCGGGGAAAATCTACCGCGCGCACCTTGTCAGGCAGCGGAACCGCTCCTTCGGGAGAGACGCGGTGCCCCAAAAAATCAACCCACGTCACCCTGAACTGACATTTCGCTGGGTTGATTATTAACCCGTGCTCTTCCAACCTCTGGAAAACCGCCGTGAGGTGGGTTTCGTGTTCGTCTTCGGACGCGCTGGCTACCAAGATATTGTCCAAGTAGACGAACACGAAAGGGAGATCACGCAGCACTGCATCCATCATGCGTTGGAACGTCTGTGCAGCCCCTTTAAGCCCAAATGGCATGCGCAAAAACTCGAATAAACCGAATGGAGTTATCACCGCTGTTTTGGGTATGTCCTCAGCGCGCACTGGGACTTGGTGGTAACTGCGGATCAGGTCTATTTTAGAAAAAACGCGCGCTCCTGCCAGGTGAACGGAAAAATCTTGAATGTGAGGAATTGGGTAGCGGTCGTGTGCTGTGGCATTGTTCAACCTGCGGAAATCCCCGCAAGGTCGCCACAAACCCTCAGCTTTAGGGACCAATGTGTAGTGGGGAAGCCCATGGGCTGTTTGAACGCCTGATGATGCCCAACCTCTCTAGGTTGGCGAACTCCTCACGCGCTATGGCCAGTTTAGCTGCGTCCAAGCACCGAGGTTTTGCAAAAACGGGCGGCCCGGTGGTGGTGATAAAATGCTCCACCCCGTGTTTAGCGATCGCTGCCGAAAATGTCGGGACAGTGAGTGCTGGGAACTGAGTGAGCAGTGTGTGGAACTTACCGCATGCAGCTGTGATGTTGGCTTGTGCTGTTGGCCGGGACGCTCGAGCTATACAGGGGATAGAATCAAAGGACAGTGCATTAACCAGGCGCCTGTTAGCGACATCAACCAACAAACCATGTGTGCACAAAAAATCAGCCCCCAGTATATTGAAATTCAATGCTGCTATGACAAAATTCCACTCAAATGTACAGCCGTGTAGAGACAGGAGTAGAGTCCTCTCACCAAAGGTCTTAATCTCCGAGCCGTTTGCTGCTGCCATCTCGGGGCCGCTAGATCCTGCCAGCCAGTCGGCGTAGGACAGCATGATGAAACTCATCTGGGCGCCGGTGTCCACGAGGAAATGCCTCCCCGAGCGTGCGTGCGTCAAGTAGAGCAGCTTGTTCTCCTCCCCGAGGGTCGCAGCTGCTACCGACCCCCGGTCTTGGCGTTTCCCGAGCGCTTGAACTGGCATGGTGGTATACATTTGCGTGCCCTCTCTGCGAAGCGGCGGAGGTAGAAACAAAGGGTGTCTCCCCCGCGTTCTTTGGCCCCCGCTGCTGCTGTCGTCGGTGGCTCTGCTGCTGCCGTCGATGGCTTCTCGCCTCCTCCGGCCATCGCGCCGAGCTCCGTCGCTGCCGCCATGGTCGTGAACTCTCTGCTGGCAGTGATGATCTGGTTTGCTTCTCGGGCCAGCGCACGATAGTCCCGCTTGGCCAGCAACGGCGAATTGGCCAGGGTCGCTCTTGTCGCTGATGGAAGGTTCCGGAGGAAGAGGTGGGTAAAAATGAAATGGTCATTGTCCGTGCCCTTTAATCTCAGCATCTTCTCAATCAGGTCAATGGCCGATCCATCTCCTAACCCAGTCCGCGTCAGGAGTCTCTCTGCTCTCTCACCATCCGAGAGTGTGTAGTGCTGGATGAGTGCAGCCTTCAGCGTGCTGCACGTGTCATTTGACTCAGACAGTTTATTACACATCTCACACAGAAGCATAGTCAGAAAGACATCTCAACAAAGACTCTTCTCTTAAATACTATGGCATTCCTCCAGAAGCTTCTAACACACAAAAGGTCACATTGCATTCCCTTCCTTAATCCTTTACCATCCTTCTAGAAGTTTCTGATACACAAAAGATCACACTGCATTCAACCTTCACACCTCCCTGTTATCTCACCAGGGAACCTCTGCTCTTTGTTCTTGTCTAAGATGTTACACATTATGCTTTCCCCATGTGCCGCCATAACCTAAATTATGTGCAATATGTTGTTACAACTTGTTCAACTTTTTTGACAGCAGCAGGAACAAAGCTGTTTTTGTAGCGCTGGGTTTTACTTTTTGGGACAGCAAACCTCCGTCTTGAGGGAAGAAGCTGAAAGTTGCAGTGCAAAGGGTGGGAGTCATCATTTAAAATGGAGGTAGCCATCCTCTGTACTTGTCTGGTGTACAGGGATGTCAGGCTCAGCTGTGACTCACCAAGCAAACGACTGGACCATCTAACTACCTGATCCAAGGCCTCAGGTAATGACTGAAATTGCATTGGTCCTTGAAAGCAATTTAATGGTAAAACCCATCTGAATTTGTATCAAGTTTTCAAAGCAGCTGTCCAAAAATGCTAACTGGCCTGGAGGCTAACGTTTATTAGTTCAGAGTCCTGATTGGCTCAACTCTACAGACATGTTGGTTTGTTCATCAAAAATGATCCATCTTAACTTTTTAACTGAAATTTCAGAGCAAAAAAAAAATGGAGACATGATGCATTTTGAGTGATTTAGCTTGTGATATGTTTTGTAAACATGTTTCAGACATGTTAAGAAAAAAATACTTTTGGTGGTGTGACACTTGAGTTATTGAGGAAGTGACAAGGAAATCAAAATATTTGCATGGCCAGATTATGTACACATGATTAAAACAAAGAACATGATCCACTCCATTCGGACACAACCAGATAATTATAAGGATTTGTAAAGTTTTACACTGAGTTTTGGCTTGAAGATGATTTCAGTCTTGTGCATCAAAAAGTGCCACTTCAGAATCAGAATCAGATTTATTGCCATTGTTCATGTAGTACACAAACTAGGAATTTGTCTTGGTGCGATGCTGCAACATTAAACATGAAAAAATAAAAGATAGAAATAATTCCTCTTATCTGATTTCTAATTGAACACTGAGATTATTAAATGTCTTCACACCTCAGATACAGAATCTCGATTGATCGATCTTGATATTGCTCAACATTTTATCAAATAAGGACCTGTACTTACAGTAAATAGCACTTTTTCTAGACACTAAGACCACTCACAGCGCTTAACTAGTACACTAACCCACTTTTCTAAAGGCCTATCAGAGACCGATACCTAGGGACAATTTAGAGTTTCCAATTAACCTAACACACGTCTTTGGATTGTGGGAGGAAACCCACACGGTACAGGCAGAACATACAAACTCCACATAGAGGTTCACTACCCCTGCCAGCCTGGGGATTCGAACCTGGAACCTTCTAGTCGTGAGGTAACAGTGCTAACCATTGTGCTACCCAAATGCTGTTTCTGAGCTGAAGCAAATTTGCAGACATGCTGTTCAGTTTTTTTTTTCTTTGAAAGGCCTGTGCTGAGGAGGAAATAAAATATGCAGTTTATGCTGCTTTGCTGATCAATTTAGTGTTTCCGTTTTGAGGTGCATAACTGTGCTTAACAAATTAAATTTTGCAAACACTGAATACTAAATAAATGGCTCGTAGCTCAATATCCAACCAAATGAAACTTGATTCTACCTAATGGAGATCAAGATCAGCTTCCAAGTAAGCAGACACTTGGAAGAAAACTTTTTTTTTCCCAAAACATCTTGTAGGGATCACTACAAACCGTAAGTCAGCAGGCAAATTAATAGATATCATGGAGGTGCTTGTTCTCTAAATTTAAATCTTTGGGGGTATACATCATCGATCCCAAAGAAATTAAGTAAGTTGGATGAGGCAGCCAAGGTGCTGCACCAATCCCTTCATTCACACCTATGGACGCTGTAGAGTCTCCAGTTAACCTAATGTGGGCGTTTTTGGACTGTGGGATGAAACTGGAGCACCCAGACTAAACCAATGCAAGCATGGAGCGATCATGCAAACTCCACACAAATGGCTCTGACAGCTGGATTTAAACCCAGCCTAATATTACCATCTTTCTATGAGGTAACAGTGCTAACCATGATATCACCATGCTGCCAATTCTTTTTGAAGAGTGAAAGCAAGGCATGCTAAAAGAATTTGGAAGCTCAGATTACTGTGGAAGTAAGCATAAATTGAAGCTTGACTTTTATTACCTCCGCCAAGGAGGTTATGTTTTCATCGGCGTTGGTTTGTCTGTCTGTCTGTCTGTTTGTTTGTTTGTTAGCAAGATAACTCAAGAAGTTATGAACGGATTTTCATGAAATTTTCAGAGATTGTCACAAATGGGGTATCCTACAGATGATTACATTTTGGTGGTGATCCGGATCACCGTCCAGAAGAAAACCGCCATTACGGAAAATGCCATTTTCGTGAATAACTACTGAACCACTAATCCTATCATTGTGAATCCAATTGCTAGTCATATGTTTTCATGGTCAAGGAATCTGAAAACGTACACACAAACACTCTATGGGGGGAACTGTGGCGCTTGGCGGAGGTCTGCACTCTCCGAGTGTTTTTCTAGTTTTGATTTATGTAATGAATTGTCAAGTTAGACGAATGGCTCATAGCATACAGTGGGGAAAATAAGTATTGAAGACATCGACGCTCGGCCATGTCTCACACTGATGAGTGTGTGTGTGTGTGGCTGTCTGTATGGGGTGGGGTGGGAATGGGGTGTAACTGTATTATATTTTTAATTTGTAAAGCACTTTGTGCTACAAATTTTTGTATAAAAAGTGCTATTGTGGTGGACACAGTACATATGGTACTCCACCCAGGACAAAGGGGTTAGTGGGATAGTTAGTGATGCTAATGGAGAAAGGGAGGGGAACCAAACAAACATGTGCCTTTCACCCCCCGCTGCGCCAGGTTGACACCTGAGGACGCAGGGGTGCGAATGCATGGTAGCAAGACCTGCTCTGTGACGTGTGTCAATGTCATGTTAATGTGTGTGCATGTCTTTCACGTCTGTATGTTAATGTGTTTACCCTGTGTGCCAGAGGCAGGATTAAAAGTATATAAAGGAGTTCACTCAGGTGAGAGTTTTTGTGTTTTATGTTGGAAGAGGAATAAAGTTCATGTGTCGTACAGCTCGCTGCCTTGTCTGCTTTCATCTTCCGCATTGGTGACCCTAAGACGTGCAATGGAGAACGAGCCGAGCACTGCCCCGGAGACAACCCAGAGGGAGAATACCAGCGTGGCATGCGCTGTCACAGTCAAGCTCCCAGACTTCTGGCTTTACAATCCGACTGCTTGGTTCCTACATGTGGAAGCCCAATTCGCACTCCATGGGGTCACAACAAACGACACCAAATATCATGTGGTCGCTGCGCTGGATGTGTGTGCCACGCAGCAAGTGATGAGCCTGCTCCTGGAACCGCCGGCCCAGGGAAAATATGACACGCTCAAGCACATGCTGATTCAGTGGTATACCCTGTCGGACAGTAGGAGAGCAGAGAGACTCCTAACGCGCTCAGAGTTAGGTGACAGATAAGCTGTGGAGCTGATAGAGAGCATGTTAGCATTGATGGGGAAGAACAACGAATCCTTCCTGTTCGCCCACCTCTTCCTCAGGAACCTACCTGCTACAGCGAGGGTGATTATGGCCAACTTGTCGGTGCTGGTAACTAAGGACTACTGCACTCTGGCGCAGGAAGCGGACGGCATCATCCTAGCGACCAGAACTCTCAGCGTGCACGCAATGACACCAGCATCCTGGAAGGACTCCAGTGAGGTCGAGCAGCTGTTGGTGGTGGCTGGGACGGACGCCAAGAGACGCAGGAACGGGACACTCTGTGTCTATCACTTCCGCTTTGGCTCAAATGCCCAACACTGTCTGCCACCGTGCCAATTCAAGAAGCCAGGCAAACAGCACGGCCAGCAGTCAGTAGCAGCTGCGACTGCTGGTGACAGGAACAAGCTGCTGTTCATCACAAACACACGTTTGAGGAGACCATTCTTGGTGGACTCCGGCTCCCAGAAGATAAGATAAGATAAGATAAGATAAGATAAGATAAGCCTTTATTAGTCCCACAACGGGGAAATTCCAGGATTGCAACAGCACAGGGATAGCAACACTCAGAGCAACAATCAGAAGGCAAGAAAAAACAAGCAAGCAAGAGCGGCTAATATACATATGTACATATTACTATAAAATAAATATATATACACACACACACACAGACACACAGTGCAGAGCATTGTAGCTGGATGGAATAAATATATGAGTATATGAACACACAGTGCAGAGCATTGTAGCTAGACGGAATAAATATGTAAATATATAAACACCCACAGTACGGAGCATTGCAGCTAGGTGGAATAAATATGCAAGTATATAAACACACACAGTGCGGAGCAATGTAGCTAGATGGAATAATATGTAGATATATAAAAACACAGTGCGGAGCATTGTAGCTAGATGGAATAAATATGTAAATATATAAACACACACAGTGCAGAGCATTGTTGCTAGATGGGATGAAACAGCATAACCGTCTACTTAGTTATCCTACATGGTATGATTATGTGCCCATACATATTCTCACCCTCCATAGCGACCGGTATGTTCCTAGTTGTATGCCGGAGGGGACCATTGTGTAAGTCTATTGCATCTTTTGCATTCAAAAAACTATTAGTTTGTTACGTCTTTTTGCTATCTCTGCGAGCAGCCCTGCTTAGGTTGTACAGTCTGACAGCCAGTCAGACTGTACAACCGTACAACAGTAGAAGAGCCTCATTCTGCCGGTCAGCGCAGACAGATTGGCAGGAGGCAGCGATCCCGAGCTCACAGCCGCCAACAGATCCAATATCAGGATGTTTGGTGAACGGATGTTGACGGTATGCTTACACGGATGCAATTACCAATGGGACTTTGTGGTAGCGGCATGTTCTGTCCCCATTTTAGGTGCAGATTTTTTATGCGCTAATGGGTTGTTAGTCGATGTTGCCAACAGACGTTTAGTGGATGCTGTCTCTTTTACCTCCCTGCCCTGCACAGCTTGGGGAGTTGGGCCAACAACACAGGCTAGCGTTATAGCTCCAGGGGGTAAGTACCAGCATTTACTTTCACAGTTCCCAGCACTCATGGTTCCAACATTTTCTGCTACTGTAACCAAACACAGGGTCGAACATTTCATAACCACAAAAGGCCCGCCGTGTTCGCGCAACCTCGGCGCTTGGACGTGGTTAAACTAGCCATCGCGCACAAGGAGTTTACCAACTTAGAGCAGCTGGGCATCGTTAGGTGCTCCAACAGCCCCTGGGCATCCCCACTACACATGGTGCCTAAGGCTGATGGGTTGTGGCAACCGTGCGACAATTTCCGGCGCTTGGACAATGCCACGGAACACAATCGGTATCCCATCCCGCACATTCAGGATTTTTCCATGCACCTGGCTGGGACACGTGTTTTTTCGAAAGTGGATCTGGTCCACGGGTACCACCAGGTCCCAGTGTGCATGGAGGACATTCCCAAAACAGCAGTAATAACTCCTTTTGGCTTTTTCAAGTTTTTACACATGCCGTTCGGGTTAAAGGGCGCGGCACAAACCTTCCAAAGAATGATGGACACGGTGCCCCGTGACCTGCCTTTCGTTTTTGTCTACTTAGACGACATTCTGGTGGGTAGCACGTCCGAGGAGGAGCAACTCGCCCATCTCAAACTAGTTTTCCAGATGTTGGAAGCGCACGGGCTTATCATTAACCCGGCGAAGTGCCAATTCAGTGTGCCAATGATTGATTTTTTGGGTCACCAAATTTCGCCGGAGGGCGCTATTCCGCTACCTGGTAAGGTGCATGCCTTGTCGGATTTTCCGCGTCCGCAGACCGTGAAGCTCCTGCAGGAATTTTGGGGCATGGTCAACTTTTACAACCGTTTCCTCCCCCGAGCAGCCCAGCTGCTGCCGCCATTGTATGCTGCGCTCAAGAAAAAGAAGCCTGCGGAAAACATCGACTGGACCCCCGAGCAAGTCCAAGCTTTCGCAAATGCCAAAACAGCGCTCGCTAATGCCACTTTACTAGCCCACCCTGCCCTGTCAGCGCGGATAGCACTCACCACTAATGCATTTGATGTTGCCTTAGGGGCAGTGGTAGAGCAGTACATTTCTGGTGTGTGGCAGCCGCTCACATTTTTCAGCCATACTTTGCGCGACAACGAACACAAATATAGTACGTTTGACAGAGAGTTGTTGGCCCTCCACCTGGCGACGTGCCACTTCCAGTTTTGTCTAGAAGGGCACGAGTTCACCGCGTTCATTTATCATAAGCCGCTAACATATGCAATGTCCAAAGTCTTGGAACCGTGGTTGGCCCGGCAGCAACGACATTTGGCTGTGATCACAGAGTTTACGACCGACATCCAGCACGTAGCCGGTAAGCTTAATGTCGTAGCCAACTGGCCAACTGCCTGTCGCGCGCGTTAGTCTCCCCGGTCTACATGGGAATAGATTTCCCCGCCATGGCCGCGGAGCAAACCGGGGACGCGGACATTTGCGCGCTCCAGTCCGCACCGACTGGGTTAAAACTGGAGAGCAGGGTGGTGCAAGAAGGGTGCCCCCCCCCCTTGCTCTGCGACGTCTCCACCGGTCACCCATGCCCAGTGGTTCCGAGCTCTTGGTGCCGCCGTGTTTTTGAGTCAGTCCACTCCCTTTCACACCGTGGCATGCGTGCCTCGGTTAAACTGGTGGGGACGAAATTTGTCTGGCCACACTTATGCAGGGACGTGAAAGAGTGGGCTGCAGTGTGCGTCACGTGCCAGCAGGCCAAAGTGCACAAGCACACCAAAGCCCCCCTCGAGCCATTCCAAATTCCAACCAGGAGGTTTGACCACGTCCACGTGGATTTAGTGGGCCCCCTCCTGCCGTCACAAGGGTTCACGCACCTTTTGACAATCGTGGACTGCACCACGCGTTGGCCTGAAGTGGTCCCACTGGCTTCCACCAGGTCTGCGGAAGTGGCTTGCGCTTTTTTGTTGGCTTGGGTTGCACAGTTTGGATCCCCGTCGGACATCACTTCCGACAGGGGTCCGCAATTTGTTTTTGGAACTCTGGTCCACGATGGCCCAGAGCCTGGGGGTCAAAATCCACCACACCACCGTGTACAACCCCCAGGCTAAAGGGTTATGCGAACGTTTTCATAGGTCGCTTAAAGCAGCACTCAGAGCTTCACTTATGGATGCAAATTGGGTCAACCACCTGACCTGGGTCCTGTTAGGGTTGCGCTCCTCACCTAAGGAGGATCTAGCAGCCTCCCCGGCAGAACTTGTTTTTTCTCAGCCGCTGCGGATCCCCGGAGAATTTTTACCGGAAAACCCTGCACCTGGGACCGACATGCCAGCGCAATTTTTTCACGGTACAGGGCCGGCTAAGGTGCTGGGCCCGGCGCACCATTTTTTTCCCCACACCTTCGTCCCAAAGAGCTTACAGAGCGCCAGGTTCATTTTTGTTAGGCATAACGCACACAGAACCCCGCTGCGCCCACCATATGATGGACCGTTCAGAGTGCTGGAAACCGGGGCAAAGCGTTTTGTGTTAGACTTTGGGGGGTGTAGGGAAACTGTCTGCATTGACAGGCTTAAGCCTGCTTATGTGCTGACAGACAAACAGGTGGTGTTGGCTCAAGCTCCCCGCCGCGGATGGCCACCTATAGTGGCCCCGCAAGTTGGTGTTCTCCCTGCAGAGAACTGTTGGCAGCAGACTAGGTCTTTCCCCTCCCCACCCTTTCCCCCTCTACAGGACTGCATGTTGGAGGCCGAGTTTGTCTCCGGTCCACCTCAACAGCAAGACGCTTCGACTCCACGTTACAGCCATTACGGACGCCGGCTCAAGTCCAAGGTGCCAGAGGGTTAGAGCCCCTTCTGGGTGTTTGGAGGGGGAGCTGTGTGGTGGAAACAGTACATATGGCACTCCACCCAGGACAAAGGGGTTGGTGGGGGAGAAGATAGTTAGGGATGCTAATGGAGAAAGGGGGGGAGCCAAACAAACAAAGATGTGCTTTTCGCCCCCTGTTGCACCATGTTGACACCTGAGGACGCAGGGGTGCAAATGTATGGTAGCAAGACCTGCTCTGTAACATGTGTGTCTCTGTCATGTTAATGTGTGTGCATGTCTTTCACGTCTGTATGTTAATGTGTTTACCCTGTGTGCCAGAGGTGGGATAAAAAGTATATAAAGGAGTTCGCTCAGGCACTTAGGTGAGAGTTTCTGTGTTTTATATTGGAAGAGGAATAAAGTTCGTGTGTTGTCTAACTTGCTGCCTCGTCTGCTTTCATCTTCCACACTATATAAATAAAGTTTTGATTGATTAATTTTTCTCATTAAACATATCTCTGACGGAGCCATTGACCTGAGATTTTCACCAGATATCTGTAACAACCCAAGTAATCCATACATACAAAGAAATCAAGGCAACTGTGTTTACAAAACAAGTTATATTTAATGAAGTGGAATGACACGGGGGCAGCACGGTGGTGGAGTGGTTAGCACTGCGGTAGCACAGCCACTCACCCTTGGCCGGGGGATCCTGGGTTCGATCTCAGCCCCTGACCAATAGTGATCTGTGTGGAGTTTGCATGTTCTCCCCGTGTCTGCCTAGGTTTACTCTGGGATTTCTCCTGTTTCTTTCCACATGCCAAAAACTTGCAAGTTAGGTTAATTGGCATCAAACTGGGGATTCTAAATTGTCCTTAGGTATGACTGTGAGAGTGAATGGTTGTCTGTCTCTCTGTGTTGGCCCTGCGATGGACTGGTGATCTGTTCAGGGTGTACCCTGCCTGTCGCCCAAAGATGCTGGGATAGGCTCCAGCCCCCCCAAGACCTGAAAAGGATTAAGCTGAAGAAGATGGATGGATGGATGGAATGACACAGGGAATATGTATTGAACACATGAAGAAAAAGAGGTGCAAAAAGGCATAGAAAGCCAAGAAATCAGCTGAAATCCATCAGAGGAAGCCATCCCATCCCCCATCAGTGCAAATTAATTTCTTTTTTTTTTTTTTTTTTTTTTTTTTTTGGTACTTATTTTGTACCCGTAGGTAGATTTGTTTTGCAGTCCGGTGACAAGCCACCAGCTGCCGGTCGCTGCGTGTGCAAGCGCCCCGTATCCCTAACCTGCATGTTTTTGGCATGTGGGAGGAAACCGGAGAAATCCCGGAGTAAACCCACGCAACACGGGGAGAACATGCAAACTCCACACAGATCACTGTTGGCCAGGGGCAGGGATCGAATCCATGATCTCATGATCCCCGCGATCCCCTGGCCGAGGGTAAACTGTGCTGCCGCAGTGCTAACCACTGCGCCACCGTGACTGATAGCCTTTAAAAAGGTCTGTGAATATAAGATTGTCACACCACAAAGAACTCATGATGGGTAGATGCAAAGAGTTCTCTAGACCTTCACAACATTATTGTTGCAAGACATAATGACAACTTTAGTTACAAGTGCATTTCTAAACTGCTGACTGTTCCAGTGAGCACTGTTGGAGCCATCATTTGGAAGTGGAAAGAACATCATTTTCCATAAACCGGCCGTGACCAGGAGCTCCTCACAAGATTTCTGACAGAGCAGTCAAAAGATTTATCAGAAGAGTTATCCAAGAGCCAAAGACCACTTGTGGAGAGCTCCAGAAAGACCTGGACTTAGCAGGTACTGCTGTTTCAAAGAAAACAATAAGTAATGCAACCAGCCGATATGGGCATGTTGAAGTTCATTTAAGGTTTGCTGCACAACATTTGAGCAAGCCAGTAAAATACTGGGAGAACATAATCTGGTCAGATGAGACCAAAATTTAACTTTTTGGATGACACAATACACAGCATGTTGGAAGGAGAAATGGCAGTACACATCAGCCCCAAAACACCATACCAACAGTGAAGGTTGGAGGCGGGAGAATCATGGTGTGGGGGTGTTTTTCTGCTCATGGTACAGGCAGCCGTCATATAATTGAAGGAAAGATGAATGGACAAATGTGTTATGTCTCGAAAGTAGGGCAGTGGAGGCAGGAGTTGAACCAAACACAAACTTTATTACAGAACACACCAGATGGTACACGCGTGTATCAATATAGCTATAAGCTAATACTAAACTGTTACAGGGTCTTGCTGTGACACAGGAGGAATGCCAAAAGACCACAGCTCCTGCCAACAGTCTTCTAATATAGGCACGGCGTACTAATGTCACCTGTGCGCTGGGCATCACGTCCGTGCTGTCCATTAACAACATATTCATATCCAACATCTTCCTCCCCCTTGGAAAAGCCCAAAACATTCACAGCATTATGAACTTATAATTCACAGCAGCTTCATAACATTCACAACAGCATTTTTTTGGTATGACAAACAGAGACACAGAACCTGGGGCACTGGGTACACCACCGGTTAACCCTGCATGGCTGGGTGGATTATTCTGCCACCGCTGAAGCAGCTGTGCTATGTCTAAACATACCAAAACACAGTCTCTCCTTACAGTTCAATCCCAGGGGCCTCAGTTGAGCCCATGGTGGGCCCGCCCCCGGTGGTGCTGGCTGCTGCAGACCTTTTTTTTTTGTTACTTATTTGTACCCGTAGGTAGACTTGGTTTGCAGTCTGGTGACAAGCCACCGGCTGCTGGTCGCTGCGTGCGCGAGCGCCTTAAACCTACATGTTTTTGGTATGCGGGAGGAAACCGGAGAAATCCAGGAGTAAACCCACGCAACACGGGGAGAACATGCAAACTCCACACAGCTCACTGTTGGTCGGGGGCTGGGATCGAACCCACGGTCTCATGATCCCCGCGATCCCCCGGCCGAGGGTAAAACTGTGCTGCCACAGTGCTAAACCACTGCGCCACCGTGCAGCCCAGACCTGGATGCCATCTCACCGGAGTCATGGCTCGCTCATCAGTAACGTCCCAGCCCGGGTCCCATACCAGCTGGATTGGCTCCAGCTCTGCATTTTGATCCGAGGCAGCTACTTGATTCAGCTGTACTCGGTGCTGCTGCTCTCTCGTCTCTGATGCTGGTTGCTGCTGTGGCGCCGTGTCATCTGCGCCAGTGGCAGGACGTGCCCTTGGTCAGCGTTGCTCTACTGGGTCCTACTGGGCCACAAACTCTCCATCCTGCTGTGCTTTGGTGGCTCCCTGAGACTGATACTTGGCGAGGATTTGGGATGAGTTTGGCTTCTTCTCTCCCTCACCTGTTGCTGGTTGAGGTCACTGTGATGTGTTGCTGTTGTCATCGGCGGGATGCGTGCCGGGTTGTCATCGTTCACCAGGGTCACCTTTCTCCACGAACTTCCTCTCCTACAGCTCCACTGTGGCTGCCTTAAGCCTATGCTGGGCGAGGATCGGAGGTGAGTCTGGTTCATGCTCTCTCTCTCTATGGTGCGTTCACTCTCTGTGCTGTGTTCTCCGGCTGTACCCATGTCTGCAAAATCCTACTCTCTCTTCTGTGATAAGGCTGCAGCTTGAAGATGCTCGTGCTGCGTGGGGAACGGCTCCAGGTCCTGTGTGGCTGAGAACTGGGGCTCTTGTGGCTGCTCCGGTTCTGTTGGGTTCTGCTCAGCATGTGGTACAAGGCAGGGGGTGGCTGTGTCCATGTCTGAGTGCAGCGGACCCAAATCCTCGTCATCCAAACTGAGTTCACCACTGGGTTGTAGCACTGTGGTGCCCTGCTGTGCCATAGTGTCTCCCTTGGCGGCCTCCCGAGAAGGCGTGGGGTCAGTGGGCTCAATAGCCCGGGAAACTGTCTGTACCAGCAGAACTGGCTGTAGGGCACGCGGGCCGGGGCCCATTAGCCGCAATGTCACCTGGGCCATCGCCTCCAGCTGGAACGCTAATTCCATCGCCTTCGTCTCTGATAGAAGGAGCATCATCTCCAACAGCATCTCCTGTAGCCATCTCACCATGTCTTCCACTGGGTGGTTATATGGGTCCTCGTGCAGTACGCTCTGTATCATTGTATTCACGGCACACCACTCCAGCTGCAACCGTATTATTCTGTTCTCTGCGTGCCTGAACTCGCATGTACCAGCCAAACACGAAGGGCGTCCACATCCTGTATGAGTGATTCATCCGGTCGCTGTTGACGCTGGTAAAACACAAACCTCTGTGGAACAGCGAAGTGTTCGGTCAGCAACGCTATGCGGTCGTCATATGTGTCTTCCTGTCCCACATAGGTGAATATCTGCTGCCTTTCATGAGCCAAGCTACAGAGTAGATTTGCTATCTTCCACTGATCTCTGAATCTCTCCAGGTTTGCAGCCTCTGCATAGCTGGCGAACAACTCAAACCAACGGGGCCATGGAATGGGCGGCTCGCCCGGGGTGTCAAGGAATGGTGATGGTGGCTCCAGACATACTTTCATCTTCAGGAAAATCAATTTACCTCCAGAAGATACAGTTTTATTCTCGTCGCCAATGTTATATCTGGAAAGCAGGGCAGCGGAGACAGGAGTTGAACTGAACACAAACTTTATTACAGAACACACCAGATGGTACACGTGTGTATCAATATAACTATAAGCTAATACTAAACTGTTAAAGGCTCCTGCTGTGACAGAGGAGGAACGCCAAAAGACCACGGCTCCCGTAAACAGTTTCCTAATATAGGCACGGTGTGCTGATGTCACCTGTGCGCTGGGCATCACGTCTGTGCTTCCCATTAACAACATATTGATATCCAACAAAATGTACAGAGATATCCTTGATAAGAATTTGTTGCCATCTGCCAAGATGCTGAAGATGAAACAAGGGTGGACATTTTGTCAAGACAATGATACCAAACACGTAGCCAAGGAAACTCTCAACTGGCTCCAGAGAAGGAAAATAAAGCTGCTAGAATGGCCCAGTCAGTCACCTGACCTGAATCCAACTGAAAATCTATGGAACAAACTGAAGATCAAAGTTCATAGAAGACACCCACGGAACCTTCAAGATTTGAAGATGGTTTGTGTGGAAGAATGGGCTAAAATCACTCCTGAGCAATGTCTGCACCTAGTTTCTCCATATAGGAGGTGTCTGGAAGCTGTTATTACCAACAAAGGCTTTTCTACTAAATATTAAATGAATTTCCCCAAGCGTGTTCAATATTTATTCCCTGTGTCATTCCACTTTATTAAATATAACTTGTTTTGTGACCACAGTTGCCTTGATTTCTTTGTACATATGGATTACTTGGGTTGTTACTGATATCTGGTGAAAATCTCTGATCAATGGCTCCATCAGGAATATGTTTAATGAGAAAAATGTTGATGTGTTCAATACTTATTTTCCTTGCTGTAAATGTTAAGTGTTGTGCTTGGTCTAGCTGCCGCAACAATAAAACCGCTGACAGCGGAAGTGAATAACACTGATCGTCCCACACAACAACACACTGTTCTGCTGCAAAACCTTTGGCACTGGCATTCATGTGGATGTCTTTGATATGTACCACCCACTTATAAATGTTATTGCATATCAAGCCTCCAACCACACTGAAGGCCTCCCCCCAGGAATAGACTGCATGACAAAAACTGCTCAGAAAGTGATCTTGAACCACAAGGCCTATCTGTGGATAAAAAAAACCCCAGAACACCTAGATCCATGTTTAAGGTCCAGACAGAATCTGAAAGATCTGTTGTCACCATTATTTTGGAACATGAAAGAAATTTAGTCAGCAGATTTTAATGCTGTGGCTGACATTTGTGCTAAAAACAATTTCACAATAGAGATGGGGTCCAACTGCTATGCCCTCATTTCTTCTTTCCACATCAATTTACAGGATTGTGTGTGGCATGTGTATTTCTGTTTTCCTTGTGTAAAAAAAAGAGACAGATTGAGATAATGATAGTATCTGAAATGGGCTTATGCTACCATAACCTTGATGCTCAGATAATTAAAATGACCTTTCAAAAGATGATGTGCAGTAGGAAACACCGGTAGTTGTAAATCCCTCCTGTAAGTGGTGCAATTTCTCTTTCTTTCCACTGTGCATTGATTGCCGAGGTCATAGACTTAATCAAGAAACATGAAGTTTGTGAAATCATGAACCTTCTCTATCAGCATGAATGGCATTAAAACGTTATTGTAAAGCTCTGGAAGTAGGAGCAGAAGTAGCAAGTATTCACAGTAAAGACAGGCACTTCAGCACAGTCTTCATGACGGTAGTCTGAAAGCCTTTAATCTGTGGATTTTCTTTGAAGGTCGAATAAAAAGCTCAAAAACACCAGCCAGTTTCCACCCCACTTTTTTTATCATTACCATAGAGGATTACTTTTGATTGACAGTGGACCAATTTCCTTTGCTGTAGACCTTTCATCACCTCCTCTCATGAATGAGGTGAGTTCTCCAAGTACAATCCGCTGATCCATAGACATTGTTTCTTATATTTCCCTGGGACTAGAGTGCAAGCCACACTTACATGGATCAACTGGCTGCTGTTTTCTCAAAGAAACCTTTTTCTGCATTCCACTCTTATTAAAGTGACACTCCGGTCAAAATCGAGTGTTTTTTTTGTTAACATGTCTGTAACATGTTTTTTATGACTTATAAGACATATCAAGAGCTAAATCACCCTTGTGTCATGTCTGTGGTTTTTTTTTTGCTGTGAAAGTTCAGTTAAGCTCCTCCCCTTGGAAAAAAGACAAGTTCAGACAGAGCATTTTTGTGATGTCACTATAACAAGTGGACCATCTGTTAGGGCGTGGGCTGGGTCTCATGCCCTTATCCTAATTTATAACTTGTGTTATCTTGTCTTTAGGGCATGAGCCCCAGCCCTTATCCTCACTTTAAGTTGTATTTGGGATTTTTTTGTTTTTCACCTTTTTTATTATCATTCTCCTGGGTTGCCATTATTGCTATTATTTATTATTCTGTCCTGTATATTTATTTCTCTGTTGTTCTCTGTTATTATCTTTTTCAACATGGTCTTGTCTCCCCTCTGACCCTCTGTTCATGCTTTTGTGCATCCTCTGTCTGTGTTCATCTATGCAACCCCGCCCGTCCTGTGTCGGTGATCATGCCTTGCTGTCTCCGTTTGCCCCTGATTGTACCCACCTGTTTGTTGTTGTGTTGATTACCCATGTCTATATATTCTCAGCCCCAATCTGTGTCCTTTATTAGTGTCCTTGTCTAATTCTGTGTGAACTACACACTTCTTGTCTGCCTTATATCCTCCCTAATTTTGTGATTTTTTTGTTACAGCTCCCGAGCAATTGTTATCATTCATGTTTTTTCACTTTCTAGCTGCGCCAGTTGGCCAACTCTAAATAAATCTGCAAACTACAGTTCCTGTGAGTGAGTCCTATTTTCAACACCCTGACACCACCAGGACTAAGCACCATCTGTTCAAATTTGCCAGCTTGCAGACTTCTGTACCCTGGTGGGCAGGATATGGGTGGGCCTAATTAGATCCTGGCATTTGAAAGAGGAAGAAAAGGGAAAAATTTTTTTGCAAGCAACTGTAAGGCAATAAAAAGTTTTCTTGTGGGGAAAAAGGGCATAATATACCATTTTAGACAAAGTAGATTTGTTTTTTTTGTTTTTTTTTAATTTAAGTTTTTGTAAAGGGTATACAGGTCATTACAGCATTGCATTGTTTACATTTTCATCACATGTTCCCTTATTTTTTGCTATTTGACAACATTGGTAGGATAATTATTACAACACCCCTTTTTTTTTAAAGTGAAAGAAAAAGTGAAATTAAAGAGAATAAAATAAAAAAGACAAACAAACAAACAAACAGAACAGCAAAAAACAAACAGAAAATTAAGTAATTAAAAGTAAAAGAGCATCTGAGTAGCGTTGGAACAAAGAGCGGTGCCATTATTGAAATGGTATTTGTCAAGGATTAGATCTAATGGAAGACATATGCGATCCAGGGTTGCCAAGAGTTCAAGAACCCATCCATGTCCTGTCTCAGTGCAAATGTCAACTTTTCCATCGAGTAAATGTCTTGAATCACGTTAATCCAATCTTCAGGTGTAGGACAGTCCTTCAGCATCCATTTTTTAGTTAGGGCTTTTTTACTTGCCAATATTAAAACATTGAATAAGTATTTATCTCCTCGTCTTTCCAGTGAGTCCGGTAGTAAACCCAAATACAAAGTTACAAAAGAAAAGGGAACTGTTATTTTGAATATTTTCCCCAATATTGTCTGTACATTGGTCCAATATTGGTGGATAACTGGGCATGACCAAAACACATGAAAATGATTTGCAGTCTTTTCACCACACAAGCGCCAACAGTTCAACCCCTTATGGGTAAATTTGTTTTGTGCAGGTGTTCTGAAAAATCTTACCAAATTTTTCCATCCAAATTCTCTCCACTGCAGAGATGAGGTACTTTTCCATTGCTGTTTATTTAGCTTTTCCCATATTTCCAGTTGTAAAGTGAAATTCCCCTCTTTTTCCCATCTCTCTTTTATATATGATGTGTTGTCTCCTTTTAAGTCTTGAAGACCTTGGTATATTTTAGAAATGTATCTGATCCCTGGGATCCCTTTATATGCCATTAAGAAGACCTTCAGAACACCTGACTGGGCCCTTTCCAAATCCTCCATTTTAAGTATATTGTTTATGTGGTGTCTAAGCTGAAAGAACCTGTAAAGATCTTGATTTATTAGACCTTGTTTTTTCAAATCTTCAAAACTTCTTAAAGTTTGCCCCTTAAAAAAATCGTAATATTTTATCAGCCCCTTCTCTTTCCACTCTTTAAATCTAGTGTCTGTTTTATTGGGGGTAAAGTCTTGATCATAGGCAATCCATTGCAGAACTCGATAGGGCTCTTTAGCTTGATTCTCTCTGACTATCTTAAACCAAATTTTTAGCGGGGTCTCTATCCACGGGTTAGTGTTATTCAAGAGTTTAGGTAAGGCATTGTTCCCTGTTATCGCCTGTAGGGGGATGTCACTTGTTATTTGGCATTCGATCTCCTTCCATTGTGCAGTGTAGACTGGGTTACATATCTCTATTAAAGTTTTAATTTGTGCGGCTTTAAAATAGTCCCTGATATTTGGCAGCGCGAGCCCACCTTTGTCTTTGTTTAGTTGTAAGGTTCTATATCTGATTCTAGGTCTCTTGCCCTGCCATATGAATCTTGAGATCCTTCTGTCCAGCTCCTGCCATGTTTTTTTGGGAGGTTCTACCGGTATTGTTTGGAAAAGGTATAGAAGACGTGGAAGTATATTCATTTTGACTGCTTCAATTCTTTGTGCAGTACCTAAGAATGGTATCATATTCCATCTTGCTAGGTCAGATTTTATTTTTGTCACCAGTGGATCATAGTTTAGTGTTATAATTTTGTTGAGTTGTTTCGGGATATTGACCCCCAGATATTTCATAGATTCCATCTCCCAGTTAGTTTTGAGTTCACTTAGTGAATAATGATTTGGGTCATAGTTGAATGTTAAAACTTGGGTTTTATGCATGTTTAATTTGTACCCCGATAAATCTCCATAGTCTGAAAAAACTGAGATTAGTTCTGGTAAAGAAGTGTCCGGCTGCCCTAGGTATATTAAAATGTCATCAGCAAAGAGTGCTATTTTATGTTCCTTCTGACCAAGTGTAATACCTTGAATTTCTTGATTTTATCTTATCCATTGGCTCAGAGGTTCTATGAAGATTGCAAAGAGCAGTGGAGACAGGGGGCAGCCTTGACGACATCCTCTTTCCAGCTCAAAAGATGATGATAAATTACCGTTAATCCTTATTTTAGCTGTTGGTTTTTTATATAATGCCTGTATAGATCTAATGAATTTGTTATGAAAGTTGAAACTGGATAAGATTCTATATAGGAAAGACCAGTCAACCAAATCGAATGCTTTTTCAGCATCTAATCCCAATATGACTGCATTTAAGTTATATTTTTTTATATGATGAATTATGTGTAAAGTGCATCTAATGTTGTCTTGTGTCTGTCTTTGTCTTATAAAACCTGTTTGGTCTAAGTGAATTAAGTCTGTCAGTATGTTTTCTAACCTTTTGGCAAGGATAATGGTAAAAAGCTTATAGTCCTGATTTAATACACGGATTGGTCTGTAGTTGGAGCATTCTAGTTTATCCTTTTCAGGTTTAGGTATAACTGCAATGACCCCTTCTCTCCAGGAGGGGGGGGATTTCCCCTGTGTGGAGGACATAGTTAAATGTTTTCAGGAGGAGAGGAGATAGTTGCTGTTTAAAGGTTTTGTACCACTCTGCTGTATAGCCATCTGCTCCTGGGGATTTGTTAGCTTTAAGTTTCATAATTGCTTTTTCCAGTTCTTTAGGTTGTATTTCTGACAGTAGTGTTTTATTTTGTGACTCCGTAAGTTGGGGAAGGTTTAATGTGTTTAGGAATGTCTCGGATGCGTTTTTATGTTTTTTGTGGGAGTATAAGTTCTTATAGTAATTCTGGAAGCTTTTAAGAATATCCTGAATTCTGAATTTTATTTCCTTTGATACTGGGTCTCTGATTTTGTAGATTGCTCTTTCTGTTTGTTGTTTCCTCAATTTATAGGCTAGTAATTTTGCCGATTTACTGCCTTCTTCATAGTGTTTTTGTTTCAGAAATGTAAGTTTCTTCTGGATTTCTATTGTGTAGATCTCATTTATTTGATTTTTAATTTCTTTAATCTTGAGCGAGTCATTAGAATGAGTGTTGCCTTTGTGTTCTTTTTCTAGGTTCTTGAGTTCTGACTCTAATGTGATTAGTTTTTCTTGTCTCAGTTTCTTTTGGGATGCCAGTTTTGCAATAATTTTTCCCCTTATTACAGCTTTGCACGCATCCCACAGTATTAAAGGGGATACTTCTCCATTATCGTTTTCTTCCAAATATCTGAGAATATCTGATTCCAATTCATCTTTCAGTGGTCCTTTCGGGACATTTGAATTCAACCTCCAGGAAAATGTATTATTTGTGTATTTTTGGATGTTTAAGTCCATATAGATTGGACTGTGGTCAGAGAGATCCATCAGTCCTATTTTACATGTTTTTACTCTTCCAATGTCTCTATTAAACATAAAAAAGTAATCAATCCTTGAGTAAGATGAATGTGGCGTTGAATAAAAAGTATAATCTTTTACATTGGGGTTGAGTTCCCTCCACACGTCACAGATTCCCATTTCTTTTAATAGCATCTGAGTTTTCCTACTCTGAGTGTTATTTTGATGTGAAGAATTACCTGTTGCATCCCAGTATGGATTCAGTCTTAGATTGAAGTCTCCACCACATATCACTAAACCTTGGGCTTTAGTTATCATTAGGTTGAATACATTTTTATAAAATTTCCATTTAGCCCCTGGTGGTGCATATACATTCAGCAGGGTGATATCTTCTCCCTCTAGCCGCCCAATTACCAAACTGTACCTCCCTTCTTTATCTTTGTGTTCTGATTTTTTTTCAAATGTAATTTTGGTTGATATCAATGTCGCTACTCCCCTCCTCCTCCCTGACTTATATGAAGATGAAGAGATCATTTTAAACCCTTGTCTATTGAGTTTAGTGTGTTCCACGTCTGTTAGGTGGGTTTCTTGTAAAAATATTATTTCTGCTTTGTCTTTTTTCATTTTGCGTAGAATCTTGGATCTTTTAACTGGATTCAGGATCCCTTTTACATTATATGAGGCTATTTTGGTTACACCCTGTTTCTCCATTGTATTTTCTTATTTAGTATAACAGTGTGGTGGCCCTCTTTTTTGCTACTCAGAAACTGAAAGAACATTAAGAACATAAAAAACATTAAGAACATAGTGTACGAAACTTTAAAACAAAAAAACTGTCAAAAAAACTTCCTGAGCTGGGGTCTCTTTAAAGATCCTGTAAGAGCCCTGATGGAGTGTAGGCTCTGAGGGAAATTCCTCAAACTCTGTTACGTGTTGAGGGCCCTCTCTTACCCCTGTAAGTTGTGCCATGTTTTTAACGTGAATTTCAGATCCCAATCTGAATTTGTAATGATTTTTCTTTTTTTTTTTTTATGCCTATACCCTATGAGATTGTGTGCACCCTCCCACCCCCATCACAGCAAACATTCACTCTAATACAGTATTTGTTAGTGTGGGGAGAACATGTGGGTCATTGTCACATTTCTATTTTAACAAGATTTTTTTTTTTTTCCTTTAAATTAAGAAGACATTTGTTTCTAATGCTATAACTGCTCCATGAAAGGTTTTACCACATGCTGATTCTGCATCTCCTTTAATGTTTGTTACCTTGTAGGAGGGGGGATGGAAGTGCAGAATGACTGAAAAGAAAAAAACAAAAAGGTCGCTATTCCTTCCTGGAACTGGAAAGCTTATCTTTGTAGCTCTGGGGCTGGGTTTCCCGCTGCTGGCCCGTGGATTTTGAAGGTCTCTGAGTGGACCACGTTTGAGCTCTGATCCTATCGCTCAGGTCTGCTGCGGGTTTAAACACCGATACCGGGAGCCCTCTTCTCGCCATGTCAATTGTTGCTTCTTCCGCCGAATTATAGAGACATGACTCTTCACCGTAAAAGACCCTTAATTTCGCAGGAAATGGCGTCTGAAAGCGTAGATTCTGTTCCCGCAGTACCTTTTTGGCGTCGTTATATTCCCGTCGCTTTTTAAGTACCTCCGGGGCGTAATCGTGCTCCACGAAGACTTTTCTCTCTTGATGCATAAATCCTTTTTTCTGCCAAGCCCGTCTTACAACCTCTTGTTTTATTTTGAAATCGGAGAATCTTACCACTGTAGGAGCATGCTCAAATAACGAGGCTGAGTTTCAGTCATAAACCAGCTTTATTTGACAGAACACAAGCTCCTAGCATTCTCAAAGCAGGAAAGAGAAAGAATCATACTTCACCCCCCTTTTATACATTTCCAGCATCAGAATTCAAGCCACATGGTGTCTTCAGTCAACATACAGTTACAAAGCATCCCTTTGAAGCTTCACCATTGTCTCTCATTTCTTGATGAACCGGAATACCCTCCGGGGCGTCTTCTGTGGGACAAAGAGACAAATCTCACACTTCCTTGTTACCTCCTGTAGATTCGAGTCCTTAGTCCTTGCAGACGTGACACTCCACAATACACATTCAGTCCTGTCTCTGTGGCAGCGTGAGCCCACAATGTGTGTCGGCCACACTACCCCCCCCCCCACACGTCTAGTAAGGCAAAATCTAAATGGCATAACAAAAAGAAAAACACAAAGCACTCCATACATCGCTAATCAATCCACCAACTGCCTAGGTTTTAATCTTCTGCCGAATCTGCTGCAACCTGGCTTGGCTGCACCTGCAACATCTCTCTGCACCTGTGGATTAAAGCCGTTAGCACCTCTCTGTGAAGACTTTGGAGAATGTCCCCTCGGCGGCCTGCCCCGGCGGGGGGGCCTCGCGAGCTGCACCTCCTCGTCAGCCAGAACAAAAGCGGGTTTGAGTCTGTTAATGCAAATCAGCTCCCGTCTGCCCCCTAAATCTAGCAGAAAATGCTTCTGCCCGGTCTCCAGCACTCGAAACGGTCCGTCGTAAAACGGCCGCAAACTTGGACGCTGGGCGTCATGTTTAACAAAAACGAACTCTGCATTTTTTAAAGCTTTGGGCACAAAAACGTGTGGGAAACTGTGATGGATTGGGCCAGGAAGTGTGTTCGCTCCTGAGCCGCTCTGCCACGGCTGAGCGGGGGGGCCACTAGGTGCGGGATTATCAGGAAGAAATTCCCCGGGCAAACGAAGCGGTTGGGCGAAAACTAATTCAGCCGGGGAAGCGTGCAAATCTTCCTTAGGTGCAGAACGCAACCCTAATAACACCCATGGAAGTTTGTCTACCCAATTTGTATCCGTTAGCGACGCTCTGAGGGCTGCTTTCAATGACCTGTGAAAGCGTTCGCATAAACCATTGGCCTGGGGGTTATACGCGGTGGTGCGATGAATCTTCACCCCCAAGCTGCGGGCCATCGATGACCATAGCTCGGAAATAAATTGGGGACCCCTGTCGGACGTTATGTCCGACGGTACACCAAAACGCGCAACCCATGCTGTTAAAAATGCTCGCGCAACTTCTTCCGCTGTGGTTGATGTCAGAGGAATCGCCTCTGGCCAGCGCGTGGTGCGGTCTACCATTGTCAAAAGATGTGTGTGCCCGTGTGATAACGGAAGCGGGCCGACCAGGTCAACATGCACGTGATCAAAACGCTTAGCGGGGATGTGGAAAGGTTCTAACGGGGCCTTAGTGTGTCTGTGTATTTTAGCTCGCTGACACGCTACGCAGGCTGCTGCCCATTCCTTGACCTGTTTGCGCAACCCGGGCCAAACAAATTTCTCCCCCACCAATTTGATCGATGCGCGCACCCCCGGGTGCGCGAGAGAATGGACCAAGTCAAAAACACGGCGACGCCACGCGGTTGGCACCACAGGGCGGGGCCGTCCCGTGGAGACATCGCAGATTAGCGGGGGCATACCGCTTTGTTGCACCCTGTGCTCCAGCCTTAACCCTGTTGGTCCAGACTGGAGCGCGCGCACGTCCGCGTCGTTAACCTGCTCCGCAGCCATAGCTGCATAATCTAACCCAACACAGACCGGGGCTGCGCGCGCTCCCGCGTTGCTGCCCGGGCCCGCGGCCATGGCTACAGAGTCTGCCCCTATAGGGCTTGGCGGTGCTATTGCACGCGAGAGGCAGTCTGCTACAACATTGTGTTTACCCGCGACATGCTGAATATCAGTAGTAAACTCCGATATTGCGGCTAGTTGCCTTTGTTGCCGGCCTGACCAGGGTTCTGAAATTTTGGCCATCGCAAACGTTAGCGGTTTATGATCCACAAAAGCGGTGAAACGTCGCCCCTCTAACCAGAACTGAAAATGACGGATGGCCAAGTGTAGGGCCAAAAGCTCCCTGTCAAATGCGCTGTATTTCCGTTCACTATCGCGCAAGGTCCTGCTGAAAAACGCGAGGGGTTGCCAGGTACCTGCCACAAACTGTTCAACTACCGCCCCCACCGCTACATCGGAAGCGTCAGTGGTGAGCGCCATGCGGGCCGTTGGAACTGGGTGCGCTAACAAAACTGCATTTGCCAGGGCTGATTTGACCTGGGCAAAAGCGCGCTCCCGCTCCGGAGACCATTCGACTTTATTTGCGGGCTTTTGTTTTTTTAACGCAGTGTACAATGGCTGCATGAGTCGTGCTGCGCTTGGGAGGAAACGGTTGTAAAAATTAACCATCCCTAGAAACTCCTGAAGCGCCTTAACCGTTTGAGGTTGCGGAAAATCTGTTATGGCACGCACTTTATTTGGAAGGGGAACTGCTCCCTCTGCCGAAACGCGATGTCCCAAAAAATCAATCTGCGCCACCCCAAACTGGCATTTCGCTGGGTTCACTATTAACCCGTGCTCTGCCAACCTCTGGAAAACTGCTGTGAGGTGTTTTTCATGTTCGCCTTCGGACGTGCTGGCTACCAAAATATTGTCCAAATAAACGAACACGAAAGGCAGGTCGCGTAAAACTGCATCCATCATGCGTTGGAAAGTCTGCGCGGCCCCCTTGAGGCCAAAAGGCATGCGCAAGAACTCAAAAAGGCCGAAAGGAGTTATGACCGCTGTTTTGGGTACATCCTGCGCGCGCACTGGAACCTGGTGATAGCCGCGCACCAAGTCTATTTTAGAAAAAATGCGCGCCCCCGCCAAATGAACAGAAAAATCCTGAATGTGCGGAATCGGGTAGCGGTCATGAGCTGAAACGTTGTTCAACCTGCGGAAATCGCCGCAAGGCCGCCACGAGCCGTCAGCCTTTGGGACCATGTGTAACGGCGAAGCCCAAGCGCTCTTGGAGCGTCTAACGATGCCTAGTTTTTCCAGATTAGTGAACTCCTCGCGCGCGATGGCCAGTTTAGCTGGGTCCAAACGCCGAGCCTTTGCAAAAACGGGAGGGCCTGTGGTTGTTATGAAATGTTCTACCCCATGTTTGGCCACCGTTGCTGAAAAAGTGGGGACTGTGAGTGCTGGAAACTGAGCAAGCAGAGTGTGAAACTTACCACCCGCGGCTGAGACGCTGGCATGTGCAGTTGGCGGGGCCACCCGAGCTGTGCAGGGAATAGAATGAAAGGACAGTGCATTAATCAGACGTCTATTAGCAAGATCAACCAATAAACCATGTGAGCACAAAAAATCAGCCCCTAACATGTTGAAACTGACTGCTGCTACAATAAATGTCCACTCAAATGAACGGCCTTGTAAGGACAGAAGCATGGTCCTCTCACCAAACGTTTTAATTGTGGAGCCGTTCGCTGCTGACACTGACACCCAGGGGGCTTTAGAAGGCGACAGCCGTTCCGCGTAGGTGGGCGTGACGAAGCTCAGCTGCGAGCCCGTGTCCACGAGGAACTGTTTCCCCGAGCGTGCATCCGTCAGGTAAAGCAGCCTGTTCTCATTGCCGAGAGTCGCGGCTGCTACCGGCCCTCGGTCCTGGCGTTTAAAATTGCATGGTGGGACGCACCTGTGCGCTCTCTCTGCAAAACGGCGGTGGTAGAAGCACGAGCTGTTCTCCGCTCCGCGTCGTCTGGCTCCGGTCGCCGCCGTTGTTGGTGCGTCTGGTGCCGCTGGACCCAAGCAGTCTCCGGACGCCGTTCCCGAACTAGCCGCCGCGGCCGAAACCGCGTTCTGCTTGTGGGCGTCGACCAACTTCTGCGCCTCCTTGCTCAACCCATGGTAGTCTCGCTTGGCCAATCGGGGTGACTCTGCCAGGGCCACTCTCACTGCTGGTGGCAGGGTTCGAAGGAATAGGTGGGCGAAAATGAATTCGCCATCCTCGGAGGCTTTGAGCTGCAGCATCTTCACCATCAGGTCCGCAGGTCTATCGTTCTCTGCCTCCGTCAGCGCCAGGAGCCCCTCTGCTCTTTGTTGGACTGAGGGGGTGAAATGGCTGATCAGCGCGTCTTTCAATGCGCTGTACTTGTCGCTGTCTGGTGGATGATTAACCAAATCCTCCACTCTCTGGACCGTGTCGCTGTCCAGTTTCGCTACCACGTGGTAGAATCTTGTGTCGTCGTTGGAGATTCTCCGGAGGTTGAACTGCGCCTCGATTGCGCTAAACCATGAGCGCGGGCTGTGCTGCCAGAAATCGGGCAGCCGGAGCGTGGAGGCGGCCATCAGGCTGGCTTCCACCGAGCCCGGTTCGGAAGAATTCTCATTGCTCATTCTCCGTCGTAGGTCACCAGTGTAGGAGCATGCTCAAATAACGAGGCTGAGTTTCAGTCATAAACCAGCTTTATTTGACAGAACACAAGCTCCTAGCATTCTCAAAGCAGGAAAGAGAAAGAATCATACTTCAACCCCCTTTTATACATTTCCAGCATCAGAATTCAAGCCACATGGTGTCTTCAGTCAACATACAGTTACAAAGCATCCCTTTGAAGCTTCACCATTGTCTCTCATTTCTTGATGAACCGGAATACCCTCCGGGGCGTCTTCTGTGGGACAAAGAGACAAATCTCACACTTCCTTGTTACCTCCTGTAGATTTGAGTCCTTAGTCCTTGCAGACGTGACACTCCACAATACACATTCAGTCCTGTCTCTGTGGCAGCGTGAGCCCACAATGTGTGTCGGCCACACCACCACCGAACGTGGGGGCGCTTCTGCCGCTGGCTTTGCGGCTAATGTACGATGGGCCTTTTCTATCTTCAAATCAGTGGTTTGTGGAATATCCAACTTCTCTCTCAGTAAGGATTCCACACATTCCGCCATTGTGTTGAAACTATCTTCAGCTCCTTCTTTCAGACCGTGAATTCTAATGTTGTCTCGTCTCTGTCTTCCTTCTTGGTCGGTTAGCTTAGCCTCCAGCCTTGACCGTTTTTTGTGTAAATCCAGCATAGAATCTTCAAGCACTTTAATTCTTTCTTCAGCTTCCAAGATTCGGTTCTCAGCCTGTTCCACTCTGCTGTTCGTCCTTTTTAATTCCTCTCTGAATTCATGAAATTCGGCCCGAAATCGTCGTAATTCATCAAATAGCGATTTCAAGCTAACCTTCTTGTTAGCTACGTTCAGCTCCTCGTCTTCTGAATGGAGGTCCTCCGGTTCAGATTCTGCGGCCGCTGCGCGTCCTGGCCTGGGGAATGCCAGTTTCTTCTGTTTTTGGTTAGGCATGGTGTTTTAATCTTTTGATTTTTATTCTTCCAAAAATCCGTTAAGTCTGATTTTGAAGATGTTTTCCTGGATTGGGTCTGGGAGCTTCAGCGTTAAGTTGCTATCACCATGGCGTCCAGACCGGAAGTCCAAAGTAGATTTGTTTTTAAGGGGATTTATATCCACTGCAGTGATTCTTTAAATTAAATAAACATTACAAGCAACATGCTTGAATGAACAAAAACATGAACAGAGTGACCCCTGATGAATTGTAGCCATTATAACAAAAGAAGATGTTATAACCGTCCTAAAAACTAGAGTTGTAGTAGAAACCTTGTCAAGACCAGAGTCAATTGAGACCAAGACCTACAAACGTAATGGTCTTGGTCTCGATCTTGGTCTTGGTCTTGGGAGACTCTGGTCTGGACTACAATACTGCTTGAAATACATTTTTAATGAATTGGCCAATTTCATTTGCAGCACACAAAACTGAAGACTATATAAATTGTTTTTTTTTGGATCATCTGTTTGACCTACCCAGGAAAGACACAATGTAATTTTCTACAAGAACCTTTAGAGTTTCACTACACTTTCACTACAACTTTCACTACAAGAACCTTTAGAGTACCAGAGAGTATTTGTGGAAGTTCCTCTTATTTTGCAGAGTACTGTGAACCACTTTGTCAGTGTCCAAAAACGGCACTCAAAACAACTCCCCGGCCAATAATCCTCCTAAAAATGTGTCAGTATTACACATTTTCTCCGTCTGGCTATGACAGTGTACCATCCAATGTGTGAAATGTTATAACCTCAACATTTTTTGACCATGCTGCATCAAACTGATCTCTGGCATTTTGGATCTATCCTGATTTAATGGCCCTTGTTGGCGATCTTTATATGGTGGTTCAGAATGTCTTTACAGTGGTATGAAAAAGTGTTTGCCCCCTTCCTGATTTCTCATTTTTTTGTATGTTGGTCACACTTAAATGTTTCAGATCATCAAACAAATTTAAATATTAGACAAAGATAGCACATGTACGTAAACACAAAATGCAGTTTTTAAATGAAGGTGTTTATTATTAAGGGGAAAAAATCCAAACCTACACGGCCCTGTGTGAAAAAGTGATTGCCCCTAAACCTAATAACTGGTTGGGCCACCCTTAGCAGCAATGTTGCCGCTAAGGGTGGCCCAACCAGTTGTTCAACTGCAATCAAGTGTTTGCGATAACTGGCAATAAGTCTTTTACAGCGCTGTGGAGCAATTTCGGCCCCTCATCTTTGCAGAATTGGTGTATTTCAGCCACATTGGAGGGTTTTCAAGCATGAACTGCGTTTTAAAGTCATGCCACAGCATCTCAATCGGATTCAGGTCAGGACTTTGATTAGGCCACTCCAAAGTCTCATTTTGTTTTTCTTAAGCCATTCAGAGGTAGATTTGCTGGTGTGTTTTGGATCATTGTCCTGCTGCAGAACCCAAGTGCACTTCAGCTTGAGGTCACGAACAGCTGGCCGGACATTCTCCTTCAGGATTTTTTGGTAGATAGCAGAATTCATGTTTCCATTTACCACAGCAAGCCTTCCAGGTCCTGAAGCAGCAAAACAGCCCCAGATCATCACACTACCACCACCATATTTTACTGTTGGTATGATGTTCCAGATCGTTGGCCTCATCTCCAACGGAGATGAAGCTGGGTACAGAGGACTTATCCAGGACTTCGTGGACTGGTGCCATCGGAACTGCCTCCAGATCAACGCGAGGAAAACTAAGGAGCTGGTGGTGGACTGCCGCAGGCAAGGACAACCCCTCACAGCACCAGTAAACATACAGGGAACAGACATTGAGATGGTGACATCCTACAAGTACCTGGGTGTTCATCTGAACAATAAACTAGACTGGTCACACAATACCGATGCACTCTACAAGAAGGGACAGCGCAGGCTGTTCCTACTGAGGAGACTCAGGTCTTTTGGTGTACAAGGGGCGCTGCTGAAGACATTCTATGACACAGTGGTGGCATCAGCCATCACTTTTGGAGTGGTCTGCTGGGGCAGTGGCATTACAGCAGCCGATAGGAAGAGACTGAACAAACTGATCAAGAAAGCTCGCTCTGTCCTGGGGCAGCGCCTTGACTCAGTGGAGGAGATAGGAGAGAGAAGGACGATGGCTAAACTGTCATCTCTGCTGGAGTCCGAGTCCCACCCTATGCAGGACATACTGAACGCACTGAGGAGCTCATTTAGCAGCAGACTACATCATCCTAGGTGCGCAACTGAGAGGTTTCGCAGGTCCTTCCTACCTACGGCTGTCAGACTGTATAACCTAAGCAGGGCTGCTCGCAGAGATAGCAAAAAAACGTGACAACCTAATAGTGACTGAGGAGGTGGACGACATCAAAAGATCGCTGGACTTCTTGGCTGAAGAGATTTCTGCTGTTAAGCTGCAGCAAATAAACATTCTGGACCTGGTCGAGGAGGTGAAAGCGCTGCGGATCCAGAACGCCTAGAAGGACAAGAGGCTGGCATATCTGGAGAGCAGAGTGTCGGAACTGGAGCAGAACACTCGGGTGAACGACGTGATCATCACGGGGCTCCACATTAAACCTCGATCGTACGCGCGAGCGGTGGCCGCGGACAGCGGAGGGAGGCTCGACGCGCTGGAAGATGAATCCACGGAGCAACAAGTGGCGGCCTTCATGCAATCCAAAGGAATCCAGCTGGACTGTAACACCATAGAGGCCTGCCACCCTCTGCCCAGGAAAAACGGCGACAAACCGGCTGTCATCATGAGGTTTGTCAACAGAAAACACAAGACTGCGCTGCTGAAACAAGGTAGGAAACTGAAAGGAACAAACATTTACATAAACGAGCACCTTACAAAAGAAAACGCAGAAATAGCCAGAAAAGCAAGATACCTGAGAAAGTAGAAAAAGATTCAAAACACCTGGACATCAAACTGTAAAATATACATCAAATTAAACGGATCACCTGAAGAAGCCAAGGTTGTTAACATCCGTAATATTATGGAACTGGACAAATATCAATGAATGTTATGAACTGGAGTCACAGCAACAAGAGACAATTGTAGGACACTGAAGGGATATACTCATCTGCTACAAGACATTTAACAACATGAAACAAAATATCAACAAACAGGAATAACAGGAACTGAAAGTTTTTGAATATACAGATCACAACCCACAGGACGTAGAATATAACATAGACCCTGATAATAATTTATTTAGCTCCATCAATAATAACTGTAGTTACTACACAGATGAACAGTTTAACACAATGGTCACATCTAATTTCAATATTTCTATGATCCACTTCAACAGCAGAAGTCTCTATGCCAACTTTAATAACATTAAAGATTATTTACATCAGTTTAAAGAGCCATTCAATATTATGGCAATATCAGAGACGTGGCTCAGTGAAGAGAAAGGAGTGGATTTTACCATGGATGGCTATGAATTAAATTATATAAATAGAAAAGTGAAAAAAGGAGGAGGAGTTGCAATTTATGTTGACAAGAGCTTGAAATACAAGGTTGTTGAAAATCTGTCAGTAACTGTGGATGATTTATTTGAATGTATTACAATAGAAATCTGTCTGGACAATGTGAAGAATATAGTAGTGAGCTGTGTATATAGAACACCTGGATCAAACATTGACTTATTTAAAGACTGGATGGAAAAATTGTATGCAAAACTAACTCATAAAGTTGTGCTCATCTGTGGGGATTTCAATATAGATCTGATGAATTCAAAACAACATAGATTGACAGAAGAATTTATTAACACAATGTACAGTATGGGCTTACATCCAACAATTACCGGACCTAGCAGAATCACGTCACACAGTGCCACACTAATAGGTAATATATTCACAAACATTATGGAAAATAATATCAGGAGTGGGCTTTTATTGAATGATATCAGTGACCACCTGCCGATTTTTGTTGTCTATCAATGTGATTATAGTAAGAAAAAGTATACCAAAAATATTAAATATAAAAGAATAAGGACCGAAGAATCTATGTATTTACTGACAAAGGAATTATTAATACAAGATTGGAAGATAGTTTATGATGAAAATGATATAAATAAAGCATAAGATAAATTTTTTGCAAATATTTCAATCATTGTACAATAAAAACTGTCCTATAAAACAATACAGTGACAGACAACAAAAGAAAAATATTCCTTGGGTCACCAAGGGGTTAATAAATGCATGTAAAAAGAAGAGTACATTATATTACTCGACATACCAAGAGAATTGAGGCGAAAGCGTCGCGGCTGCCGGGCTGGAGTAAGGCGGAGGACAAAAAATATAAGGTACAGACCCTCCCTTCCATCTGTTGTCATGGGAAATGTACGGTCGATACTGGGAAAGTTAGATGAGCTAGCGGCTATCTCCCGTTATGATAGCACTTACCGGGAGTGCTCTCTCCTTTTGTTTACTGAGACGTGGCTAACTGAACTAGCAGCAGATGCTAACATTGAGCTGGAGGGTTTTCACATGATACGAGCTGACCGAACACCAGAGAGTGGCAAAACTAGGGGCGGTGGAGTGATAATGTATGTTAACAACAACTGGTGCAGACCGGGACATATCACTGTTAAACAGCGACACTGCAGCAAAGACATTGAGTTGCTAGCTGTTAGCATGAGGCCTACATATCTCCCGAGAGAACACTCACACGTGATCTGCATTGTTGTTTATGCAAATCCGACGGCGAACGCTGGGACAGCGCGTGACGTCATCCATTCAGTAACCAGCAGGCTGCAGACAGAACACCCAGATGCTCTTCTCCTCATCTCAGGCGATTTCAACCACGTTTCACTGTCTCCCATTCTGCCCACTTTCACCCAGTATGTCACATGCCACACTAGAGACAATAAAACACTGGATTTGTTCTACGCAAACACTAAGGAGGCGTACACCTCATCACAACTCCCCCCACTTGGGAGATCGGATCACAACTTGGTTCATCTCCGACCGGTGTACAAACCCCTAGTGCACAGACAACCTCCGGCCATGCACACTGTGGAGTTATGGTCTGAGGAGACAATGGACACTCTAAAGGACTGTTTTGAAGCCACTGCCTGGAAGCAGCTCTGCGATCCACATGGTGAGGACATCGATGGCCTCATTCACACCTTCACGGGCTACCTCAGCTTCTGTGTGGACAAATCCGTTCCCACCAAGACCATACGGCGTCACTCAAACAACAAACCCTGGATCAACCCTGAGATAAAAACACTTCTGAGAGAGAAGAAGAGGATCTTCAGGTCGGGGAACAGGGAGATGCTGAAGTCCGTACAGAGGGAGCTGAGGAGAAAGATCAGAGAAGGCAAGGACAGCTTCAGGAAGAAGATGGAGGACAAGCTGCAACAGAGCGACATCAGCGGGGTCTGGAGAAACCTCAAAACCATCTCGGGGCTCCAGAATACCTCCCCCCAGGCCACGGGGGGCAGGGAGTGGGCGAACAACCTGAATCTGTTTTTCAATAGATTTGACCAACCGCCCTCCCCCCTGTCTGCACAACAACCACTGCTGCCTCTAAGAAATCAAGTCCTGCTGCCCACTCCCCACTCCACCGACACCCCCCCCACTCCCAACACACAGCCCCCCATCCTGACCCTGACCAAGACCCAGGTGAGGACGGAGCTGAGGAAGATCAAGGCGAGGAAGGCGTCGGGACCGGACGGCATCAGCGCAAAGCTCCTCAAGTCCTGTGCAGACCAGCTGTGTGGGATTGTGACGTATATCTTCAACATGAGCCTGAAACTGGGGAGGGTACCACAGCTGTGGAAAACATCTTGTGTGGTACCTGTACCAAAAACTTCCCACCCCAAAGACCTGAACAGCTACAGACCGGTGGCCTTGACGTCCCACTTGATGAAGACCCTGGAGAGACTGCTCCTTGCTCATCTCCGCCCCCTGGTGGAACCAGCGATGGATCCACTCCAGTTCGCCTACCAGCATGGCATTGGGGTGGAGGATGCGGTGATCTTCCTCCTTCACCGTTCTCTGTCCCACCTGGAGAAGCCCGGGAATATGGTGAGGATCATGTTCTTTGACTTCTCCAGTGCTTTCAACACCATCCAACCGATGATCCTGAAGGACAAGCTGCTGCGCGCAGGGGTGGACCAGCACCTGTCATCATGGATCCTGGACTACCTCACGAACCGGCCTCAGTTTGTGAGAACCCGGGACTGTGTTTCCGACACGATCATCAGTAGCACGGGGGCCCCCCAGGGAACGGTGCTGGCTCCCTTCCTGTTCACTCTTTATACTGCGGACTTCTCACACAACACAACACATTGCCATCTACAGAAGTTCTCTGATGACTCTGCGATCGTTGGTCTCATCTCCAACGGAGATGAAGCTGAGTACATTGGGCTTATCCAGGACTTTGTGGACTGGTGCCATCGGAACTGCCTCCAGATCAACGCGAGGAAAACTAAGGAGCTGGTGGTGGACTGCCGCAGGCATGGGCAGCCCCTCACAGCACCAGTAAATATACAGGGAACAGACATTGAGATGGTGACATCCTACAAGTACCTGGGTATTCATCTGAACAATAAACTAGACTGGTCACACAATACTGACGCACTCTACAAGAAGGGACAGCGCAGGCTGTTCCTGCTGAGGAGACTCAGGTCTTTTGGTGTACAAGGGGCGCTGCTGAAGTCATTCTATGACACGATGGTGGCATCAGCCATCACTTTTGGAGTGGTCTGCTGGGGCAGTGGCATTACGGCAGCCGATAGGAAGAGACTGAACAAACTGATTAAGAAAGCTAGCTCTGTCCTGGGGCAGCGCCTTGATCCGATGGAGGAGATAGGAGAGAGAAGGACGGTGGCTAAACTGTCATCTCTGCTGGAGTCCGAGTTCCACCCTATGCAAGACATACTGGATGCACTGAGGAGCTCATTTAGCAGCAGACTACATCATCCCAGGTGCACAACCGAGAGGTTTCGTAGGTCCTTCCTACCAACGGCTGTCAGACTGTACAACCTAAGCAGGGCTGCTCGCAGAGATAGCAAAAAGACTTAACAAACTAATAGTTTTTTTGAATGCAAAAGATGCAATAGACTTACACAATGGTCCTCTCCGGCATACAACTAGGAACATACCGGTCGCTATGGAGGGTGAGAATATGTATGGGCACATAATCATACCATGTAGGATAACTAAATAGACGGTTATGCTGTTTCATCCCACCTAGCAACAATGCTCTACACTGTGTGTGTTTATATATTTACATATTTATTCCATCTAGCTACAATGCTCAGCACTGGGTGTGTTTATATTTATATATCTATATATTTATTCCATCTAGCTACAATGCTCCGCACTGTGTTTTTATATATCTACATATTATTCCATCTAGCTACATTGCTCCGCACTGTGTGTGTTTATATACTTGCATATTTATTCCACCTAGCTGCAATGCTCCGTACTGTGGGTGTTTATATATTTACATATTTATTCCATCTAGCTACAATGCTCTGCACTGTGTGTTCATATATTCATATATTTATTCCATCCGGCTACAATGCTCTGCACTGTGTGTCTGTGTGTGTGTGTGTATATACTGTATATATTTTATAGTAATATGTACATATGTATATTAGCTGCTCTTGCTTGCTTGTTTTTTTTTTTTTTTTTTTTCTTGCCTTCTGATTGTTGCTCTGAGTGTTGCTATCCCTGTGCTGTTGCAATCCTGGAATTTCCCCGTTGTGGGACTAATAAAGGCTTATCTTATCTTATCTTATCTTATCTTATCTTATCTTATTAACAATTCATTAACTGCAGAAAGGTGGAGGCTGAGATCAAATATAAAAGATATAAAAATAAGCTTACTAATATAATGAGGACCTGTAAGAAAGAATACTACAACAGAATATTAGAGGATAATAAAAATAACTTAAGAGGAATATGGCAAGTACTCAATGGGATTATTAGTAATCGACCTAAGAATGCTAATTATCCAGAATATTTTATTGAAAATGGCAATTTGATAAATAATATGGAGGATGTGGTTAGTGGTTTCAATAAATTTTTTGTAAACGTTGGTCCTGAATTAGCAAAATCAATAGTGACACCAGAAACAAACAACAGTGGTTCTGTAAATGAAATAGAAGATAGAAATCCAAACACAATCTTTTTGGGTGCAGTTACTGAAAAGGAAATTATCGAGACTGTGAGTAAATTTAAGAACAAAAAATCAACGGACTGGAATGAAACTGACATGACAATAGTGAAAAAAGTAATTGAAGGAATTGTTAAGCCACTCACCCACATCTGTAACCTGTCATTTCAAACTGGTAGATTTCCAAACAATATGAAAATAGCAAAAGTAATACCTCTATACAAAACAGGAGACAGTCATTGTTTCACAAATTACAGGCCAGTCTCTTTACTCTCACAATTCTCCAAAATACTTGAAAAAATCTTTACTAAGAGACTGGATGATTTCATTGAAAAACACAACCTCCTTACAGACAGCCAGTATGGTTTTAGAGCAGATAAATCTACATCTTTGGCACTGATCGAACTTATAGAAGAAATTACTAGTTGTATAGATAAAAAAAGTTTGCTGTAGGAGTATTTATAGATTTAAAGAAAGCTTTTGACACCATTGACCACAGAATACTCCTAAGGAAACTGGAAAGGTATGGGATAAGAGGGGTCGGACTGAGTTGGGTGGAAAGTTATTTAAGTAACAGACAACAATTTGTACAAATTGGTGAGCACAAATCACCCTTCATGGACATCACTTGTGGTGTGCCCCAGGGGTCAGTTTTGGGACCCAACCTCTTTATTTTGTATATAAATGACATATGCCAAGTATCAAAAATTCTGAAATTTATTTTGTTTGCGGATGACACAAATATCCTTTGCACTGGGGAGAATTTGCAGCAGGTTTTAGAGGTGGTCACAACTGAAATGAAAAAGTTAACGCAGTGGTTCAACAAAAATAAATTATCTCTAAATCTAAAAAAAACCCCAAAGATTATGTTGTTTGGAAATTATAAAATAAATCATGAAATAATGGTAACGATAGATGATACCAGAATAGAAACAGTACAGGAAAATAAGTTTCTGGGGGTGACGCTAGACAATAAAATCTGCTGGAAACCTCACATCAGTCACATCCGGGCCAAGTTAGCAAAATGTAAAGGCATACTGGGGAAGACAAGACACATCTTGGACTATAAATCATTAGTCTTACTGTACAATTCACTGTTTCTACCTTATCTTAACTACTGTGTAGAAGTCTGGGGAAACACCTACAAGACCAACCTACAGTCAGTATGCACATTACAAAAAAGAGCTATAAGGATAATAAATAATGTAGGATATAGAGACCATAACAATTCGTTGTTTTTAAAGTCACATGTCATAAACTTCATCAATTTAGTTAAATTTAAGACAGCACAAGTAATGTACAGGGCAATTAATAATCAACTCCCAACTAATATACAAAAAATATTTAAAAAAAAGAGACAATCATAATTTGAGAGGAGACTTAAACTTTACAAAACCCAAGATACGAACAACCAAGAAAAGTATGTGCATATCTGTCTGTAGGGTGGATTTGTGGAACAGTCTGGAGCCAGAACTGAAACTATGTACAAACAGAAATCAATTCAAAAAGAGGTATAAACATTATTTGCTGAAAGGATATATGTTAGAAGGGTAGTATTTATATGTACGATTCACTATGCTCACTCTGGGACACTATGGGACACTATGGAATGGTGGGTGGGACAGCACTGTGTATATCTGTGTTGTTTGAGGCTGGTTTTGATGTATGGACATCAATGAATGTTAGGATGGATGGGTGTTAATGTTGATATGTACAAAATACAGTTAATTGTTTACTTGGGGTCTTAAATGTGGTAATTTGTATATAATTCACATGGGTGTATTTATGGAAAAGAGGAATTGAAATTAATAAGTGTTCACTTCTTCCTTCTCCCTTTCGAACACTGTATACTGTTACTTTATTGCATTTGTCATTTGTTTTGTTTTTGTTATACTTTTTTGTTCAAAATAAAGTATCTATCTATCTACTGAATGCAAAAGACGCAATAGACTTACACAATGGTCCCCTCCAGTATACAACTAGGACAATATCGGTCGCTACTTAGGGTGACAATATGTATGGGTACATATTCATACTATGTAGGATAACTAAGCAGACGGTTATGCTGTTTATTCCATCTAGCTACAATGCTTCGCACTGTGTGTATATATATTTATATATTTATTCCATCTAGCTACAATGCTCCGCACTGTGTGTTTATATATTTATATATTTATATGTACTGGTACATATGTATATTCGCTGCTCTTGTTTTTCTTGTCTTCTTGATTGTTGCTCTGAGTGTTGCTATCCCTGTGCTGTTGCAATCCTGGAATTTCCCCATTGTGGGACTAATAAAGGCTTATCTTATCTTATGTTCCTTTTCTGAAATGCTGTGTTACTTTTACACCGGATGTAATGGGACACACACCTTCCAAAAAGATCAACTTTTGTCTCGTCAGTCCACAGAACATTTTCCCAAATGTCTTGGGGATCATCAAGATGTTTTCTGGCAAAAATGAAATGAGCCTTTATGTTCTTTTCGCTCAGCAGTGGTTATCATCTTGGAACTCTGCCATGCAGGCCATTTTTGCCCAGTCTCTCTCTTATGGTGGAGTTACCAACACTGACCTTAACTGAGGCAAGTGAGGCCTGCAGTTCTTTGGATGTTGTTGTGTGGGGTCTTTTGTGACCCCTTGGATGAGTCGTCGCTGCACTCTTGGGGTAATTTTGGTCAGCTGGCCACTCCTGGGAAGGTTCAACACTGTTCCATGTTTTCTCCATTTGTGGATAATGGCTCTCACTGGGGTTTGCTGGAGTCCCAAAGCTTTAGAAATAGCTTTATAACCTTTTCCAGACTGATAGATCTCAATTTCTTTGTTTCTCATTTGTTTCTGAATTTCTTTGGATTGCAGCATGATGTTGAGCTTTTGAGGATCTTTTGGTCTACGTCACTTTGTCAGGCAGGTCCTATTTAAGTGATTCCTTGATTGAGAACTGGTGTGGCAGTAATCAGGCCTGGGTGTGGCTAGAGAAATTAAACTCAGCTTTCCAAAGATGTGATGAACCACAGTTAATTTATGTTTTAATGGGGGACAATCACTTTTTCACACAGGGCCATGTAAGTTTGGATTTTTTTTTACCCTCAATAATAAACACCTTCATTTAAAAACTGCATTTTGTATTTACTTGTGTTATCTTTGTCTAATATTTAAATTTGTTTGATGATCTGAAACATTTGTGTGACAAACAAAAAATGAGAAATCAGGAAGGGGGCAAACACTTTTTCACACCACCGTATATCTTAGTTTTGGCCTCCTCTTTAGTAGTTTCTCAGAAGACAATTCTCAGTGGAAGATGGTCCTTCGGAACCCCTCTTCTGTCACTCTTGTACATTGCCCACCCACCTGAGCTGAGCTGCTGAGATGTGGGCCTCTGTTCTTTTTCGCTCCAGCACCTCCACATCTGGCACTCACCATCTTATGTGCATTATTGTACATAAGTACACCAGCTGGGTACTTGTCGGTTTCCTGAGATGGCAACTGTATAGAGTGCCATTATATTTGTTGAGTATAGCGATAATGGCACTCAAGCTGTGTTATAGACTTTAATTTTCCTGTGTAACTTTACCACAGTGTCCATAGATGATTTGCTTGCAGCCTGAGTCCTTCTCAGTCTCCATTGCAGATGATTCTGTGCTGATTATGGTTCCACTAAGGTGAGAATGCTGTCCACGTATTTGAGGACATCTTCAAATCGTTGAAACTTCTGAATGACACACACAAGTTATGGCAGCCCCTTTAATGTTTCATCCTTTAAGTTAAACTAAAAAAAGTCTTCACAGTAAGCTGTAGTGTGTAATGAAAGCAAGCAAAATGTAGATTTTAAAAGCATGCAACTTAAAAACTCCTTCCACTGCCAGACCTCCTTTCAAAGCCACACCTCTAAAATGTTTGAATAGATACTGTGCAGTGCATTCAAAATATACAGAAAGACCCCTAACATAAGCTTTATAAATGTAAATAACAACTAGAATTGCACCCAACAGAGATGCAGACCCACACCTTACAGCCTTATCCCTGTTGGAATGTCATATAGTAGGGAAAATCCCTGGTTGACTTTCTGCTTCAATTCTGATGGGACACCATGACCTATTTTCAGACCTTACAGATTTTCAAGGTCAAATACAAAGTCAGGGTCATAACTTTCTAAGTTGTGTTAAAATAGATATATAGGGATTGGATGGCGGGAGCGCGCACGGACGCAGCGGCCCCTCTTGGCATCAGCAAGTGTGAGAGTTTTGAGTGTTTTGATCTTCCCAGACGTACATTCTGTAAAACTTACAACTGTGAGACCTTATTAAACATCAAGGTACTGCACGCTGCAAGAATCGCGGTGATCGGTTGTGACTTGGACATTCTACGCCAGCATGGAATTCTGGCGGAGTCCCCGCTGGAAGCTACCCGAGAGAGGAGGAGGCATAAGCAGAGCGAACGTAAGCAAAAGCATGGAAAAAGGACCGGGATCTATGCTAGGCTAAAGGCTAACCCCTCCAGACCAGTGGTACCGTCGCTCATTCTCTCTAACGTCCGCTCCCTCGAAAACAAGCTGGACGAGCTGTGTCTGCTGAGAGAAACCCGGAGAGAGTGGAGAGACTGCTGTGTGCTTGCGTTCATCGAGACATGGCTCCACGACAACATTCCTGACGAGGCCATTCAACTGGAAGATATGGCGATGTTCCGTGCCGACAGGGAAACGGCGAGCTCCGGTAAGAGCCGAGAGGGTGGGCTATGCATCTATGTTAGCAAGAACTGGTGCGTCAATGCCACGTTAGTGTCTAAACACTGCTCTCCGTTGGCGGAGTTCCTTATTGTAAATTGTCGGCCACATTATTTGCCGAGGGAATTCGGCAACGTGTTTGTAGCTGGTGTTTAGATAGCGCCGAGCACTAATGCTAAAGCTAGTGCTAAGAAGGCACTCGGGGAACTGCACAATGCGATTAGTGAAATCCAAACTTCACACCCGGACAGTTTTGTGGTGTTGCGGGGGATTTTAACCACACCAGCCTAAAGACTGTGCTCCCCAAGTTTAAACAATGTATAGACTTTAAGACCAGAGGAGAGAATATGTTGGACTTAGTGTACACACACACAGATGCATATAAAGTGATACCCCGCCCCCATCTCGGCCTTTCTGATCACATGTCCGTGATGCTGCTGCCTGCCTACAAACCTTTATTGAAGCGCAGCAGGCCAGCAGTGAAACAAATTAGAATTTGGCCAGAGAGTGCAACCTCTGCACTGAAAGACTGTTTTCTGCACACAGACTGGGAGGTCTTCAAAATAGCAGCCTCCCAGGAAGACAAGACAGATGTGGAGGAGTATGCTGATGCAGTCACCAGCTACATCGCGAAGTACACAGAGGATAAGATAAGATAAGATAAGATAAGCCTTTATTAGTCCCACAATGGGGAAATTCCAGGATTGCAACAGCACAGGGATAGCAACACTCAGAGCAACAATCAGAAGGCAAGAAAAAACAACATCTAGTAAACATATGTCCATATTACTATAAATGTACTATGGTAGGATGTCACTACAGTGAAGACCATCACTATGCGGGGTAACCATAAGCCCTGGATGACTGCAGAGGTGTGCTCGCTGCTTACAGCCAGAGATGCAGCCTTCAGAGCGGAGGACAGGATCGCCCTCCGCTCAGCCAGGTTTGCGCTCTCAAAGGGAATTAAGGCGGCAAAGCGCGCCTATGCGGAGAAAATCCAGGGACACCTCTGTGACACTAGGAACACCAAGCAGATGTGGCAGGGAGTTCGGACACTGATGGGCTATAAGTCTAGGCAGGGGGTCGATGATGACGACGCTTCGCTTCCAGACAGGCTTAACAACTTCTTTGCATGTTTTGAAGCATCAAACTTGACAATCAGAAGGAGGGCTGGCCCACCCCCACCATTGGTCGGACCAGCTTTTACCATCAACACAGCGGACACACGGAGGACCCTAACCAGTGTCAACCCACGCAAAGCTGCAGGTCCGGACAACATTCCGGGACGTGTGCTTCGAGACTGTGCGAGCGAGTTGGCGGATGTCCTGACTGACATTTATAACATCTCCCTGAGTTAGGCCATCGTTCCCAGATGCTTCAAGACCTCTATCATTGTACCGGTGGCTATCATTGTACCGGTGGCAAAGAAACCAGTTGTGTCCTGTTTGAATGACTATCGTCCTGTTGCACTGACACCAATTGTGATGAAGTGTTTTGAATGGCTTGTCAAACCACACATTACAGCCTGCCTCCCTGCATCACACGACCCGCTCCAGTTTGCATATCGTTCAAACCGCTCCACGGAGGATGGTATAGTCACCACCCTACACTCTGTCATCACCCACCTGGACCAGAAAGACACCTACGCCAGACTCCTGTACATTGATTTCAGTTCAGCATTCAACACCATTATTCCCCAGAGACTGATGGAGAAATTACTCCTTCTCGGTCTGAACACCGCCACATGTCTCTGGATCCTGGATTTCCTGACTGAGAGACCTCAGTCTGTCCGGGTTGGAAACAACATCTCCAACTCTGTCACGCTGAGCACCGGATCCCCTCAAGGCTGTGTACTCAGTCCACTGTTGTTTACACTTCTAATACATGACTGTGTATCCAGACACGAGGGGAACCAGATTATTAAGTTTGCAGATGACACCACGGTGGTGGGACTTATTCAGAGGGATGAGGAATCAATGTACAGGGAAGAAGTGAGAGACATGGAGGGCTGGTGCAGGGAGAACAATCTGGTGCTCAACGTGGACAAAACGAAGGAGATGATTATCGACTTCCGACTAACACAAGAAAAAAATTGCCAATCACTGCGTCTGCGACGGACGTTGGTAATGGTGTCGATGTGATGTGGGTGCATAAATTCAGCTTAAAGCGTGATTTATGCACCCACATAAATCTTGTGTGTTTTGTGAAATACGTTGTTTCATTACCAAAACGGGTTTCAGTCGATGTGTAGAGTGATTTATGTTTGGCGTGTGTTTTTGAAATAGCGACAGACAAGAGCAGACTGTGATGGAGTTAGAGCTAAAAAATGTTAAGAAAAAGCAACTTTTAATACGATCGTCGCACAGAGAAAAAGAGAAGTCAGAGAAAACAGTGTTTGTGGTCTTGATAAGGAAGAAAAAAAATAAGGAACCAAGCCTGTGAAAGATGCTATTTTTAGTTTATTTTGGATATATTGCATTAAAAAATGGTGGTTAGTCTCACCACATACACCAGTTGCCCGACGTGCACCTCTCCTTCTCTGGAGAGATGCACGTCGAGTGACGCAATAGGAATGCATGTCGCTGCTACATCGTCGCTGCTGCGTCAACTCTGCATCAACGCCATCACAGCTGCGTCGGGTCAATGCAGGTGCATAACTTGCTCGTCAGTGTTATCGTGTCAATTGCCACTGTGGTACATGGGGGAGGGATGGGGGAACAAACTGCCATAGCAGTTACACTCATTGAGCCAAACACAAAAGTTATTTAAAACTCAGATATCTCAGCAACAAAATCTTCAACACATGTACATCAGAATCAGAATCAGAATCAGCTTTATTGGCCAAGTATGCACAACACATACAAGGAATTTGACTTTGGCTAAAAAAAACTTGCTCTCGTTGTTCAGGTGGAGGATTTAAATAAGATTTAAATAAGGATTCAATGACAACAGAGTATGTACAGTAAATTACAGTCTGTCATCATCACATCATCATCACATCAATAACACACTAAACTGACAGTCTACCTAAGCAGATAATACTTACTTTCCAACATTCAACATTTCCCATCAGCCCTTGCGGTTACATTTTTTGGAGAGAGACAGAGAGAGATTTGAAAGTACCTGTCTTCATTTGATGATTATGGTTATATTTACAAATCCTAATATTAAAATTTACTAAGAGGCACTAGTATTACTTTTTGTAGGTTTAATTTGCTTGAATCAACTTGAGATCTTTAATCTGAATTTTAGATAGACAAATTTAGCCTGTTTTCTTCTTGAGGTGTACCAGGCTGATGCACGGCCATGAAGCATCTTCCTCTGCTTTACAAAAACAGGAGCCCCCAAATGCAATCATGCATAGGGCCCCCAAAAGCAGGAAATGGCTCTGTGGCTTGATTGTTTGGTTTTCAAAACATTAGAATATAGTACTTTAAAAAAAAAAAAACACTGATCACTTTAGAACAAATGTTATTTTCCCACATAATAAAAAAAAACATGAAATTTACTTTAATTACATCATTATCAAAGTGGTGGATTAATTTTGTGTGTGTTGACTAAACAAGGATTACACAACTGCAACTCTTTGAAGTTGTTAACTTAGTGACGTCAATTTAAAGGAGCATAAAACTCGGTCATTTTTTCAAGACAGTCATTTTTTTTATAGCAATATTGATGTTAATGCCGAAAAAATAAGTAAATACTTATTTTTTTCCACCTTGTCCTGTCAGGCAGGACAGAAATCCGGTACCCTTATTGTGCCAAAACAGATTTACTTTGCCAAAAGGAGCTTTATACAGTATCTATCTATGTACTGTATATTGCTGTAAACTCCTCTTGTAATAACTTTTAATACTTTATTTAAATTATTTTACCCATGAAGGACCCGACAAGATGGGAAATGGGGAAAGGAAGTGTGGGGATGGAGAAAGAAAAGGGGGAGGAACAGACAAAAAAGACAAACAAACCAACAACTAAAACAAAAAGAAGACAAACTGCTTCTTCCACCGATGAGGTCTCAGCACGAGTCTGGTATCCGCACCTGTTAAAGGGGATACGTTTGTGTATGTGCATCCATGTACATGTATATGAGCGTGCGCGCAAAATAAGTGTATGCGTGTAAGTGGTTTGTCAGGGAAAATACGAAGAGGGCGGCCCGTCACAGCAACTACCCCCCCCCCCCCCCCCAGAAACCCCGAGCAGGCAAGGCAACCCCACCAACCCCCACAGGGCACAAATGTCCGAGGCCAACAAGCCCCAGGAAAGCCAGGAATCTGCACCAGGAGGGACGGCTAAGGGAGGCCAGGCCGCTAGGCGGCCGGCGTGGCAGGCCCACACCCCTTGGCCCCGCCAACCCCCCACCCCCCCAGTGGGGCCAACGCCAGCCCCTGGGCCCCAGGTGCTGGGAGGCCAGCGCCCCCACCCCCAGGGCCAGAGACAGGTCCGTGCCCCTGGTGCTAGCCCCCCCGAGGCACCCCCACAGCAGACCCGCCGCCCGCTCTGGGGGTGGGGCCCCAACACTTAAAATGCACCCAAAATGCAAGTACATTCACAACAACTGGGTTACTACTACAAATGTGTATTTTTGAGCAAGGTTAAATGTATAGAAATGAGTGACTCCAGCTTTTTTGAAGGATTAAGTTATGTTTACTTACTTCTTCTTTTAAGAAGTACTGCTAGGTTTTCAGTGTACCCACGCCTCGACTCCATGGGTAAACATGGCTGTTAGTCATACTCAGCGCTGTCTTGCTAGCTGTTGCAGTGAAGCGTTTTGTTGATTCTAGTAGCATACGAGTGAGTGCATATAGGTTGGATGGTAAACACATCAACGGAAGAGTAGATCATCCAGTCTCTTCATTTGGTCTGAAAGCAATGATAGTTTGATATTTTTACAGTCCTGTGACTACCCCTCAGGATGGATTTTATTTTTTTTAAGCCACTTTAGTTATTGGTAGTTATTGGCATGTGAAAATAGTGTCAACACTGTATATAAAAATGCATCCAGAGCTCACATCACACTCCACCATTAAGCCAATATTTGTAACATAAATCATGAATATCATTTAGTAGCTATATTCACAAAATATTGGTGTTTTATGCCTAAAATTATACAAAATGTTCTCTGAAACAATGACAGTGTTTTACTGTTGTAAATTTACCATTGTTGGAAGGGAGTTAAATCAATAAATCTTGAATGTAGCATTCTTAAGCTTCTTTTCCCTTTGTGTTGGATCTTACCACAAAGACAATATTTCCACAGAACTGTTTTTCTTACACAAGGGAAATCTACTATAAATTATGTCCAAGAAAATTAGCGTCAACCCCTATTAACAGGACAACACCCTCACCCTCAACACGGACAACACAAAGGAGATGATAGTGGACAGGAGGAAAGGAAGGAGGAGACCCCATCGGCCACTGTTCATCCGGAAGCTTGAGGTAGAGCAGCTTTAAATACCTGGGCATCCACAGCAGCGAGGACCTTAAGTGGACACATAACACCACAGAGCTGGTTAAGAGAGCTCAACAGCGACTGTACTTTCTGAGGAGGCTGAAGAAGTTTGGCATGTCCCCAAAGATCCTCAACAACTTCTACAGCTGCATCATCGAGTGCATCTTGACCAACTGCATCACTGTGTGGTATGGCAGCACCACTGCCCTGGAGCGCAAATGCCTGCAGACAGTGGTGAAGACAGCGTAGAAGATCATCAGGACTCCACTCCCCTCTCTGCAGAGCATCTACCACCGCAGAGTCCAAAGGAGAGCTGCCTCCATCCTCCAGGACCCCACCCACGCCCAGCACGGACTGTTCACGTGTCTACCCTCAGGCCGGAGGTACAGAAGTGTGAAATGCAGGACAACCAGACTGAAGAACTCCTTCTTTCCCACTGCCATCAGACTCATGAACAGATAACAACTCCCAAAACTCTGTAACACAGCTTTGCATATAGGAACTCACACACCGGCTGCTAAATTTGCACACTGCTCACCTGTACAGTAGATATAGTATCACCCGTCTGATGTCCATATCATCTCTGCTGCTACTTATCATGCACAGTCTACTGTTACTACCGTTACAGAAATAATTTGTAATTTGTAATTATACATTGCTTGTTGCACAATGCTTATTTTCACACTGTACAGAGGTTCATGCCATCTCAGGTTCATATCATCTCTGATGTCAATATACCACTATCACTTTAGTCATCCAGTGAATTTTCAGTTTGGTTCCAAGGTTGTCATAGCCAGGAGCGGTACTGGGGTTAAGCTCCCAGTGCTCATAAAATGCTCCTTACGGCGTGCGTCTCGAAAAGCCTCTGACAACTAAGTCCAACTCCTAGCCTGCCCGTGTGGTTTAGTCTCTAAGCCCGGCGGAACTGCTTTTACTAATAGGAGAAGGGGCGAGGGCGGATCTCTGGCGCCTTAAAACCAGATGCTTCGGGTAGATGGTGGCTCGTCAACCTGGGAAGGTAGCCCATCTAGGGGAAGGTAAACCCTGATTTCAAACCTCCGCTGCCTTGCGGCACACCCGGTCACGGGAAAGGCTTCGGGAGTCAACCCTAAGGAAAAATCCGGAGTCGGAGCCCCTAAGGCAGTTCTCTGTTGTGCTCAACATCATTCTGGCAGCTCCTGCGACGGCGCTGGTGCCAAACTGTAGCAGCCCTGCTGTTCCTTCGGATTCATCAGTGACGTGGAGAGGGGGGACATGCTGCATGGGTAACATCTTGTCCTCCATATCTTCCTGCCCAGGCTTGAATCCTACCAACGCCCAACGCTGGAAGGTAGAACACCGGTGCGCATCGGCCTGTTCAGCCACAGGCAGTGCTGTTCCAGCAGAGTAGACGTTTAAGATTCTCTTCCATGGTCATCATAGACCGACGGAGGCCGACGAATTTTCAGTTGCTGCCTAACTGTGTGTTGGTGTGTGTGTTATTAGCATCCATTAGTATTAGGATTGAGTTACTGTGTTAGTGTGTCATGACCTATTAGAATTGTTGTTTCTGTATCTTTTACCTTGGCATTCGTTCGGACAGCAAAGTAAGAATTTTATTGCTCAGAAAATGTAGCATTTCTTAACTGTATACATGATAATAAAGCCTTTGAATCTCTTGAATGAATCTCTTGAATTAACATCTAAAAATAAAACCAGCAATTTAGGTTACTTAGAAATGCAAAGCCAGTATTTCTAATTCTACCTTTAATTTCCAGGGTTGTTCCTTAATTACTATGTTTCGTTTGGGGTTAGTCATCTCTGTTAACTGCAATCTCCAATAGAGTAACTCTTTAAGTAGTCTTGGCCTATTATGGTCATTTAATTTGTGGACTGTAATTACATTAATCAGTCAGTGTCTCCATGTGCAGTTGTTTACGCACACAGCAGTCACATCTGCATGTCTGTGTATGCTGGTTGCATTCTGAGTGGCTAGTGAGTCATTGAATTTTGCAGATCAATGGCTGCCGGTCGATGGATGGCTGAGTGCTTTGCAAAGACCACCCAGTCCAAGCAATCTACCCATTCTTGTCAAGCAGCCAAGAAAAGAGGTCACGAATACTCAAATTTCAATGGTCCCCTCCACGTCTAACACACCCTGCTTTCCATATTCAGAGCACACTTTTTTTCCAACAGCAGACACATGCCAGTGTGTGCACATACACACAGAGGATAAGCTGGTGAATTCAGCCCGTGGTGGAGTTCTGGATCAGAGTAGAAGTTGTTTCACTACAGTGTGAGGCAGTCTAATGAAGACGACAGAGACAGCCAAGACAAAAAAGGAGAAAAGAGGATTTGAGAGAAACCAGAGCCTGGAAGAGATAAAAGCCTGCGAGAGTCAAGAGAAAATAGAAGGAAAACTGAGAACAAAGGGTGAAATATGATGCCTAATGTTTTTTTTACTGAGATGGATTTTAAGCACTGTCTACTGAACTAAGTGAGCTGTGCAACTGCAAGGGTCCATGTAGTGGTCAGACCATTAAAATAAAGGTTGTGACTTTGGCTGCACTTGTCGGTTCAGTGTAGTGTCAAAACTGTCCGTGTGCACATTTTGTTTCAAGACTGTATGCCACTGTCCTCGAGAGGACAGAATAGGATCCATCCACCACTGTGTGCAAAAGTCAGAGGGTTCTGCTGGTACAGTTAAATATGAACACGTACATCTACACACATGTTGCATTTGTGTGTGAATATTTCATGAGGGCACTGGTAAGGAGCAACTATAGATCTAGTTTATTGATGAATCTTAACCCAATTAAACTTCCATGAGGATTAGAGAGTAAAAAGCTTGTCACATTGAAAAAAGAAAATAAAACATCATTGCCAGTTTAATAGAATTTTTGAATTCATAGTTAATCTTTGTGTGACAAATAAATAATTGCACTACTGAGACTTCAAATTCATGTTTAAGTGCATATTTATCAGTATCTAATGTTTGATGCCATCTTGGAACAAAATGCCATACAAAAGGGATTATTCTTTATGCTTCATTTGATGGTTTCTCAAGGAAAATGACCTGAACACAAACCATTAGCACCAGGCCTAAAGCTTTATTTCTTGGTTAACTTTGAAGATGATTCAGAGATGTAAATTATCATACTGGAGAAAACTATTTCTATGGCAAATGATTTGAAAGGTTGGAACCAAGTCAATGTAGTTTTAAAAAATATACCAATTTTTCACCAATAATGTTCAGAACTTTCAAGGACAGATTTTCTTGATAAAACTAAGGAGCGTAAGCTGTTAAGTTCGTTGATCTCAGGCTCTCATCTCTGCTTTTTGCAAACATTGTGTTACCGCTTGCTTTATCGACCAAAGACCTCCAGCCCACATTGGGGTGGTATGCAGTAGACTGTGAAGTGGCTGGAATGGGAGTCAGAACCTATAGTCAAAGGCCACCGTCCTGAGACAAATTTTCCTTTCAGTCTGAAAGTGACAAGTTCAAGAAGGTCTTATTCATGAGTGAGAGGAGTGTGAGCCAAGAGATCAATAGATGTATTGGCCCAATGTCTGCAGCAATGTGAGGGCTTAGTGTAAAAGGGACGCGCTTGATTTACTGGCCAACTTTTGCTCCTGCTCTCGCTCACCACACACTAAAATTGGAAATGGATGAAATTACCTTTGTGATTTGAGATGGTGTGGCTTGGCTTAACCTCAGAGACGGGTACAGAAACTTAGGCCATCTGATGTGCTGGTCCACATCACAGCAAGCCATCTGATGTGGTTCTGGCATTTGACTAGAATGGTCCAAATAGACGGTTTGGACTAAAAGGCTGCTGAATGCAGGAGCTTGTTTCTCTCACTTTCTGGTTTAATTTTGAACATGGTTAGAGATCCTAAAAAGGGATACTCAGTTTTTTGGGAGTGTGTCAGGGTCCACTGCTGTCTCACTCCTCTGAAAGACGGCCAAGTGGTCTGAGAAACATGTGTAGGTTTGCAGTTTTGAGAGTTTTGAAGTCATGGTTTGTGCTTTTTGGTTGATTAAGGTGCAGAAGTGTTTCGTAGCATCAGTGTCACCATCTTATCCTGACAAATACAGATCTAGTAACAGAACTAAGTTCAGACAAATGCAAACAAAGACAAATACAAGAGCACATCAGCTGTGGTGCTCTCCTCCAGATGTTCCAACATCGTCTCCACGCTGTTTTCCCATCAATGGAAGGTACCGATTCATTCCTGCTGGGTTTATAGTAACCCTCCACATCAGACAAGTGTGAGTAGGTTCACAGTTTAGTTGCCAGTGACTCAAATGTATAACAGGTTAGACCTGGTTCCCTGGAAACGGCAGCACTCAACAGAACCCCCTGACCCTTGGTAGCCATCTTTTTAATGCATCTGTGTTTTTAAAGTATCTACCTAAATTAACTTCAATTTAATAATTACCAGAACAGAAAAAAACTGCACAAATGAAATCACTACACCAGTCTTTTTCAACCAGGGGTCCCTGAAATTAGAAAATTTCCCACAGAAACCTGAATGTTCCATGGACCCTCCGGTTGAAAAACAAGGCACGGGACAACTCATAACCAATTTTTTAAAAAGTTTGTTTCCTTTTGCCACATAATAAATAAAATGCAGAAACACTGACCAGCTGTTTGGGCATGAACTTATATAAAGTAGAAGGAAGCGAAGTGGAAAACTGCCCTGTTGTCTGGCCTCTTAAAAATCACGGACGGAGAGTCCTTGGGGCTGAACAGGAGAGGAACCACTCAGCTTTCTGCCATTCATCACCAGAGACCCAGATAGGAAAGCATAGGGATGCATTAGCACACATACTGTGGCTTTGATAACTTGCACATTTGTGATGATATCAGGGTGACTAACTGGTTTTACAACAAAATATAGTCATGGAGACTATATTTTTCAGTAAAGATTTTTCTTAATTAGAAAAGCACTCAGACAGCACATACCTCCACCAAGGATCCTTCTGTCCATCATGGATCACTTCCAAAATGTAATGGGTTCATGTGTAGGCCTCGAGGCAGTTCTGGTGAAAATTGCAGCAAAATTTATCCAGTAGTTTTGGAGTATTCTTGCTAACACACTGTGAGAAGATCCTTGGTGGAGGTATGTATTCTTGGATCATCACCAAAATATTATGGGTTCCTCTTTAGCCCAACGACCACCTCTGGTGAAAATTTCATCCAAATCCATCCAGTAGTTTTTGTGTAATCCAGCTGGACAAATTCAAACAAGGTCCTTGGTGGAGGTATGCACTCTCAAAACAACACCAAAATGTAATGGGTTCACTGTACACTGTTCACTGTAATTTCCCAGTTTGGGATCAATAAAGTACATCTATCTATCTAGCTATCATCCTTGGCCCAAGGGCTACTGTAATATAAGGGTTAACTGGCACCGGCATGATGACGCAGCCGTGCAGTGACATCATCATGCCAAGCCATTACAAGGAGGGAGTCGGCCATCTTAGGGCCTCTTGGCTCTCTCCTCTCTCAGGATCCAACCACCCATAACAGGCATCTGTATAGTAAGTTAATGCTTTGTATGTAATAAAATTCGTGTTCGAAGCAACACCACTCTCCGTTGGTCATTCCCGGGTTTCCAGACATAACATTTGCCAATGAGAGTTAAACCATGGAAGCGTGCGTGAGGCCACCACAGCCATTTCTGGAAAACCCTGGTGAGCCCCCCTGTACCATAGCCACGCTGGTTCGATGCTTTCACCACCTACGTGTCGGCATTGGACCTGCGCAAGATGGACAAGGTACAGAAGCAAGCTCTGCTGATTCACAATCTGGGCATAGAAGGCTAACTTATTTTCCACACGCTAAGACCAAAGGAGTCGTTTGCTGATTCAATCAAACTGCTAGCTAGCTACTTCGCTACACCCGACAATGTGTTGGCGCGGCGCATTAGGTTTCGCCAATGATGACAAAAGCCTGGAGAGACGACACAACAATTTGTCGCGGACCTTCGCAACCTAGCTAACATGTGCAGATTTGGTCTGTTGGAGGATGAAATAGTGTGGGACCAGTTGGCCGAACATACTAACAACCCTTGGCTGCGGACGAAGACGCTAACAGTGCCAAATGACATGACGCTAGCTAACACCATCCAGCCAGCATTTCAGCTGGAGTCTGCCGACAGGTTTGCATCAGAGCTAGGTGTGCAGCAACAACGACAGCCGAATCACACACTGCTTGCATACACGGTAAGCACAGAAGAACCCGGTGACAAGGCAGAAGAGGCCGAGGTAAACACCGCAAATCAGAAGAATGCCATGGGGCGCTTCTCATGCGGCAACTGTGGTTCCCCGATGCACCGAGAGAAAGCATGTTTCTGCCCAGCAAGGAGGCAATGATGTAAAAAAATGCAGAAAATTCAACCACTTCGCAAAAGTCTGCCGGTCAGCACCACTGCCGATCCCACTGGCCAACTCAAGTCACTCGCCCACAACGACCATTCACACAGTGAGGTCCAGAGGTGCAGTGCATGCATTCTGCATGGTGGGGCTGGATGATGTCAACCTGCCGCTCCTGCTCAACACTGCTGCAGTGAAATTGATGTTAAACTGGGCCACGGTGAAGATGTTCTTTCCCAACCACCCGATCAGAAAATAACAGCAGCGCTGTATGGGTATGGTGGCTACCGAGTCAGCAATGTAGGGACCATCACACTAACGTTCCACTACGTGTCAAGAGTCGTTACTGACTTTGTTTTTCAAGTGGCCACACATGGAGACAACATATTAGGATGAGACCTATTTTATCAAATGGGCTTCTCCATCTGTGACAGTAACGGGCTCTATTTGACCAATGGTGATGAGGGGGACACAACATACCCCAATGATGATGACGATGATTGTCCCAATCAACACACCCAGATGATGATGACAAGGGTACAGCCGTCCCGTGCTCACAAGAGGAGCACCGCCCGGAGAAAGGGCAATGACTGGACTTGTCTCAGATTCTCTCCCAGCATGAGCCTCCAGGAGTTGCTGTGGAATTGCAGGAGAGGGAGCCTGTGTCTCAAATCAAATCAAATCAAATCAAAATCAAATCAAATCAAACTTTATTGTCATATTGCTGTACATACAACTGTAGTGCAGGCAAGATGAAATTGCGTTTCTCTCAGCATCCATATAAATAGAAGCAGCATGATATAAGACACACTCACACATATCTTCACCCCCCCCACCCCCCATCCATTCACACATCCCTGAGACATACTTGGGAAAAACTAACTAACTATAATATACAAATAATATACATAATGTCCGTAGGTGCAGTAGTGTGTATGAGAGATTCCGGGTCAACTGTTCAGCATCCTGACAGCTTGTGGAAGGAAGCTGTTGATCATTCTGGTGGTTCTGCCTCTGATGCTCCGGAATCGTTTACCAGATGGCAGAAGTTCAAAGTGTTTATGCAGAGGGTGAGAACGGTCCTTGACAATGTTCAGTGCCCTGCTCCTACAACAGTTCTGAAAAAGTTCTTGGACAGAGGGGAGGGAGACTCCAATTACCCTCTCAGCTCCCTTGACTATCCTCTGCAGGGCTTTTTTGTCTGACATACTGCAGCTGGAGTACCATGTAGCAATGCAGTACGTCAGAACACTCTCCACCACACCTCTGTAGAAGGTCCTGAGGATGCAGATGGGGAGAGAGGCCTGTTTGAGTTTCCTCAAGAAGTGCAGTCTCTGCTGAGCCCGCTTCCTGATCCCCAAGGAATTCTTGCTCCAGGTCAGGTCCTGCGAGATCTGCACTCCGAGGAACTTGATGTTCTCCACTCTCTCCACTAAACGGCCGCCGATGCTGAGGGGGACGTGCTCAGGCTGAGACCGCCGGAAGTCGATAATCATCTCCTTCGTTTTGTCCACGTTGAGCACCAGATTGTTCTCCAATCAGCACCAGCCCTCCAGGTCTCTCACTTCTTCCCTGTACATTGATTCCTCATCCCTCTGAATAAGTCCCACCACCGTTGTGTCGTCTGCAAACTTAATAATCTGGTTCCCCTCGTGTCTGGATACACAGTCATGCGTTAGAAGTGTAAACAACAGTGGACTGAGTACACAGCCTTGAAGGGATCCGGTGCTCAGCGTGACAGAGTTGGAGATGTTGTTTCCAACCCAGACAGACTGAGGTCTCTCAGTCAGGAAGTCCAGGATTCAGAGACATGTGGCGGTGTTCAGACCAAGAAGGAGTAATTTCTCCATCAGTCTCTGGGGAATAATGGTGTTGAATGCTGAACTGAAATCAATGTACAGGAGTCTGGCGTAGGTGTCTTTCTGGTCCAGGTGAGTGTTGACAGAGTGTAGGATGGTGACTATAGCATCCTCCGTGGAGCGGTTTGAACGATATGCAAACTGGAGCGGGTCGTGTGATGCAGGGAGGCAGGCTGTAATGTGTGGTTTGACAAGCCGTTCAAAACACTTTATCACAATTGGTGTCAGTGCAACAGGACGATAGTCATTCAAACAGGACACAACTGGTTTCTTTGCCACCGGTACAATGATAGAGGTCTTGAAGCATCTGGGAACAATGGCCTGACTCAGGGAGATGTTATAAATGTCAGTCAGGACATCCGCCAACTCGCTCGTGCAGTCTCGGAGTACACGTCCCGGGATGTTGTCCGGACCTGCAGCTTTACTTGGGTTGACTCTGGTTAGGGTCCTCCGTGTGTCCGCTGTGTTGATGGTAAAAGCTGGTCCGACCGATGGTGGGGGTGGGCCAGCCCTCCCTCTGGTTGTCGGGTTAGATGCTTCAAAACGTGCAAAGAAGTCGTTGAGCCTGTCTGGAAGCGAAGCGTCGTCATCATCGACCCCCTGACTAGACTTATAGCCCGTCAGTGTCCGAACTCCCTGCCACATCTGCTTGGTGTTCCTAGTGTCACAGAGGTGTCTCTGGATTTTCTCTGCATAGGCGCGCTTTGCTGCCTTAATTCCCTTTGAGAGCGCAGACCTGGCTGAGCGGAGAGCGATCCTGTCCTCCGCTCTGAAGGCTGCATCTCTGGCTGTAAGCAGCGAGTGCACCTCTGCAGTCATCCAGGGCTTGTGGTTTCCCCGCATAGTGATGGTCTTCACTGTAGTGACATCCTCTGTGCACTTCGCGATGTAGCTGATGACCGTTTCAGCATACTCCTCCACATCTGTCTTGTCTTCCTGGGAGGCTGCTATTTTGAAAACCTCCTAGTCTAGACTAGTGTGCAGAAAACAGTCTTTCAGTGCAGAGGTTGCACTCTCTGGCCAAATCCTGATTTGTTTCACTGCCGGCCTGCTGCACTTCAATAAAGGTTTGTAGACAGGCACCAGCATCACGGATATGTGGTCAGAAAGGCCGAGGTGGGGGTGGGGTATAGCCTTATATGCATCTGTGTTTGTGTACACTAAGTCCAACATATTCTCTCCTCTGGTCTTAAAGTCTACACATTGTTTAAACTTGGGGAGCACAGTCTTTAAGTGGGAACCCCAGGACACAACAACCTGCGCAGGTTCTACCAACGGTGACAGCGACACATCGCCACAACCGGACTCCCCAAGTGAGAGGGAGAAGGAGCTGGACTGCTTCCGAATCCACGCACAACACCAGCCTACAGGAGCCAATGCTGAGCCGCTGGATGAAGAGTCCGCGACCAAACAAAACACAACAGAGCTACTGGACATCTTCCGAATCCACGACCTGCACGGGTCTCCAGGAACTGCCACTGAGATGCAGGATGAAGAGTCTGTGACCCAACAAGACACAGCAGAACCACCACAGTATTGTGGATGCCCTGCAACAGACGTAAGAGCTACACCAGCATAGCCTCAACGCCATGTACAGCCGAACAAAATGCTGCTCGCTGCTTTGCAGTTTCATGAGGGACGATCCCAGTCCGCGGGCCCCCACATCCCCAGGGGCGCGTCCACCACAGACTCGCTACAAGGCCCCTCTGACTGAACTGCCTTCCTCATGGAAAAGAAGAAAGAAAGAGCACTATTTAGCAAGGGGCGCAGCTGCCCACGGATAGTGGCAGAATAACCCACTCAGCCACGCTGGGCTAGGGGGCGGTCTACCCGCTAGCCCTAGCTAGTTTGGGGGTTTCATACATACCAGATTGGGGAGGGTTAATTTGAATACATGTTGTTCTCTGTTTTTTCAAGGGGGGGTGGGGGTGAATGTAGTATAAAGGTTAACTGGCACCAGCGTGATGACACAGCCATGCGGTGACATCATCACGCCCAGCTGTTGTAAGGAGGGAGTCGGCCATCTTAGGGCCTCTTGGCTCTCTCCTCTCTCAGGGTCCAACCTCCTGTAACAGGCATCTGTATTGTAAGTTAATACATTGTATGTAATAAAGTTCGTGTTCCAAGCAACACCACTCTCTGTTGGTCATTTCTGGGTTTCAGGACATAACAGCTACACTTCTGGTGAAATTTTCTTCAAAATCTGTCGAGTAGTTTTTGCGTTATCCTGCTTACAGACTGATGGACAAACAGACAAACCACCCTGATTACATTACCTCCTTGGTGGAAGTAGTAAATCAAGATACTGCTAGTCCACTTTCTGATTGCACAAAAACAACATGGCTCTGTAGTAAAATGTTTTGGTACTACATCTGTGTGCCTGCAGTCCTTAACTGGTACTAAAAAACTGGGTAAAGCAAAGGCAATCATATGCTCTTGTCCTGCTGAAATCCCATAAATACTTGCAGAATGGTACACATGCTCAGCTGACCTAACTATTTTGAAGAATACTGCTGGCATTAGATTTTGTTTCAGTCATTGTTTCATTTTATTTTGGCATGTGATGCGATGATTTGTTGATACACAGTCCTAACTTATTGGGTTAGGCTGTGCTGTGTATTTTTAGATGGTGGAGGAGACGGTGGCCACTGAAGCAGACTTGACCTATGAAGTCGGTTGCTGAGATGGATGCTACCTGACTGAAGCACATGTGAATGATGATGGCATTCTGGTACTGCAGTGTAGTTTGTGTCTGGCTGCATAGATGCAAGACTCCAGTGATTCATTTATATACAGAAAAAGCGTGTGTTCGAATAAATCAGAGATCACAGTGTATATGCATATGAGAGAAAGGCTGTATCCGCTTTCAGCAAACAACAACGGGACTGTGCACATGTATGTGTGCATGTGTCCTCTTTCTCTCTCTGCTTCTGTGTGTGAGACAGCTGTGGGAATGTGTGCGTTAGTTCCAGTCCATTGCTTGGGAGTGAGAGCGGAGGTGCTGCTGTGTGTACATGTGATGACAGTGTCTACAAAAGATCAAGGTAGCTCAAGGTTAGGTGGTATGCATTTGTGTGTATGTGATAGCTTCAAGGAAGGGAAGTTTCTCTTGTGCCTATGCAGGTTAGCATTGCATGTGTTGAGATTGGGTGGAAACTCACTCGTATTGGTCACACATGAATATGTGGGTGCCTGTGAGTGTGCATGTTTGAATGGGTGAATTTCACATGTATCAGAAGCTTGTGTGTGATGTGATCATTGGCCGTGTTTACATGGGCAAAATTTCTTCAATTTGATTACAGTTCAGATCAGAAGTTTACTGTTTACATGGACCCTGAAAAAGTTGATCAGATTATGACGTGCGTTTACGTGCATCACACGTTTGAATGGACTAAATCATTTTGACATGCGCAGAATTGTCTGACATTCCGGAAATAGTAGAAGAAGCAACTTCCGATGTAAACAAACCCCACTTCGTATCTTTCTCTTTTTGAAATGGACCTGTATTGTGTTATTCAGACTTTTACGTCTGCTGGTCTCCGTAATGAAGCTACAAGCCCAGCAGTACATACTTCTGCATATGACAAACAGAGAGAGACAGCAAGACGATACAGACCAGTTCTGTTTTACTCCTGCCATGTTTTCCACTAGCTGCTGTAAAGGTGGAAATACATCACATCAACGTGTGGCTGACCTACAGACATGCGCAGTAAACATATTTTCTACCTAAACTTCAGAATAAGTGTTTATATGCACACCAATTGGATTGAACAATTGGTATAACCCACCTGTCTCAACCGGAAGGAAATTTTGATCTGAAGGAGTGTGACTGGGTCAGAATATTCAGATTGATGTGTTTACATGAGCCATTTTTATTCCGATCAGGCTTTTAATCCGGTCACTTGTGCCCATGTAAACATGGCTTGTGTTTCAGATTAAGACTTGTTAATGCACTATGTTAGCACATTTTTACACCAAACCTTTGAACTTTCATAATTTTTAGTTTGATTCTGACCAAAATTTTAGGTGGGAAACCAAGGTCCTGACCAATGAGCTGAAATTTTGTCAGGCTCGGTCTGGATCAAACTAAAGCTACGTAGGTCTGGTTTGCTCAGCGTGTGAAAGCAATTTTCAGAAAAGTTCTGAATTTTGGACCAAACAGGAAGTTGCAGCAGCTGAAAAGAGGGAAAATGAGCTGCTGTAGCAGTCAGCGAGAGGAAGAGACCCAGTTTTTAATTGAAATGTGGCCTGCTAGTGGTATAAATAGCAAACTGAAAAAAATCATAAAAATGCAGAAGCTTACCAGATATTTTCGAAGACGATGCAACAGAGATTATGAAAAAAATAGATGAGCAATATCACCTGAAAATCCTCACAGTTGAGAAGGACTTAATGAGGACCTGGATAATATTCTAGCACATATAGACAAAATTTCTGTTTGTTGCCCATATTAGGGTTCATGATGTCAAAATATAAGGTCAGGAAGGTGGTGTGGTGCAGGTGTGTGTATGTGTCTGCTTGTCACTTGCACAAAAGCAGGATCCAACTCATTGCTTCTGCTGGAACACACAACAAATGCACCAAGGTAAGGTTGTGTTGGCAGCAGTTTTGTGTGTGGGAGCATGCATTTGCTTCAGGAGAAATAACCTTTAATTCTGCACCTACACAAAATGTAAGAGGAAGATGCTATTTCATGTTCCTGCACATTTTTTAATGTCAAGTGTATTCACCATTGGAATCTTGTGAAATCGGGTTTACTCATGCAAATAAGAACATTCATGGCACTTAATTGTCTATGCTGCAGAAACCTCAAAGCAGCTCAAAGCTTTTTTCAGCTGCTCCCTTTAGCGGTCTCCACAGTGGATCATCTGCCTCAACTTCACCCTATCCCTTGCATCTTCCTCTGTAACGCCAACCCTCCCCATGTCCTCCTACATCCACAAATCATCTTTGTGGTCTTCCTCTTTTCCTCCTACTTGGCAGCAACATCTTCAACATCCTTTGTCCAACATATCCACTATCCCTCCTCTGCACATGTCCAAACCATCTCAGCCTTGCCTGTCTTACTTTGTCTCCAAACCGCTCAACCTGAGCTGTCCCTCTGATATACTCACTTCTAATCCTGTCCCTCCTAGTCACTCCCAATGGAAATCTTAGCATGTTTCACTCTGCCACCTCCAGCTCCGCCTCCTGTCTTTTTGTCAGTGCCACTGTCTCCAAACTGTACATCATAGCAGGTCTCACTACAATCTTGTAAATCTTCCCTTTCACTCTAGCTGCTATCCTTCTGTCACAAATCACCCCTAACACTCATCTCCACTGGATCCACCCTGCCTGCACTCTCTTCTTCACCTCTCTTGTGCACTGTCCATTGCATTGGATGGTTGACCCCAGGTATTTAAACTCATCTACCTTGACTACCTCTACTCCTTGCATCTTTATCACTACAACTGCCTCCCTCTCATTCACACTCATGTATTCTGTCTTGCTTCTACTGACTTTCATTCCTCTTCTCTCCAGCGCATGCCTCCACCTCTCCAGGTTCTCTTCCACCTGCTTCTTACTCTCAGTACAGATCACATTGTCGTCTGCAAACATCATGGTCCATGGAGACTCCTGCCTGCCCTTGTCTGTCAGCCTGTCCATCACCATGGCAAACAAGAAGGGGCTCAGAGCCGATCCCTGATGTAACACCTCTTCCACCTTGAATCCATCTGTCACTCCTAGAGCTCACCTTACTACTGTCTTGCTGTCCTCATACATGTCCTGCACCACCCTCATACTTCTCTTCCACTCCTGACATTTTCATACAGTACCACACTTCCTCTCTTGGCACCCTATCTTTCTCTAGATCCACAGTGCAGCTCCTTCTGACCTTCTCTATACTTCTTCATCAACACTCTTAAAGTAAACATTGCATCTGTAGTACTCTTTCTTGTTGTGAAAGCGTACTGTTGCTCACTGATTGTCACCTCTCCTCTTAACCTGGCTTCAACAACTCTTTCCCATATCTTCATAGTGTGGCTGACCACCTTTATGCCTCTGTAGTTACTACAGCTCTGAGGATCACCTTTATTCTTGAAAATTGGTACCAAAATATTTCTTCTCCACTCGTCAGGCATCCTCTCACTCTCCAAGATTGTGTTAAACAATCAGGTTAAAAAGTCCGCTGCCATCTCTCCTAAACATCTCCATACTTCCACAGGTATGTCATCTGGACCAACTGCCTTTCCACTCTTCCTCCTCTGCAAAGCTGCCCTCACTTCCACCTTGTTAATCCTCTGCACCTCTTGATTCACTATCTTTCCTTTATCCATTCTCCTCTCTCTTTTCTTTATTTACTAGGTTGTCAAAGTACTCCTTTCACCTTCTCAACACACGCTCATCATTTGTCAGTACATTACTATCTCTGTCCTTAATCATCCAAATCTGCTGCACAACCTTTCCAGTGTAATCTCTCTGTCTAGCAAATCAATACAAGTCCTTTTCGACTTCCTTAATGTCCAGCCTCTCATACAACTCACTATGTGCCTTTTCCTTTGCATTTGCTATCTCTCTCTTTGCCACATGCCTGGACTCCAAATACTCCTGTCTACTTTCTTCATCTCCCTGACTATCCCTTTTTTCGTTTGCCAGTCTCTTCCTTTGAATACATTCCTCTACTTCCTCATTCCACCACCAAGTTTCCTTGTCTTCTTTCTTCTGTCCAGAGGATGCATCAAATACCATTCTAGCAGTTTCCCACACTACTTTAGCTGTACTTTCCCATTCCTCTGGTAATTCTTCCCAACTGCCTGTATCAACTCCTTCCTGAACTCTGCGTGGCATTCTTCCTTCTGTAACTTCCACCATTTAATTCTTGGCTCTGCCTTCACTCACTTCTTCTTGCTTTCTAATGGTAGTTATAAAATTAAATACACAAGTTCCTTAAAAATATTTACAAAAGATGTCTTTCTGCTTCAAATATAGAAAAATAATTCCAGAAGCCACTAAATGTAGAGATCTAATCTTTAGAGAAAGAAATCTTGGATTCAATTGACCACATATGTACCACACTCTTCTCTGATGTGAGAAAAGGTGGCTCCATTATCAAGCATCTGCTGCATTTAGAATAGTGGGCAACATGAGATTTTGCTAGACATGATTCAAATATTCAGGGTTTACATCCTGCCCACCTGCAACTGTTATATCAGCTGAGTGGTCTCCCTGGCTCAGCAAGAGATCATAAGTTATTCCTGGATAAACCAGGCCAAAAAAGTCATAATGATCTCAATCCTTTTGTCCTTTACATCCTTTCTCCTCTCAGGCATGGTAAAATGCATCTTTTTTTTTTTTTTTTTTAATAATTTTTGGCATTTATAAGTTCCTTTTCATCCCCCCCCCCAAAAAAAAAAATAAATCAAGCTTTCATTCAGATTCAAATCATTTATTTATCTATCAATTTATTTTTGTGCCTACTGATCCAATTTAGGGTGCCTAGTTGGGTACATCTTGCACAGATTGCCAGGGTTAACCATTTTTCCTGTCTTCCAACTAATACAGAAGAGCAGATCACAAGTTCCTCATGTCAGAAAATGACCGTATGTATGGTCTTGAAGATGTTGAAGTCATCTGGCAGTATTACGACGATCCAGTTTAGAGTCAATTGTGAAAGGCGCAAAACCCATATAGGGGCATGTCTACAGTGGGGCAAAAAAGTATTTAGTCAGCCACCAATTGTGCAAGTTCTTCCACTTAAAAGATGAGAGAGGTCTCCAATTTTCATCATAGGTATACCTCAACTATGAGAGACAAAATGAGAAAAAAAAATCCAGAAAATCACATTGAAGGATTTTTAATGAATTAATTGGTAAATTCCTCAGTAAAATAAGTATTTGGTCACCTACAAACAAGCAAGATTTCTGGCTCTCACAGACCTGTAACAACTTCTTTAAGAGGCTCCTCTGTCCTCCACTCGTTACCTGTATTAATGGCACCTGTTTGAACTCGTTATCAGTATAAAAGACACCTGTCCACAACCTCAAACAGTCAGACTCCAAACTCCACTATGGCCAAGACCAAAGAGCTGTCAAAGGACACCAGAAACAAAATTGTAGACCTGCACCAGGCTGGGAAGACTGAATCTGCAATAGGTAAGCAGCTTGGTGTGAAGAAATCAACTGTGGGAGCAATTATTAGAAAATGGAAGACATACAAGACCACTGATAATCTTCCTCGATCTGGGGCTCCACACAAGATCTCACCCCGTGGGGTCAAAATTATCATGAGAACGGTGAGCAAAAATCTCAGAACCACATGGAGGGACCTAGTGAATGACCTGCAGAGAGCTGGGACCAAAGTAACAAAGGCTACATCAGAAACACACTATGCCGCCAGGGACTCAAATCCTGCAGTGCCAGATGTCTCCCCCTGCTTAAACCAGTACATGTCCAGGCCCGTCTGAAGTTTGCTAGAGAGCATTTGGATGATCCAGAAGAGGACTGGGAGAATGTCGTATGGTCAGATGAAACCAAAATAGAACTTTTTGGTAAAAACTCAACTTGTCGTGTTTAGAGGAGAAAGAACACCATACCTACTGTGAAGCATGGGGGTGGAAACATCATACGTTGGGGCTGTTTTTCTGCAAAGGGACCAGGACGACTGATCCGTGTAAAGGAAAGAATGAATGGGGCCATGTATCGTGAGATTTTGAGTGAAAACCTCCTTCCACCAGCAAGGGCATTGAAGATGAAACGTGGCTGGGTCTTTCAGCATGACAATGATCCCAAACACACTGCCCGGGCAATGAAGGAGTGGCTTCGTAAGAAGCATTTCAAGGTCCTGGAGTGGACTAGCCAGTCTCCAGATCTCAACCCCATAGAAAATCTTTGGAAGGAGTTGAAAGTCCGTGTTGCCCAGCGACAGCCCCAAAACATCACTGCTCTAGAGGAGATCTGCATGGAGGAATGGGTCAAAATACCAGCAACAGTGTGTGAAAACCTTGTGAAAACTTACAGAAAAGGTTTGACCTCTGTCATTGCCAACAAAGGGTATATAACAAAGTATTGAGATGAACTTTTGTCATTGACCAAATACTTATTTTACCGAGGAATTTACCAATTAATTCATTAAAAATCCTTCAATGTGATTTTCTGGATTTTTTTTTCTCATTTTGTCTCTCATAGTTGAGGTATACCTATGATGAAAACTGGAGACCTCTCTCATCTTTTAAGTGGGAGAACTTGCACAATTGGTGGCTGACTAAATACTTTTTTACCCCACTGTAAGTCAATGTTGCTGTTATGTTAGCTGAAAAAACTGATTTTGCACTAGCTGAAAGCACAAATGGGTTTTCCTAACATTTAATTATTCAGAGGTGTATTTTGGGTGTAACATGCAATAATCCAATCACAGTGTTTCCTCTTCTCACCTTCAGTCAATAGAATGGGGTACATGATGAAAAGCGGATTGCTAAATGATAGTAATGAAAAGTGGAAAAGTGTGCTGTGGTCTGATGAGTCCACATTTCAAATTATTTTTGGAAATCATGGACGTCGTGTCCTCTGGGCTAAAGGGGAAAATGACCATCCAAATTGTTATCAGCCTCAAGTTCAAAAGCCAGCATCTGTGATGGTATGGGGGTGTGTTAGTGCCCATGGCATGGGTAACTTGCACACTGTTGAAGGCATCAGTAATGCAGAATGGTATACATACAGGCTTTGGAGCAACATATGTTGCCCTCCATATACCATCTTTTTTAGGGATGTCCCTACTTATTTCAGCAAGACAATGCCAAGCCACATTCTGCGCGTGTGACAGCAGTGTTGCTTTGTAGTAAAAGGGTGCAGGTACTTCACCTGTCTCCTGCTGAAAATGTGTGATGCATTATGAAGCACAAAATATGACAACTGAGACCCCAGACTGTTGAGCAACTGAAGTTGTACATCAAGCAAAAATGGGAAATAATTCCACCTACAAAGCTTCAACAATCAGTGTCCTCAGTTCCTAAATTGCTCTTTTTAAGGACAGTGCAGGGTGATATCAATCAATGTAAATTTGCCAGACTGTAGCCAGTGGCTAATTTCCATCTGTTACAACTTTTCCTTCCCCCATTCTATTATGCTGAACACCAAGCTAGAAGGCAGGAAGTACCATTTTATATTGCCTTTGGTATGACCCGGCCAGGGCTTGAACCCAGGATCTGCTGGCTGAGGGGGGCGGATGCTCTACCACTAGGCCACCACTCCTAAACACTTGTTAAGTGTTGTTAAAAGTAAAGGTGATGTAACACAGTGGTAAACATGCCCCTGTCCCAGCTTTTTTGGAATGTGTTGCAGGCATTAAATTAAAAATGAGTAACTATTTGCAAAAGAAGCCCAAACAATAACATTTGTCAGTTTGAACATTAATTATCTTGCTTCTGTAGTGTATTCAATTGAATATAGGATGGAGAAGATTTTTAAACGGTTGTAGTATTTTGTTTGTATTTACATTTTACACAACGTCCCAACTTCACCGGAATTGAGGTTGTACTAAAATCCCAAATAATGTGGACTCAACTCCCCAAGAAGGAGAATGAATAGAAATTAAGAAAATGGCACAATATACCACGGACTGTATTGCAGGTGCTCTCTTTCCCTGCAAACACAAAGCAACTGCCAGTGGGATAACTCCTTTCATGCGTATTGGAGCTCCGAGTGTTGGTCATTCTGTGTGATGCACAGCGGAGTATATCAGAGACTGACTCACTAATTATAAAGCAGGCTTAAAAATACAGTGTAAAGTATTTTCTCCCCCATATCAACATCAACCAAGCTCAGTCTGTAGCCCACAAAGGCAGATTACCACCATCAGGCACCAATGAGAGCTGTGCTATCATGAGGTTGCATTAGTCTTTTTCTTTGGCTCTGATATCGGTCGATGCATCCTTAGTAAATATTATAGCATCTTTGGTGAAAGAAATTCTCTAATGTTTTACTTGTGGAGCCAAAATGTATTTCTATTCAATTACCCAACACTTCTCTCAGTGCATGATGCGTTGAACCTTTTCCTTATGCAAAGTGTTAAATGCTGACTCGCTTACAGCAAACAACAGTTCCACTCAGCCGTCCCAAGACTTTTACCTCCGACTGTACTTGTACACATTTTTGTACAGACAGCTCTTTTAAAGTTAACTCGCTGTTCCCTGACATAGCAAGGCAGCCAAGAAATGTATGTTTTTGCCGGTCGCTGCATGCATTAATTATGGCTCCCATGCAAAATAGATTAGATCTGCAACTTCATTGAGTGGCCAAGGAGTTCAAGGCTCACATGGCTCTGCTCCCAATTCCTGTTTAACTGAATGGAGCCCAGCCAATTTCAGTCATAAAAAAAACAACAACAAGAAATAATGTGTATGACTTTGATTTGTGTTTCTTTTGGTGAATGGATATTACTGTTTTATCTGAAGGGTATTGTCCTTAGGTATGACTGTGAGAGGGAATGGTTGTCTGTCTCTCTGTGTTGGCCCTGCGATGGACTGGCGATCTGTCCAGGGTGTATCCTGCCTCTCGCCCAAAGATGCTGGGATAGGCTCCAGCTCCCCCCCAAGACCCGAAAAGGATTAAGCGGAAGAAGATGGATGGGTGGATGTATTGCTGAAAGACAGCTTTCATTTAATTTCAGACAAAATGAGGTGGAATGTGCAGCTTTGTAATTTTAACTCTTATGCATTATGTGCATATATTTTACATGAATGAGCTTAATTCCCTTTTTCTTTAATCATTTTCCCAGTGCATATGATTCCAGCAGCATTGCGATGTATTACAGAGGACATTGTGAATGATGCGTCACTGTTTTGGTCATTTTTCTATTTAACTGCGGGACACATTTGACTTTGAGGACAAGTGGCCGTCTGTTGGCCCGTCTCCCGTTGTCTCCATTTTTGAATGCGTGTATGACAACTCTGACATGTATTTGTTTTCCTAGATGGAAACTCAAAGACAGTATTTTTTTTTTTCCCTCTCTCTGTCCCTTTTCAGAAACAGTGTGTTTCTATGCATCATGAATGAAGTACTCTGGGAAGACATGAGTTTTTAACTGTAATAGGATTTGATGGATCCAAAGCAGCCCTTTTTCACTGGGTGCAAACACGGACTGGAGATAGGCTCCAATTGCAGCTGAAAATTCATAGATGATCTTTCATATTTTATCATATCCATGTATTATACAGTAGACTACCGAAGTTCTGCTCTGTGGCCAAAGAACATTTAAATGAATCTCTTTTGGTGCACACATATAAATACGTCACTTCCACTGAAATGTTTTTGGCAGGAGTATTTTTCAGAAGTAGAGATGTTTACTCCCAGGGTCTTAATTTGAGAGCTCTTATCTCTCGCTGTGAAAGGAGTACTTTTACTTTAGAGGCTGCTATCGACCTTTTTAGCCCCTCAAGTGCTGCGCTTATTAGCCAACCGACAAACAATCTGTGCCAAAAAGACTCCGTAGGGTTCATATTGGTGCAGCGGATGCACACAACAGGAACTCTTTGTCCCAGATTTAGAATTTTTCTGTCTCTCATTCACCATATTCGCTCTCTCTTTGCATTTCCTTTATAAATGAGCAGACTTCTGCCTCTCTATGCATTTATGCATGCTGCAGGATTTAAGAGCTGCCTTTGCTCCTTTCTCTTTATTTCTCACCATCTTTTACTTCATTTGTTGACAGCAATTCAAAGAGCCTTAATTGGCATGGATGTGGGTGACGCATTATTGCTGACATTTATTGTAACCCTTTCATTAATGGTAAATTTCTGGTTACACGTTGCTCATGTGCTCTGCAGGTGTCTCAGAATTGCTTTCACTTAAGTTCTCCAGGTTTTAAATTTATTCCCAGTCAGATTACATTTATGCATTTGAATTTCCATGTCTTTTTGTACCCCAGGCTGTGAGATTGTTGGAAAAGTCCTTTTTATTTTAAATATTTAATTAGTTTACAACATAATTTTCATTTACAGATAGTTCCCTTAAACCTGGTTTGACATATGCGCTTTGGACAGTCTGTTAAAATCAGGCTTGGATAATTTTCCAGTTTGTCCCTTCACCCAACAGGACTGTCAAATGCTACACATATAATCCCTGTCTGCTGCGTGAGGCCTGCATTTCACGACCTTACAAACAAGGTGCTTTTTTGTGTTGCTTCTTTTAGATACATCTGCAATAGAGTTTTTGATGCTGAGGATAGCCCTCTTCCTTCCACTCGGACTTCAGTTTTGCTTTCAGCTTTGTTTTCATCCATGGCTAAGTTCAGACAGTAAAAACGGGGTAACTAGGTGTAGTAATAAAGAAACCTTAGACAACAGTAACCCTGCTCCTTTACAGTGGCAGTTACAGCACAGCCTAGTGTGTCATATAGAGCAGACACATTATATCTTCTGCGTAAAGTTAAAAAATGGCACTAATCCACATTTTAAGAAGAAAAGAGATGATTGAATATCCAATCTTGATTAACCAGACAGCTGCACTCTCATATAAGCTCCTACTGTATTTGCCTCCTCTGGGAAAAGCTCAGTGCTGCAGTTCATGTGTGAAAACAGTTCCAAATAATCTCTCACTTTCTGCACTAGGCTATTCTGTATTATCTAATAAACACATAGAATTCAGCATGATTTGCTTCTATACTGAGATATTAAATTGTATCAATCATCCCTATTTAGTCTTGAAAGATCACTCCTTCCCGTTCTGATAATTTTCCTCCACACATTATTTTAAATATGCAACAAAACTGACACAAATACACATAATATTATTAGGATCTAATTTAATCAGAGAGACCTTTTTCTCCTTGGCTTGTGATCAAGGGGATTATCCACCAATCGTCTCTGATGGTTTCAGCCCCTTGAAGATCTTGCAGAATATAACATGAAACAGTTTATTAAAATTTAATTTACAGTCTTTTCATCTGCTTCTTTTATAAAAATTAGAATTTTATCAATCCATGTGTGGCTGGAGGATCCCATACTTACAAGGTTATTACCATGTTTATGGATTATTTCTCACAAACTAAAAGGAAGCCTTGGGCTAATATCAAGGAGCAATTTTGCTGGTCCTTCATTTTAGGCAGTAAATAAACTAGATGAACTTAAACTGCAGCTGTTCTGTGAGAAAATAATCTTGTATAGTTTTACATTAATTACAAACTTGAAAAACGTTTATCTGAGCATCCAACTGTGAACAAATTTACCTTGAAATACAAAATTTCATCCATGTTTGTGGGGTTTATTTTGAAGTGGAAAAAGTCAAACTGGACCGTTTGCTAATTAGCACTTAGCTGGTTGATCGTCCCTGAGCACCAATGATGAAAAGTGACTTTTTAAAATTTCATGCTGCAAATGGGTATGCTGACACAAACAAGACTGAAATTTCACAAGCACAATTACTATGTGTTGCTGGGCAGGAAGAAGACCTCATTAATGCTGGTGAACAGAAGAGAAGCAGCGTCATCTTCTGTGGTGAGACTACAATCACAAAACCTGGGGTCTGGTTTCACTTTTGCTTCAGATCTGAATAAATTAATTAGACCGTTATTTTTATTCCCTGCTGGTTCAAGACCAAAGGGGGATTATGTTATGGTGATGCCCGTCTGTCCTTCCATCTGTCCCACTTGTTTGTGAAATCAACTCCTCCTACAGTTTTGTTCAAATGTTTTGAAACTTGGTTCTACTCACAGTTATTCGAGGGCAAACACAATCAGAGTAGACCAAGGCTCAGATTTAAAGACACTGTAAAAAGAAACTTGAAGAAGTTGGATATAGACAGGAGTTCCTGGCAGTGGAAGGCTAAGGACAGAGCTGTGTGGAGGAATCAGATCAGACCTAAATGAAACAGTCATTGTCGCCCACGGCAGACTGCTATGATGATGACCAGGGTTTGCTATACATTGATGATGCACATATTGCAGGTGGGTCTGCATACAAATTGTGCGCAAGGTCAAAAGACAGGAGATCTAGGCACATATGTGTCGCTATTCTTCCAAGGGAGTTGCCTGGATTGGTTGTGGTCAAGGTCAAAGGTCAGGAAGCCTGGACACCGAGATGATTTCATGAAAATTGCTACTCCTTCTAGGCAATTGCCCCAGTGGTCATCAAACTCACTCACAATGATCCTCAGGAGGTTCTGCATCCAGGTTGTGCTCATGGTCAAGGTCAAAGGTCAAGAGATCTGGGCATTTATATGATTTTAGAAAAATTATTACTCCTCCTGTGCAATTACCTCAACTCTCACCAAGCTCATTCACAGTGATGCCCATGTAGTTTTGTATCCAGGTTGAGGTCGAGGTCATTGTCAAAGGTTGGGAGATCTAGGCCTTTAGGGTTTCACAAAAATCATTACTCCTCCCAGGCCATTGAACCTGATTTTAAGCACATCCTAGATGGGTCTGCACCTAAGCTGTGCTTAAGGTCAACGGTCAGAAGATCTGAGCACTGTCAGGAGGATTTTGCCAGGCCAGAATGAGCAGAACACTATATCAGTATCAAAAAGGTGCCCGGGGTTGTTAGGTGTCATTGGAAAGCTAGTGACCTAAGTAATGTGAAAATCGGTGATAGTAAGTAAAATTGAGTAGTTTAAGAATTTTATTGCATTATATATTTATAAGAATGGTGTAAAAAAAAATGATTTGGGGTCATACACACACACACACACACACACACACGACCCCAAATATATGCGTGCGCGAGCGCACACACACACACACACACACATGGGTATATAGATAGGTCTTATATATGTATTTGCTTCTATAGAGTTCAATAGTGGTGCTACGTACATAAATAATGTATGAAAATGTGTGGAAAGGCAAGGCAAGCATGACTAAATAATATATACTATGCATGTAGTTACCATCCATTAGACAGTTCCTCTGGGATTTCGCGATGTTGCGATCACACCAATTCACGTGAAATCAGCCAATCGCAACTATTGCGGGACCTTGCAACTTTGTTCAATCATCGCAACTTTCACACAATTTTGACCAATCCACATCAACTTCCGTCAATTTCACCTATCAAATTTGTCTCTAACTGGCGCTGAAATGGTCAGTCTAACTAATCAAATGCATCGCTGCACCACGCTCACTTCCGTGTTTACAGTGAGTAACTGAACACATCAGCAAACAGAGTGTGTGATTTAAAAAAACACTCACCTGTGAGGTTTTCAATACTGTCCCTTCCTCCGTCTCCCCCGGCCTTCCCGTGGACGCCTCGCCACATCTCCATCCTGACCGTGTGTACAAAGCGCTGGGTTTGTGTTGAAAAACATGGGCCTGCCCAAAAGCACCCTGTCGCGGGCGCGCGCGGGAGGAGAGTGCACTACACTACAGCGAGCGTTTGAACATTTATACATCTTTAGAGGTAAAATCATTACTACATCTGGTCAATGAGTTTTAAAACTGTGACTCTCCGGTGTGAACGGACGGACAAACGCACCCCCCCACCCCCGCCGCCGTCCCTCTGTAAGTGAAAGATGTGTGTGTGTGAAGACCGACATGAAATTCAATTCAGTTCAGCTTTATTTATAGAGCGCCATATCACAACAAAAGTCATCTCATAGCACTACCCAATGCAGGGAAAACCCCACAATTTCAGAAAGACCCAGCAATCAGACGATCCCCTGTGAGCAAGCACTTAGCGACGGTGGACTAATATGTCTATACATATGTAGGTATGGAATATATGATTAATATAAGCCACACCATTAACAGGAAGAAACCTCTAGCAGAACCAGACTCGGGGGGGGGGGCAGTCATCTGCTGCGACTGGCTGGGGGTGAGGGGATAGAGAGGATGAAGACAACAGACATAGAGAACATGAACAGTGAGAAGCCAAGTACATTATTGGAGGTCAACTGGCAGTCTGGATCTATTAACAGCAGAACAAACGGGGGGTTAAGAGACACAAGATCCCTCCCTAATCGTAGGCTATATTGAAAAGGAAGGATTTTACCCTGTTCTTAAAAACAGAGATTGAGTCTGACTCCCGGACCCAGAGTGGTAACTGGTTCCACAGAGAAGGAGCTTGATAGCAGAAGGCTCTGCCTCCCATTGTACTTTTGGAGATTCTGGGTATTACAAGTAATCCAGCATTTTGGGAGTGTAGTGCTCTGTTAGGATGATAGGGTAATATCAGATTTTTTATATATAAGGGGGCATGATTATTAAGAGCTTTGAAAGTGAGAAGAAGGATTTTAAACTTAATTCTAAACTCTATGGGAGGCCAGTGAAAGGAGGCCAGAACTGGAGAAATATGATCTCTCTTTCTAGAACCAGTTAAAACTCTTGCAGCAGCATTTTGGATCAACTGAAGAATTTTTAAGGATATTTTAGGACAACCTGATAATAACGAATTACAATAATCTAATCAAGAGCTGACAAAGGCGTGGATCAGTTTCTCAGCATTATTCAGAGACAAGATGCTCCTAATCTTGGCAATATTGCACAGATGATAGAAGGCAGTCTTAGAAACAAATTTAATATGTGAGTTAAAGAACAGATCTTGATCAAAAATAACTCCAAGGTTCCTCACAGAACTATTCAGAGTTAGAGTAGCGGCATCCAAATTAAGAGTATGATTTGGATATGAATTTCTAAGGTTTTTGGACCAACAAGAATGACTTCAGTCTTATCTGAGTTTAATAGTAGAAAATTACAAGTCATCCAGGCTTTGATTTCCTTAAGACAGGCATCTAACTTGGCTAATTGATTACAATTATCGGGCTTCATTGATAGGTATAATTGTGTGTCGTCTGCGTAACAATGAAAATGTATACAGTGCTTTCTAATGATATTGCCTAATGGAAGCATATATAAACTAAAAAGAGTAGGGCCTAACACAGATCCCTGTGGAACTCCGTGACTGAGCTTAGAGTTGAAATAAAATTCATCACTGATGTGAACACACTGAAGTCTATCAGACAAATAAGATCTAAACCATTGCAGCGAAGTTCCATTTAGTCCAACATAGTGTTCTAATCTATCAAGTAGAATGTCATGATCGATAGTATCAAAGGCTGCACTAAGATCTAAAAGGACAAGTACAGAAACAAGTCCACTATCAGATGCTATAAGGAGGTCATTAGTGACCTTCATTAAGGCTGTTTCAGTGCTGTGATGGACTCTGAACCCGGACTGAAACTCTTCAAATAAACCCATTCCCTGCAAGTAGTCAAACAATTGCGCAGCAACAACTCTTTCTAAGATTTTTGAAATAAAAGGCAGATTAGAGATTGGTCGATAGTTAGCCAAGACTCCTGGATCGAGCGTTGGCTTTTTGAGTAAGGGTTTAATTACAGCAATTTTAAAAGCCTGTGGTACATAACCCAAAGTTAAAGAAGAATTAATTATATGCAGAATACGGCTACCAATAATTGGGAAGACTATTTTAAATAACCTGGTAGGAATAGGGTCTAAAAGACAAGATGAAGGCTTAGATGAGGAGATGATTTTATCTAACTCTAAAAGGTCAATTGGAGTAAACTTATCTAAACAGATATCAATTGAAGCAGTTGTAGTAGTTGATGTACTTAAGTTTACGGTGGGAAGAATCGGACTGATTTTATCTCTAATAGGTAAAATTTTATGATTGTAAAAGTTCAAAAAGTCCTGACTAGAAAGCTCAAGGGGGATGCGAGGATTGACCGAGTCCTGACTCTTTGTCAGCGTAGCTATAGTGGTGAAAAGAAACCTGGGGTTATTCTTATTCTCTTCTATTAATGCAGAGTAATACAGTGATCCCTCACTTATCGCGTTTAATGGGGACCAGAACCGACCGCGAAAAGTGAAAAACCGCAAAGTAGCGTCACCCCCCCCCCCCAAGGGCATCACAAGCACTATTTTGCACAAAAAGGCACAAGAGAACAGCGAAAACTGCCACTAAGTGGCAGTGATTCCATCTAGCTACAATGCTCTGCACTGTGTGTTCATATATTCATATATTTATTCCATCCAGCTACAATGCTCTGCACTGTGTGTCTGTGTGTGTGTGTATATATATATATTTTATAGTAATACGTACATATGTTTATTAGCTGCTCTTGCTTGCTTGTTTTTTTTCTTGCCTTCTGATTGTTGCTCTGAGTGTTGCTATCCCTGTGCTGTTGCAATCCTGGAATTTCCCCGTTGTGGGACTAATAAAGGCTTATCTTATCTTATCTTATCTTATCTTATCTTAAGCAACACGAGTGATAAAGAACAATGAATGCAGTCTTCCTTCGCTGGGTATGGGTGCTCGGCAGGGAGAGAAGCTGTGTAAAACGTCTCGGCCAATCAGCTTGCGAGGTAAAACGTCTCGGCCAATCAGCTTGCGAGATTCCCGAGCGGTGAAGAGGTGGGCGGAGAGGAGTGGAGCGGTGGTCAGAGAGGTGGATTTTGAGTTGTACGGGCTCTCTGTGTTGATACCTGATGTTCTGATGTAGTCTCCCTGCCTTCTGCTAGCGCCCGGGCAACTTTCATGCCATTTTTTCTCAATTTTGAATTTTTGATGAATATTTTTGAAAAATCCGCGATGCACTGAGGGCGCGAAAGGTGAAACGCGAAGTAGCGAGGGATCACTGTAACTCATTCTAGCTTTTCTAAGAGATTTTTTTATAAATAAAGAGATGATTTCTCCATGCTAAATAGAATTCATCTAAATTAGTAGAACAACATTTTCTTTCTAATTGACGAGTCTTCTGTTTTAAGCTAGAGTTTCTGTGTTAAACCAAGGGGTTAGAAATCTCTAGTTAGACTTTTTCTTTTTTAAAGGGGCCACCAAATCTACAGCCTGATGCAGAGAGGCTGTAACACTATCTACCATGCTATCAATTACAGAAGGAGCAGGCTCTCCATCTTTTATTTCCGTTGCGTTGACCCATGGTATAGAGGAGACAGTCTGCAAAAATTTGGTAACGTCATCTGAGAGACATCTGCTGTATTAATATTTTTCTTTAGGAGTCAAAGAATCAGAAATAGTGAAATCAAAGGTTAACAGACAATGGTCTGACAGTACAGGATTATGAGGAGACACTACCAGATTTTCTGTTTCTATACCATAGGTCAAAACAAGGTCCAATGTGTGGTGGAGATAATGGGTAGAATTTTCTACTTTCTGGGAAAACCCCATTGAGTCTAAAATTGAATTGAATGCCTTATTAAGACAGTCACAATCTACATCAACATGTGTATTAAAATACCCTACAATAATTATTGTATCTGATTTCAGCACTAAATCAGCTAAAAATTCAGCAAATTTGGATAAAAACTCTGAGTAGGCCGAGGGAGGATGATAAACTATGGCAAAGAAAATTGGATTCAAGCCAAGATAGCCAACATGCCCCACACTGAGGACCAGGCCCTCAAAGGAATTAAAACATGATTTTTGCTTTACATTAACTAGTAATTTAGAATGGAAAATTGCCGCTACTCCACCTCCACGACCAGAACTTCTGGGATTATGATAGTTTAGATAACCAGAGGGAGCTGATTCATTCAAACCACCATAATCATCTTGCCCTAGCCAAGTCTCTGTGAGGGATATTAAATCGATCTGATGATCAATTAATAGATCATGGACTAGAAGAGACTTGGGAGTTGGAGACCTAATATTTAATAAACCACATTTAATTTTTAAGTTATGAGGAGGAACAGAGGCCAAATTATTAAATTTAGAGACATGAGGTTTGATTTGAGTTTTACCAACATTTTGTTTAATCACTTTGGGATGTTTATGAATTATATTTTTATTAACTTTGGGGGGAGAAGACAAAGGTTCTCTAAGGGAGAAGACAGGGGCAAAGTTGGGGGCGTTGGATGAGGAGGAGCTGCAGAAAGATGTGTATTTATCAAGTTGTGTTGTATTTGTCTTTGGTTGTATTATTTTGGGTAACGGGAGACAGACACAATCTCTGTAGGGTTATAAATCGAAGACTGATTCAAACAGTGAGGATTATTTGGATTAATGGGATTAATATGAGAAGTGGAAACAAAACCAAAAAAGGGCTGGTTGGCAGACCCAAGAACTTCAGAGTGAGTTAACACACCAAATTTCAGTCACTGTACTAAAAAACACTGAATGGAATAGAACAGATTGTCCCTTAAAACACGTGCACCAAGTCTATTTGGATGGATACCATCTGGCCTCATAAGTGATGGGCAGTTCCAAAACAGGTTAAAATTGTCTACAAAGCCAATATTAAAAGTAGGACATGTAAAACACAACCAAGTATTAAGACTGAGAGTTCTGCTAAAATAATTGCAACCTTGTCTGAAAGGTGCCAAAGGCCCAGAGATAAAAGCACGTCTGCCACAGTTCATAAGAGTGGACAGAAGGCTCCTGAAGTCACTTTTTAAGATCTCTGACGCTTCATCTGGGATGTTGTTGCATCCAACATGTACTATGACAGTTTTAACGTGGGGGTTTTCATTTAGTAGGTCAGGGGTAAGAGCCTCAATGTCAGATACTCTAGCCCCAGGAAAAAATTTAGTCACACAGCACCTGCTTCTGACGTTCCTCATAATCGAGTCACCAATTACCAACGTTGTCTGGGAGGGCTTTGTTGGTGGTTTCTGATGTGGTGAATACTTTTGTCAGTGGTGTTGTTGTGATGGCGGGGTGATGTGCTCTCTTCTATTTGGAGCTGGTGTGTAATTTGGCACACCTAGAGTAGTCTTAGTCAGGGGTTGGCGGGTTTGAGCTGCCACTGAAGGAGAGGAAGGAGGAGGAGTGGACTGCAGCAGACAGACAGGTAGGCATGGAAAGAGAGAGAATATTCTCTGTATTTTTTTTTTGAGAAAAACACAGTCAAAGTCAAAGTCAAAGTGCCTTTATTGTCATTCCATTGCCAAAACCCACCCCCCAAACCCAAAAACAATACAACGAAATTAAGATGCTGCTTCCTAAAACAAACTATCACACTCACAATTAATTCATGAATTTAACATCCTCATAGTTACAACAATAAATAATACCTAAAAAATTAAAATAAAATATATACATAGCAATAATAAAAACATAAAAGCATACTGAGCAGTAAATAAAATAGGACCATTCTGTACACAAGGTTATTACCCACAAAATAATCTAAAATAACATCAGCAGTCTGTATATATTATATGAATCCATTCAAAATACGTACTGCTGTTGGAAAAAGCTATGATTAAACCTGGTAGTCCAGGTTTTATGGGATCTGTACCGCTTCCCTAGACATGCATGTTAGGTTAATTGGCTGTTCTAAATTGTCCCTAGATATCTGTTTCCTATAGGCCCTTAGAATAGAGGGTTAGTATTAGTGAAAGCGCTTTGAGTGGTCTTTGTGACTAGAAAAGCGCTATATAAGTGCAGGTTAGTTAGTAGTTAGTAGTTCCCTGACGGGAGCAAGTGAAAGAAATCATGACCTAGATGAGTGAAATCCATAATGATGGCAGTAGCTCTTCTGAGGTACCGAGACCTGGAAATCTCTTCCAAAGAAGGGAGAGAACAGCCAGTGATTTTTTTGCACAGTCTCGATCACTCTCTGCAAAGCTTTGCGGTCTGCAGCCGAGCAGCCACCATACCAAACCGTGATGCCATATGACAAAATGCTCTCAATGGCAGAGCGATAAAATAAAACCAGCAATTGTGCATTCAGGCCATTCCTCTTTAGGAGCCTCAGAAAGTGTAAACATTGTTGAGCCTTCTTTATCGTAGCTATGGTGTTAACTGACCAGGTGAAGTTGTGAGAAATATGAACACCCAAAAACTTGAAAGCCTCCACCCTCTCCACACACTCCTTGCCTATATCTAGAGGAGTAGGCTCGCTACTATGCTTCCTGAAATCAGTGATGAGATCTTCTGTTTTTTTTTTTGTATTCAATAGCAGGTTATTATCTGAGCACCATCTTACCAGTCTCTGGACCTCATCTCTGTATGGAGACTTACTGTATCTCCTTCTAATATGAGCCCCACCACTGTTGCATCATCAGCAGACTTCACTATAATGTTTGTTGGATGAACAGGTATGCAGTCATATGTGTACAATGAATACAGAGTGCATGTTCTCCCCGTGTCTGCATGGGTTTACTCCGGGATTTCTCCGGTTTCCTCCCACATGCCAAAAACATGCAAGTTAGGTTAATTGGCATCAAAAACTGGAGATTCTAAATTGTCCTTAGGTATGACTGTGAGAGTGAATGGTTGTCTGTCTCTGTGTTGGCCCTGTGATGGACTGGTGATCTGTCCAGGGTGTACCCTGCCTCTCGCCCAAAGATGCTGGGATAGGCTCCAGCCCCCCGCGACCCCAAAAGGATTAAGCGGAAGAAGATGAATGAATGAATGAATGAATACAGAGTGGGGCTCAACACACAGCCCTGTGGCGAGCCTGTATTAAGCATGATTGTAGAGGAGAAGTGGGGTCCAAGTCTGACAGTCTGCATGTGATTTCTTAAAAAGTCCTATAGCCAATACAGAGCAACAGAATAAATTATTTATTTTCTCTCTCCGCTCAGTACCGAGTGGTTGGTCACCGTAGGGAGTTTTCAAATGAAGGTGCTGCCAATAATTTCCAACTCTCTACTCTTTAACGTGCATTCAATGCAATTTAGCTGTTGTAATGGATATTGTGTTAATGTTTGTATTTTCTGTTGCACAAAAGAGTTTTTCTGTATAGCAGAAATTTCTGTCTAATTTACAAATCACTATAATAGGAAATTTTTGACAATCCTAAGCTTTTCTTGGATTGTTATATAGAATATCACTGCAGTAAACTGGAAAAAACTTGCTTAAAATTTGGAATTCTTCCTACAACTTTTAGTGCAAAAAAGGGCAATGGATCAGCGTTCTCGTCACGCCCTCCGCCAGTACCTGGGCTTGCCTGGGGAAGCTAATGATCCTACCAGCAGACTAAATTCGAAGAGACGACGCCTCAGTGCCAAGTCAAAGAAGAATCCTAGTCACAGTCCCAAAGCCGAAAGCAAACAGCCCCGAGAGCACCTTGCTGTAGGACCTGCCCTTTGCATACTACAACTAAACGTTGAAGGCCTATCTGCAGCCAAGCGAAGCCTTATCGAAGTCCTCGCCTTCCAACACTCGATTGATGTAATCTGCCTCCAAGAGACTCATATTGGCACAGAGGAAGCTGGCCGCTACACCATCAATGGCTTTGACCTCCTGTGCTATGTTCCACATGCCAAACATGGATGTGCCACCTATGTGCGTTCTGACATAGTTGAAGTAAACCACCTGACAACAACACATTTCTCAGACACCATAACCATTGGTGGCTTCCATATTGTCAATGTGTACAAGCCCCCTAGTGCCAACTGGGATCTGCAGGTCTTACCCACCCTACCCCACCCTGCCATCTATGTGGGGGACTTTAACAGCCATCACCCTGACTGGGGGTACCCAGCAGTGGATAGTGACGGGGAGGTACTTTCAGAATGGGCATCTAGAAATGATCTCGCTCTGATACACGACCCCAAACAAAGAGGAACCTTCCACTCTGCTAGGTGGAAGAAGGACTATTCTCCTGACCTGTGCTGGGTCAGCTCTTTGAATGGGACGCCATATCCTACACAGATCCTCATTATTGACGATTTTCCACACAGCCAACACCGGCCCCTGCTTGTACACATTGGCCTACAACTTCCAGTCATAAACAGCCCAAGGACGATGTGCTGGAACTTCCGCAAAGCCAACTGGAAGAAATTCAGTGAAACTCTGGATCAGAGTGCTGTTACCATCCCACTCCACACCATCACTGTAGATGAAGCATACAACCGCTTCTGCAGCGCAATCTTCAAGGCTGCTCACACTGCAATCCCACGAGGCTACCGACCCCTCTATGTCCCATGCCTGGACGGAGAAAGCACTGCCCTCCTACAGTCCTATCAAACATCAGGGGACCCAGAGATAGCAGACCATCTCATTGAATTGCTAAGTACAGCCTGGCGAAAGAAATGGGAGGAGACAGTTGCTGACCGGAGCTTTACCCACTCTAGTAGGAAATGTTGGAGCCTCATCCATTGCCTAGGAGCTGCACAGAAGCCCCCTAGCCAAAGCCGAGCATCTGTCACACCCAACCAAGTTGCATCCCACCTACTGACCATCGCCAAAGCACCCCAAGACAAAGACACCAGAAGAACAGTTACAACTGAGCTAAAAAAACACCAAAAAATGCCCGTAGAGGAGACGAACCCTGAACCCTTCGAGGCTGCTGAACTGGAGAAAGTCCTACAGGGCCTGAAATGTGGAAAGGCAGCAGGATATGACAACATCTTCCCAGAATTCATGAAAAATCTTAGCCCCCGAGCCCTAACCTGGTTGACACAACTCTACACAAGGATCATACAAACAAACTCAATCCCAAAGAAATGGCAGAAGCAAAGGCCATTGCTATACCAAAACCTGGCAAAGACCACAAACTACCAGCAAGCTACCGCCCAATCTCCCTACTCAGCGTTCCTTATAAAATCATGGAGCGCCTGATACTGCAACGTATTTCCTCAGGAATAGAGGAAATTCTAAGTGTGGATCAAGCAGGTTTCCGCAAGGACCACAGCACAGGAGAGCAAGTACTGGCCCTAACCACCTTCATCGAAAATAGTTTTGAGAGCAGACTGAAGACAGGGGCTGTGTTTCTCGATCTTACAGCCACCTATGATACGGTCTGGCACAAAGGCCTCCTCCTGAAACTTACAAAGGCGATCCCTGCCTGGGCATCAGCAATTATAAAAACCCTGCTGACCAACCGAAGGTTCAGAGTCCACCTCGGTCAGAACACAAGCGCTTGGAGAACGCAGAAAAACGGACTCCCACAAGGCTCAGTTCTAGCTCCAACCCTGTTCAGAATCAGAATCAGAATCAGAATCAGAATCAGGTTTATTGCCATTGTTCATGTAGTACACAAACTAGGAATTTGTCTTGGTGCAATGCTGCAACATTAAACATGATAAGATAAAAGAAATAAACTATACATGCAATAAAGTGTAGAATAAGAGTAAGTGATACTGGTCAGCAGTTAAAATATATTAGCGAGCAGCAGATACTGTGGAGAACTATATAGTGCAGTCGGTAATGCAGGAAGAAAACAGTGATGATTGACATGAGTCTGGTTGAGCTGCTGTACACAGTGCACGAGAGTCAATAAGTCACTTAGTGTTCAGCAGTCTGATGGCAGAGGGGAAGAAGCTGTTCATGTGACGGGAGGTTTTAGTCTGGATGGACCGAAGTCTTCTACCAGAGGGGAGGGGGGCAAACAGTACGTGACCAGGGTGTGAGGGATCGGCTATGATCCGGCCAGCACGCCTCCGGGTCCTGGAGATGTACAGATCCTGGAGAGATGGGAGCTTGCAGCCGATCACCTTCTCAGCAGTGCGCACGACGCGCTGCAGCCTTAGTCTGTCCCTGGCAGTGGCTCCTGCGTACCACACGGTTATGGAGGTGGTGAGGATGGACTCGATGATGGCTGTGTAGAACTGCACTAACATCTTGGTGGGTAGCTTGAGCTTCCTCAGCTGCCGCAGGAAGAACATCCTCTGCTGGGCTTTTTTGATGAGTGAGCTGATGGTCGGCTCCCATTTGAGGTCCCTAGTGATGGTAGTGCCTAGGAAGTGGAAGGAATCAGCAGTGGTGATGGGAGAGCCTGAGAGGGTGAGGTGTTCAACCTCTACATAAACGACCTGCCCACTACAAAATCCCACAAATTCATCTATGCAGACGACATCTGTTTGGCAGTCCAAGCACCAGACTTTGAGCCGCTGGAACGGGTGCTCACGGAAGATCTTGCCAAACTGGACCAGTTCTGCAAAACCTGGCACCTAAAACCAAGCCCAGCAAAAACCGTCTCCAGTGTATCCCATCTCCTCAATGTAAAAGCTGCCAGAGAACTAAACATCCACCTGAGCGGACTTAAGCTTAAGCATGCCTCGAATCCAACCTACCTTGGAGTGACCCTTGACAGGACCCTATCCTTCAAGGAACATTTAAAGGGGACGGCTGCTGAGGTGAAGGCACGAAACAACCTGCTCTGCAAGCTCGCTGGTGCAAAATGGGGGGCGGCAGCCTCCACCCTGCGCACCTCAGCACTGGCCCTTTCATACTCTGTAGCAGAATATTGTACCCCTGTCTGGTCCAGGTCATCCTACACACACCACGTAGACACCCAGCTCAACACAACCATGAGAACCATAACTGGGACAATCCGCTCAACACCACTCCCCTGGCTCCCTGTACTGTCAAACATAGGTCCCCCACACATCTGGCGAGCAGCACTAACTCAAAGGATGCTTCAAAAAGCCAAAGATTCTCCTCACTTACCAATCTATGCAGATATCTACACCCCACCCACTGCCCGACTTCCATCCAGACGGCCGATTTGGAAAAACCCTCCCCCAGCTGACTTCACCATCCAGACAGCTTGGCAAGAGGAATGGGAGACCAAGGAGGTCCCAAACAAACACCTGGTGACAAACCCCAACCAACAGGTCCCAGGCACCAACCTCCCAAGGAGACAGTGGTCTACACTCAATCGCTTCAGGACTGGACATGGCCCCTGCTTGGTCAGCCTTCACAGATGGGGCAGTAGCCCTAGCCCACTGTGCGCATGTGGAGAGGAGCAAACAATGGAACACATCATAGAGGCTTGCCCGCTCCAAAGATTGGAAGGAGGATTACACACTCTCCATACAGCAAACCAGGAGGCAGCTGCTTGGCTTGAGGACTTTGCATTCGCTAAATAAGTGCAAAAAACACTCTAAAAACAATGCAACTTTTATCACAACTTTTTATAAAGCTCCAGCGAATTCAGATGTCTTGGCCCACAACAATCACAAAAACATCCCGCGAAATCCTGGAGGGACTGATTAGACGTTTAGGGTTCATGGGAGGCTATGTTTATTTGTTATTGAGTTATTCGTCTGTGTGTATTATGAAGGTCCTTTTTATTTTTTACTTATTTAACATTCTATTTTTAGAGGAGGCAACCTCTCTTTTTCAAGGATGCCCTGTTCACACTCGCACAGTTACCCAGTGGTAAGCTACTTCTGTTGCCACAGCTGCCCTGGGGCAGACTGTTAGAAACATGGCTGCCAAACTGCGCCAACAGCCTCTCTGACCACCACTGAACATTTATTCACATACATACACCAGTAAGGTGGGTAAAGTATGTTGCCTAAGGACAGAATGGTGGGGGGAGCGGGATTTGAACCACCAACCTTCCAGTTATTGGACGACTCGTTCTTCCTCCTGAGCAACTCCCACCCCAGTGAAGAAAAAAACTGAAATAACTGCTATTACAGAGTAAAAGTGCGACTAGCATTAATTATATTATGTATTTGCAAATTTAGTTAAATGACATTTTAATAGCCAGTTTCGAAAGCCAGGGATCATTATCATCATCGGACTGTGGAAGGAATACTTTGAGGATCTCCTCAATCCCACTGACGCAACTTCCACAGAGGAAGCAGGACTTGAGGACAAGGGGAACGACTTGCCCCTTACAGGGACTGAGGTTGCCAAAGTGGTAAAAAACTCTTTGGTGGCCAGGCCCCAGGAGTGGACGAGATTTGCCCTGAATACCTCAAGGCCCTGGATGTTGTAGGGCTGTCATGGTTGACATGCCTTTGCAACATTGCGTGGCAGTCGGGGACAGTACCTTTGGGATGGCAAACCAGGGTGGTGGGTCCACTTTTTAAAAAGGGGGACAGGACGATGTGTTCCAACTTTAGGGGGATCACACTCCTCAGCCTCCCTGGAAAGGTCTAGGCCAAGGTATTGGAGAGGAGAGTCCGACTGCTGGTCGAATCTTGGATTCAGGAGGAAGAAAGAGGTTTTCGTTCTGGCCATGGCACATCAGACCAACTCTTTACCCTCTCGAGAATCCTCGAGGGTTCGTGGGAGTTTGCCCAACCAGTCTACATGTGTTTTGTGGACTTGGAGAAAGTATATGCCCGTGTCCCTCGTGGTCTCTTGTGGGGGGGTGCTGCAGGAGTATGGGGTATCGGGCTCGTTGTTACGAGCTATCTGGTCCCTGTACGACCATTGCAAGAGTTTGGTTCGTATTGCCAACAACTAGTCAAACTCATTAACTCATTTCCAGTGAGAGTTGGACTCTGCCAGGGCTGCCCTTTGTCACGGACCATGTTCATAATTTTTACGGACAGGATATCTAGGTGCAGCCAAGGATCGGAGGGTGTCACGCTTGGTCAGCATAGGATCTCATCTCTACTGTTTGCAGATGATGTTGTCCAGTTGGCTTCATCAAGCAATGACCTACAGGCCTTGCTGGGATGGTTTGCTACTGAGTGTGAAGTGGCTGGGATGAGAATCAGCACCTCCAAGTCCAAGTCCATGGTCCTTAGCTGGAAAAAGGTGGATTGTCCTCTTCGGGTTGGAGACAAGTTTCTGCCCCAAGTGGAGGAGTTTAAGTATCACGGGGTCTCATTCATGAGTAAAGGGAGAATGGAGCGAGAGATTGACAGATGGATTGGAGCAGCATCTGCAGTGACGTGGACATTGTACTGGTCTGTTGTGATTACTACTTCCGCCCTCCCAAGAGAGCAGACGCTTTTTTCTTCTCTCCTGCTGATTTTTTCCTCCCCTCCTGCTACTGGATCCCAGCTTGCTGTTGTCTGTCTGCGTTTAACTGCGACCGCCGAAAAGAAATTATGGAGTTAATAAGCTGGGCTTTGAACACAATTGACACTATTTTTTCAACAAGGAAAAGTGCTCTGGGGGAAGCTGTCTGCCCCGCTGGAACGGCTCCAGTGGGCTATCTATGTGACACAGGTAATTGGAAAATGCTGTGTCTCTCTAATCTTTCTATCGAAGATATTGAAGATTTGTTTATCTTCGTAATCTTGGTGATTGGGATAATTCTGATTGGGACGGGAATTGTCTTGGTTTACCGCAAATTGCTGAAGATGGATTCAACCTATCAAAATGCTGGCCAGGCGAGGTGCATCCAACAAATTGAGAAACTGGAGAAGACCCTGATAGCGACTACTGGAGAACTGTCTCGTAAGGTGGATTACATCATGGGTTCGCTCAGGTCTTTCCACGACGAATTCAAAGCTGCGCAATGAAGGATTAATGTACTGAATCTACAGAAGAAATACAAGTCTTCTCTGTGATCAGTCCTATTTGGCATTATTATTCCCCATGAAAATTCCTCCTGGCTGTCTGCAGATTGTGTTTTCAAAATCATGAGCACAAGGCCTTGGACAGCCAGCTGCAGCGCCAGATAAGACTGGGCGCCAGACAGACAAAACATCTTCTGCCAAGGGTCCTTGGGTCTCTCTTATTATCATCAACACTGCTCAACACCGCACACACATTGATTCATGAACTGATTAAAGATATACTGTACACTGCTCTCTTGTGTCTTGTGAATTCTGAGTTGTTGCTCTGTGCTATTGAGAGATTTTTTTTTTCATTGTAATCATAATCTGCTTAAAAATAAGCTGTATTTTGATAACGAAGTTTTTTTTTCTCCTCCCCCCTTGTGTCGTTCCCTCCCTTCCCCTGCCTTTCTTATCTATCTCTGTTTGATGAGGCGCCTATTATGGCTGCCGTGTCGTTGTGTCGCGCGCATGCGCACCAATGTCAAGTCAAGTTCCTCGTGTGTTTTTTACATGCTTGGCAATAAAGTTTATTCTGATTCTGATTCTGATTCTGAAGAGAGAACTGAGCTCTAAAACAAAGCTGTCGATTTACTGGGCAATCTAGGTTCCTACCCTCACCTATGGTCATGAGCTTTGGGTAATGACCGAAAGAATGAGATTGCGGATACAAGCAGCTGAAATGAGCTTTCTCTGTAGGCTTGCTGGACTCACCCGTAGAGATAGGTTGAGGAGCTTAGTCATCTGGGAGAGGCTCAGAGTAGAACCACTGCTCCTCCACATTGAAAGGAGCCAGCTGAGGTGGTTTGGGCATCTGATCAGGATGCCTCCTGAATGCCTCACATTTGAAGTGTTTCAGGCACGTCCCACTGGGAGGAGACCCTGGGGCAGACCCAGGACATGCTGGAGAGACTATGTCTCCCAGCTGGTCTGGGAACGTCGTGGTATCCTCTCTGAAGAACTGGAGCAGGTGGCTGGGGAGAGGGAAGTCTGGGCTTCTCTGCTTGAACTGCTGCCTCTGCGACCAGGACCTCCGGAAAAGAGGTAGAAGCTGGATGGCTTGAAGGAAGGACATTATAACACTGTTTAAAATAAAGAAAGTTTATCTATTTGCAGAATTTTAAAGTTTACATCAATGAAAAACAAACAAGACTGTATGTGTAAAAGGACTTGTGTCATATGCAGGTGAGCGCTCACCCCCTCCATCCTGTTATGCTTTCCCTAGCTCCGCAGGCAATCAGCTCACCTGTGGGATTGGACACACCTGCTGCCTCTTCCTTGCCAGCGCTTATAAGGACCATCAAGTAGAAGCTTCAGCACTGGCTCGTTGGGTAAACTGCCTACCAACAGCAAGTAAGTGTATCGCCTTTTGAGAGTGAAAAATTACTCACGTTTCCTCTCGCCTCCTCTTTTCTCAGGTTGCTGCCATCAGTACGGTGTGTTTCCAGGGACTGTTGTGCACTCACCTGCTCCATCATCCTCACCCTGCCTCAGTTTCCACTCTCCACCCGATCAGACTCCACTCAGCCTATTCCCTGACCAGCTTCATCCTGCTGGTTCGTCTATTTCTGTTGGTGCTCTGTCGGGTTCTTTGCTTAGTGCATGTAAGTGGCAATTTGGCTTTCCACTTCACCATCTCCCTTCTCTTATGGATTGCTCTTGTCTCTCCCCACAGGCTGCGTCTTCCTCTGGCGAGTTACGTTTTCTCTACGAGTGCTCCGCTTTTGAAATTCATTAATAAACCGTTTGAACTTTGCTTCTCTGTGTCGTGAGTGTTTTCTCTGGTGTTGCTCCCTGCACGTGAGCTGTTCATTCTATCGATATGACAGAACGAGCCAGCCACAGCACAAGCTGAGCGGGGGCTGCATCAGCAGAACACTCCGCTCTTCACCGCCTAGATGCTACAGAGAGGCAGGTGGCCATGCTCACGCAGTAGCTGGGCACTGTCGCTGAACATTTGACCCACTTATCTCACTTGGGTTCTCCCGCTCCACCTGCTGCTCCCGTTTCTTCCACCGTACGCCACACTACTTCCATTCCCTCACCTGCCCCATATGCGGGGGAGGTGGGGAAATGCAAGGATTTTTTTTGCCATGTGCGGTTTTACTTGGGCCAGGTGGGGGGAGAGTACCCGGACGACATAGCCAAAATTCATTTTATGACCCTCCTGCTGCATGACCAGGCTCTTAGTTGGGCTCGGTCAGTTCTCAACAGCCCGGAGGGTCCGCACTACACATTTGATTGCTTTGTTGCCGAATTCACTCGTACTTTTGACCATACAGAAAGTGAGGGCAACATAATGAGCTGCTTCTTGTCTCTCCACCAAGGTAGTCGGTCTGTAGCCGACTATTCGGTGGAGTTTCGACTTGGCGAAAAGCGAAATCTGTTACACTGACATTTAACCACTTACGGTATTCTGTTGTGTTCCCCACAACTTCAACAGTAAACCCCTTATCACATTTAGTACCACTGTGGTGCACTTCTTCAATTGCAGTCTGTGCTAACAGTGCTCCCATTGTTTCTGATTTGTTTAGCGGATAAGGAATCATGGGCACAGAGTGAGTAACATGATGCGGTAGGTATATGTAGACATAACAAGACCCAGTCACATTAGCTTTTCTGACTGACAGACGCACCACCTGATACCATGCATTGTTGTCATAAGTGTCGCTTGAATAGTTGTCAAAGTCATGCTCCAGGTGGCTTGCCTCGCGTCTTGTCCGGGAAGGAGTGATTGGTGGGGTAGAACAGTGCATTAGTAGATATATGATTACCCGATCAGGAAAGAGATAAGAAAGCACACCCACACTATGTCCGTTTTGGTCCAAAAATGACGTCACCACTGGGGTCTTCGGTGGCGTTCTTCTTCAGCAGCCTGACGCTGCTCTGAGTCTGAATTGTTCGTCATATCAGTATCAGTATAAGTGTGTATGTGTGCTGTATATTTCTGCTGAGCAGCGTTCAGCGTGCACTCGGGTTGTTTGTGACGGCTGTCAGGTACAGTGTTATACAATCTTCTGTCTTCACACGGCTTGGCTTTTTCTCTTCCTAGTCTGGTCTCTTCATACGGCTCGGCTACTTCTCATCCGAGTCTACAACGTAGGGTGGTGATTGTGGCTAATCACTTACTTCTGCTTCTCATCCTCATCTGGTCCAGGTTCTTCTGGCTTGACCGCTGGGACCTTTCTGCAGTGTGTTGCGTGGATCCACGTTGCCCTTTCTGCAATCTTGACAGCTGTGAATGTCATCAGCAGGACTTGGTAGGCACCCAACCACCGCTTGCTATGCCAAGTCTTTCTTTTGAAGCTTTTGATTATCACCCAATCGCCAGGCTGGATGTCATGCAGGACACCTTCAGTGGGCTTCGGTAGGGCAGCTTTTACCTGGCGAGAAATGTTTTTCAAATTGGCAGAACAGAGCAGAGCAATAAGCCAACATAGCATTCTGTCATGGGTACGCTGACAACTCACGTGCACGATGCTAGCACAGGACGAAACCACACAAGGGAGGAACGTTCAACAGATTATTAAATATGAAAACAGCGCACAGTTAATTAAACAGCCACTTGCCAGAGGAAACAATCCACCTGTGGAGAGAAAGCAAGAGCTGTCAGTGGAGGAACAGAGTAGGGAATATGGGCGAGCCAAATTGCCACTTACTCGGGATTCCGAGGATGGACCGGCAGGACTCCAGCGGGAAATAGACGAACCAGTAGGGTAGGGGGAATGAGCTAGTAGTGCCTGACCGGGTGAAGACTCGTTGCTGTGGAAGTGGTGAGGTGGCAGGAGAGCGCACGCAGACCCGAGACACACCCGCACGATGGCAGCAACCTGTAGAGAGAGAAAAGAGCGAAGTTTAGACAACGTGTCTAATCTTAGCAATACGACCTGCTTGCCTGAACTTAGGGCAGTCTACCCAGATGAGCCAACATTGACTGCGCGGAGGAGGCCTCCTTAAGTATGCTGGCTGATGAGCAGGCACAGGTGTGTTCTCTGCCTCAGGTGCAGTGATGAGTTTGTGAACGTGCGGCAGGAGGGGAGGGGTGTGCTCTCACTGCCCATGACAGGCCCCCCCCCCACTTCTAGGAGCGCCTCCTGGTGGTCCAGAGGGCTTCTCAGTGTGAGTTCGGTGGTAGGCCTAGAGCATCTCCTTGTCCAGAACCCACGATGAGGGGGTCCAGGATCGTTCCTCCGGGCCGTAGCCCTCCCAGTCCACCAGGTACTGCAATCCTCGGCCCCGACAGCAAACGTCCAGAATATGGCGGACCGTGTAGGTGGGGTGACCATCAATGATTTGTGGCTGCGGAACAAGGGGGGGGGGTGCAGAGAGGACTGACTGAGAGGGTTTGATGTGGGACACATGAAAGGTGGGGTTCACCCATAGAGTAGGAGGAAGTCTCAGTTGAACCGACGTGCCATTGACAATCCGGAAGATGGGATACGGTCCCAGAAAGTAGGGGGACAGCTTCTTAGATTTCTCCTTCAGAGGGATCTGACTCGCCGCCAGCCAGACTTGCTGTTCCATGGTGTATTTGGGAGCCGGGACCCGCTTCCTGTCAGCGGTGGCCCAGGTGTGTTCTGTAGTGCATGCCAGGGCAGCCCGGGTAGCCCTCCAGACGCGTTGGCATCGACGAGCATGGGCCTCTACGGACAGAACCACCACCTCCCTCTCGGCCATAGGAAGAAGAGGTGGGGTGTGACCCAAGGACGCCTCGAACGGAGTGAGTTCGGTGGCCATGGAAACAGCTGAGTTGAGGGAGTACTCCACCCAGGTCAGGTGTGAGCTCCAAGAAGCCGGGTTCTTGGCTGCTACGCACTGCAGGGTGGCCTCCAGGGACTGATTGGCATGCTCTGCCTGCCCATTACTCTGAGGATGATTCCTGGAGGAGAGACGCACTGTAATGCCCAGTGTCCAACAAAAGGCCCTCCAGACCTGGGATGTAAATTGTGGACCCCGGTCAGACACAGTATCAATGGGGATGCCGTGGACCTTGATCACGTGGTCTGTCAACAGGACCACCATCTCCAAGGCTGAGGGGAGCTTTGGGAGGGCCACCAAATGCACCGCCTTGGAGAAGCGATCCACGATCGTAAGGATTACAGTCTTCCCATGGGAGGGGGGAGTCCGGTCACAAAGTCCATGGTGAAATGAGACCAAGGATGACCCGGGGTGGGAAGGGGATAGAGGAATCCCGAGGGGGGAGAGGAGTCACATTTCCCCCTGACACAGGTCTGGCAGGCCCTGACGTAGTCCTGTGTGTCCCGCTGTACCATGGGCCACCAGAATGCCCGCCGGACGAAGTCTACTGTGCGGGTGATGCCAGGCTGACAAGCAAAGCGGCTGATATGGGCCCACTAGAGAACGTCACTGTGGAGGGTGGCCAGGATATAGAGGTGATTCCGGGGGCACCTTACTGGCACAGGCTCCCGGGACTGGGCCTGATGGACCCTCTGCTCAATATCCCAAGTAAGGGCACCAAGGATGCACGAAGGCGGGATGGTGGTTTGGGGGGGAGGGGGTCTACTTCCCTGGAGTCAAACTGGCGCGATAGCGTGTCCGGTTTGACATTCCGGGTGCCAGGCCGGTAAGTGATGGTAAAATTAAACCGGTGGAAAAATAAAGCCCAGCGAGCCTGCCTGGCGTTCAGTCAGTGGGCCAACTGCAAGTACTCTAGGTTCTTGTGGTCGGTCCACACGATGATGGGGTGAATGGCACCCTCCAACCAATGTCTCCACTCCTCCAGTGCCAACTTAATGGCCAGCAGCTCTCTATCCCCCACGTCATAATTTCTCTCGGCTGGCATAAGCCAACGAGAGAAATATGCGCATGGATGGAGCTTCTGATCCGAGGTCGTGCGCTGTGACAGCACAGTGTCAACCCCTGTGTCAGATGCGTCCACCTCGAGGACGAACTGGAGCTGCGTGCCGATCTGTGCCAAGATGGGTGTATCCGTGAACAGGCTTTTTAATTTGTTAAGTGCCTGCTCTGCAGCCTCGGTCCAGCAAAAGGGGACCTTAACGAAGGTCAGTCGCTCCTTGCAGCATGGGTTTCTTTCTTTCTTTTATTTAATATGGACATAACAAATTACATTAGTACAATCACAGGGAGAGACCAGATGTTTTGCATAGGTGTATATAGCACAAGTGCTAATTCTCAACACCAGTCCATAGGTGGCTTATATAGGTCATAAATTAGGCTGTACAAACAAAATTTACAAGTTTTTTTTCCACAATATCTTTATTGAACCTTTTTTTTTTCGATCGAATGTGCAGGTGAAGGCATCAACAAATTGATTGAATGTATAGCCCCGCCCCTCGGGGTTGTCTAACATGGAGCATGCCCAATCAAGGGCTCGGTCCTTCAATAACAGCTTAAAAAGCTGTATCTTGGCCATGTCCCCCAGGTCCCCTTCCTCGACCTGCTCCAAATAAATATGTACCTGAATTAGAAATCCTTTACATTTCCCCACCTCCCCCGCGTACAGGGTAGGTGTGGGAATGGTGGTGGTACGCCGCACTGAGGTGCGGGGAGCGGGCTGAGGAGGTGGAGCTGGAGGAGACGAATTAGACCAAAGCTGGAGAAGGTTCGTTACCTTCTGCATCAACACAGCGAGCTGGTGCTCAGTCGCTGACAGGCGATCCAAAGCTGACAGCTCCTGTGGCAAAGCACCGGCTGAGCTATCATCCAGGCTGGCTTGTTCTGTCATGGTTACGCTGACAACTCACGTACACAATGCTAGCACAGGACGGAACCACACAAGGGGGGAATGTTCAACAGTTTATTAAATACGAAAACAGCGCACAGTTAATTAAACAGCCACTTGCCAGAGAAAACAATCCACCTGTGGAGAGAAAGCGAGAGCTGTCAGTGGAGGAACAGAGTAGGGAATATGGGCGAGCCAAATTGCCACTTACTCGGGATTCCGAGGATGGGCCGGCAGGACTCCAACGGGAAATAGATGAACCAGTAGGGTAGGGGGAATGAGCTAGTAGTGCCTGACTGGATGAAGATTCATTGCTGTGGAAGTGGTGAGGTGGCAGGAGAGCACACGCAGACCCGAGACACACCTGCACGATGGCAGCAACCTGTAGAGAGAGAAAAGAGCAAAGTTTAGACAACATGTCTAATCTTAGCAATACGACCTGCTTGCCTGAACTTAGGGCAGCATACCCAGACGAGCCAGCGTTGACTGCGTGGAGGAAGCCTCCTTAAGTATGCTGGCTGATGAGCAGGCGCAGGTGTGTCCTCTGCCTCAGATGCAGTGATGAGTTTGTGAACGTGCGGCAGGAGGAGAGGGGCACGCTCTCACTGCCCATGACAGCATTCTCAGAATGTGACGTAGTTAGTGTGGGTGCAGGTCTCTTTTCCACGGAGAAACCTAAAGCTGGGGGACAAGCAAACAGGATTTCAAATGGAGACATGTTATGCTTCTTTCTAACTTGCATGCGCATGTACATGAGATGATGATGAGATGAGATTCAACTTTATTGTCATTACACATGTATGAATACAAGGTAACGAAACGTGACTTGGCATTTGGGCACGCTCTGCAGAGCGCATCCAAGGCCGGGGCAGCCGCTAGGCGCCAGTCATAAAGAAGAAAGGAAAAAAAAGAAAAGAGAGAGGATATGACACAATAGGCGAGAGAAAAAAACATGTTTTATCAAATTGACGCTTAATGAGTAAGCGAAATTTTGATTGCAGGCAAAAAAACCCTCAATGCATATTTAGCAGACATTTAGTAGACAAATCACACAGCAGAGGGAGGGAGAGCAGTGTGTGCATATCAGTATGATGATGATGTCAGTGTGTGTGTGCAGTGTTGAGTGTATCAGTTACTGGAGTACAACAAATAGTCTCCTAGGCAACAATAGATGTTATAGTTCATGAACGCTGTCCCTGAAGAGTTCTGTTTATTGCACAGCAGCGGTGTTTGGGTTAGCAGAGCCAGCTGACACATCCGCTTATCTCAACTCTGGAGGAGTGAGTTATCCAGGGGCGCCGATTCAAGGCCGAATCTGCGCAGACAGAGTATAGGATTTCCCTGTTCCCATATTCTGAGCTTACAATTCAAATTAACATTCACTGGCTTTAAATTCATATCATTCCCTGGAGAGCACAAAGCGACTCCAGATGTTTCCCCTTCTAAACACAGATGAACATGTCCGGTAGAGTCCATCTCTCTACAGTGCATGCAGATGGTAAATTCCATGTTGGTCATTTGCCGCTATTTCATGCACTCCCCATCTGGTCGAATTATTGAGAAGCAGCTCCGCCGGGTCCGCATTTTGATTAGCTCTTCCAGTTAAATTTTCGATACACCAGGAGAACTCCAAAGCCCAATCAGCAGAAATCCTGTGATCGTAAAGCCAAAACAGGTAGATGTTTTTCTACATCTTCAGTCGAATCACACAGACACATGAGTTCCAATCCATGGGTCTCTCCACATTTGGGCTCCCCCGGGCCCAATTTTCTGTTTGAAAAGGTGGTGTCAGTTGCGTTTAAAGCCCAGCTTATATTCATTTTCTGTATTTTCCATTTGGGTTGAGATCAGCAAGATGGTGAGATGGCACAGACACTCACTCAGACGCAGCAAGCTGGGATTAGGTCAGGAAGGCAGGATAGGAGGAGGAAGGAAAAATGCGACTGCTCTCTCTGAAGGCAGCAGGAATATGTGGGTGCTAATGGGAGGCTAATGTGGAGGCTAATGGGAGGCACTTAGTCCAAGGCAGACCAGTTTCATCTTCAAGTTTTGCCAGTTTGTTTTTTAGAGTGCAATTTTCACGCTCAACAGCACCACCTGACTGCGGGTGGTAGGCACAATGTTTTCTCAGGTCAAAACCCAGTGTAAGGCTCAAATCAGTTAGAGCTTCATTTACAAAATGTCTACCATTATCACTGGAGATTTTCTCAGGTATTCCCCATCTGGGAATCATTTCTGACAACAATGCCCTAGCCCCCCACGACCCGAACAGGATTAAGCGGAAGAAGATGAATGAATGAATGAATGAATGCCCTAGCTACGACTGTGCTAGTGGCATGTTTGGCTTTAAAAGCTTCTACCCATTTGGACCACATGTCGACCATTACCAAACAGTACTTTTTACCCTCTGCTGGTAAGAGTTCAATGAAATCCATCATCAGGTGCTGGAAAGGACCTGTGGGAACTGAGTGAGCAGCTGGAATGTGTTTGGGGAGCCTGTGAGCATTGTTAGTGGCACAGATTAGACATTTTTTGCAAAAATTTTCAGCATAGACAGTGAAACCAGTGGTAAACCAGTTAGCATGAAGTGCTTGTATTATCCCTTCTTTTGACATGTGTCAATGTATCCCTTCCATGTGTCAACTTAGAGAACTGATGGAAGAAGTAGGCGGGGAGACAAGGGAGAGCATTTGGGCCTTTCCAGACACCAGCCTTGTCTTTGTAGCATCCTTTCTTTGTCCACTTCTGGCGTTCCTGTGGGGAGGAAAGAGACTGCATGGAAAGGAGGGAATCAGTGGGTGAAGGGAGGGGAAACAGAGAGGGGGGAGAAGGTAAACGAACAGCAGTGAGCGACAGAGCTGCAGCCTTTGTGGCAACATCTGCACAAGCATTTCCTTTTGAGATCAGATCTGAGGAAGAAGTGTGAGCAGCTCATTTGCACACTGCTACAGAGGAAGGAAGAAGAATAGTTTCAAGAAGCCTGGAGACATAAACAGAGTTTTTTACAGGCATGCCTGCAGATGTGAGGAAGTTGCATTCACACCAGAGGGCGCCAAAGTCATGGACAACACCAAAGGCATAGCGAGAGTCAGTGTAAATGGTGACAGATTTACCAGAGGCATACGTGCATGCCTCTGCCAATGCAACAAGTTCAGCAGCCTGGGCAGAAAGATGTGGTGGCAAGGAGCCGGACAGCAATGTGCAGTGGTCATCACAGACTGCCCAACCGACTTTATTACAGCCCACAGACAGGTCAACAGAAGTGGAGCCATCAACATAGAGAACAAGGTCAGGATTGGACAAGGGTGTGTCCAAAAGATCCAGCCTGGGAGTGGTGACTAGTTGAACCAGCGAAAGGCAATCATGATCACAATCACTGTCCTCCTCACAGGAGGGGATAGAAAGATGTGAGGCCAGATTCACTGACTGAGCATAACGCTTGACAGTGAGATTTGGTGACTCAAGCAGAGTGGAGTGATATCTGAGCCACCTGGCATGAGAGAGATGGGAAGACTTTTGCTCTATTAGGAGGAGAGCAACTGCATGAGGAATGTACAGAGTTAGAGGAGAGTAGAGGACTATGTCATGTGATGCTTCCACGGCTCTTTCTGCTGCAGCCACGGCACGTAGGCACAGTGGAAGGCCTGCAGTAACAGAGTCAAGTTTGCATGAATAGTATGCAACAGGCCGAAGTTTGTCTCCATGAGGCTACAGGAGAACAGAGGTCATGCATCTGGACTTTTCATCAACGTACTGAACAAAAGGTTTAGAGGGATCAGGGAGAGAGAGAGTGAGAGGAAATAAAAGAGCCTTCTTCATGTTTTCAAAGGAGTAATTAGCAGCAGGTGTCCACTCAAGTGGAAAGTGTGATGGACCTTTTGATGGAATGATGTCACGCATTGGTCTTTCAATGCATGAGAAATCAGGACTGAAAGAGCGGCAATATGAAGCCATGCCAAGAAAAGAAAGGAGCTCCTTTTTGGTTTTTGGTTTGTCCATGTGGCAAATTGCATCCACAAGTTTAGAGAGATTTGCCCTGAGCAGAGATGTGGTGGCCCACGAATGTGACCATTGGTTTACAGAATTGCAGTTTGGGTTTGGAAGCTTTGTGGCCTTCTGCAGCTAGGTGACACAAAAGCTTCAGTGAGTTAGATTGGCATTGTGACTTAGTCAGCGCGCACAGTAAAAGGTCATCAACATATTGGATCAAGACAGAATCTTCTGTTAGCTGAAGAGAACTCAGGGAGTCTTTGAGGGCTGCATTATAAATGGTTGGGCTTTCACAGTAACCTTGGGCTAATCTGGTGAAAGTGTAGAGCGCCCCCTTGAATTGGAATGTGAACCATAACTGTAAATCTTTATGGACTGGAACACTGAAAAATGCATTGGTCAAGTCCACTACTGTAAAACAGGTGGAGTCTGGTGGAATTTGGCTCAAAATGGCGTGAGGGTTAGGAACCACAGGCATGCACTGAACTGCAGCATTCACTGCCTGGAGATCTGGAACAAACCGCCATTCAGCAGGTTGACCCTTGTCTCTGATCTTGTTCACAGGAAAAATTGGGGTGCACACTAGTGAATCAGGAGCTGGGACAACAATACCTTCTTTTAGGAGAGACTCAAAGACTGGGGTGATACCATCACGTGCCTCAGGTCTCAGTGGGTACTGCAAGCATTTGGATCTGAAATCAGATTTGGGAGTTATTACCACAGGAGGGCAGTTTTTTATTAGCCCAACATCATACTTGTGTGCAGCCCACAGGGATGGTGGAACACGTGACAGTATGTAGTCAGAGTCCTCCAACTGGGTGGGTTGAGTGACAGGACAAACCCATCTGTACTGCCTGTTCTCATCTAATGTCTGTGAGTGTTCACAAGGGAGTGAGATTGTGTATGCTGCATGAAACATCTGCAGAGATGATGAGAACGAGATGGCATTCAGGCCTAAATGAGAAAGTGGGTTTGATGGTTTCCAGTCATCAGCATGAATTCTGACACATTCTGACGCATTGCTAGTTTGTGTTCTACATGAACAATGGCAATAAATCTCATTCTGATTCTGATTCTGATTCTGAAACGTGGCCAGAGCTTGTGGACCCATGTCACGCCATGCTGAGCATGGGGTTTTTGTAAATGAAATGTGTGGGTGGCTGCCAGGAATTGAATACAAACTGTTCATAGCAGGTGCAAGATTGATCAACAAGAAGCTGAAATCAGCACTCCAAATAATATGGGAGCTTTGCAATGGTGTGGCTTTAGTTTGCAGCCACTTGCTCTCATAGTGTATATCAGGGCCCTGTGAGAGGTGTGATGTGCAGTGTGTTCTATGCTGAGGCATGAAAACCGTGGAATTTGGATATAAGGATCTCCCTAATTCTACAAGGTCAGAGCTCTGTTTTTCATCTAACAATGTCCATTCATAAATGTACATTGATGTTGGGTTTTTTCAAAAGTCAAATCAGGAGTCTCTATCTTTGTCCCATGCAGTGTGCAGGTAACTGAGAGAGATAAGTTGCACATTAGGTCTCTACCTAACAGATTAAAGGGACATTGTGGTGAAAAGAGGAACTTGTGAGTGAAATTATGCCCATCCACTGCACATGACAGCGACTCAGTGAAAAATTCATGTGTGAAACCTCCACTTGCCACTTGTGATGTGAGTGAATGGGAGGTGAGAGGGGGCTTTAGGCCTGATGATGATGACAAAACTGAGATAGTTGCCCCAGAATCTACCATAAAATCTATCAATTTCCCTGAACCCTTAATGAGTAGGATAGGCAAGTCCCTAAAGTGTGAGGTTGAATATGATGCAAGAGTCAGGTCAGTATCAGTGTGAAGTTGTGAGTGTGTATGCGTGGCTGGAGCAGATTTTTTGTTAGCAAGCAGATGTGCGGCGTCTGCTGGGGGAAAGGGAGGGATAGGAGGAGAGGGAGCCACCCCAGGCTTATCTGACCGCTGTCATTCCATGGGTGAGGGTGGTGGTGGCATTTGAGTTTGCTGTTGGTGCCACTGGCAATGTCCTCCCTGCTGGTAGAAGCCTCCTCTGCCTTGGCCTTGTGTTTGTCTTGGCTTCACAGGGCAGTCCTTCACCCAGTGACCTCCTTGTTTGCAATAGTTGCAGGTTGACAGTAATGGGCACTCTTTAGCCCAATGCCCGTCTTTTCCACAGTTACGGCACTGATTGGGGCCTGCTGCAGGACCTGGTGGAATTGGGCCTGGTACCCATTTGGCCATTGTGAGGAGGGCCTTTTCCAAATTGTCCTCCTTGGCCTTTGACTTCTTCTTATTTGTGGTGGCTTGGCATTGTTGGTACAATGCATGTCTGTTTGACATCAGCAGCCAGAGAGGGTAGGAGGCCACTCACAAACCACATGTTGAGGTGGGTGGAATAGGGCCCCACATTGTCCAAGAAGTTTTCAGGTTCGGCAATACCCCCTTCCCTTTTAAAAACCTTTCTCAGGCAGTGAAAGCAGTCACCAGGCGTCTCATTGTCTTTCTGCTTGCATGCTGACACCTTGAAGAGATCGGCCTGGTGCTGGCACTTTGTTTGTATTGCATCAGCCAAGGTGCTGAGGTCACTGTGATATGTCAGGTTGCCTTCTACGTTGAAGTCCAGTGTCGCCACTCGTGTGGACTTATCCAACTCTCGCATGAGTTTGGCCATGTTGGCAGGTGTACACTTCTGTGCCATAATTCTCCGCAGTTCTGGGAATGTGGGGCGATATGTTTCACAGAAAACTTGTAACTGGGTGCAGAAGTATTCAGGATTAGTCTCCAGTTGAGGCAGAGTGGAGGCCAACTTGGGTATGTCTTCCGGAGCCCAGGGCCTGAAGACCAAAGCCGGACCATCCGTGCCCATTACTTCTACCTTTGGAACAGTGACAGGTAATGTGTTATACACTTGTCCGTGCCTCGTAGTATGTGGGCTGAGAGGAGCAAATGATTCTGCTCCTAGGAGAATGGGCGTTCCGCTGGCACCTGGTGGGGAGGTTGGCAGTGTTGATTGTAAGGAAGGTTGTTGTAACGCAGGTTGTTGTGGTGGTCGTGGAGGTGGACAATTATCCTCGGGCAGATAGCAATATTTGGACGCGGTCAGTGCTGGGTACAGCGAGGAAGAAGGATCAGAAGGGGTAGGGGTGGTGGACGGTCACCCTCGTAAGGAGGAGGAAAAGGGTCCCCAGCAGAATGCAAAAGTTGTTCTTGCTGAGTGCAAAGTTCCCTTTCCTTTCTATTCTGTTCATTCTTCTGTCTACCTGCTTCCTGCTTATCTCTTCTTTTCTTTGCTTCCATCAACCACATTTCCGCCATTCCCTTCTCTAACTGTAACTGCGTCAGCTTTTCTCTGTCCTTCTTGCTTTGTTTCTTACATGTCTGAACTTTCTTGTCCCTCAAAACAGTAATCACTTCAACTGAAAATGAACCCCCTGAAGGAAAGCCACTCTTGCAGATCCATTTTCCCCAAAACCTAACACTTTCAGGACCAAAATTATCAGTCATATATTTCACCTTGGGACCCTCCAGATCTTTGGGAGTCTCCTTTGATTTGGAGGACCCCATCACTAGTTACAGATTTGACCACCGGGTGTCCCCGCGTGCGTCCAGACAAACCAAAATGTTATAATCCCAACCCCGCTATTCATGGGTGCTGGATATAACCACACAGATTAGTCCTGCCGCAAGAATTAATGTGCCGGACTGTACAAAGGTGATCCTACCACAGGAAATATCTTGCCGGACCATGCAGATATGGGTCACTGAAAGATGAAATAAATGGCTAATTTAACTAACAAAACTGCCTTTCACTATATATATATATATATATATATATATATATACAGTATATATATATATATTCAAAATTCACTTATAGGATTTAGGAGGCTAGTGGAGTGAGTTCTTCAGGATAATGTGTCACTGCTTCGCCACCGCCGTGTCCCCATCACCAACCTCGGTGGGAAGGACCAAACTCTGTTCGGGATGATCAGTCTGCGTCGACGGTCGAAGATCAGTGATCAATTATCTCACTTCTGACACCACTGTCGTAGAAAAATTTATTTGCCCACTTTCCTGGGTCCTGAAGAAATAAACAACAGAAATCCACAAGTTTGGAGAGCCTTTATTCCTGCATGCAGGGGAGAAAGAGAGGCTGCTGATATGTGAGCAATGTAACAGCGGGCCCTCTCCTCCTCTCTCTGGCCCAAGGTCACAAGACAGATACCTTTATACTGTTATCAAAGCGTTCACAACACTGCCTTATATGGTAACGGAGATCTTAACTGTGCTGGGTGTTGCATGGGCATAAGTCTGTCTGAATAGATAACATGTAGAAATCAAATCAACCTCATGTGACTACACCTTGAGTGTGGTTACAGATTCAGCTCTAATAGTCATTTTTCCATGATTATACAGCAAACATGATGTGAGTACATATAGCCACTAAACCTGTTTATCAGCAAAGTTGGTGTAGTGATGGGAACAAACATCATATAGACAGAAATACTGGTACATTTTCATATGTATAAATTAATTTCCATGTCAGGAGTTTTCCGTCTGATCTCGTGCAGACGTACACACCTTCAGGACAGTTGGCGAAGGCGTTGTGGAGGAGCATTGAGAAAAAAAATCCTAAAGAGAATCAGTGCGAAAACGCAATCCTGCTTCACCCCACTGCTGTCTGGAAAGGCGTCTGAAGTGGCTCCATCAAAGCAAACAGTACTATGCATGTCCATGTGGAAGGAGTAGACGATTGCAAGGAGCTTTGGGGGACAACCGGTCTTTCGCAAGATCTGGAAGAGCCCGCTTCGACTAACTAAGTCAAAGGCCTTGGTAAGGTCCACAAATGCAAGGAACAATGGCTGCTGCTGCTCTCGACACTTCTCCTGCAGCTGATGGAGGGAGAAGATCATATCCACTGTGGACCTTCCGGCTCTGAAGCCACACTGGGACTCAGGATAGACTCGCGAAGCAAGGCTCTGCAGGTGGAACAGGGTGACCCGAGTGAAGACTTTGCCAACTATGCTCAGAAGAGCAATGTCGCAGTAATTGTTGCAATCACTGTGGTTGCCTTTGTTCTTGTACAGCGTGACTATGTTGGCATCTCTCATATCTTGGGGAATGTGACCTTGCTCCCAGCAAAGGCAGAGGAGATCATATAGTGGTTGTAAGATGGCTGTTTTCCCATGTTTCAGAACTTCTGGGGGGATACTGTCTTTCCCTGGAGCCTCGCCACAGGTGAGGCAGTCTATGGCTTTGCTGAGCTCTTCCAGCGTGAGCATTTCATCAAGCTCCTCCATGACTGGTAGGCCAAGGAAGGCGTTGAGGGCAATGTCTGTCACGATGTTCTGGGTCGAGTACAATTCAAGATAATGCTCAACCCAATGCTGGAGTTGCTTGCTCTTGTCGGTGATGGCTTCACCTGTCTTAGCTTTGAGTGGTGCTGTTTTGATGCTTGTGGGGCCGATAGCTGCTTTGATGCCCTCATACATTCCTTTGGCGTATCCACAATCGCCAGCTACCTGGATGTTGGCGCACAGGTTCTGCCAGTACTCATTGGCACAATGGCGGGCAATCTGCTGGGCCTTGCTCCTTGCTGCTTGAAGGGCATCGCATGTGCCAAGGCAAGGGTTTAGCTTGTGAGCCAGCGGTGCTTTTCTTTTGGCCTGTGAGACTGGCTGCATTTCGTATCAGTGAGCCTCAAACCAGTCAGCATTCTTGCATTCTTTCCTTCCGAATGTGGTCATGGCTGAGTTGTAGATGGCTTTGCGGAGGTGGTTCCATTTGACGTCCACGTCACCTGGGATATCGGGCTGGAGGTGTGCTTCAAGTTTCTTCTGAAGGCTGTCAGCGAAGGTCTGAGCCTTGATTGGATCGGAAGTTCCGCAAGTGTTGATGCAGGGGCGACCCTTAGTCTTGGCATGGTAAATCTTCCTTGGCTTCAGTCTGACTTTACTGGCAACAAGGGAGTGATCTGTATCACAGTCAGCACTGTGATAGCTTCTCATGTAAAGAACACTGTTGAGGTCTGCTCTTCTGGTGATGACAAAATCTAGCTGGTGCCAGTAACAGGACCGGGGGTGTCTCCAAGACACTTTCCGCAGCTCTTTACACTTCAAGTAGGAGTTTGTAATGCAGAGGCCATGATGACAACAGAATTCCAACAGCCTCTGTCCGCTCTCGTTCATCCTGCCTATGCCAAAGTGGCCAAGACAGGATGGCCACGCTTGCCAGCCTGCTCCGACGTGAGCGTTGAAGTTGCCTAGCAAAAATAAGCCTTCAGAGTGGGGGATTCTAGATAGCACTTCCTCTAGAGCCTCGTAGAACTGATCTTTGGCTTCTGTGGTAGATGTGAGAGTTGGGGCATACACAGAAAGGATGTTCACAAAGCCTGACGATGTCTTCGTGCGGAGGGCGAGGATTCTTTCGGACCCTCATGTAGGGGTTTCTGTGGTGGCAATCAGCGAGTTCCTCACTGCAAAACCTACACCATGCTGCCTGGACTCGTCCTGAGAAAGGCCCTGCCAATAAAAGATGTAGTCTGATTCTCTAAGAGAGCTGCTGTCAGCCAGGCGGGTTTCCTGAAGACAGGCAACATCGATGTTAAGTCGTGCCAGTTCCTTATTGATGATGGCGGTCTTGCGAGAGTCATCCATTTGTTGGAGATCAGCGGTAAGGCCGGGGCACATGGTGCGAATGTTCCAGCTTGCAAATCGAAGAGCTGGAGTCTTCTCATGTTTCTCCATTTGATTGCCTGGTGCAGATCGATGCTTGCTTGTCAGGAGAGACCCCTAAGCTCTATGCACCCAGTAGTGCAGGCAAGCCATGGTGGGGCAGCACCTTACTGGCTGGGGGCTGCCCAGCTTGAGGGGGGCAGTAGCTGCCCAATGAAGCTATGAAGGCTTCTCCCACCATTGGATGAGACCCCTGGCGCTCTTCCCTACGCCAGTTGGTTGGAGCTTATAACCGGTAACTGCCTCATCCCGTGTTGTGCCGGAATCTTCTGACGCCGCTGGAGTGGCCTCTCTAGTTTGTACTAAAAAGCCTGGGCAGGGTAGTATGGGGACATTGGGCTGCCCATACATCAGTGTCCCCCTCTCGGTGTCACTGGCTAAGTCCAAGGGAAAGGATGACCCAATACAGTTTGGGACCAGTTCCACTGCAGGAGTTGCCGGAAGTAGTGTTGAGCATCTGCCAACAGCCTTAGGGCTCCACCCCAGATTTATCCTCGAGGTTTACTCCCAAAGAGAATGCATACAGTCGGAGTTTAACCATGCTGTTTACTAATTAGCCACTGTTGGTCATCAAAGTGACTGTAATTTTAACTTTGATGTGTGGATTATTTTAAGTGTGGAATGTACTGTGTTCACTTGGGGACAAAAGATTGATCAATCAATCAATCAATCAATCAATCAATCAATCAATCAATCATTCAGTCAAAGATTTTAAAAACGTTACCATTTTAAGCTGCACAGTGTTAGCGTGTGCTTTAATTTTAATATCTTCTCTGGCTCATCTGTGACTAGAAATGATTATTATTATACAGCAGTTAGTTCCAACCGAGCAATTTGATTGGACAACAGGGATTCCAGGAGTTACTATATTCCACGATAATTGCACTCCAATTTCCCTGGATATGTATCACTCCACTTCAAAGGCATTCATGTAACCATTAATTATTAACAGTAATTTACTATCAACTCTCTGCCAATTGCAGTACTGTTTTGGATACCTTAATTTCCACAGTGAGGTGCTGTTTGACAAGAAATTATACATCCGTGACATGGAAGTCCCACCCTTTTGGAAAGGTCTATCTCCATCTACCCTAGCCCTGCTATCATTTTAAGCTCATTAAATGATTTCATGTCTGTTTAAAAAAATAGTGCCAGAGTTTGATTTATTGACTCGATTAACAAACCACAATACCTTTGTGGTGATGGACTCTTTGTTTTATCTGAAAATGCAAAGAAAAGCAAAGTGTGCTAAATCGCTAGCATGCTAACTACTAGCTACCAGCTAACTACTGGTGGTTCTGACGACCGACACTGGATACATTTTGATCTGGGGTCTTCTGCACTGCCGACTCAACAAGTATATGTTTTATAAACACTTTTGCACTTGACAATATTTAATTTATTTACATGAGTGTGAAATGACAATGGATGTCTTCATGCTGATTGAGATGTTTAGCAACAGTTACTGTGTAGAGAGAAATGAGCAGGCGAGATGATGTGTTGGATCAGCACAGACTTTATTCCTCTCTAACACCGAGTTGACAAGAATAGCTCCCAGGCCACAGGGCATCTCTCTTTAATATCTTTAATGACTTGCCTAATGTCCTGAGGGTTCACATTTCAATACACATAATAGACAAAGCCTGTATGGCACATTAACATAACAGTTCGTTGGTTATAGACAAAGCCTGCCCGGTGCATCAACATAACAGTCAGCCAGCGTCTCCGCCTCTGCTGTCCTGTCTGGACCCCCCTGTCGGCTTCTCTTCTCCTGGGCCATCATCTCTGGGTGGAGAATGTAATGCCTAAGTACCCCATACCGCTCCCCCAGAACACCCAGAATGGGCCCTAACCCCCTTGTCCTGCGGGCTTCAGCCGACATCCATAGCGGCTGTAACGGGGGGTCACCTGCTCCGAGGCGCTGTTCTGCCAATGGGTGCTCCTGGAGGCACGTCTGTCTGTGGGGGACAATGGGGGGGGGGCATATCCTCATCAAGCATTTCTGGTCTTGTTGACGAGTCATTTACCTGCAGAGCTCTCAATGGGGGGCGTCCGCGCCGAGGAGCTCTGGCCAACAACACCTGCTCGTCTGCCAATACAAACGTGGGCTTCAGCCTGTCAACGCAAACGGTTTCTCTGTGTCCCCCCAAGTCTAACAAGAAATGTTTTGCCCCAGGTTCCAATACTCTGAACGGCCTGTTGTATGGCGGGCGCAATGAGGTCCGGTGGGCATCATGCCTGACGAACACGAACGGCGCATTCCTCAAGGTCTTTGGGACGAATGCGTGGGGAAAACAGTGGTGGGCCGGGCCTGGTACCGTCCCTGCCTCTGCGCTACGTAGTGAATGCAGGGATGGCTCGGTTTTAGGCGTGGGGTTGTCGGGCAGAAATTGGCCGGGGAGCCGCAGCAGTTGAGAAAAAATAGTTCTGCTGGGGAGGCTGCCAAATCTGGGCTAAGGATGCGGAGAAAAATACTACACAGAGCAGAATCTTCCCACCCCACCTCCGTAGCTAATACCCGGAGGTCCACAGCAAAATCGGCTGCAGACTTACTGCCCTGCCGAAGATTCAAAAGACGGTCTGTTAACACCATGTCCCGATCAGTGTGATCAAAAACCTCCAGGAACTCTGCTACAAATTGTTGGTACGTTAAATGAGCGTAGCTGGGCTTCGCCATAATCACATATGCTAACGCTCTTCTTTCAAGCAGGTTGGAAATATACCCTATTCTGCTGTGATCTGTGGGAAAATCGCCCAGGACACGGTGAAACACTGTCTCACACTGCAGCAGGAAACCTCGTGCCTCCTCGAGTTTGCCGCTAAAGCAGGCGGGGGTAGGCACGGGAGTGAGGCGAGGTAAGGGAGGTTGGTGGGCCTGGCTAGCAGGTGAATTAGCAGGGGCTGGTGGCGCCCCGGCAGCCGGGGGGAAAGCCTGGCGTCCTTCCAGGTGATCCAGCTGGCTGTTAATTTGATTTAATTGATTTAGAATAACTGTCTGATGATGGGCAATTAGGTCTACTCGGGTGCTAAGAGTGTTAAGACGGTGCGTCAGCGCACTGTCTGCTGGGTCGTCTTGACGGAGTCGTACTGACATGATTGCTTGGCCCAGGAGACAGACACTGACACGAGTAAGACCGTTTGACAATTATTTATTAAATCAATGAGTGTTGTGTGTGTGGATGTGTGATGCTGGAGGACAGCTGGAGCTGAGCGAGTCCCGCTGCGACCTGGCAACCCTGGAAACACACAAGCACAGGGGGATTAATGCAGCTCACCATAAGAAGATGTAACAAAGTGCGTTGCTTACTTGCAGGTGGCGCTGGGATGAGGAGGAGATCCGAGGAGGGGGAGGAGAAGCCCCGTTGCTAGTGGAGACAAGTCCGCCGCCAGGGAGGTCCACCTGTGCACAGGGGAGAACACTCTGACAAGGTGAGTTATTCTGTGGCTTACGTGACGAGGCTTGACGATGATGGGTCGTGGATGCTCTGGCTAGAGGTTGAGTCCATGACGCGTTGCGTGGCGAAGTAGACAGACGACTCCGTGCTGAGCAGTCAATGACACCGGCTTTTAAGGCCTGCTGGTTATTGGCGGCAGGTGTATGCGCAGCCGGGGCTGATAACTGCCCAACGGCCGCCATGACAGAGCGGCTGCCAAGAACCTGCAACACACTACTCCATGACAGCCCCTATGGCCACGTCCGATGCGTCGGTAGTGAACACTATCTGACTCGACGAGTCTGGGTGCACCAGTAATGCGGCCTTCACCAGTGCTGTTTTGGCATCCGAAGCTGCCTACTCCCGCTCAGGGGTCCAGTCAATGCTGTCCGCCGGCTTGCGTTTTTTAAGCCACGGCATACAACAGTTGCATGAGCTGGGCTGCGCGGGGTAGGAAGCGGTTGTAAAAGTTAACCATTCCTAAAAACTCTTGAAGCACCCTTACCGTCTGAGGATGCGGGAAATCTGCCACTGCGCGCACCTTGTCCAGTAACGGGATCATGCCCTCCGGTGAGATGCAGTGGCCCAAAACGTCAATCACTGTAGCCCTGAACTGGTACTTCGCTGGGTTGATTATTAACCTGTGCTCTTTCAACCTCTGGAAAATCATCATGAGGTGGGCAACGTGTTTGTCCTTGGACGCGCTGGCCACCAGGATGTCATCCAGGTAGACAAAGACAAAAGGCAGATTGCACAACACGGTGTCCATCATGCGTTGGAAGGTCTGCGCCGCGTCTTTTAACCCAAATGGCATGCGCAGAAACTCAAAAAGACCGAATGGGTTATCACTGCCGTTTTGGGTATGTCTTCTGCATGCACCGGGACCTGGTGGTACCCACGGACCAGGTCCACCTTGGAAAAAATGCGTGCCCTGGTCAGATGAACAGAAAAATCTTGAATGTGGGGGATGGGGTAGCGATCGTGTGCTGTAGCATTGTTTAATCTGCGGAAATCACCGCATGGTCACCACGACCCCTCAGCTTTAGGCACCATGTGCAGCGGGGATGTCCATGGACTGTTTGAGTGCCTCATGATGCCTAACCTCTCCAAATTGGTGAACTCCTTGTGCGCACTGGCCAGTTTAGCTGCGTCTAGGTGCTGAGGTCATGTGAAAACGGGCGGCCTCGTGGTGGTAATGAAGTGCTCAACCCCATGCTTAGTGACGGCCGCTGAAAACGTCGGGACCGTGAGTGCTGGGAACTGGGTAAGTAGTTGTTGGAACTTACCCCCTGGAGCTGTGACGTTGGCCAGTGTTGCGGACCCGGGCTCCTCGAGCTGTACAGGGCAGAGAATCAAAGGAGAGAGCATTAATCAGGCGTCTATTAGCAACATTGACTAATAGACCCTGTGCACACAGAAGATCTGCACCCAAAACTGGGGAGTTACATGCCGCTATGACGAAAGACCATTGGTAGTTACGGCCATGCAAACATAAAACATTTTTTTTTTTTTTTCCGGTTCCGCCGGACCGGTGGCGCCACACGAGTAGGCTGCCCGTTGCAACAGCCTTTTCTTTTATCTTCTTTCTTCTTTCTACACCTTTCACTCTGTATATATATATCACGGACGCACGGATCGCCCCGGGGGTCTCCCGGGTCGGCGGACGGAGCCACGGTTTGCAGCGGGAGACGTTACAGCGGGGAGGAGCTAGTGCTAGCTAGCACTTGGCCGCCGCCCGGTGCTAATGGGAAACTCGACATACCGGGAGCTGTAGCGAAAACGACGCGGGTGCCGGGCTGGAGTTTAGGCGGCGTGCAAGAAATATAAGACAGAATAATAAAGAGCGATGGCAAGAACCAAGCAGACCGCCCGTAAAATCTACTGGAGGAAGAAGCCCCCCAGGAGACAGCTAGCCACCAGGGCTGCTCGGAGGGGTGCTCCGGCCACCGGCAGAGTGAAGAGGCCTCGCCGTCACAGGCCCGTGGCTCTGGGAGAGATCCGTCGCTACCAGAAATCCACGGAGCTGCTCATCCGTAAGCTGCCCGTCCAGCGCCTGGTGAGGGAGATCGCTCAGGACTTCAAGACCGTCCTGCGTTTCCTGAGCTTCGCCGTCATGGCTCTGCAGGAGACCAGCGAGGCCCACCTGGTGGTCTCTTCTTCGCTAAGGGGGTCACCATCATGCCCAAAGACTTCCAGCTGGCCCGCTGCATCCGCGGAGAGAGAGCTTAGACTTTCTGCTGCACATTCACCAACCAACCATAATGCTCTGCACTGTGTGTCTATATATATACATTTATAGTAATATGGACATATGTTTACTAGATGTTGTTTTTTCTTGCCTTCTGATTGTTGCTCTGAGTGTTGCTATCCCTGTGCTGTTGCAATCCTGGAATTTCCCCATTGTGGGACTAATAAAGGCTTATCTTATCTTATCTTATCTTATCTTATAAGGTCAGTGTCCTCCCACCAAATGTCTTAATGTCTGAGCCATTGGCGGCTGCCAGCTCGGGGCCGCTACTTCCAGCTAGCTGGTCTGAGTTGGATGGAAGGATGAGGCTCTTTTGGGAGCTGGAGTCCACGAGGAGCCGTCTCCCCGAACGTGAAGGAAAAGATAGATAGATAGATAGCCTTTATTGTCATTATACAAACAAATGTACAATGAAATTTAAGCATCTCCTTCAGTGCAACATATGTAAAAGAGAAAAATAAAAGCATAAAAAACAATAAATTCCTACAATAAATAATGTATAATGTGTACAGTGTATGTAATCTAAGATAAAAATAAGTTATATATACAATATAAAGATAAAAATATTAAAAAGATTGCACAGCATTCTGGACCGTAAATGTCAATTACACAGTGATGTGTTTAGAGGTATACTGGGGGGTCAGGGAGAGTTGGACTGAGAATTCAGAGCCATGATGGCTTTTGGAAAAAAACTGTTCTTGAGTCTATTTGTCCTGGCTCTGATGCACCTGTAGCGCCTCCCTGAGGGCAGCAGGTCAAACAGGTCAGCTCCAGGGTGGTAGATGTCCTTGATGATGTATTGTGCTCTACTAAGGCAGCGGGCGGTGTAAATGTCTGTCAGGGAGGGGAGAGGGCAGCTGATGATCTTCTGTGCTGAGATGGGCAAACAGGAATGGCTCACCATCTGTGCCCATCAATGCCAACATTTTCTCCATTAACTCGACCGCCGACCCGTCTCCCAACTCGGAGCGCATCAGGAGCCTTTCCGCTCTCTCGCAGTCCGAGAGCGTGTAGTGCTGGGTCAGCGTGGTTTTGAGGGCGTTGTATTTACCGTGGGCTGGGGGCCGTTGAAGCAGGCTTGCCACCTGCTGTGTTGTGTGTGCATCCAGTGCGGCAACCACGTAGTAATATTTGGTGTCGTCCGCCGTCACCCCACGGAGCGCGAACTGGGCCTCTGTGTGGAGGAACCAAGCCATCGGGTTGTGTAGCCAAAAGTCCGGGAGCTTGACCGAAACAGCTCACGCGGTGCTGGCGCTTCCAGTCTGGGCCCCCTCCGGGGTGTTCGCCTCGTGTTCCATTGTACGTCAAAGGGTCACCAGTGTAGAGAGAAATGAGCAGGCGAGACGACGAACTGGATCAGCACAGACTTTATTCCTCTCTAACGTCGAGTTGACAAGAATCGCTCCCAGGCTGCATGGCATCTCCCTTTAATACCTTAAAGAGAGCCTTGCCTTGCCTAGCAGCCTGGGCGCTCACACCTCAATATACATAAAAGACAAAGCCTGTACGGCGCATTAACATAGCAGTTCGCTGGTTATAGACAAAGCCTGCCCGGCGCATCAACATAACAGTCAGCCAGCGTCTCCACCTCTGCTGTCCTGTCTGGACCCCCCCCCCCCCCCCCATCGGCTTCTCTTCTCCTGGGCCATCATCTCTGGGTGGAGGATGTAACGCCTAAGTCCCCCACACCTGACTATGTTTAGAAGGGACTATTTTTTCTCAGCTGTGTAAAATAACCAGTTAAACAAACAAATCATTATATTTTGTCCAGTATTGCTGTCATTTATTAAATTGTGCTTGCCAGAACTGTTGTATAAAAGTAACATTACACTCGAGTTTGTTACGGTATCATGAATATACTAACTCTGGGTGTGCGGAGGGCAGAAGACATATCACACCCAGAGTTACTATATTCATGATACTATACTCACTCTCGTGTAATATTGCTTGAGTGGTCTGCTTAAAGGAAAGAGAACTCTGATTTAGAGACACACATGCATATAAATTAAGATAAGATAAGATAAGCCTTTATTAGTCCCACAACGGGGAAATTCCAGGATTGCAACAGCACAGGGATAGCAACACTCAGAGCAACAATCAGAAGGCAAGAAAAAAAAAAAAAAAAAAAAAAAAAAAAAGCAAGCAAGAGCAGCTAATAAACATATGTACGTATTACTATAAAATATATATATATACACACACACACAGACACACAGTGCAGAGCATTGTAGCTGGATGGAATAAATATATGAATATATGAACACACAGTGCAGAGCATTGTAGCTAGATGGAATAAATATGTAAATATATAAACACCCACAGTACGGAGCATTGCAGCTAGGTGGAATAAATATGCAAGTATATAAACACACACAGTGCGGAGCAATGTAGCTAGATGGAATAATATGTAGATATATAAATATATAAACACCCACAGTACGGAGCATTGTAGCTAGATGGAATAAATATGCAAATATATAAACACACACAGTGCAGAGCATTGTTGCTAGATGGAATGAAACAGCATAACCGTCTACTTAGTTATCCTACATGGTATGATTATGTGCCCATACATATTCTCACCCTCCATAGCGACCGGTATGTTCCTAGTTGTATGCCGGAGAGGACCATTGTGTAAGTCTATTGCATCTTTTGCATTCAAAAAACTATTAGTTTGTTACGTCTTTTTGCTATCTCTGCGAGCAGCCCTGCTTAGGTTGTACAGTCTGACAGCCGTTGGTAGGAAGGACCTACGAAACCTCTCGGTTGTGCACCTGGGATGATGTAGTCTGCTGCTAAATGAGCTCCTCAGTGCATTCAGTATGTCCTGCATAGGGTGGAACTCGGACTCCAGCAGAGATGACAGTTTAGCCACCGTCCTTCTCTCTCCTATCTCCTCCATCGGATCAAGGCGCTGCCCCAGGACAGAGCTAGCTTTCTTAATCAGTTTGTTCAGTCTCTTCCTATCGGCTGCAGTAATGCCACTGCCCCAGCAGACCACTCCAAAAGTGATGGCTGATGCCACCACCGTGTCATAGAATGACTTCAGCAGCGCCCCTTGTACACCAAAAGACCTGAGTCTCCTCAGCAGGAACAGCCTGCGCTGTCCCTTCTTGTAGAGTGCATCAGTATTGTGTGACCAGTCTAGTTTATTGTTCAGATGAATACCCAGGTACTTATAGGATGTCACCATCTCGATGTCTGTTCCCTGTATATTTACTGGTACTGTGAGGGGCTGCCCATGCCTGCGGCAGTCCACCACCAGCTCCTTAGTTTTCCTCGCGTTGATCTGGAGGCAGTTCCGATGGCACCAGTCCACGAAGTCCTGGATAAGCCCTCTGTACTCAGCTTCATCTCCATTGGAGATGAGGCCAACGATCGCAGAGTCATCAGAGAACTTCTGTAGATGGCAGTGTGTTGTGTTGTGTGAGAAGTCCGCAGTATAAAGAGTGAACAGGAAGGGAGCCAGCACCGTTCCCTGGGGGGCCCCCGTGCTACTGATGATCGTGTCGGACACACAGTCCCGGGTTCTCACAAACTGAGGCCGGTTCGTGAGGTAGTCCAGGATCCATGATGACAGGTGCTGGTCCACCCCTGCGCGCAGCAGCTTGTCCTTCAGGATCATCGGTTGGATGGTGTTGAAAGCACTGGAGAAGTCAAAGAACATGATCCTCACCATATTCCCGGGCTTCTCCAGGTGGGACAGAGAACGGTGAAGGAGGAAGATCACCGCATCCTCCACCCCAATGCCATGCTGGTAGGCGAACTGGAGTGGATCCATCGCTGGTTCCACCAGGGGGCGGAGGTGAGCAAGGAGCAGTCTCTCCAGGGTCTTCATCAAGTGGGACGTCAAGGCCACCGGTCTGTAGCTGTTCAGGTCTTTGGGGTGGGAAGTTTTTGGTACAGGTACCACACAAGATGTTTTCCACAGCTGTGGTACCCTCCCCAGTTTCAGGCTCATGTTGAAGATATACGTCACAATCCCACACAGCTGGTCTGCACAGGACTTGAGGAGCTTTGCGCTGATGCCGTCCGGTCCCGGCGCCTTCCTCGCCTTGATCTTCCTCAGCTCCGTCCTCACCTGGGTCCTGGTCAGGGTCAGGATGGGGGGCTGTGTGTTGGGAGTGGGGGGGTGTTGGTAGAGTGGGGAGTGGGCAGCAGGACTTGATTTCTTTAGAGGCAGCAGTGGTTGTTGTGCAGTCAGGGGGGAGGGCGGTTGGTCAAATCTATTGAAAAACAGATTCAGGTTGTTCGCCCACTCCCTGCCCCCTGTGGCCTGGGGGGAGGTATTCTGGAGCCCCGAGATGGTTTTGAGGTTTCTCCAGACCCCGCTGATGTCGCTCTGTTGCAGCTTGTCCTCCATCTTCTTCCTGAAGCTGTCCTTGCCTTCTCTGATCTTTCTCCTCAGCTCCCTCTGTACGGACTTCAGCATCTCCCTGTTCCCCGACCTGAAGATCCTCTTCTTCTCTCTCAGAAGTGTTTTTATCTCAGGGTTGATCCAGGGTTTGTTGTTTGAGTGACGTCGTATGGTCTTGGTGGTAACGGATTTGTCCACACAGAAGCTGAGGTAGCCCGTGAAGGTGTGAATGAGGCCATCGATGTCCTCACCATGTGGATCGCAGAGCTGCTTCCAGGCGGTGGCTTCAAAACAGCCCTTTAGGGTGTCCATTGTCTCCTCAGACCATAACTCCACAGTGTGCATGGCCGGAGGTTGTCTGTGCACTAGGGGTTTGTACACCGGCCGGAGATGAACCAAGTTGTGATCCGATCTCCCGAGTGGGGGTAGTTGTGATGAGGTGTACGCCTCCTTAGTGTTTGCGTAGAATAAATCCAGTGTTTTATTGTCTCTAGTGTGGCATGTGACATACTGGGTGAACGTGGGTAGAATGGGAGACAGTGAAACATGGTTGAAATCGCCTGAGATGAGGAGAAGAGCATCTGGGTGTTCTGTCTGCAGCCTGCTGGTTACTGAATGGATGACGTCACGTGCTGTCCCAGCGTTCGCCGTCGGATTTGCATACACAACAATGCAGATCACGTGTGAGTGTTCTCTCGGGAGATATGTAGGCCTCATGCTAACAGCTAGCAACTCAATGTCTTTGCTGCAGTGTCGTTGTTTAACAGTGATATGTCCCGGTCTGCACCAGTTGTTGTTAACATACATGATCACTCCACCGCCCCTAGTTTTGCCACTCTCTGGTGTTCGGTCAGCTCGTATCATGTGAAAACCCTCCAGCTCAATGTTAGCATCTGCTGCTAGTTCAGTTAGCCACGTCTCAGTAAACAAAAGGAGAGAGCACTCCCGGTATGTGCTATCATAACGGGAGATAGCCGCTAGCTCATCTAACTTTCCCAGTATCGACCGTACATTTCCCATGACAACAGATGGAAGGGAGGGTCTGTACCTTATATTTTTTGTCCTCCGCCTTACTCCAGCCCGGCAGCCGCGGCGTTTTCGCCTCAGTTCACTCGGTATGTCGAGTTTTTCCAATGGGACCGGGTGGCGGTTGAATGCTAGCAGCTGTTCTCTGCTGTATCGTATCCTGCTATAGACAGTGGCTCCGTCCACCGGCTCAGGAGACATTTAGGACGATCTGTGTGTCCGTGATATAAGTGGGGTGAAAAAAAAAGACGGATCAAAAGAGAGAGGAAGGGAAAAAGACTCGGAATCGAGCCGCTGTTGCAAAAGGCAGCCTACTCGTGTGGCGCCGAGAGAAAATGTATTAATGCATGTATGCATGTATGCATGTAACTTAATGCATGTATGCATTAAGTTTTCATTTGTAATTATCACGCATACGTGCTGTGGAATCTGTTTTTGTGTGTCGTAATCGGTCTCACTGCAGATGTTCTATCTCTCTCTCTCTCTCTCTCTCTCTCTCTCTCTCTCTCTCTCTCTCTCTCTCTCTCTCCCCCTCTGTCACGCACACACCCACACACCCACACACATCCACACACACACACCCCACCCACACACACACACAAATGCACAAAATGCCACAAATGAATTCATTAAACTGAAGCCAACTGCTACTATCATCAATCAGTTCCTATCTCTGAAAAGGCCCTGAACACAAACCTGATGTTCAGCATCACCGTTTAGACGAACGTTCACTCTTTTTGTAGAGATTGCTGCATGCTTGTAAACTCTCTAATGCACACGCACAGATAACAGACTTTTATTGTTTCACTTTATGTTATACCGCCTCTCAAAGTGCGAATGATTGAGATGATGACAGGTACCAATCAGAGCAACTCTGAATTGCTGTAAATGGCCTCTTTGATAAGCATTTCTCCGAACAACAATCAAAATTATGACAGTAATTCTGTTGGAACACTGCTTAAGTAAACACAGCAGGAGGTGTGTAGCTGCTGCATAAATTCATACTGATGTGACAAATTGGATTTGATGCACTGTTTTCTGCACGGGCAATTGAAACAGAAGCTGGCGTGCAAGCTGACAAAGACATGGGCAGGGACAATCAGCCGAAAATGGAAGAATCTTTGAGTTAAGCAACAGGATGTCAGCAGCACCTCTGAAGATTTGCCGATAGGTCTCTGGACTGAACAGCTGCCTTATCAATTCAGTGACCAGTGCGGTGGCTATTTGTGGCTTGGCGTTACCTCCAGCGATAAATTTTGTGACACACATACACATAAACACAGTGCTTCTGAAGCCAGTATCCCTGCTGAATAAACTGGGGCTTTTCCTCTCACACAGGCATATGTGAACCACAAATATTTTGAAATGGAGAAGCTCCAGCCCCTGAGCAGTAAGAGTTTCTTATTCTATTTGATGTGAGGTGACAGCAGGAAACCCCTTCAGGCTGCGATACATGAACATCAATTTCAGGCATTGTGAGTTCACACAGGCAGTACTTGCAACATGCTGAGACAGAGGCAAAATGACTGCATTAGGTTATAAGGTACGGATATATTAACAAATACGGCAGGCTTCAGGGTTATTCTGGATGTTTTTCAAAAGACTTTCAGGGAAGAGCTTGTCTTTCACAAGCATATATCATAGAGATTCTGTGATCCAGGTAAAAGCCTAATTTGGTGGATGTGGTTCCACTGCTCAATTTGAGTGTTTTTCTGAGCTGCTTCATAATTTCAGACCACTGAGCAAGGCATCAATCAGAAAGTCTAGTCAGGCATTCAATCAATCAAATGCTAAACTGATTACTGAGCCATGATTCTTTGGGCCAAATTGATGATTGTCTGGTTTTGGACATCTGAATCACTGATCCGTAGTTCAATAAATGAAGAGTATACCAACTAATGATGATGGCTTGCTGATTTTTATGAATGAATGAATGAATGAATGCTGATCTCTTAAATGGAAACAGATAAAATCAAAATGCATTTCTGTCTGCTCTGGACCACTGAAGAATCAATTTACACATTGTTTTCTCATAAGATTTATGACTCATAACCTTTGCCCTAAACTTTCCACATGAGATCGTCCAATTATCTGCCTTTTAGTTTGACTTCACACACGTCTATATTTCCTTACAGCCTCTGGATTTATGTGCACTCTGGTGTTGGGGTCAATCAGTATTTACTCCTTATACCTGTGTAATATCCACATTCCCGTAAGCTGTGATCTCAGAAGATTCAGAATTGTTAATTTAGGTGATTGATAAAAAGAGCCTGTCCTGTCTGTAGCACCTTATTATTTTCTTTCTCATTTGTTCTCAGCTCTTCCCTTCACCCCCTTCTTCTGCTGACACAATTTCTAAGTTCCCAGCCTGTATCCCTTCTCTCCCTTGTTTCCCAGTTTTCTTAATTCTCACACTTTATACCATCACGGCTCCTCTTTTCCTTTCCTGTGGCGCAGGTGTAGTGCAGCCGACTACTGATCGCAGGGTCAGGGGTTTGAGTCCTGCTCTACCTGCAGTCTGCGTGTTGAAGTGTCCTTGAGCAAGACACTGAACCCCCAGTTGCTCCTGGTGGGTCAGGCCAGCATCGGTGCATGGCAGCAGCTTCACCGCCATCAGTGTGTGAATGGGTGGGTAGCAGGATCTGTAAAGTGCTTTGGTCATGCTGAGATGAGAAAAAGTGCTATATAAGTGAATGCCATTTAATCTTCAACTCAGCATCACTTATTGCCTCTCTTACCTCTGTCTTCAAGTAACATTTGACAACATTTACTTCCCACTCCCTGTCCTCTCCTCCCACTTCAGTGTCGTGAGAAATGCTATTCAGGACTACATCTTTGTGCAGGAGGTGTGTGTGTTTGTGTGTGTGTGCACGCACGCTCCGGAAATACTGTTAACTGTGACAGGCATTGCTTGATGCACCACTTTGTATATTTTTGCAACATGCAACGGTGTACAACTACACTGTAATCAAAAAAACAAACCAATAGAGAGAGCAGACTTCACACTCATATTCCGCGGGCTAGATAGTATTGTCCTCAGGCAGTCCCTCCAGGATTTCGCAGGATGTTTTTATGATTGTTGTGGCCCAAAAAGCCTGAATTTGCGGGACAAAGGAAGGGACGGTGTGGGAAAACTCGCGGGTGAGTGCTTTTTTTTAAAATCACACACTTTAGTGATGTGTTCCATTAATACTCACTGTAAATACGGATCAGAGCGTGGTGCAGCAACATATTTGATTGGTTAGACTGACCATTTGACTGCCACTCAGAGACAAATTTGATTGGCAAAATTGGCGGAAGTTGACGAGGATTGGCCAAAATTGCAGGAAAGTTGGTGGTGATTGGACAAAGTTGCAAGGTTGCTGGAGGGACTGCCCTCAGGCATCTCCCCCCAAACAACTTGAATTCACTATATTTTTCTGAACCCTTATCACGTCTGGATAATGAAATGGAGAGGTAACATTAAATAAACTGGAATATAGAGGGTACTGTGGCTGTATTTAAGGGGATACTCTATTTGTAGCCACGTAGTGACTCGGAGGCCGATGATGAGTGACTGGTACCAGTCATATGTGCTATGCTTATCCACGAGCATTCATAACAAGTAAGGTATCATTTTGGAATGAAGGACTGCAGATGGACCTGAGGGAATTGAAGTCCTTCCCATTGACCAGCATACCATACAGCATTTGCCTTCCTGGGCCGATGTTGTATGGTATCGGCCCAAATAAACAAATCCAAGTTGTTCCACAAGGTGTGTGGTAGTACTGAAGATGCAGCTGCACCACCAATCAATGAGGCAGTCAGCATCATTGATGGTGATACCACATTCCACTGCCCGAGAGATATCCAAGTAATTTTCAGCAGATATGTAGCAAGGTATTCAGCATGATACCTAAAGGTACTTTTCTGCCACTCCATCAGCGGGAGATTGGTGAACTGTTGTATGTTTTCATCATTCATCAAGAACTGTTTCCAGCCAGAAGGTTTCTCAGTTGCTGGACCTCTTAAGCAGCAGCTTCTCCAATACTCCCCTTCTCTTTCTTTCCATGGACTTGATGGAGTTGTCCATGTAGGAATCAGGGCTGAAGACCACATTACCTTTTTCTCATAAATTTACTCCTTTTTTTCTTGTAAACCACTGATTTTTTTTCTTGTAAATCTGCAACTTGTAAGCCAAATTTGCAACTTTTCCCCATAAATTTGCTACTTCTTTCTTTTTTTCCTTTGTCTCGATCTCATGGACAAAGGCCATTCGTTTGAACATGATGACTTACACATTTTAGAAATGTGGGAAAGAGGCCATTTATGTCCATGTAGAGAAACCTTCAGTCAACAGAAACAGAGGCTTTAGATACACTCTACCATCTACCGATAGTGCATTACTATCTTACCTTCCTAAGAAATTTGAGCATGTGTCCTGAATCACACCAGGAGATACCAAGTGTATACTCATACAGTACATATGTGCAATCTTATTTTCTGAATTTTTGTTTCATTTTTTTGTGTATTTGTCTGTTTTTTGGGCATCATTTTTTTATTTTGATTTTTTTTGCCATGTTTTGCAAATTTAAATAGTGCTTATTTTGTTTATTTTTCAAAAGTTTGCTGCTTGATGCCATTGACAGTTGCTGTTATTATGTGTCTGTTAACATTCTTCTGGACCATCATTCCAGACTGATGAAGCCTTTTGGATGAATGGTGAAACATTTCAGAGTAAAAAATAAGTGAATCCAGTTGATTTGACTGAGCTTTTATAAGGTATACTTACCCGCCTGAGAATCTTCATCAAAGTACCTTGTTCTTGTTAATTAGCAGCTTTTTTCCACTAATAAATTCACTACTTTTTTCATTGTAAATTTGAAACTTTACTTGTAAGTTTGTGACTTTTTTCTGTAAATTTTTATCTTTTTTCCCTCATAAATTCACCATTTTTCATAATAAATTTTTATCTTGTTCTTGTAAATTTATGACTTTGTTATGACCCGAGCGCCGGTTCTGATTGCGCTCGGGCTAAGTTCTACTCGCTGCCAGCCTTGACAGCTGCAGGCTGTATTCTGGCCTTACCGGGCTCTTATTGTGAAGGTGCTCGGTGGGGCTTCCGCCTGTCAAGGCTGGTCAGCTGTTTGTCATTACCGTCGTTAGTGCTTCGCCTTTATAAACCCGGCACTAGCAACGGTAAGACGCAGGAGTATCAGTCAACATCAGTCAACATCCCGTCAGTATTGTCTGAGCGTCTTCGTCTTGCCAAGTCTTGGTCTACGCCTCGTCATGCTTGGGAGCGCCGTAAGACCTTCATGTCAGGTTCGTGTATGTAGCTTTGCCACAGTTTAGCTCGTAGTGGCTGGGGTTAGCCCTACGAGCCCAAGTCTCGTTTTTGTGTGTGTTTGCCCTGAGGGGTTCATAGCCTTGTTTTGTCACATGTGAAAATAAACTAACATCTTTGCCAAACTCACTGGTGAACTCTTTGGCGTCTCTTGGTGATCCGCGAGGATCACCACATGACACTTTTTCTTTTAAAATTGCACCATTCATATTGCTGCTGGTGAGAATTTTGTTATTCTATGTAATGTTTTTTTTTTTGGGGGGGGGGGGGGTGGTTTCATCTGGACATAACCCAATTTTATTTACCTATGCCTAAAGGCCAAAATTGTGAATCACAAAACAATTTTGAAAAAAGTTTCTTTTGTCTTAAGTTTATTACCTGACACCACTCACAATGAGCACGTACGTGGCGACACAGCTGACAAATTATAGCTAAAGTGTGTAACAGTTTATGAATTAATAATTATGATCAAGTATAAAATTATTTAATTTACATTAATGTCTTGGAACCTGAGATGAATTCTCGGTTCATCTACACAGGAAAAATTAATAACACTCGTAGGGCACCAGCTTCTATCTCTAAGAAGCAATTTAATCTTCAATTTCACTTTATACCTGTTTAATCACTCAATAAATTAATTAATAATCAGTCTCAAAATTTTAGTGAATTTGATACTGGGGACTTAAACCAGACTCAGAATGAAATAAATTCTCAACAACTTCTCTCATTTTCACATATTTATTAAATGAAATGATGATTAAAAGACATTGCAGTGATTTCATTAACCATAAAATTAAACTTGTAAATGATAGATTAACACTAAACGTTTGCAGAACCAGGGTTAACTGTGAAATGAATTTAGATCAGTTTAAGTTAACGGATTATGGAAAACAACGCAAATTTATGTGGAGAATGAAATTAATTATATGAAAAGTTCTGGATTACTCTAAGAAAATGAAAACGGGATTTTAATGAAAAGAGAGGTTATATTACTTGCTCTTTAGATTTGCATCTGATCAGATATCAAAATTATTATCGAACCTCAGATGTTTCATTCAGCAGATGAATTAAAATTGCCGCTCACGTGATTCCTCAGTGATTCCTTGTTGGCGTCGTCCTCAGCCAAAGATTTCGTGGATGCTAGGGAAAATATCTGCCCGCAGATATTTCAGGGTCCACAGTTTGACCTTTATAGTCAAGTGGTCAACAAGGCTGGATTTTGACTGTATGACTCACAGTTGTAGCTTAGGTCAAAACAAGATGGTGATGATGTTTCTTCAGGGTTTGGTAAAGAGGCTGCGTGTCCTTCTTTCTTCTTCATTGGCAAGTGGCTTCCCAGAGAAACTCGATAATAATTAAATATATCTAATCTGATCTCAAGTCAAAGAGTTTCGGACTTTAGATAAAAGAGCTTCTGGTGTGGGATTGGTCAATAAAAATATTATAAAAATAAAGTCAAGATAAAAATTTAAATTAAAATTAAAACAGTGGTTTTACAGAAAGTTCAACAGGATAAAGTTATAAGAATAAATGTCTAGGATTGGAGTTTAACTCCTAATTAGAATTGAGCTCAGAAAGAAAGAATTCCAAGGCGTGTAAAGAAAAAAACATTAAAAATACAAAGAGGTTACAACAAAACAGGATACTTCAGGCTCTGTGATCGTAGAAAAGCAACACGTGAGAGAAATCCTTTGTTCTCCGGTGGTTCTCTGCTGTGTAGAGATGAAGACAATAGAAGTGAAAAGCCGTAAGAGAGGCTGAAGTGATGACGCAGTTCCCTTTTATCTGTGGAGAATTTTTGCGGGCCTTCGTGATTGACAGGAGCCCCCAGCCAATAGGCTTCCTTTGTGGGCGGGCTTTATGAACTTTAGTCCAATGAGCAAACAGTCTTTTGTCTGGAACAAACAACACTGAGAGCTGTTGTCAAGCAGAGGTTGGCTGCTGGCAGTCACATGATTTGAGATACGCTTTGCAAATGGGCTGCACGGTGGCACAGTGGTTTAGCACTGTGGCAGCACAGTTTTACCCTCGGCCGGGGGATCGCGGGGATCATGAGATCGTGGGTTCGATCCCAGCCCCCGACCAACAGTGAGCTGTGTGGAGTTTGCATGTTCTCCCCGTGTTGCGCAGGTTTACTCCGGGATTTCTCCAGTTTCCTCCCGCACACCAAAACATGTAGGTTTAGGGCGCTCGCGCACGCAGCGACCAGCAGCCGGTGGCTTGTCACCAGACTGCAAACCAAGTCTACCTAGGGGTACAAATAAGTAACAAAAAAATAAATAAATTCTAATACACAAGTTTCAATACTGCAATATTCCTCTATACATTTATGTATAACTCTAACCTATTTCACTGTTCATGCAACTTATAAATCAACATGCAGGAATAAACATTCATTTAAACATTTTAACATGCATATATATGTAAAATCACGGATTAATATATTTCACACCCATTGATTGATTTTCACATTAAAACATAAGGGTTCATTTACTTTTCCTGGCGTCTCCAGGGTTCTCTTCCATGTTTCCATGTTTATGGGGCCATAAAGTCAAAACAGGAAATGCATTAGGGTGAATTCTTAGACTGGTTTTAACAAAGGAATGTGAGTTCAGTTGTGGCCTGGGGTAAAAGAGCAGTTTCCTTGCTGTTTTTTTCCTGGGTGAAACAATGTCTTTAAGCAGAAGAATAATTCTTATTAATGAGCCAAAGTGAGATGATGCTACAAATGATAACTCATTACATACTTTTCTGTAACAATGTTTTTTTCAGAATTGAACAGATTTGTCAAAAATATACACTGAAAAAAAATTCTTTTGATCTAACATAATAAAATCATTGAAAGTGTTTTCACAAAATAAAGTTATATTTTGCCAACATAATAAAATCATGTGCATGTTTCATGATCTGCATATGTTACCTTCAAATGATTTTGTTGTTTTGGCAACATAAAAAAGCCAACTTTATTGTCATTTAATCCATACAGCCAATCATGTACAGTAGAACGAAATTACATTTCTCTTATCTACAAGAGTAGTATTTCCAGTTAGCTGGAAATACTACTACTACTATTACTACTAATAAACAGTTGATAGAGCTGGCGTGAGACTTTAAGTACACCTGTGTTTTTAAGTAAGACCATAGTTAGCCATTTGTTAAAGCAGCACTTGTTTCTAAGTGGATGTGTGCATCTGATTTAACAGATATGGTGACTCACCCGAATCTCTGCAAAATGCACCTTTTCTGCTTCTTTTCATCTCTCTTATAGGAAGACATTTTATACTCCAGTGCTCCTCGGTAATCTCCATCACCGATTCTATTATTCCATCTTATCACCTGAATGCTTCTCTATGTGACAATTTTGTGTTTTTCTTTTGCATTTTATTGGCTCTTGTCTTAGTATCTGCTTGTGTGTTCTTTGCATTCTGTGAAGGATTTTGTGACCAAGCCCTTAGTGACAAGTGCTTTATAAGTGAATTTGACTTAATCTGACTACTCACCATCATGATGTGATGGGAGGAATAAAGAACTCCTCTTGAAGCACAGTTATACCACTGAACTGAGAGGGACTGAGGAGAGAAGCTCTCAGTGTTATGTAGGTTGTCTAAAATTTTATTATTCAGTGAGATCTCATGTCAAGATGATATGCACAAAGTCCAGACAGACCACAGGATTGACTGTGTTGTTTAAATGGAATAAAAACAACTTAAATCCCTCTGAAAGTGAGAGTTTTGTTGGTGTGTGACTGTGATACCTTCAATAAATGTAATATGATACAAATATTTAAAACAGCTTCAAAAACAATTTAGAACCACGATTTACGTATGTTGTTTGCGTCATCATCGATCCATCCACTACCGCTTATCTGGGAATCCGTGTCGCGGGCGCAGCAGTCCAAGCAGTCCAGATTTCTGCCCAGTTCACATAGCACCATGATCCCCATGATCCCTCCTGCAGGTGGTGAGCCCAGGGGAGGGCAGACCCATGTGCTTCCTTTGGTTACACTGGGTCCTTGATGTAACTTATTTCATGGGGATCCGCTGGACCACTCTTGGTCTTGCCCTTCACCCAGGACCAGTTTGGAGACTGTACCAGGGGCAATCTACCAGGGGCAGATTGCGCCTGACAACATAGCTCCTGGGGTCATTAGGGCATGCAAACCCTTCCCCTACAATAATGTGGCATTCCACGGAGGGGAGAAACCAGTATTGCGATACTTAAATAAAAATGTAATGAATACTGCAAAGACAGTTTTTTTTGTAGAAGATAATAAAAACTATTTACTTTTCAATCTATTAGATGGTGCTACAGTGGATATAAAAAGGTTACACACCCCTGTTCAAATGCCAGGTTTTTGTGATGTAAAAAATGAGACCAAACGAAATAATTTAGAAACTTTTTCCACCGTTAATGTGACCTATAACCTGTACAATGCAATTGAAAAACAAACTGAAATCTTTTAAGAGGAAAAATCAAAAATCAAAAGCTTACACGGTTACATTGTTGCATCAGCATGCACACCCTTAATTGCACAATATGCACAGTGGAGTGGTGGCCTAATTGATAGAGCATCTGCCTCACAATCAGGAGTTTGGGGGTTCAAGTCTGGGCCAGGTCATACCAAAGACCATATTAAAAATGGTACTTCCTGCCTTCTAGCTTGGTACTCAGCAGAATGGAAAGGAGAAGTTGAGGTGGTACCTTGCATGGCAGTGACCCCTCTGATTCTAGATGTGATTAACATTGTAGATAGGAGAAATGTAATTTTGTTCTATTGTACATGATGGACTGAATGACAACAGAGTTGGTTCTTCTTAAACTAATACTCTGTTACAGCACCTTTGGCTTTTATTACAGCACTTAGTCTTTTTGGGTAGGAGTCTATCAGAGTGGCACATCTTGATGTGGCAATATTTGCCCACTCTTCCTTGCAAAAACGCCCCAAATCTGTTATATTGTGAGGGCATCTCCTGTGCACAGCCCTCTTCAGATCACCCCACAGATGTTTGATTGGATTCAGGTCTGGAGTCTGGCTGGGCCATTCCAAAACCTTAATCTTCTTCTGGTGAAGCCATTCTTTTGTTGATTTGGATGTGTGCTTTGGGTCATTGCCATGCTGAAAGATAAAGTTCCTCTTCAGCTTTCTAGCAGAAGCCTGAAGGTTTTGTGCCAACACTGACTGGTATTTGGAACTATTCATAATTCCCTCCACCATGACTAAAGCCCCAGTTCCATCCATCCATCCATCCATCCATCCATCTTCTACCACTTACTCCTTTTCGGGCCACGGGGGTGGGGTGGGGCTGGAACCTATCCCGGCATCTTTGGATGAGAGGCAGGGTACACTCTGGACAGATTGCCAGTCCATCGCAGGACCAACACAGAGAGACAGAAAACCATTCACTCTCACATTCATACCTAAGGACAATTTAGAATCTCCAGTTGATGCCAGTTAACCTAGCCCGCATGTCTTTGGCCTATGGGAGGAAACCAGAGTACCTGGAGTAAACCTACGCAGACACGGGGAAAACATGCACACTCCACACAGAAGGGTCACCAATGGTCAGGGGGTGGGATTGAACCCACGGTGGTCAGGGTTAGAATCAATCCCGTGACCTTCTTGCTGTGCTAACACAGTACTAACCACTGTTCCACCATGCTGCACGGCCCCAGTTCTAGCTGGAATAAAACAGCCCCAAAGCATGATGCTGCCTCCACCATGATTCACTGTAGGTATGGTGTTCTTTTGGTGATGAGCAGTTTTGTGTTTGCACCAAATATACCTTTGGAATTATGTCCAAAAAGTTCAAACTTGGTTTCATCAGACCATAACACATATACCCACATGCGTTTGGGAAATTTGACGTGTTTTTGCAAAATGTAGCCGGGTTTGGATGTTTTTCTTTGTAAGATAAGACTTCCGTCTTGCCTCCCTACCCCATAGTCTAGACATATGAAGAAGACGGGAGATTGTTGTCACATGTACTAAACAGCCAGTACTTGCCAGAAATTCCTGCAACTCCTTCAATGTTGCTGTCAGCCTCTTGGCAGCCTCCCGGACCAGTTCTCTTCTTGTCTTTTCATCAATTTTGGAGGGATGTCCAGTTCTTGGTAATGTCACTGTTGTGCCGTATTTTTTCCACTTGATGATGACTGTCTTCACTGTGTTCCATGGTATATTTAATGACCTGGAAATTCTTTTGTACCCTTCTCCTGACTGATACCTTTGAACAATGAGATCCCTCTGATGCTTTGGAAGCTCTTTGCGGACCATGGCTTGTGCTGTAAGATGTGACTACAAAAATGTTAGGAAATGTCATGAACCTCCTCATGCGCTTTTATGCAGTGCACAGAGGAGGAGAAGGAAGAATGGGATTTATGCGCAGGATTCACCACAACACATTTATTAAACACAAAGGCAGACAGTTCAAAAAAAAGACTGACAAAAAGGTAATAATGTGCACAAAACGGCTGATGCAGTGAGCGCGCAGCAGGCTAACTTCTGTGCACTGTGGCCACAAACAAATAACACAAAACACATGTAAACTCGGAAGAACTAGGAGTCCTCTAGGAGGCTCGACTAACTCAGGAGGAGCAAACTGGGCAACAGCCTAAGCATAGCAGTAGAACTGCATGGAGAAATGCTGCCAGATAAGCGTAGCAGAATTACTGCACAGAGAAACGCTACCTGTCCAGCGTAGCAGCAATACTGCACGGAGGAACTCTAGTCAGTTTACTCACAAAGTAGGAACAGTCCAAGAAGTCCAATTATCCCACGAGCACAAACAACCCCTCAAAGACTTGACCGTACATATGGCGAATAACACCCGTATATCAGGCACAATGGTCCAGCAGTGTTTGATTGGCAAAGGCCGCCTAAGTACAAACACTGCTGGCATCACTAAGTGGGCACACCTGGGCGAGGCACGGAAAAGACAATTACTGAGGGAGAATCAGCTGGCTGTCAAAGAGAGAGGGGGCGTGGTCGGACTGGCGAATGTTAGACAACGCCCACATGAAAGTGGGTCAAAGTGGCTGCCTAACAACTGCCGGCCAGAGCGATGGCTACAGGCATGGAAAAGAAAAAGAACACAGGCATAAAAACACCAAGAACTGAAAAGATAACACAATACACAATAAACCCGATACCTGAGCCACAGAGAACAGTCAGAACCGAGCCTACAGGAAAACACCGGCTCGGTTCGTGACAGAGCCCCCCCCCCCCCCTTCTAGGCGTGGATTCTAGACACCCATGGTAACATCACAAGGAAGGGAACCCCCCCCCCCCCAACCCCAACAGGAACAACAACATGAAACCAGGTGGGAGGCAGGGGGAACAGGAAAGGAAGGAACACAATACCCCACCCAGGGCCCACAATTACCCCCCCCCCCCCCCCAAGTCCAAAGGTGTGGGCGTTCGGGAGGCTGCCCAGAATCCCAGGCCCAGCAGGCAGTCTGATGAACAGAGTCCGGTGGCGTGCCGGAAAATACGGGCCATCTGGTCCAGAGATTCAGTCCCTCCAGTGGTCAGCCAGCGCTGTAAAGCCACCAGAGCCAGCGGGATGAAGCAGGCGGCAGCCTGCCCACTGGGAGGCTAACTGGTGGGTGACTGGACAGTAGGAAAGAAAACCCCATGGCGTAGGACAGGGAGGAGAAGGGGACCACGGCGTCCTTGGGCTGGTCCGCAGCACCCTCGGTGGTCCCAGCTTGGGACACAGCTGCACCCGCAGTGGACCTTGACTGGGCCATCGCTGCACCTGCGGTGGACCCCAACCGGGCCAATGTTGGACCCGTGGTGGACCCCAACCGGGCCAACACTGCACCTGCAGTGGCTCCTGGCTGGAACTCTGCAACACCCGCGGTGGCTCCCAACTGGAGCTCTGCAGCACCCATGGTGGACTCCAGCTGGAGCTCAGCAGCACCCGCAGTGGGCCCCAACCAGGCAAATGCTGCACCCACGGTGAGCGAGCCAACCCGCTGGAACACCAAGCTAAGGAGGCAATCGATGGGGGGAGCCCTCATGACCCTGCCAGGAGGAGCTGGAGCAGCGGTGTCTTCCGCTGGTCGGACCGGACCCACGATGACCTCTGGCGATGGCACACCCTCTCCCGCGACCCTAGATGAAGGCTCAGAGATAGCAGGAGAAGAAAGGTAGTTAGGGTTGCCGATAGCGGTGGACCCTGGTGAAGTGAGTTCAGATGCAGCCAAGGGCTGCATCCGACTCTCCTCCCCTAGAGCCAGGCAAGATCTCTCCAATACTGATAATAGAAAAACAAGAGAGAGGACTTGCCTGAGCTCGAGCTTCACCGACTCCGTCGACTCCGTCGATCCCAACGATGAAAGCTTGGGCCCAGCCTCCAGGAGGTCCAGCTCCGGCTCCCAATCCACCGAGGAGGCCTCCACAGCAGGCGAGATGGTCATTACAGCCCTGTTGTCCTCCTGGAGTGGCTTCAACGCTGGGCATTCCTCCGGCGTGGCTGCAGGGGAACTTCTCTGTGCTGGCTTCGGGGCAGGATCCTCCGAAGCCCCCAGCTCCTCCACTGTCTGATGGCCAGGCTGCAGGGCTGGCGGACTCTCTGGAAAAATTGAAGGAGACACGGAGAGGGGAAGAACAGAATTAATATTTGCAGCTGGAGGAGGGGACCCAGCGGACTGCTGAAACTGGGCCTCTCCCTTGGGAGACAAGCAAGATTCAGTGTCATTAGATGGTATAAAATGAAAAAATACTTGCCTGTCATCCCGGTCTTTGATGTTCCCAGCTTCAGGCGGCAGACAGTCATCCCTCTCCATGTCAGCGGTGACGTAGGCCCCTTTGAAGGCTTGTGGAGGAGCCGTCTCCACGACAACAGAGGTGGGTGTTCCCGGGGTGACCTCAGCAAACTTCACGGTAGCTGGAGGGAAGAGGGCTGCTGTAAACGATGAAAGACCCTCCTGGTGTTTCCTTGCAGGGTGACGCCGTCTGCGGGGTGCTGGAGTAGGATTAGTCAGAGCAGGAGCATGTGTAGCACTCTGGCGTGAAGCAGGACGGACAGGGCCCTGGTAGCGCTCCCCCTTCGGCGCTCCCCCGGTCTTCTTGGGGGATTTTCTCATCCCTTCACCGCACCCACACTGCAGCGCTGCCAACCGGGTGATCCTCTCCACTCCCTCTGCGTGCTGAGAGAGCTGAGGTCACCGCTGGACCTCTGCCTCCGCCAGACCCATGTACCACAGTATATCCCCCGGGGTGGAATAATTGCTTGCTGATGTGAGTAGTCCACTGATGTCCATCAATGCTCAGCAGCATTCCCATCCCAGATTCAGTGGAAAACTCCAACTGACCACCTCCTTAACTCCAACACAGTTAGGTAGAAAAAAAGAAAAAACAGATGTGTGGGTGAATCCGCTAAATCCTGCCTGGATGGACCATTCTGACAGGAACCTCCTCGTGTGCTTTTATGCAGCGCACGGAGGAGGAGAAGGAAGAATGGGGTTTATGTGCAGGATTCACCACAACACATTTATAAAACACAAAGGCAGACAGTTCAAAAATAAAGACTGACAAAAAGGTAATGATGTGCACAAAACGGCTGATGCAGCGAGCGTGCAGCAGGCTAACTTCTGTGCACTGTGGCCACAAACAAATAACACAAAACACATATAAACACGGGAGAACTGGGAGTCCTCTAGGAGGCTCGACTAACTCAGGAGGAGCAAACTGGGCAACAGCCTAAGCATAGCAGTAGAACTGCGTGGAGAAACGCTACCAGATATGTGTAGCAGAATTACTGCACAGAGAATACTGCACAGAGAAACGCTAGTCAGTTTACTCACAAAGCAGGAACAGTCCAAAAAAGTCCAATTGTCCCGTGAGCACATACAACCCCTCAAAGACTTGACCGTACATACGGCGAATAACACCCGTATATCAGGCACAATGGTCCAGCAGTGTTTGACTGGCAAAGGCCGCCTAAGTACAAACACTGCTGGCATCACAAATTGGGCACACCTGGGCAAGGCACGGGAAAGACAATTGCCGAGGGAAAATCAGCTGGCTGTCAAAGAGAGAGGGGGTGTGGTCAGACCGGCGAATATTTGACAGCGCCCACATGAAAGTGGGTCAAAGAGGCTGCCTAACAACTGCCGGTCAGAGCGACAGCTACAGGCATGGAAAAGAAAAAGAACACAGACATAAAAACAACAAGAACTGAAAAGATAACGCAATACATAATAAACCCGATACCTGAGCCACAGAACGGTCAGAACCAAGCCTACAGGAAAACACCGGCTCGGTTTGTGACAGGAAAAGCCTACTAGAACAGCTGAACTTTATTTGTGGTTAATCAGAGGCACTTTAAATGGTGGCAGGTGTATGATGACTCCCATTTAACATGAGTTTGAATGTGATTGGTTAATTCTGAACATAGCCACATCCCCAGTTATAAGAGGGTGTGCATATTTATGCATCCAGGTTACTGTCAGTTTTTTATTTTGTATTTTTCCCCTTAAAAGATTTCTGTTTGTTTTTCAATTGGGTTGTACAGATTATAGGCCACATTAATGGGGGAAAAAGTTTTGAAATGATTTATCGTGGTTGTTATGTCTGGAAATCAGGGACAGGGGAGGTAGTGGCTGAACTGAACAAAGGTTTTATTAAACAGCTAACAACAGCTAACAGAGAGATAATACAGGCAGGTAGCAGGCTAGAGGCAGCGCACCAAAGACGCCGTCTCCCACCAACAGTCCCTTCATATAGGCACAGCATGATGACATCACCCGTTCATCCGTTGTCATGTCCGCACAGTCTGTTGTAAGCTGGGGCTTCACAACATCCCCCCCCCCCCCCGGAAAGCCAAGAAAACATTATGAACACTCTTACTCACAGCAGTTTCTTTTTTTTTTCTTTTTTTTTTTTTTTTCAAACAAAGGCAAACAGAACCTGGGCCACCAGGTAGACCACCAGTTAACCCTGCATGACTGCGTGGATTATTTTGCCACTTCTGAAGCAGTCATGCTCTGTTAAACAGTTCCAAACACAGTCACTGCTACAGTTCAGCCTCAGGACCCTCAGTCGAGCCTGCGGTGGGCACGCCCCTGGAGGCACAGGCTGCAGTGGACCTGGGTGCCATCTCACTGGAGTCATGGCTCGCTCATCAGCAAAGTCACAGCCCAGGTCCCACACCAGCTGGGTCAGCTCCAGCTTTGCGTCTTGATCCAGGGCAGCTGCTGATCTTACCTTTCGCAGATGGCGGGCGTGCCATCTCGAACCATCAGCCATCTGGAAGGCGGCTGGCCCCAACAGCACGATGATTCTCACCTGCGATGATGGGATCGTCTGTGGGTCCAAGTGGTCAGATTGTTGGACCCAAACCCAATCAAGTAGTGTGAGTAGCAACTGGTTCGGCTGCCCCCAGCGCTGCTGCTCTCTCGTCCCAAATGCTGGTTGCTGTTGTGGTGGCATGCCATTCACGTCGACGACAGGACATGCCCTCAGTTGGCGATGCTCTGCTGGGTCCTGCTTGGCCACGAACTCTCTATCCTGCAGTTCTGCGGTGGCTCCCTGAGGCTGATGCTGGGCAAGGATGCAAGATGAATCTGGCTTCTGCCCCTTCTCTCCTGGTGCTGATTGTGGTCATGTGATGTGTTGCTATCACTGGCGACAGGATGCACTCTGGGTCGTCGTCGTTCACCGGGGTCCCCTCTGGCCAGGAACTCCCTCTCCTGCAGCTCCACAGCGGCTCCTTGAGGCCCATGCCGGGCGAGAATCGGAGGCGAGTCCAATTTGTGCCCTCTCTCGATGCTGTGTTTTCTCTGTGGTGTCGAGTTTGGAGCGACTGTACTCACGTCCGGGGAAGTATGCTCTCTCTCCTGCAATGAGGCAGCAGCTTGAGAACGCTTGTGCTGCATGAGAACCAGCTCTGGGTCCTGTGTGGCTGCGGACTGGGGCTTCGGTGGCTCCACTGGTTCTACTGGATTCTGCTCAGTGTGCGGTGTAAGGCAGGGGGTGGCTGCGTCTATGTCTGAGTGCAGTGGATTCAGACCGTCATCGGTCAGCCCGGGGCCTGTGATGGAGAGGCCCAGTTCACAGAACAAATCCCACCCCAGAACGTTATCGCCATGGTTTGTCACCTGGAACTGGAACCCTGGGATTGCTCTGTTGCCATAGTGCACTGTGAAGGTGATGTTTCTGCTGGTCTTGGATCATCTGTCGTCTGGCAGTTCCACCGCGTCAGGTTGCCAGGGAGTAAGGTAACACCATCAATATACTGACGCCATCCAGTTTCACTACTCACTGCTGTGCTGACCAGTTCTCGGGGCCCACAATGTTGGTTGCATCCATGCCGGACGCAGGGTCAATGGACTCAGCAACCGGGGCAACCGTCTGTACCAGCGGAGTTGACTGTGGGGACCGCGGGCCTGAGCATCTTAGCTGCGATACTACCTGGGCCGTTATCTCTAGTTGGAACGCTAATTCCATCGTTTCTGTCTCTGACAGGATGTGCAGCGCCACCAGCACCGACTCCTGCAGCCTTTCCACCGTGTCTCCCACTGGCAGGTCGTCCGACTCCTCCTGCAGCAAGGCCTGTACCTCTTCAACTGCGATTGCACCAACCTGTCCTCCATGTTTCCGAACTAGCACGTGTTAGCCAAACAGTGAAGGGTGGCTACGTACTGTAGGACCGACTCGTCCGGTCGCTGTTGGCGCTGGTAAAACACAAATCTCTGGGCCATCACGTTCTGTGGAGCAGTGAAATGTCTGGCTAACAAGGTGGCACCTTTGCTTTAGGTCTCCGCAGGGCCCAGTGCATCCAACACACGCTGTCCCTCAAGGCCAAGGCAATGATATAGCACAGCACGTCAATGATACTTCTAGCATTAGCTAGGCCCTAGCTGACATGAATGTCTGAGGCGACTCAAACCAAAGAGGCCATGGGATGGGCAGCTCACCCAGGATCGTGAGGAACAATGGTGAGAATACTGACCACTCTTGCAGTTGCATGTCCGTCTTGAGGAAAATGTATTTTCCTCCAGAAGACCCATTTTTTGTCATGAATCTGGGTTTGGAGGGCAAACCCAGTTCTGACTCATTGTTATGTTTTGCCCTAGTTTTCCTCTGACAGCTCAGGCATGCCCCCTTCTCCTGTCTAGTGCGATCAGCTGCACTGTCACCGGTGTTCACACACATACACACACACACACACACACACACACATGCTCCATTCACTCTCATTCCCACACTGGATGCCAATCAGTCCTGGCCATGTGTTCTCGCATCGGCAATCTCTTTCCTCGTTAGCTTCAGGAGAATTTGTTTGCCATGTCGGAGGAAAGAGATTGTCAGGGCATTCACCCTTGTTCATGGCAGCTAGTTCTCTATGAATGACGTTCCACTCCCTTCACGCACCCAGCCCGGCATCTTCAGACGATCCATCGCTGGATGTTCCCGGCTGCTCCAGCCTCCATCTTCATCCGCCAGACTGCACGGTTCGCCCCGGATCAGCTCCAGACCTGTAAGTGTCTTTAGCCTTTTTTCCTGTGCTCACAGCCCTGCAGCACTAGGCTGCTCGCCTTTCCTGTTTCGTGCGTAACGCAGACCTGCAGCACTAGGCTCCATATTCACCAGGCTGTTGAGCCTTCGGCAGGTGCCCTGCATGTTTGGTGGCCTAACCCTGTCATTGTACCTCTCTGTATATTGTGTGGTTAAACTAGACTGAACTTGGTGATTATTTGGACTTGTTATTTTCTTTGTGTTTGTTAATAAAAGTGCACCATCTACTCTCGCGTTTGGGTTTTATTCTCTCTCTCATGCGCCGAGCCATGGCGCACGGAGGTTTATGACAGAATGCCCCGACGAGTGTAAAAGCCCAGCGGAGAGGTGGTCCACGAGTGAATTTTTTGCCTTTTCTCCTTAGTGCTTTTTTCCCCTAGTTGTCTCCATGGATTTTTCTGTTTTTGGACTGGGCCCCGAGGAGTGTGGAGTGGCTGATCGAGCTGCGGTGTTCGTTTCCCGGGCTCGAGCCACCAACTTCCTGGAGGTGAATTTCATGCTGCTTGACATTGTTGTCAGGGTGCTCCAGACATGCCCTGGTCTTTGGAAATATCCGGGGATGTCGTCGTTTCTCACCACGGTCCACGAGTCACTCCGACAGCTGGGGGAGATGACAGGAGGAGCCATCAGAACTCATCTGCGGCTTCCCACGACGCGCTCCCAGAGGACCGGAGCCCGCTGCTTGCTGCCCGAGCCGGAGTGCTCCTCCTCCTGCTGGATTTCCCGTCTTACTCCTGGGAGGACGAAGCAGGACACCGAGGCAGCAGTGGACACCTTCACCAGTCAGGAGTTCAGGCAAGTTCATCTCCGTTCTCTTGCAGTGTCTCCTGAGGTGATTAATCAGATTGCTGTGGAGGAGCTTCAGAAATTGTTACCCGCTGAAACTCCCCAAACAGCTGCTGTCACTGCTCCTTATTCCCTGTCTTCTGTCTCCCTTGACTCCCTGTCGGCCCCGGGAGAGAATCATCGGACGCAGGAGGAGTGGGAGGAGTCAGCCACACAGCGTGAGGTTAATTCTAGGTCTAAGCGATGGAAGAGGCCTGTCACCTCATCAGCGGTTCCTAATTGGACGTCGAGCCCGACCGCTGCTGCAACGAAGCCCCCCTCAGTGCCAGCTGTCATACCAGCAGACGCCCCTTCAGCTTCAGCCACAGTTCCTGTCGTTGGGTCATCCACCCCAGCCGCCGGAGGGATTGTGTGTGCCACTCCGGACCTGCCCACCTCCATGCTGTTTGGGCCGGCTACTCCGTCAACAACCGAGGAGCCTAGAAGACCTATGGGCATGGAGAGAGAGGACAACACGCCATTGGCAGCCGCCAGCAGTCAGACCCGGGAGGCCAGGCAAGTGGGTTTTCATGTAAGCTTAGTCATTAAGGATAAGCCTTGTCTGTCCCCTGGGAGAGAGTCTCAGGCTAGGCAGTCGCCTGAGTGCTCTCCCCCTGCTGCTCCTATGATGGACTCATTTACTGTATTTCCTCTGTGTCTCCATCCCCTGCATTGGAGTATTCGCCAGCCATGGAGCTCAACGATCGGGGGAGGAGGGAATGCGTGGTGCTGGAGGACTGCACCCCGCAGAACCGCTACGACCAGAGGAGGAGTGCTGTGACCGACCGGAAGCAGGTGCCAATGAATGAGCATCCCCTCGCTTCAGCCTCTTCGGATGCAGTTCCACCCAGGTCTCCACCTCCAGACTTCATGCCGGGAATGTTACCGGCATTAGGGGCTTCACTGGAGGAGACCACGACTGCCGAGACCATCATGCCTGCTGTGGGGGCCGCCACGAAAGAGCCATCCCCTGGACCGGACCTCCAGCTGATTGGACCCTGAACATCATCGTCGGTGCCATCGGAGTCCTGGATGGCAGTAGAACTCAAGCGCAGGCAAGTAATCTCTCCTGTAGTTTACCTGTCAAGTGCTGAGAGTTCTTGCCTGGCTCTTGGGGAGGAAAGTCGAGTGCAGCCCCCAGCTGCATCTGAACTTTCCTCGCTGGGCTCTGCCGCTGCCGGCAACCCTAACCGTCTCTATTCTCCCGTCTCCTTCGAGCTCCTTCCTAGGGTCGCCGGAGGGAGCCGCTGCAACCTGGGTTGCCCATGGATGACAAGGAGGGTCCAGTTGTCCCGGAGGAGGTCAACAGGGGTGAAGCACCCGACGGACTAGAGGAACCTGCGCACCCTAAATTGCCGGAGTCCTAGACGGCGGTGGAGCCAGAAGTCAGGCAAGTGTGCTCCATTATGTCAGAAGTGTCTATATTAATGTCACACTGCCTGACTCATGGTGAGGTGGATCTGGGGCAGCTCACCGTAGCCCTCGGGATCGCCACACCGGGCTCTGCCGATGCCGACAACCCTGACCTGGTTTCTCTTTCTCTCTCTTTGGGCTTGGAGCCTCTGGCCGGGATCGCTGGAGAGCTGCTGAAGGCAACCGAGGATCGGGGTTCAAAGCCGGAGGACGTGAGGAGCATCTCCTACCTCGCTGGGGAGGCCACCGCGGGAGCAATGAGGCCCCAGATGGGGGTCACCGCAGGTGCAGCGGTGCTCTAACTGGAATCCACCGCAGGTGCAGCAGGGCCTCAGCCAGGGTCCACCGCGGATGCAGCAGAGCCCAAGCCAGAGTCCACTGCCAGTGCAGCAGAGCCCCAGCTGGAGTCCGTCGCGGGTGCAGCCATGTCCCAGACCGGGACCGTCGCAGGTGCAGCCACATCCCAGACCAGGACTGTCGCGGGTGCAGCCACATCCCAGACCAGGACCGTCGCGGGTGCTACAGTCCCCCTGCCACAAGCCTCGAATGGCAGGGGGGCTCCTGTTCCTTGGCTTCGCCGCCGAGGTTCCTGAGTTTGGATGCTGCCTCTCCACCCTCCTCTCAGGTCCTGGTGGCTCCACCACGCTGGTCAGCCACCTGAAGGACTTGGCTTTTGGGCCAGGTGGCCCATTGGCCTGGGCAGGCTGCCGGACACTATCCCACGGGCTGCCTACTGGACTTGGGACTCGGGCAGGCCACCCGATCTGCCACTCCTCACCATACTGGGGGCCTGGGACTCAAGTCGACCCCCTGAACTTTGGACTTCGGGGGAGGGGGGTTAGTGTTCCAGGTTGGGGGTCGTTAGGAGGAGTTTGCCCTTTATTCTGTTTTTGTTCTGATTGTGTTTTCACTGGTTGCTTCCCTCCTAACCGGTTTTCCCCCACCTCTCACCCTGGGTTAGTGTTTGTTGCTGGGTGGGGGGGGGGTGTTCCCTTGAGGGGTGTTGTTTTGTTTGTTTTTTGCTGATGGCACTGGGGTGTCTGGTACCCACCCCTAGGGAGGGGGGTGTCTGTCATGAATGTGGGTTTGAAGGGCAAACCCAGTTCTGACTCATTGTTATGTTTTGCCCTAGTTTTCCTCTGACAGCTCAGGCACGCCCCCTCTTCCTGTCTAGTGCGATCAACTGCACTATCACCGGTGTTTACACACACACACACACACACACACACACACACACACACACACACACACACACACACACACACACACACACACACACACACACGCTCCATTCACTCTTATTCACACACCGGATGCCAGTCAGTCCTGTCCACGCGTTCTCGCACCGGCAATCCCTTTCCTCGTTAGCTTGGACTTGTTATTTTCTTTGTGTTTGTTAATAAAAGTGCACCATCTACTCTCGCTTTTCGGTTCTATTCTCTCTCTCGTGCGCTGAGCCATGGCGCACGGAGGTTTAGGATATTTTTCTCCTTGTCACCAACTGCTATGTCTGGAAATCAGGGACAGCGGAGGCGGTGGCTGAACTGAACGATGGTTTTATTAAACAGCTAATAACAGTAGCAACAGCTAACAGAGAGATAATACAGACAGGTAGCAGGCTAGAGGCAGAGCGCCAAAGAGTCCGTCTCCCGCCAGCAGTCCCTTCATATAGGCATGATGTGATGACGTCACATGTGCATCTGTCGTCACATCCGCACAGTCTGTTGTAAGCTGGGGCTTCACAACAGTGGTCTCATTTTTTTTACATAACAAAAACCTGGCATTTGAACCAGGGTGTGTAGACTTTTTATATCCACTGTATATGCTCACTGTCTACACTCTAAAAGCTCTAACTAGGGTCTACTCAGTTTTATTGGTGAAACATTTTTACACTCAAAAATATTGAGTAAATGTAAAACTTGTGATATCTTTGAAATACACCTAACAACTTCAGTAAATTTAAGTAAAAAAATCAAGTGGCTCTGACTAACTATATTTAGTACAATATCAACTAAAATTGAGTAGATTTTATTAAACTCCTGAGTTAATGCAATACTCAGAACTCAGAACTCAGAAAGAATTTATTGCCAAGTACATTAACAGATTCTGATAACATACGAGGGATTTGACTTGACACAGAAAATGAACCTGCATTTCCGGTGACGCGGCGGCATCTGAAACGTGCCTGCCAACAGAAGGGTACAGGTGGCATAAGAATAATACAATAGGAAGGAGCAAAAAAATCATTGATTTCAGAATAGTGGTCACATATGATCAATATTATGATTACAAAGAAAAAAAAAGCCCTCAATGCACAATCAGCAGACCAAAAGTTCACAAGACACAGAGAGAGCAGTGTGTGAGTCATCTTTATCATCAGTTGTGTGGATCAGTATGAGTGTAATGTTGAAGTGTGAGTGTTGTATCAGTTAAGAACAACAAGGACTCTTTGGCAGGAGATGTTGTGTCTAACTGCTGGCAGTTTTTTGTCCTTGGCCATGCAGCTGCCTGTCCGAAGGCCATGAGCTCAATGTAGCAATAGCAACCTTAAGTGAACACTATTAAATAAATTGAGTATTTGTAACTGAAAAACAAGGTAGATGTAACTGAAAATGAGGCTAGTTTTAACCAAACAAATCTCCTATATGTATTAAATGTTTTCACCTGAATTTATCTCACTCTTGACACTCAATTATCCAAATAAATAACTTTCTTGCACCTTTTTTTCTCCCTCTTTCAGCTGCTCCCTTTGAGATCGCACAGCATATCATCACCTGATATTGCAATGATCCACATGAATATTTTAGCAAGCCCTTCATAACACAACCCTCCCTGTTTATCCGGGCTTGGGACCAGCACAAGGAGTATACTAGTTTGGCAATCAGCTGTCCTTCCCTGAGCACCAAGCAAGAATGCAGAGTACCATTTTTAATTCAATTCAATTCAATTCAACTTTATTTATATAGCGCCATTTCACAACAACAGTCATCTCATAGCACTTTCAACTGTAGGGGGGACCCCCACAGTTGCAGAAAGACCCAGCAATCAGGCGATCCCCTGTGAGCAAGCACTTGGCGACGGTGGAGAGGAAAAAATCCCTTTTAACAGGAAGAAACCTCCAGCAGAACCAGGCTCAGGGAGGGGCAGTCATCTGCTGCAACTGGCTGGGGGGTGAGGGGACAGAGAAGATGAAAAGAACAGACATGTAGAGAGCAAACAGCACGATGGGCACTCAATCTATGGGAGAGAACAAACAGATGTTAATGACCGGCAAAAAAAAATATTTCATAGAGAGTGAAGAAAGGAATGAGGCCCAGTGCATTATTGGCAGTCCCCCGGCTGACTAAACCTATTAGCAGCATAACTAGGGGAGGGTTCAGAGACACGTGATCCCTCCCTAATTATAGGCTATATCAAAAAGGTAGGTTTTAACCCTATTCTTAAAAACAGAGATCGAGTCTGACTCCCGAATCCAGATTGGCAGCTGGTTCCACAGGAGAGGAGCTTGATAACTGAAGGCTCTGCCTCCCATTGTACTTCTGGAGATTCTAGGTATTACAAGTAATCCTGCATTTTGGGAGCGTAGTGCTTTGTTAGGATAATACGGTAGTATCAGATCTTTTAAATAAAAAGGAGCCTGATTGTTTTTATAGTCTTTTATATGATCCAGCTGGGACTTGAACCCATGACCTCACAGGCCACCACTCCACCAAAATAAGGGTCTTGCACTCAATTTTTTTTAAACTGCATTTATCCTTTACTCTAGGTGCACCTTACTTGGTCAGTATATCAAATGAAAAAGCAACAATATACATTAACATTTTAAGCATGCCTCTATCTAACAGTACCGGAATGGTGGCCTAGTTGGTAGACCATCTGCCCCACAACCGGGAGGTTGTGGGTTCAAATCCTGGCCGGGTCATACCAAAGACCATATAAAAAAAAAAATGGTACTTTCCATCATCTAGCTTGGTGCTCAGCATAATAGAACGGGGAAAGGAAAGTTAACGCACAGAGCTACCAGAGGACTGCCCCCCCCACTGTAGCTTTCACTACTTACAGTAGCTGTATGGCCCAGGGTCAGTGAAACAGAGATAGGCACCGCCCCATACACCACATGGTGTCCCACATGCTGTGGAAGGGAATTAACTTAACTAATTTATTTAACAGTGACACGTGTCAACACTGGAAAACCTGTAGTGTTGATTGAATATGTTGATCAAATGTTCTTTAAAACATGAGAACCACCACAACCAGCGGAGGTTTAATGAATTTAAGTCACACTATATCAACAATGAGCTGAATTAAACAGTGTGTGTGGCTGAAATGCACTAAGAATAGAGATTGAAATTACACAGTACCAATCCAGGGGAAAAAAGTTCTTCTGCTCTGTAAGTGTTCATCACATTGTGAGTTTAAAGAAGCAAAACCTCAACTATCTGAGCTTTACCTTGCTTCTGTCTGGTAGAAAAAGAACAGAAGATTATAAGAGCTTATACTGATTTGATTTTAAACACAGTACCTCTTACATTTCATTTTCTTGTTACATCTTTTACAGATAGTTAAACTGAGGCGGCATGCAAAAATAAGCAGCAGTGCTGTGGTTTTAAGCAGGTTTTATTATATCATGTCGCCTTCACGGGATCCCCTCTCCGGTGCATAGTGGAGCAGCCCGGAGCGGGATCTCTAAGCTCTCAGAGAAGGAGAGGAGGACACGTGTGTGTCTACCAGTTGCAGGATCAGAGTGAGAGAAGAAGAGAGAGATTGCGTTACAGAGTTGCACCTTAAATACTTGATCATAACAATACATCAAAAAGACATACCCCACAGTCTAGAATGATCAAAGGGACAACAGAACAGGCAGGAGGTATTTGCATTTGTAAGCCATACATCACAATGGGCAGATTAGCTAGACCTCGCTCTAAGTGCAAGACAAAGAGGCTAACAAGCACATCTACATATTGATCTGAGTCTCTAGGTCACAGTAAGGACAGGATGCATGAGTACAAAGGATGAAAGGCATCGATTAACATCACATAGGTGAGACAGAAGAAACTCGTCTACCTGTAGACATTAATACACCAAAGCACATCTAAGATGCTCAGAAAAAGCATAGTAAGGACAAGCCATATGCACACTATACAGAATGGCGCATTACATCACAACACATGCATGTTTGCATCACAAATACATGAATGGCACATTGCTTCTCAGTAATGCAGCAGAAAAACAGAAAAGAGGGCTGAGTGTCCTTAGTCTGTTGTGGGGTTAAAACGAACCGCCACACACGCTCCCCCCCAGAGGACGCGGCAGGGGGTCGCGACCTCGATAATCCATCTGTGTGAGCGAGCTGTGGGAGAAGCTCGCTGCAGGCGGAGGGGGAGGGAGGGGAGGGGTAGTAAGTGCCGGCAGGAGCTGTGAAATCGTCCTGAGCCGTGCAAAAATTGCTTGCTGCTCCGTGACGTCGAGGGCTTGTCCCGTTGCACGTGCGGAGATCACAAGAAGAAAAATTAGTCTCTGACTCCTCTTGTGGCCATGAAGAAAAGCAGGAGCGGCTGTAAGAGAAAAAGTAAACAAAGCAGGGGGACTGTTGGCTTTGGGTGCTGAAGCAACCCCAAAGCTCCCGGGAACAGCTGACGGCTGAAATCCCGTTGTGCCGTGGCTAAGACCATTAAAAAATCCAGTGGCGAGCTGCGTGCTTGCTTCAGGTGAACGAGCAACCCTGAAGGTTCTGTGGGCAGCGGCGGAGGACGATGGCGGTCTGTGGCGTGGCTGAGACTGTTAACAAATCCTTCCAGTATGCTGCATGCGTGCCTCAGGTGAGCGAGCAGCCCTGAAAGGCAGCGGCGAAGGAGGAAGGCAGTCTGTGGAGCTGTTACTTGTCCCATGCGTGATGCGCCGTCCTTGTAACTCCCCGATGCGTGCGCGGGGGTTCAGTGCGTGGGTGGGCTGCTGGAGTGGTGAGTCAGGGTGCAGAAACTTGGTGGAGAACGGCGCAGACGGCGCCGGTAAAATCCAGGTTGAGCTGTGGCTGTAGATTGGCCATGGTGCGTTGGAGCGGTGAGAGGAAATAGACGATCTTTAGTCCCTCAGGCCCGTGCAGAGGCGTTGGAGCGGCGGGAGGGAATAGACCATCTTATGTTCCTCAGGCTCATGCAGCTGCGTTGGAGCGGTGTGAGGAAGTAGACGATCTCCGTCCCTCGGGCTCGTGGAGACGCGTTGGTGCGGTGCGAGGCAATAGACGATCTTTGTGCCCCGGGCTCGTGCAGCAGCGTTGGAGCGGTGAGAGGGAGGAGGCGATCGTTGTCGCTCGTGCGGCCATGGTGCGTTCAGTTCCACGCGCTGCGCTCCCCGTCGGCCCTGGAGGTTGCCGTCGCGGAGAGAGGACGAGGTGCGTGCGCTCTCAGTGAGAGCGGCCGGTCCAGCGTGGTTGTGCAGATCTCAGGCGACGGAGCATTCATGCCCGGGTGTTGCGTTCGCTGGCCACTCGTTTTTTTCAGCGTCGGTTCGCCAGCGTGGCCATCCAAAACAGAAGGCTGCGTTGCACAAAGCGTGTGTGTCTTCAAGGGGCCACCAACGCAGCTGTGTGGCTGTCCAGCTCGGAAGGTTGCTTTCGCACAAAACGTGTGCGTGTTCGAGGGGTCACCAGTGAGGCGGCATGAAAAAATAAGCAGCAGTGCTGTGGTTTTAAGCAGGTTTTATTATATCATGTCGCCTTCACGGGATCCCCTCTCCGGTGCATAGTGGAGCAGCCCGGAGCGGGATCCCTAAGCTCTCAGAGAAGGAGAGGAGGACACGTGTGTGTCTACCAGTTGCAGGATCAGAGTGAGAGAAGAAGAGAGAGATTGCGTTACAGAGTTGCACCTTAAATACTTGATCATAACAATACATCAAAAAGACATACCCCACAGTCTAGAATGATCAAAGGGACAACAGAACAGGCAGGAGGTATTTGCATTTGTAAGCCATACATCACAATGGGCAGATTAGCTAGACCTCGCTCTAAGCGCAAGACAAAGAGGCTAACAAGCACATCTACATATTGATCTGAGTCTCTAGGTCACAGTAAGGACAGGATGCATGAGTACAAAGGATGAAAGGCATCGATTAACATCACATAGGTGAGACAGAAGAAACTCGTCTACCTGTAGACATTAATACGCCAAAGCACATCTAAGATGCTCAGAAAAAGCATAGTAAGGACAAGCCATATGCACACTATACAGAATGGCGCATTACATCACAACACATGCATGTTTGCATCACAAATACATGAATGGCACATTGCTTCTCAGTAATGCAGCAGAAAAACAGAAAAGAGGGCTGAGTGTCCTTAGTCTGTTGTGGGGTTAAAACGAACCGCCACAAAACTACAAATTACTTTTCTTCAGCTTTGATTCACATCTAAAACTCAGTCTTTAAACTAAAAAGGAAAAAAGTATATTTTCACATTTGTTGTGACAATTTTGGATTCCAACTGTTCTGAAAACGTTTGAGGTGTGGAGAAAGGAGGCAGGCGAGGCAACGAGCTAGATGACACAGAAACTTTATTCTTTCTTCAACATAACTTACAGCAAAAGAGAATCCAGGGTCTCTGTGCATTTGTGGCTCACATATTTTGACTGCATATGTATAAGCACAGGAGTGAGATGCTTAGTACTGCATGTGTTGTTTGACCTCACGTCTTGGATGGAACAATACGTCTGGACCTCCTGAGGATAACAGCAGGAGGCGGAGGTGCCGTGATTAGACTCTGAGAGGACTTCCTGACCTCCGGGGGTCAGACGGACGATGAAGGGACTCGGGGGGGAAATTATTGTCAATAGGGGGTTTGGCGACAATGTGTGATTTTGCCTTTGATGTCCCATGTATAAATGTGGGTTTTTTTGGGGAGTTCACTCTCTTATTGTTTTGAGAGAATGCTGGGGATGTGAAATCTTCATTAAACCTGAATTGAGAAATAAATTCAGTCTCCTTATTTCACGCTCCCCACATTGGTGACTGAAGATGTGCAATGTCTAGAACCAATTCCCCCGAACCAGACTTGTCAGGGACCGCTCGAGCGAGCGCCATCTCGATCAAGCTACCAGAGTTCTGGCAGGACAACCCAGACTCGTGGTTCCTCCAGGCTGAGGCCCAGTTCGCACTCGGGGGAATAACGGCGGATGATACAAAATTCTACCATGTGATCGCAAAGCTCGACAACCGCATAGCTCGATGCGTGCGGAGCCTGGTGCAGCAGCCGCCCGCTGGCGACAAATACAGCGAGCTAAAGGCTGCCCTCATCCAGTGTTTCACGCCCTCAGCCGAGGAGAGAGCTAGGAGACTCCTGGCTCTGCACGACTTGGGAGGACGCAGGCCAGTCGACCTGATGGAAGACATGCTGCAGCTGAGGGACACAGACAATTCAATTCAATTCAACTTTATTTATATAGCGCCATTTCACAACAACAGTCATCTCATAGCACTATCAACTGTAGGGGGGAGCCCCCACAGTTGCAGAAAGACCCCAGCAATCAGGTGATCCCCTGTGAGCAAGCACTTGGCAATGGTGGAGAGGAAAAACTCCCTTTTAACAGGAAGAAACCTCCAGCAGAACCAGGCTCAGGGAGGGGCAGTCATCTGCTGCGACTGGCTGGGGGGTGAGGGGACAGAGAAGATGAAAAGAACAGACATGTAGAGAGCAAACAGCACGATGGGCACTCAATCTATGGGAGAGAACAAACAAATGTTAATGACCAGCAAAAAAAAAATATTTCATAGAGAGTGAGGAAAGGAGTGAGGCCCAGTGCATTACTGGAGGTCCCCCGGCTGACTAAACCTATTAGCAGCATAACTAAGGGAGGGTTCAGAAACACATGATCCCTCCCTAATTGTAGGCTATATCAAAAAGGTAGGTTTTAACCCTAATCTTAAAAACAGAGATCGAGTCTGACTCCCGAATCCAGATTGGCAGCTGATTCCACAGGAGAGGAGCTTGATAACTGAAGGCTCTGCCTCCCATTGTACTTTTGGAGATTCTAGGTATTACAAGTAGTCCTGCATTTTGGGAGCGTAGTGCTCTGTTAGGATAATACAGTAGTATCAGATCTTTTAAATAAAAAGGAGCCTGATTGTTTAGAGCTTTGTAAGTAAGAAGAAGGATTTTAAACTTAATTCTAAACTCTATGGGAAGCCAATGAAGGGAGGCCAGAACCGGAGAGATACGATCTCTCTTTCTAGTACCTGTTAAAACTCTTGCTGCAGCATTTTGGATCAGCTGAAGACTTTTTAAAGATGTTTTAGGACAACCTGATAATAAAGAATTACAATAATCTAATCTCGAGCTAACAAAAGCGTGGATCAGTTTCTCAGCATCACTCTGAGACAAGATGCTCCTAATCTTGGCAATATTACGCAAATGATAGAAGGCAGTCTTAGAAACAAATTTAATATGTGAATTGAAGGACAAATCCTGATCAAAAATAACTCCAAGGTTCCTCACAGAGCTATTAAGAGAAAGAGTAACTGCATCCAAACTGAAAGTTTGATTTGGAAAGGAATTTCTAAGGTTTTTTGGACCAACAAGAATGACTTCAGTCTTATCTGAATTTAAGCAGGAAATTACAAGTCATCCAAGCTTTGATTTCCTTAAGACAGGCTTCTAACTTGGCTAATTGATTACTATCATCTGGCTTCATTGACAGGTATAATTGTGTGTCATCTGCATAACAATGAAAATGTATACAGTGCTTTCTAATAATGTTGCCTAACGGAAGCATATATAAACTAAAAAGAGTAGGGCCTAGCACAGATCCCTGTGGAACTCCATGACTAAGCTTTGAGCTGAAAGAAAACTCATTATTTACATGAACAAACTGGAACCTATCAGATAAATAAGATCTAAACCACTGCAACGAAGTTCCATTAAGTCCAACATAGTGTTCTAATCTATCAAGTAGAATATTATGATCGATAGTATCAAAAGCTGCACTAAGGTCTAAAAGGACAAGTACAGAAACTAGTCCATTATCAGATGCAATGAGGAGGTCGTTAGTGGCCTTCGCTAAGGCTGTTTCAGTACTATGATGGATTCTAAACCCAGATTGAAACTCTTCGAGTAAACCATTTCCCTGCAGGTGGTCAAATAATTGCGTAGCAACAACTCTTTCTAAGATTTTTGAAATGAAAGGGAGATTAGAGATTGGTCTATAGTTAGCTAAAGCTCCTGGATCTAGCGTTGGCTTTTTGAGTAAGGGTTTAATTACAGCTGTTTTAAAAGCCTGCGGTACATGGCCTAAAGTTAATGAAGAATTGATTATATGAAGAATAAAGCTACCAATAAGTGGGAAGACTTCTTTAAATAACCTAGTAGGAATAGGGTCTAAAAGACAAGTTGAAGGTTTGGATGAGGAAACTATTTTGTCTAACTCACAAAGGTCGATTGGAGTAAACTCATCAAGACAGACATCAAAAGAAGGAGTTGTAGTAGTTACAGTATTTAAGTTAACTGTGGGAAGAATCTGATTGATTTTATCTCTGATGGATGAAATTTTATTATTGAAAAAGTTCATAAAGTCCTGACTAGTAAGCTTTAAGGGAATGCTAGGATTGACAGAGTCCTGACTCTTTGTCAACCTGGCTACAGTACTGAAAAGAAACCTGGGATTATTCTTGTTCTCTTCTATTAATGCAGAGTAATAACTTGTTCTAGCTTTTCTAAGAGATTTTTTATAAATTAAAAGATGATTTCTCCAAGCTAAATAGATTTCATCTAAATTAGTAGAGCGCCATTTTCTTTCTAATTGACGAGTCTTCTGTTTTAAGCTACGAGTTTCTGTGTTGAACCAAGGAGTTAGAAATCTCTGATTAGACTTTTTCTTTTTTAAGGGGGCCACCAAGTCTAGAGCCTGATGCAGAGAAGCTGAAACACTATCCACCATGTTATCAATTACAGAAGGAGCAAGCTGTCTATAGCTTATTTCCGTTGTGTTGACACATGGCATAGAGGAAACAATCTGCATAAATTTGGAAACAGCATCATCTGAGAGGCATCTACTGTAATAATATTTTTCTTTAGGAGCCAAATAGTCAGAAATAGTAAAATCAAAGGTTAACAGACAATGGTCTGACAGTACAGGGTTATGAGGAGACACTACAAGATTTTCTATTTCTATGCCATATGTCAGAACAAGGTCCAATGTATGGTGGAGGTAATGAGTAGAATTTCCTACTTTCTGAGAAAACCCAATCGAGTCTAATATTGAATTAAATGCCACATTAAGGCAGTCACTATCTACATCCACATGTATATTAAAGTCCCCTACTATAATTATTCTATCAGATTTCAGCACTAAATCAGCTAAGAAATCAGCAAATTCGGATAAAAATTCTGAGTAGGTTGATGGGGGACGATAAACTATGGCAAATAAAATTGGGTTTAACCTAAAATTGCTAAAGTGCCCAATACTGAGGACCAGGCCCTCAAAGGAATTATAACATGTTTTTTGCTTTACATTAACTAGTAATTTGGAATGGTAAATTGTTGCTACTCCTCCTCCACGACCAGAACTTCTGGGATTTTGACAGTTTAAATAACCAGAGGGAGTTGATTCATTTAAACCAACATAATCCTCTTGCCCTAACCAAGTCTCTGTAAGGGAAATTAAATCAATCTGATGATCAATTAACAGATCATGGACTAACAGAGACTTGGGAGTTAGAGACCTAATATTTAGTAAACCACATTTAATTTTTAAATTATGAGGAGGAACAGAGGCCAAATCATTCAATTTAGAGGCTTTATGTTTAATTTGAGTTTTACCAATATTTTGCTTTATCACTTTGGGATGCTTATGCATGATGTTTTTATTCACTTTGGAGGGAGCAGACAACGATTCTCTGATGGGGAAGACAGGGGCTAAGCTGAGGGGTGGCGGATGAAGAGGAGCTGCAGAGAGGCGTGTAAGACTGTGACTCTGCTTCCTGGTCCCAACTCTGAGTAGTCATGGTTTTGGAAATTTGGATAAAAAAGATGCCAGATTGTTAGATAAATGAGAAGCACCATCCAAAGTGGGATGAATGCTGTCTCGTCTCATAAGACCAGGTTTTCCCCAAAAAGAGCTCCAATTGTCAATGTAGCCCACGTCATTTTTAGGACACCACACAGACAGCCAGCGGTTCAAGGATGACGAGCGACTAAACATGTCATCACTGGTCCGATTGGGGAGGGGCCCAGAGAATACTACAGTGGCAGACATCGTTTTTGCAAACTCACACACCGATTCTACATCAAGTTTCGTGACTTCCGACTGCCGGAGACGGATGTCATTAATGCCGGCGTGAATAACAATTGTGGAGTATTTACAGTTACTTTTAGCCAGCATTTTCAAATTTGACTCGATGTCGCCTGCTCTGGCCCCAGGAATGCATTTGACTATGACCGCTGGAGTCTCTAGGTTCACGTTTCTGACTACAGAGTCGCCAATGATCAGAGTTTTTTCCTCAGCGGGTGTGTCGCTGAGCGGGGAAAAACGATTAGAAACGTGAACAGGTTGGTGGTGAACCGGGGCTTTGCGACTAGGCTTCCTTCTCACCGTCACCCACCCAGTCTCCTCGCTGCTGAGGAGAGCCGGGAAACCGCTGACAGGGGGGGCTAAGCTAGCTAGCTCCGCTGCAGCTAATGGGCGTCCGTCGAGATTAACTGGCGCAGACGGTGTTTCAATGCAGCGGAGCCGGGATTCCAAATCAGACAACCTCGCCTCGAGCGCCTCAAAAAGACAACATTTATTACATTTACCGTTATCACTAAAAGAGGCAGAGGTGTAGCTAAACATCTGACAGAGAGAGCACACCAGAGGAGGAGAGGAAGGAAAGCTAGTAGCCATAGCTAATAGCTGGAGAGCAACCACACAGGCAGACAGCAAAACAGGAAGTGACGATACGTTACGTTACCACAAGGAAGTGACGATCCTCCAATGATGATTTCCTGTTCAAACACATCTTCCTGAGAACCCTTCCGACGCAGATGAGGGTGACCCTGTCGGGCACTCATTGTGTGACCCAGCAGGACTTCCGTGCGCTGGCCTGAGAAGCGCAGCGGATCCTCGACTCCTGCGGGGAGCAGGCAGCCACCGCAGCAGCAGCAGACCTTGGAGCGGCGGCCGGGAGCAGCGGAAGGCCAGAGGCAGCAGAATCGATCCCGCCAACAATGGCAGCGGCGTGGCCCCGACGCAGCGGAGGAGACGACCTCTGCTTTTACCATCGGTGTTTCGTGGAGAAGGTGTGCAGGTGTGTGCCGCCGTGCCACTTCAAGAGCTCGGGAAACGCCAGGACCGGGAGTCGTTAGCAGCATCGGCCCTCGACGAGCGGAACAAGCTGCTCTACCTCACGGATGCGCGCTCTGGGCAGCACTTCCTCGTGGACACGGGCGCCCAAGTGAGTTTCATCACCCCAACCTACGCTGACCGGCTTGCAGGCCCCCATGGTGACGGAGAAACAGCGGCGAAAGGCTCGACCATTAAGACCTTCGGCGAAAGGACTCTGCTTCTGTCCTTGCACGGCCGCACTTATGAATGGACTTTTATTATAGCGGTGGTGAGTTTCAACATGTTAGGTGCTGATTTTCTGTGCTCACATGGGTTGTTAGTTGATCTTGCCAACAGGCGCCTGGTTAATGCACTCTCCTTTTATTCCATCCCTTGTGCAGCTCGAGTGTCCCCGCCACCAGCACAGACCAACGTCGCCACAGCAGGCGATAAGTTTCACACACTCCTCACCCAGTTTCCAGCGCTCACAGTTCCCACATTTTCGGTAACAGTTGCGAAACACGGGGTGGAGCACTTTATCACCACAGCTGGCCCCCCGTCTTCGCAAAAGCTCGGCGCTTGGATGCAGCTAAACTGTCCATAGCGCGCGAGGAGTTCGCCAACCTGGAAAGGCTGGGCATCCTCCTCCGTTCAAACAGCCCATGGGTCTCCCCACTGCATATGGTCCCTAAAGCTGACGGCTCGTGGAGACCTTGCGGTGATTACCACAGGCTGAACAACGCCACAGCGCATGACCGCTATCCAATCCCACACATTCAGGATTTTTCAGTGCATCTGGCGGGGGCGCGCATTTTTTCTAACATAGACCTGGTCCGCGGCTATCATCAAGTCCCAGGAGGGCTGAGGACATTCCCAAAACAGCGGTGATAACCCCTTTTGGACTTTTTGAGTTTTTGCGCATGCCGTTTGGCCTCAAAGGTGCCGCGCAAACCTTCCAACGCATGATGGATGCCGTGTTACACGATCTCCCTTTCGTGTTCGTCTACCTCGACGACATTTTAGTCGCCAGCACATCCGAGGAGGAACAGGAAAAACACCTCACAGCGGTTTTTCGGAGGTTGGGAGAGCACGGGTTAATAATCAATCCAGCCAAGTGCCAGTTCCGGGTGGCGCAGATCGATTTTTTGGGGCACCGCGTTTCCCCAGAAGGGGCGGTTCCGCTACCGGACAAAGTGCGCGCGGTGGCAGATTTTCCCCAGCCACAAACGGTCAAAGCGTTACAGGAGTTTTTGGGAATGGTGAATTTCTATAACTGTTTCCTTCCCCACGCAGCGCAGCTCATGCAACCACTGTATGCCGCGCTTAAAAAGCAAAAACCCTCCAATGCAATCGATTGGTCCCCGGAGCGGGAGCGCGCATTCGTGGAGGTAAAAAAAGCCCTGGCGGACGCTGCGTTGTTAGCCCATCCTGACCCAACGGCCCGTATAGCGCTCACCACTGATGCGTCGGATTTGGCCATAGGGGCGGTTGTGGAGCAGCACGTTGCCGGGATTTGGCAGCCGCTGGCCTTTTTCAGCAGATCCTTGTGCGAAGCCGAGCGAAAATACAACGCGTTTGACAGGGAGCTGTTAGCGCTCCACTTAGCCATTCGCCACTTCCAATTCTGGCTGGAAGGTCGGCGTTTCACCGCGTTTGTCGACCACAAACCGCTCACTTTTGCGATGGCCAAAATTTCGGAACCTTGGTCGGGCCGACAGCAGAGGCAGCTAGCCGCAATTTCGGAATTTACTACTGATATTCAACATATAGCGGGTAAACTCAATGTAGTAGCAGACTGCCTCTCTCGCACGGTAACAGCACCAGTCCGTGCAGAGGTAGATTATACTACCGCGGCCGCAGAGCAGAATAACATCGCGGAAGCGCACGCGGCCCCAGTTCACGTGGGGATAGATTATGCGGCCATGGCAGCGGATCAGGGTAGAGATGCGGACGTTTGCGCGCTCCAGTCTGGACCAACAGGGATAAGGCTGGAGAGCAGGAGCTTACAAAATGGTTTGCCCCCCCTAATCTGCGATGTTTCTACCAGGCGACCGCACCCGGTGGTACCGGCTGCTTGGCGCCGTCGTGTTTTTGACTCGGTTCACTCCCTGGCACACCCGGGGGTGCGCGCGTCTGTGAAAATGGTAGCGGAAAAGTTTGTTTGGCCGAGCCTGCGCAAGCACGTGAAAGAGTGGGCAAGAGCCTGTATGGCTTGCCAGCGGGCCAAAATTCACAAGCACACTAAAGCCCCCTTAGAGCCGTTTCACATCCCGGCCAAGAGATTTGATCATGTGCATGTCAACCTTGTGGGCCCCCTACCATCGTCGCAGGGGTTCACACATCTTTTGACAATGGTGGACCGAACCACGCGTTGGCCGGAAGTGGTCCCACTGGCATCGACCATGGCTGCAGAAGTGGCCCGCGCATTTTTGACGGCCTGGATAGCACGTTTCGGGGTTCCGTCGGATATTACGTCCGACAGAGGACCTCAATTTGTGTCTGTGCTTTGGTCAGCGATGGCCAACAGCTTAGGGGCGACAATTCACCGCACTACCGCTTACCACCCCCAGGCTAATGGTTTATGCGAGCATTTCCATAGATCTTTGAAGGCAGCCCTCAGAGTGTCGCTTACGGATGCAAATTGGGTAAACAAACTACCATGGGTTTTATTGGGGTTGCGTTCTGCGCCCAAAGAGGACTTAAAGGCCTCCCCAGCGGAGTTGGTTTTCGCGCAGCCTCTCCGGCTGCCAGGCGAGTTTCTACCGGATCATCCGGCGCCGGGGCGATCCCGGATGATCTCCTCCGATCAGTGGCCACTGATCGGCACGGGAGCAGACATGCTTCCAGGCCCCGTTCATCACACTTTTCTGCGTGTTTTTGTTCCCAAAGCTTTAAAAAATGCCGAATTTGTTTTTGTCAGGCACGAGGCTATGCACCCGGCCCTGCGCCCACCCTACGACGGTCCATTTAGGGTGCTGGAAACAGGTGATAAACATTTTGTGCTAGATTTGGGGGACAGAAGGGAAACAGTTAGTATTGACAGACTAAAGCCTGCTTTTGTGATGAACGACGAGTCTGTACGGGTGGTGAGGGCCCCTCGACGTGGCAGACCCCCCAGGGGGCATGTCCTGGAGCCCCCGCAGGTATCAAATAACGATTCTCATCCTCAGTTAGCAGATCCACTGCAAGACGGCGCCGCAGGGGCTGCGAAGCCCGCTTACAGCAAGTTTGGAAGACGTTTGAAGCCCAGACGGCGTATGGACTGATGTGTGATTTTATCATGTTGTGTGGACTATGCTGTATTGTTCATTCTTCGACGTTTGGGGGGGGGGGGGGCTATGTGGCTCACATATTTTGACTGCATATGTATAAGCACAGGAGTGAGATGCTTAGTACTGCATGTGTTGTTTGACCTCACGTCTTGGATGGAACAATACGTCTGGACCTCCTGAGGATAACGGCAGGAGGAGGAGGTGCCGTGATAAGACTCTGAGAGGACTTCCTGACCTCCGGGGGTCAGACGGACGACGAAGGGACTCGGGGGGAGAATTATTGTCAATAGGGGGTTTGGCGACAATGTGTGATTTTGCCTTTGATGTCCCATGTATAAATGTGGGTTTTTTTGGGGAGTTCACTCTCTTATTGTTTTGAGAGAATGCTGGGGATGTGAAATCTTCATTAAACCTGAATTGAGAAATAAATTCAGTCTCCTTATTTCACGCTCCCCACACATTCCTCTTTTATATCTTTATTTCCATGCATCGAGACCCGGAACTTCCGACCATAATACATTATTGTTTGAACAAAGCAATGTGTGGCACATTAACATGACATAACGCCGGTGCAGCTCCAACACCTTTCTTCTCTCAGTAACTCCGACAGGTCATACTCTCCCTGGGGGGCGCATAGACCCAACAGTCCTGTCTGATACCCCCGGTGACACCTCCTCCTTTGGTCCATTGTTCTCCCCTTCCCCCTGCCTTCTCTGGGTGGAGAAACCCCCACACTATGCCCCCACACAGCCCCCCCCCCCGAACACCCAAAAGGGGCACTAATCCCCCCGTCCTTTGGGCTTGAACCTGCGCCCATAGCGGCTGTAGTGGGGGGTTGCGGATCCAGTCAAACCGCCCTGCTGGTGAGGTGTACCGGAGGGCACATCAGTATTTGGAGGGAAAGAGGGAGGGGGGAAAACACATTAGCTTTGCAAGCGCAGGTCCCTGCAGAGGGATTGCCACCTTGCAGAGCCACCAATGGTGAGCGTCCGCGCTGGGGAGCTTGGGCCAACACCACCTGCTCGTCTGCCAACACAAAAGTGGGCTTCAACCTGTCAATGCAGACGGTCTCCCTATGCACCCCCCCAAGTCCAACACAAAATGCTTCGCCCCAGGTTCCAACACCCTGAACAGTCCATTGTACAGTGGGCACAGCAGGGTCCAGTGCGCATCGTGCCTGACAAAACAAAACTGGCATTCTGCAAGCTTTTTGGGATGAATGTGTGGGGAAAACAATGGTGGGCTGGACCTGGTACGCTCACAGCTTCCGTACTGTGTAAAAATTGCGTGGGCGGATTAGCCTCGGGCATGGGGTTTTCTGGTAAAAACTCTCCGGGGATCCACAGCGGCTGAGAAAAGATGAGTTTTGCTGGGGAGGCTGCCAAATCCTCCTTAGGTGCGGAGTGCATCCTTAAAAGAACCCAGGGCAGGCAGTTGACCCAATTTGTGTCCGTGAGTGAAGCTCTGAGTGCTGCTTTAAGCGACCTATGAAAATGCTTGCATAACCCGTTAGCCTGGGGGTTGTATGCAGTAGTGTGGTGAATTTTGACCCCCAGGCTCTGGGCCATCGCGGACCAGAGTTCTGAAACGAATTGTGGGCCCCTGTTGAACGTGATGGCCGATGGAGATCCCAAACGTGCAACCCAGGCCAACAAAAAAGTGTGCGCCACTTCCGCGGATGTAGCAGAAGCCAGTGAGACCACTTCAGGCCAGCGCGTGGTGCGGTCCACGACTGTCAAAAGATGTGTGAAACCATGCGACAGAGGGAGGGGTCCCATCAAATCCACATGGACATGATCGAACCTCCTAGTCAGGATTTGGAACGGGTTGAGGGGGGCTCTGGTGTGCTTGTGCAACTTGGCCCGCTGGCACGCGACGCAAGCTGCAGCCCACTCTTTCACATCCTTGCGCAAGCGTGGCCAGACGAATTTCGCCCCCACTAGCTTCACTGAAGTTCGCACTCCTGGATGCGAAAGGGAGTGGACTGACTCGAAAATGCACCGGCGCCAAGAGCTCGGAACCACCGGGCATGGGCGGCTGGTGGAGACGTCGCAGAGTAAGGGAGGGCATCCCTCTTGCACCACCCTGCTCTCCAGCCTTAACCCAGTTGGCACAGACTGGAGTGCACAAATGTCCGTGTCCCTGGCTTGCTCCGCGGCTATGGCAGGGAAATCTATTCCCATGTAGACCGGGGCAATTAACATGCATGACAGGCAATCGGCCATGGTGTTGAGCTTACCGGCAATGTGTTGAATGTCAGTCATAAACTTCGAAATTGTGGCCAAATGCCATTGCTACCGGGCTGATCACGGTCCCAAGACCTTGGACATCACATATGTCAGCGGCTTATGGTCCACGAACGTGGTGAACTCGCACCCTTCCAGTCAGACCTGGAAATGGCGTGTCGCCAGGTGGAGAGCCAGCAATTCTCTATTGAACGCGCTGTATTTGCGTTCGTTGTTGCGCAAAATCTGGCTAAAAAATGCGAGCGGCTGCCACGAACCTGAGACGCACTGCTCCACCACTGCCCCTATGGCAACATCAGATGCATCTGTAGTGAGCGCTATCCGTGCAGACGGATTTGGGTGGGCTAGCAACGTGGCATCCACCAGCGCTGTTTTGCCATTTGTTTTTACAAACACCAAAACAGCCTGGTCTCGCTCGGGAGTCCAGTCGATGGTTTCCGCAGGCTTCTTTTTTTAAGCACGGCATACAATGGCTGCATCAGCTGGGCTGCCCGGGGAAGGAAACGGTTCTAAAAATGAACCATTCCAAAACTCCTGCAGTGCTCTCACGGTCTGTGGATGCGGAAAATCCGACACAGCGCGCACCTTACCCGGCAATGGGATCGCTGCCTCCAGCGAAATGCAGTGGCCCAAAGAAATCAATCACTGGCACACTGAACTGGCACTTCGCCGGGTTAACTATCAGCCTGTGCGCTTCCAACCTCTGGAAAACTATCTCGAGATGGGCGATGTGCTCCTCCTCGGACATGCTGGCTACCAAAATGTCATCTAAGTAGACAAAAACGAGGGACAAGCCACGCAGCACCACGTCCATCATCCTCTGGAAAGTCTGTGCTGCGCCTTGTAATCTGAATGGCATGCATAAAAACTCGAAAAGGCCGAAAGAAGTTATTACTGCTGTTTTTGGGACACCGGGACCTGATGATATCTGTGGACCAGATCCACTTCTGAAAAACGCACGCCCTGGCCAGGTGCACGGAAAAATCCGGGATGTGCGGAATTGGATAACGATCGTGTTCCGTGGCGTCATTCAAGCACCGGAAATCACCACACGGTCGCCGCGACCCTTCGGCTTTAGGCACCATGTATAGTGGGGATGCCCACGGGCTGTTGGAGTGCCTGACGATGCCCAACTGCTCTAAGTTGGCAAACTCCTCGCACGCGCTGGCCAGTTTAGCTGTGTCCAAATGCTGAGGACGCGCAAACACCGGCGGGCGTTTTGTCATTATAAAATGCTTGACCCCGTGTTTCGTTACTGTAGCCGAAAAAGTTGGGAACTGGGAATGCTGGGAACTGTGCGAGCAAATGTTGGTACTTACCCCCTGGAGCTATAACGTTAGCCAGTGTTGTCAACCCAGCTCCCCGAGCTGTGCTGGCCAGTGAGGTAAAAGAGACAGCATCCACTTAGCGTCTCCTATTAGCAACATCAACTAACAACCCATAAGCACATAAAAAATCTATGCCTAAAATGGGGTCGGAACATGCAGCTATCACAAAGTCCCACTGAAAGTTGGCGTCCGTGTAAGCATATCGTCAATGTCCATTCACCAAATGTCATGATGGTGGATCCGTTGGAGGCTGTGAGCTCAGGACCGCTGCATACTGCCACCCTGTGTGCATTGACTGGCAGGATGAGGCTTTTCTGGGAGCCGGAGTCCACCAAAAACCGTCTCCCCAAACATGTGTCCGTGACATAAAGCAGTCTGTTCCTGTCGCCATCGGTTGCAGCTGCCACTGAATTCCGAACGTGCCGTTTTCCCGGCTTCTTGAATTGGCATGGTGACAGGCAGCATTGGGCATTCGAGCCGAAACGGCAATGATAGAAACAGATCGTCCCGTTCCTTCGTCTTCTGGTGTCCGTCCTAGCTACCACGAATGGCTCCTCAACCTCGTTGGAGTTCCTCATAGATGCCGGTGCCACTGTCTGCATGCTGAGAGTTCTGGTCGCCAAAATGATGCGGTCCACTTCCTGCTCCAGGGCACAGTAGTCTTTAGCAAATAGCTGCGGCGAGTTGGCCAGGATCGCCCTCGCTGTAGCCGGTAGGTCCCTGAGGAACAAATGGGCGAACATGAAAGATTTGTTGTCCTTCCCCCTCAGCGCCAACATGTTCTCCCTGAAGCTCCACTGCTGATTTGTCCCCTAACTCCGAACGCGTTAGGAGTCTCTCTGCCCTCTCTGTCAGAAAGGGTACAGTGCTGGAGAAGCATCCTCTTGAGCCCTTCATACTTTCCTTGGGCCGGTGACTCCTGGAGCAGGCTCATCACCTGTTGCGTGCCACGCGCATCCAGCGCAGCGACCATGTAGTAATACCTGGTATCGTCCATTGTTATCCCATGGAGTGCGAACTGGGCCTCTATGTGCAAGAACCATGCGATCAAGTTGTGAAGCCAGAAGTCTGGGAGCTCGACTGAGACCATGCACATGGCGCTGGTGCTCTCCCTCCAGGCAGCCTCCTGGGCGGTGCTCTGCTCGTTTTCCATGGCACGTCTTAGGGTCACCAATGTGGAGAAAGGAGTCAGACGAGGCAACGAGATGGATGACACAGAAACTTTATTCTTTCTCCATCACAACTTACAACAAAAGAGAATCCAGGGTCTCTGTGCATTCCTCTTTTATATCTTTATTTCCATGCATTGAGACCCGGAACTTCCAACCATAATACATTGTTGTTTGAACAAAGCAATGTGTGGCACATTAACATGACATAACGCCGGTGCCGCTCCAACACCCTTCTTCTCTCAGCGACTCCGGCAGCTGTTACTCTCCCCGGGGGGTGCATAGACCCAACAGTCCTGTCTGATACTCCCCGGTGATACCTCCTCCTTCGGTCCACTGTTCTCCCCTTCCTCCTGCCTTCTCTGGGTGGCAAAACCCCCACACTATGCCCCCACAGAGGTAACATTTTTAGCCTCATCACCCCGTCCAACTCAACTCTTATGCCAGTATCATCAATTAAACCTTCCAACAGGTATACCTGGGAATGAAAAACTCTTATGGCAGCACCTTGCTTAACAGTTGACAGTAACTGCTTGTGCTTGTTCACTCTCTGAATCTTATTTGAACAGGTTCCAGGATCAAGCTCCTGCAATACTTTCTGGAAGACCTCAAAGGTGTGTTTGAGATTCTTTGGGTACCTTAGGTTCAGGGTATATGTCTGTCCCAACAAACAGCAGCAGACTCTGCTAAGATCCCCAAGACCTCTGAGCACAGTGATCCCCTCAATCACAATACCTACATCTGTAGGTTCATCTGCTGATCCATTGGGGTTCCTCACCAGGTAGATCTTCATCACATCTTCCACCAACTCCTCTTGCACACTGCCAGGTGCATCAGCAGTGTCCTGTAGACCAGTGATTCTCAACTGGTGGGTCGCAACCCAAAAGTGGGTCGCGGACCTGTTTTCAGTGGGTCGCAGGCCTTTGCCTGGGCAAATAAAATATCAAGAAATAAATCAACATAGTGTCATTCACACTCCTTAACAGTAGATGGCAGTAGGTGGTGGGCGACACCATATTTCGCACCATAGAAGAAGACTCGCACCGTTTGTTTGTACAGTATATGCTAATTGAGCATGGCAAAACAGACTGGATACGCCAGTGGTCCCCAAATTACGGCCCGCGCCGCCTCCACATTTGGCCCGGCCCCCTGAACAATATCAGACGCTTACCCCCTCCACCCCCTCCCGCACCTCGCTTCCAAGTCGGCCGAGCGCCGTCTCGTTCCCCTGCTGAGCGTGTGCTCAGCCATGCATTCTGTGCCATGGATTCTCTGTATCACTGTATAAAGAGCTGACTGTTCATGCCTCACTATTGCACTTAGAATTCGTTCTTAGACAACTGCTCAGAGCTCTCTCACAGAGCGCTGGCTGAGCCTCGTGATGGAGGAATAAAACACCTTTAAACTTCGGCTTGCTGTGTCCGCCTGCACTGATTTTTCCTCCTCACTGGTAAGCGTGATGATTTTTTTTTTTTTTTCAGTCTGGCCACGCGATCGAGATTAATACACGCATAGAATGTGACATTCTGTCTGTGCCCCTATCTGAACCCCCCCCCCCCCTCAGAAAAAAAAAAAAATCCTAGACTCACCCCTGTCAAATAAAATGGAATAGTGAAAAGGTTAGCTAAGAGAAAAATTGATTCAGAATGCAGGGTATTTAACCTGCAGTGGACAAACGATTATTTTTTTGTTCAATGCAAAGAAAAGGCTGTTCAGCAGCGGTGTCTACAAGCCTGCTGGAACCTACAAAAGGATTATAAGGAAGAAACACAAGAACTTTGAGAGACTGCTCATAGGAGTCATTTAAGGAAGAGATTCTGCTGTGACAACTAAGCTGAGCTTTTACCTGTTCAGATTGTGCACGGCACAACACAAAGTTAATGTTCCATGGACTTTTTTTCTGTGAAGAACCCAGAAAGGGTTATTTGGTTATTATTTATTTCATTAATAGTGTTATTATTTATTTTCTGACTTTTTTTCCTGTGAAGATCCCAGAAAGGGTTATTAATATTTGGTCATTTGTGGCTTTCTGGAAAACAATAAATGTTTACGTTTAGGCACCCCTGCGATCGTCACACTTTTTCTGTTACAAACTGACCCCGGCCCCCATCAGAGAAGGCAAAAGTTATGTGGCCCTCACAGGAAAAAGTTTGGGGACCCCTGGGATACGCGATCCCTTTGGAATCGACATGGAAAGTGTTACGTTGCCAAGCAACGAAGAGAGTCAGCTGGTGGAGCTATCATGTGACCGCACGCTGAAAAAGAGGTTCACGGAGGTAAGCCTCTCGCAATTCTCGTGTAGCGCTGTGGTGAGCGAGTATCCTTCTCTTGCCATTCGAGCAGTAAAAACCCTTCTACCTTTCAGCACTACCTACCTCCGTGTGGGTGGCTTCTCAGCTCTGGTTCAGTTGAAGACAAAACAGAGAAACAGACTGGACATTGAGCATGACCTCAGAGTCGCTTTGTCTAATGTAACTCCAGACATTGAGACTCTTGTCAAGAGCAAAAAACATCCCCAGTTCTCCCCTTAATTCCTCCAGACTCAGGTCTATGATGTCACTGTTACAGGTTTTAGTGAGTGTTCCTTCATTTTCTTCAAAGCACATAACCTTATCAGTAGGTAAATACTGAAAAAACAATCAGAAGAAAAGTCAATTTTGAGACTTGAATTCTTTTGAATTGCACTTTTTGTTTAATTTTTAATTTAAAATGCAGCTAATTTAAAGGGAATTGTTCCCTCTGTTGTATTGCCACTTACTGGTCATTTTGGTTAATCATTAAATTTGTTTTGTGTTTGTATACTGTGATATTCTTTACATTCAGTAAATATGAGAATTTGAAAATCTTTGATTTGGGTCGCGGCTTGTCATCGAGGGGTGATGGTGGGTCCCAAAGCCAGACCAGTTGAGAACCACTGCTTTAGACAATGTAAAGATAGAATTCACTTTAAGCTGCATAATGGAGACAAATGAACAAAAAACAACCTCTCACTGCTCACTCCCCATGTTTTTCCTCTGCTGAGATTGTCACTACATTGAAGTGTTTTTGTGCAGTAATTAGGCTGGAGACAAAAAGAAAATATACCATATTAGCTTAAATAGGCATTATAAATATTAGCTGGGGCTTATATTTGTTGATGTAGACATCTGACCCAGACCAAAGGCCTGTCCACACCAAGCATGATAAAGATAACGATAAAATTAGTTTTAAAAATCGTTCTAACTTAAGTGCTAGTCCACACTTATGATTATCATTGTAGTGTGGACTCTGATACCCACTTGAGATAGAACATTTTTTAAAAAGTGTAATTTTAAAGTTATTGTTATCTTTAGTTTGTTTTTAATGATGTCATCTCTTAATGCCGAACAGTTTGTTGGTGAGAACAAATAGAATTAGTAAAAAGTCAAGATAAAGCAGAATTTAGGACTTGTCCATGTTAGAAGCAGCTTGGCCGTGACAAAAACATCACCACAACAATTTGTAGAAAATTAGACACTATAAAATGAGTACATGCCTCATGATATAGTCGATAATGAATAAACATTCTATTTAATGAATGTTTAGTTTTCAGCCAAAGTCAAATTCCTTGTATGTGTTGTGCATACTTGGCCAATAAAGCTGATTCTGATTCTGATTCTGATTCTGAGCTGCCTACCTACCAAGATTTGCAGGATGCATGCTTCAGATGTCCCCCAGGTCTCTGCTTGTTCCTCAACAAGTTTGAAAGATAGACATCCAATGAAAAGACAGCTTGTCACATGACAAGACGTTGAGAAAAATGAATATTGATTTGGGATTAATAATGGACCTCTTGCAGAATGTCTTACTTCTGCATTGCAGTTTTCCCTTAGCTCCAGTTCCGCTTCCAATATATTTCCCCATTCCTGGTGCTTTCTCATCAATAAATCAGTTTTATCACTTTTACTTATCATTGTAAATGGCGTTCACTTATATAGTACTTTTTTCATCTCTAGATGACCAAAACGCTTTACAGATCCTGCTATCCACACATTCACACACTGATGGTGACAGAGCTGTCATACACAGGCGCTGGCCTGACCCACCAGGAGCAACTGGGGGTTCAGTGTCTTGCTCAAGGACACTTTGACATGCAGACTGCAGACAGAGCGAGAATCGAACCCCTGACCCTCCAATCAGTAGTCAGCTACACTACACCAGCACCACAGCTGTCCCTGGCTATATATTGGAAATAGTGTATAGGCAGATAGTTTTTCTTTATAAAGCTCGTGTTTCACATTTTGATTGTTTTTGTAAGCGTACTGAGCCATTTAATAGTTCACACAGTTAGCTTAGCATAGTGCAGCTATTGTCTTGTTCATATCTATAGCTACGTTCCGATCCATGGTGTACTTCAACTGTATTCCCTACTCCCTGCTCTATTCTCAGGGAATATCAGTGGTTAACTGCCCTTTACAAAATTTCTCCATTTGAAACACCCTATAACTGTCGGCTCCCTCTGTGCATTACCATGGTAACCACAGACACGTGCTGATGCTACGGTGTATAATTCATATTTCTTAAATAAAATATTAATACAAATATATTTTTATTACAGTCAGTTGATATAAACAATAACCAACATCAATTTAGCTTGTTAATAACGTTTGCAACATTAGTTTGTTCTACTCGTATTTGAGGCGCAATGGCTTATGGGTAATTTGTCAACTTCCAGTGAAGTGATGTACCATTGTTCACTTCTTCCCTGCTCAATTCTCAGTTCCATTTGAACTGAAGACTGTTCACTCCCTTCGGTTTGGAATTTCAGTTAATATGGCGGATACCCTGTCCAGCCCACTTCAGAGTATACTATTGGGTGCGAGAGGGTGCATATGTGAGCATGAGGGTGTTAGTGCATGGGAATGAGTGTGTGTGCTGGTTGGGAGGTGCTGGACTGAGGGGGTGGCGCCTCCTGGTGCCACTTGGTACCTCCTGGCTACGTGGGGTCCCTTGGACTGGGGGGGGGGGGCTCTTGGGGCTGCTGTGCCCTGCTGCAGCCTTCCTTTGGCGTGGGGGTGTGGGGGTTCCCAGGATGTGTGTCAGGGGCATTGGGGTGGGTGCGGGCCTGCTGTGGGGGTGTCTGGGGGGGCTTGCACCGGGGGCGCGGGCTGGGGGGGTGCCGGCCTTCCGGCACCTGGGGCCCAGAGGCTGGTGTTGGCCCTGCTGGTGGGGGGGCAGGGACTGGCTGGTCTGAGGGTGGGGGTGTGCCGCGCCGGCTGCTTGGTGGCTCGGTCTCCCTCGGCCGTCCCTTCTGGGGTGGATGCCTGGTTGTCCTGGGGCTTGTTGGCCTTGGGACATTTGTGCTCTGTGGGGTTTGGTGGTGCTGTCTTGCTTACTTGGACTTTCCGGGGGGGGGGGTGTTGCTGTGACTTGCCACCCTCTTTATATGTTTCCTGGCAAACCACTCACACGCACACACTTACTTTGTGTGCACTCTCATACACACGTACACACATGCACACACACACACACACACACACATTTGTCTCTCCTTTAACAGGTGCAGACACCAGACTCGTGATGAGACCTTTTCAGTAGAAGAAACAGTTTGTCTTCTGTTTGTTTCAGTTGTGTTAGTCTGTTTGTCTTCTCTGTTTGTTCCTCTCCCTTTTCTCTCTCCATCCCCACCTTTTCTCATTCTCTCCTGTTGGGTCCTTCATGGGTAAAACAATTTAAATAAAGTATTAAAAGTTATTACAACAGGAGTTAATAAATAATATGTAGTATATATATATATATATATATATATATATATATATATATATATATACAGTATATACTGTATATATGTACTGTATAAAGCTCCTTTTGGCAAAGTAAATCTGTTCATAAGGGAAGCACATTTCGGTTCTGCTCACCTAACTGCTTGGCAGGACAAGAGTTAAAAAAGTAATATTAAAAGAAGTCAGGTAACAACTGGGGGTTGGACATATGTTTCAGTGAGTTTCACAGGTCTATTACAGCCCATGCAGTGGTATTTGGAATGGCAGAGACATAAAGAAGACGATAGTTGTGCTATGCTAAGCTAACTGGGTGAACTATTAAATGGCTCAGTATGGATACAAAAACGATCAAAATGTGAAACACAAACTTTATAAAGCAAAAACGATCTGCCCTCACACTAGGTGGAAGTGATAAAATTAATTTATTGACGAGAAAGCACCAGGGAATGGGGAAATATCATGGAAGTGGAACCAGAGCTGCGGGAAAACCGCAATGCGGGAATAAGTCACACTACATTGTGCAAGAGGTCCATAATTGCTGTTCTTGAAACTCATTGGTATCATTACTCCCTTCTAAAATATTTTCATTGAAATACTGTATGCCAAAAATATTAGATATATCATACAAATATTATTAGAAAACTAAAGTTGTGATGTAAATTTGATACAGATATGAAAGTTGGAATTTTAGGCATTTATTTTGGTCTGTCCAAAATAAATCAGTCAATTACCAAAACAGTCAGTTACCTGATTTTTAGAGATCTTATTGAGCTATTTTGAATTACTGTGATATTTTCAAGGCTGCTGAATCATTTTTACAGTGTAGTTAGGTCAGTATAGTAAAGGAGCACCTCCTGAGATCTAGCCAGAAGTTGACCAAGACAGAGATCAGGATGGCAAAGCCTTAAATATGAGATCGCAATAGTATCATAATGCGGTCCAAGTATCATGACAATATTGTATCATGGGGCTTCTGGTGATTCCCACCCCTAGGAGCCAACTTTTCTTGTAGAATTAAAAAATAAAGTCAGAGCAGGTGTATTTTATCAACTTTTCCCTCTACAAAAATAGCCCAAAATTCAAAATTAAACAAAACCAGGCTTCCTTTGAGATCTTGTCATTCATACAATATGCTAGATGAAGCACTCTAAAGTTTTTTCCCAGTCATTTATGACACATTGTATGTGAAATGCCTATATTTATAACTGTTGTAGGAGTGTCATGGTAATTATGAATTGTGTTATTTATTTATTTTTTTTAAATTTCCAAACAAATTACTAACATTTATGTCTCCAGCTGACCATGTGGACAGTTAAGTATAATCTTTGTATTATTAACATGTGGTCTTGAATATCTGAAGATATTCTGACAAAGGTTTTGTCGCTGTTAAATTTCCTTCAAGATTTATGATTTTTTAATGTTTGCTTAAATAATATTTAAGGTATTTAATAATTTAAATACCTTGAAAAGAAAGTATCAGTTCCAATAGAGAATGACCACATGACCCTAACATTTACAGAATTGATTTTCTGATTTAAATATTGTAGGCTAATAATATATGACATATGGCAGTATGTTTTAATAACCATATAATTAATTATAAAGCATGATTATGCATACATCCAAATTTATTGATGTGATGCTGGGAATTATTCAGAGAAATGAAAAATTTAAGCTTAGGTAGAGTGTCAGAAAGACAGAGAAACTGGTTAAGGCATGGATGAATATTTTAAGAGAAGGTGGGAGCTGTGGGAGGGATGCACAGGCTGAAAGGAAGTCGGTCTGCAGAGAGACGCAAAGATAATTCAATAGACGGGCAGAGCAAATGTGTTGGAGGAGAGACAGAAAAGCTGGAGGGATGAGAGATGAATGAATGGTGGACTAATCAGGACAAAGCAAAGGAGAAAGGGAGTAACGTTAATCTAATAGGATGGATGAACAGGTAAATGGATGTACTGTGCAATGTTAAAAATCTCTAAACCTGGATGATATATATAAAGAATGTGTGAAATGCAGATAATAATATCCTAGTAATACTCTGACACATCTCTGTATGTCAGTCTGTCTGTTTGCAAATCTAATGCTGGGTTTTCAGGAGAACATGAATGTTTAGTTAATCTCTTTTATTTCCAAGCTTCACTCTTGAAGTAGAGGAGCGTTTCTGTAAATTTTATTCAAAAAAAAAAATTTATAGCATGAAGATCTGGCACAGTTGTACCAAAATCTGCCACAAACTCTGATAACAAAGATGACTTGTTATCTCTTTGATAATTTTATCTTCACATTAGCAGACAATTTATCTTTCTTGTGCTTTTATTTATTTAGTAATTAAATACAGTATAGTGTAACAGGATTATTATAGGTGCAGCTTTTGGTACCTCAATACAGATGATGCAGTGCTGTATCTGTAAGATGTTTTTTTCTTCTTGATGTCTATGATTTTTAGAAGCTAGGACTGTCAGTTAACCTTCCATGACTTGTAATGTAACTGAATCATTAGAATAGTGGGTATTAGGTTTGCAGTTGAGACCAGACTGAGACCAGAGTTGTCATGAATGCCCCTCGGGGCAGAGAAGAGAGACCCATGCGCAGGACTGCAGTTTGTGAGATTTATTGGAAACAACAAACACAAAGTCCAAAACAGTGCTCTAACACAAAAGCCAACAAGTGAGCAAACTTACGGATAAAGCGCACCAGAGCAAGGGCTGGGCTCTGGTGGAGATGAAGGAAGGGAAACTCAAGACTCCGGCAAAGGAAAATAAAAATAACAGCCCTTAAATAGGATCACAACCATTAACACAAAGAGTAACCGGTGCAAATCACATGAGCGGGCTGGGGAGAAAATGACAATCAGTTGTGAGCAATGAGAGGGGAGAGAATGGGCTGACAGCTGACAGAATGCCGCCCACACGGAGCAGAAACCTGAAGCGCTACTGACAGCTGTCAACCAGAGGAAGAATACAACAGAATGAAAATATAATAAGATGGCAAAATTAAGTGGAACTAAAACCAAATCTGAAAATAACAAAATTATACTGAACGCAACCAGGAAAAATAAATCATACAAAGTGTCACATCTGGCCCTCACGAGCCAGCGTAAGACACCACAGACCAGTAAAGTTGCACGAAAGTTTATTTATACTTCAAGGCAAGGGTAGGACACGATAACTAGCCGCGTGGGCAGAGCAGCAAGATTATCCATTACCATAACAATGATTGATGACAGCTGAGACGAGGAACGCTCGCTCACCGTCAGATAAGGAAAGGCAAGGAACACGAAACTACAATACACAGAGACTAGACTGTGACTGATTGGAGCCCATTATTGTCCAGCACACGCCGACACAACTGCGACCGACAGTTACCATGGTATACATGGTATACCATGGTAACTGACTTGTATACTTATATACAATATACAATACACACTTACATCAGCAGAGAATCGTGGATGAACACAAAGAGACGAATGATGACACAAACGTTGACAAGAATGCTTGACAAGACAGCTGCAAGATGCAGCCGCTGGCGCCGGCATTTAAAGCCGGCTCCTAACGACCGCAAATGCAGCACAGCTGCTCAGACTCTGACAGCAGGGAACTCCCGGGCGTTTGACCAATCAGAGCCCGGGGAGCCAGAATGACAACACCACTGTCAAAGCCTGACAGGAATGATGTGTAGCCTGAGCGCGGACAAAATAGCGCTCGGGATATGACACAAAGAAACAATACCGAACATGTGAAAACAAACTAGAAATAACACCAAGGGCAAAGAACTCCAAAATACAATATTATACAAATAAGGAAAAAACAAAAAAAGCAAAGAAACAGCATGGTGAAATCCCCCCGTGCTCAGATCGTGACGAGTCTTCCAAGATGAAGATCAAGTTGAGACCAAGACCGCTGTATATGTACAGCATGTCTTGGTCTTGGGAGACTCTGGTTTTGACAAGATCTCAACTACAGCATTAGTGGGTGTATTCATGACCACGAGAGGGTAATCAGCACAATGAGTATATGCAATGAGCATAATTGAATATACATTTTATTATTTTATCGCAAACTTTTCTTTTTTTTATAAATTCACATGCCTACAGGTTACAAAATTATACAGTGCACATTTTATTAGTAAATATGCATTAATATTTGCAGGCAATTTTGTTCTTTTTTTCCCATATTCTACAGATAGTGTTTTTCTTTAGAGTTTTTATTTTAAAAATGACCAAAATATGTTGTTTGTCAAGGGGTGCCCACATTTTTGCATATAACTGTAACTATATATGTTTACTTTATTACTTAGAAGAACAAGCTGAGATGTACTGTGAAAAACAAGGTGAAACTATTTTGTTGTCCTAAACATGAAATGAAAATTATACTGCATGTAATAGGGTCTCAGTGCGTAAAACATACTCCCCTTATCCGCTGTCTTGTAGCTGGTGGATATAGTGTGATGAGTCCAGGTGTTTGGATAAAGTTCCAGAGATCAGGCATGCTTATTCAAGTGGATTTTATGTCCTCTGAAGTGAAGGGTGTTATGAACCTCCTCATGCGCTTTTAAGCAGCACACGAAGGAGGAGAAGGAAGAATGGAGTTAAGCACGGAGTTTCACCACAACACATTTATTGACATACAAGTTGACAGTTCAAAAATAAAGACGCACAACAAAGGAAACAGGGCGCACTTAAGGGCATCACACGATAATGTGCCGAAGGCAGACCACAGTGCACAGTAGCCATAAAACAAACAATACAATTCATGTCTTTAACTCAGGAAACCAGGAAACCTCAAGGAGGCTCAACTGACTGAAAGGATAAGCTGGGCTAGCCAACTAAAGCGTAGTAGTCGACTGCACAGAGAAACGCCAACAATAAACCCACAGAACAGGAACGGTAGCATAGCAGTCGACTGCATGGAGAAACGCAACAGATTTCCTTTCAGTGCAGGAGCAGTCCAAAGTCCAAGCCTCCAACGAGCAAAACACAGTCCTTCAAGCAAACAGGCAGTCATACGGCGATTAACGACCGTATGGAGTGCACAGTGGTCCAGCAGTGTTTGACTGGCAAACACTGCTGGCCACACAAATTGGACACACCTGGGTGAGGCACGGGAAAGACAATTACCGGGGAGTCAGTTGGCTGTCAAAGAGAGAGGGGGTATGGTTGGACAGGCGAATATTAAACAGCGCCCACATTAAAGTGGGTCAAAGAGGCTGCCTAACAACTACCGGCCAGAGCGGCGGCTACAGGCATGGAAAAGAAAAAGAACACAGACATAAAAACAACAAGAACTCAAAAGATAACAATACATAATAAACCCGATGGTGGGTGACCGGACCAAAGGGAGGGAACCCCCAAGGCATCGGACAGGGAGAAGGGGGCCACGGCGCCCTCAGGCTGGCCCACAGCACCCTCGGTGGTCCCGGCTTGGGACACAGCTGCACCCGCGGTGGACCCCGACCGGGCCAATGCTGCACCCTCTGTGAAACCCGACTGGGCCAATGCTGCACCCTTGGTGGACCCCGACCGGGCCAGCGCTACACCTGCGGTGGCTCCTGGCTGGAACTCTGCAGCACCTGCGGTGGTTCCCGGCTGGAGCTCTGCAGCACCCGCGGTGACTCCTGGGTGGAGTTCTGCAGCACCCGCGGTGGACTCTAGCTGGAGTTCAGTAGCACCCCTGGTGGACTCCAGCTGGAGTTCAGCAGCACCCGCGGTGGGCCCCAACCGGACCAATGCTGCACCCACGGTGAGCGGGCCAACCCACCAGAGCACCAAGGTGAGGAGGCGATCAATGGGGGGAGCCCTGATGACCCTGGCAGGAGGAGCTGGAACAGCGGCATCCTCCGCTGGTCGGACCGGACCCACAACAACCTCTGACGATGGCGCACCCTCTCCAGGGACCTTAGACGAAGGCTCAGAGATAGCAGGAGAAGAAAAGTGGTTAGGGTTGCCAGCAGCGGTGGAGCCCAGCAAAGTGAGTTCAGACTCTCCTCCCCTAGAGCCAGGCAAGATCTCTCCAATACTGACATTAGAAAAACAAGAGAGATAACTTGCCTGAGCTCGAGCTCCACCGCTGTCCAGGGCTCCGTCGATCCAGACGATGAAGACTCAGGCCCGGCCTCCAAGAGGTCCAACTCCGGCTCCCATTTTGCTGCGACCGTCTCCACAGCTGGCAAGATAGTTGGAACAGTCCTAAAGTCCACCTGCCACGACTCCAATGCTGGGGATTCCTCCATCGTGACAGCAGGGGGACATCTCTGTGCTGGCTCCGGGGCAGAGTCCTCCGATGCCACCGGCTCCTCCACTGTCTGATGGCGCTGACCTTGGGCCAATGGGCCCTCAGAAAAAGAAGGAGGAGACGCGGAGAGGGGAAGAGCAGAGTTAATTTGCAGCTGGAAGAGAGGACCCAGCGGACTGCTGAAACTGGGCCTTTCCCTCAGGAGACAGGCAAGATTCAATGTCATTAGATGGTATAAAATGAAAAAAATACTTGCCTGTCATCCCAGCCTTTGATGTTTCCAGCTGCAGGCGGCAGACAGTCATCCCTCTCCGTGTCAGCGGTGACGTGGGACCCTTTGAAGGTTTGTGTAGGAGCTGTCTCCATGACGACGGAGGTGGGTGTTCCCGGGGCGACCTCAGTATACTTCACGGCAGCTGAGGGAAGAGGGCTGCTGGAGACGATGAGGGACTCTCCTGGTGTTTCCTAGCAGGATGATGCCATTTCTGGGATGCTGGGGAGGCGCGGCCTGATGCTGGGGAAGCAGGAGAAAGAATGGCTGCAGGCTGTGGAGCATGTTTTCGCTTAGGCTTTGCGAGGAATGCCGCTCTCCCTACGCCAGGGAGCTCCCAGTGGAGAGCGTAGATTGAGGCGATCAAGTCTGTGTGCTGAGGATAATTCCAGAGTCCCGGATGCGCTTCCAGAATTCCCTCCGCTGCGTCCAGACTGCTCCACTTCGCCTTCGGTCCGCGGGCTTTGTGGGCCTCCTCCGTGAAGTCCCGAATGAAGAACGCCGCCCATTCCTCCTCCACCGTGGGACTCCCCGTCGATCCTCTGCCTCGGCCAGTACAGGAGAGGCGCGTCGAGGGCATCGTGGGCAACACAAGTGGGAGAGGGAAAAAGTTCAAAAAGAGAAAAAAAAAAGGTAATGAATGGGTGAACCCGCTAAATTCCAGCTGGTTGGACCATTCTGTCATGAACCTCCTCGTGCGCTTTTACGCAGCGCACGGAGGAAGAGAAGGAAGAATGCATTTAAGTGCCAAGTTTCACCACAACACATTTACTGACACGCAAGTTGACAGTTCAAAAATAAAGATGCACAACAAAGGAAACAGGGTGCACTTAAGGGCATCACTCCGATAACATGCCGAAGGCAGACCACAGTGCACAGTGGCCACAAAACAAACAATACAATTCATGTCTTTAACTCGGGAAACCAGGAAATCTCAAGGAGGCTCAACTGACTGAAAGGATAACCTGGGCTAGCCAGCCAAAGTGTAGCAGTCGACTGCAAAGAGAAACGCCACAGATTACCTTTCAGTGCAGGAGCAGTCCAAAGTCCAAGCCTCCAACAAGCAAAGAACAGTCCTTCAAGCAAACAGGCAGTCATATGGCGATTAACGACCGTATGTAGTGCACAGTGGTCCAGCAGTGTTTGACTGGCAAACACTGCTGGCCACACAAATTGGACACACCTGGGCGAGGCACGGGAAAGACAATTACTGGGGAGTCAGCTGGCTGTCAAAGAGAGAGGGGGCGTGGTCGGATGGGCAAATGTTAGACAGCTCCCACATGAACATGGGTTAAAGAGGCTGCCTATCAACTGTCGGCCAGAGCAGCGGCTACAGGCATGGAAAAGAAAAAGAACACAGACGTAAAAACAGCAAGAACTCAAAAGATAACAGTACATAATAAACCTGATATCTGAGCCACAGAGAACGGTCAGAACCGAGCCTACAGGAAAACACCGGCTCAGTTCGTCACAAAGGGTAGATGTTGACGAATGTGGCAGTTTTAGGATCACCAACTTTTCTGACGAATGTCGGCGAAAATCAAGAAAGTATCTCACATAGCAATGAATGCTGAGGAATGTTAAAGAATGCTACAATTTTTGGGTTTCATCATTGTTCGTAAAAGGTCGCAAAACAGTTCGCACACAGTTTTTAAGGTTGACAACAGTTTTGTTGCAAAGGGTCTTAAACAGTTGCTAGTGTTCACTGCTTGGCAAACCAAAAGGAACTTTGGCAACACGTGTTACAGCTGTGTGTGTGAAAAATACATTTGCCAAAAAAATTAACATGTTTTCAAATTTTTTTGGCAAAGAAAAACTGCTAAAACTGTTTGCAAACTGGCAACCTTTTATGAACCTTGACAAACCCCCAAAATCACTACGTTTGACATCATTCGCCATTCTGTGAGGTATGGAGTTTAGTGTAACTCTTAAAAAACACCCCCCCCTTAAAATTCCTGCAAAAAAATCACCAAATGGTTCATGACAAATTGGAAATTGGTGCATGATACCGGAGTGGTGGCTCAGTTGGTAGAGCATCCGCCCCACACCCGGGAGGCAGGGGTTCAAATCCCGGCCGGGTCATGCCGAAGACCATATAAAAGCGGAACTTCCTGCCGTCCAGCTTGGTGCTCAGCAATAATGGAATGGAGGAGGGAAGTTTGTGGCGGCGCCTTGCATGGCAGCGGCCCTCTGATTCTGCACTTGGGGTGTGTGTGATTAACACAGTAGATAGGTAAAACACAATCTCGTTCTACTGTACATGATTGGCTGTACAGTTGAATGACAATAAAGGGTGATTTGATTTGATTTGATTTGATGATTAGCTAAAAATATCAAAGTCAAGTGTAGGAATTTAAACCAACGATATAATTACAGGAACCTTGAAATCCTGTGCTACATAGATATCTTAAAGATAAATTGATCACAGGAAAAATATGGAACAAGAAGTTTGATTTGCGGCTTGATGTTAAACCTTAGTATGTTTTATGAAATTTTTTTTAACCACAAGATGCAGCGTTTACTCTTGGTGTCATTGTCATTCTCTGCCTTAAAACTATTACCCGCATTGCATTCTTAACGTACATCACGCATGCTTGGCATTGGGTTGAGAAAGTACTTTATAAAGTAAGGGGGAAATTGCGTTATCATTTTCCAGTGCAGCCAATCTGCCAACGAAGCAATTAAACGTTAAATACAGTCCATGTTAATTCAAATTCGTTATCACCTTTTGAACAAATGTAGCAATCAGAAAAGACCTGGTTACAGACAAATGAGAAAACTCCTGGTAATTATATTGCACATTAGTAGCTCATGATTAACTATTAAGTAGATATGTGGACAAGTGACAAAAAGAAAAGAAAAACAGGGTTCATTACAGAAGTGATGCTAAGGAGAGGAAGATATCATTAAATAGGAGCTTTGCTTGACAGCACACATTCAATGGCCCTGATTCTTGTGCAGTAGTGTGGCAAGTAAGAAAAAACTGAAGATAAATTCCTCCTTACGTAACAGAGAATGTTAATGCTTGACTATTGTTGTAGGGCTGCAGAGCATGAACTCCTCATGATACAATGAATTAAATTATAAAATATGTTGCAGAAGACAGTTGTTGGATGTGTGGGATGCCTTTGAAAATGCCTGTTTAAAAGATAAATGTTTTATGAATTAAAAATACCAATAAGCCCTGAAACTAATATATAAAACTTCTGTATGTTGTGTGTATAACTGCGGTCTATACAACCATATGTACCGTGGTGAAAATGATGATATCATTGTGTTTCGTGGTGTTTCCCTGCGTCGACATAAGTGAAATCCTCTGTTGGAGGTAAGTGCAGAATGGCAGACGACTCTAAGGAGATTCCTTCTGTGGTGGACTCCCATGTCTGCATCCCTGTCTTGCCTTTTTGTTGCTGCCGTCTGTGTTTATTTTCAGTTCCATTTTCACAAATAGCTCCCTTTTGGTATTAAATACACATTCTTAGGTGGTTAAGGGGAGAGTTAGAGTAGGGAAAAGGTGAGGCCTACTTGACACATATTGCAAATATAAAACTCTACCACGTCACCTCATGTCATTATTGATATGGCCACTAGAGGTCAGTTAATGTATAGGTTGAAATTAGTGGTGGGCCACAATTAAAATTTTTTAATTGTGATTAATTTAAAAAAACCCAAGAACATATATTTGTGATTAATTGTGATTAACAGCACACTTTTTTCTATGTAACTCACCTTAAACTTGCCATTTTTCAAGTTTTTCATATTCTTATTAATATGAAGTGGACAAATGTGCTTGCTGCAACTGCAGTGTGATTTAAAGCTTTCAACATGTGAAAAATGACAACTATCCAGAATATTCCCCAGAAAATACCTTATAAATATACCGCAGAAATACTGCATGTGTCACGTGCTGAGTCTGATGTTCTGCCCGACCTTGTTTACATTTTAGTCTCTGGGTTGACAGGTGGCATTTCCGGGTTGGTGTTTGTGCCACCTGTCAAACTGTCAGCTGCCCCTCCCTCACCTGTCATTACCAACAGCCGAGTCCAATTTCTAGTTTTTGTTCTCTTTTCCTGTTCAGGTCAGCCCACACCTGTCTTCACTTATGTTGTCATTTTACCAATTACTTATACCCAGTCCTTTCACTTAGTCCTCGCTGCTCCGTCAATTGTCATCCCCCTATTCTACCGTATGCTTCATGGAAGTGCTGATTTTTTCTTCCAGAGCTTAGCCCCGCTCTGAGGCACAATATGTAAGTGTTTCTCTTTTTCACTGTTAAATCCACTGTAGTGCTGGTCTCCCTTCCAGAGCCGTTTTCCGCTCTGAGGCACTATGTGTTTTCTCGTCTGGTATTTTTGTTTTTTTCTTGAACTGTTTTATCAAAAACAGCGTCATCCTGCACTGGTCTGCCGGAGGAAGCCATCCTCCTCATCGGCAGCCATTCCCCAGACGTTGAACCCGACAACTCCTGCGGCAGAGCCCCTCTTCTCTTCTTCTCTGCCGGTTGTCACACCAGCCTGCACCCTCTCCACTGCTGCCGTATTCTCCCATCTGCTGCCGAGAGGTCTTCCAGGGCTTCCCGGGTATGCCCACTCCCATGTCCACAGGAACGGCTCCTCCATGTTCCATTGAAGGGCCCAGGTTCACCATAGACATGGAGAAGCATGACACACCTCCAGCTGCAGTGGGCGACATCACACACCAGGAGGGCAGGCAAGTGACATTTATTTCTTCTCTTTGTAATAATAATTTGTCTTGCCTGATCCCTGGTAGAGAGACTCAGGGGTTGCAGTCACCTGAGCTCTCTTCACCTGCTGCAACCCATACTTCCCCATTTGCCCTCTCTGTGTCTCTTCCACTTTTCCTTGAGTGTCTTCCGGCCCCTGAACGAAGCCACCAGACAATGGAGGAGCTTGGGGTTCTGGAAGATCCTAATCCTGGGCCAACGCGGAGCCGACTCCCAGCTGCCATTTTGGAGGAGTCACCAGCGTGGGTTAATTTGCCAGGGGGCATCATGACTGCTACCACCATCATGCCTGCTGCAGAGGCTGCCGCAGCAGCGTCAGCAATGGAGCTAGACCTCCTGAGGGCTGAGCTCGAGGCGTCACCTTCATCCAGATCGTTGGAGCCCTGGACGGTGGTAGAGCTCAAGCTCAGACAAGTACTCTCTTTTGTCTTCCTTCTCTCTGTTTTGGAGCAATCTTGCCTGGCTCTTGGTGAGGAGAGCCAGGTGCAGCCGCCTGCTGCACCTGAGCTCGCCTTGCCAGGCTCCGCCGCTGCCGGTGACCCTGAACACCCTTTTCTCTGTGTGACTGAGCTCTCTCTAAGGGTTGCCGGAGAGGATCCATCACTGCCAGATATCTCCGAAAGTCCAGGTTTGCCATTGGAGGCTGCGCAGGGTCCAGCTTCTCCCATTGAGGCCGTCGCGGGTGTCCCGTTCCAGCCCGGGACCTCCACGGGTGCAGCTTTGGCCCAGGCTGGGTCCTCCGTGGGTGCTGCTCCCTCTCCGGCTGAGGTTGTTGCGGGCGCTCCATTCCAGCCTAGGCCCACCAAGGGTGCAGCGTTGGCCCAATCTGGGTCCACCGAGGGTGCAGTGTTGACCCAGCCCGGGTCCACCATGGGTGCAACGTTGGTCCAGCCCAGGTCCACCGAGGGTGCAGTGTTGGCCCAGTCAGGGTCCACCGTGGGTGCAGCGTTGGCACAGTCGCAGCCCGCCACGGGTGCAGCATTGGCGTAACCTGGGCCCATCACGGATGCTGCAGAGCTCCAGCCCGGAGCCACTGCGGGTGCTGCAGAGCTCCAGCCCCGAGCCGCCATGGGTGCTGCAGTGCTCCAGCCCCGAGCCGCCATGGGTGCTGCAGTGCTCCAGCCCAGAGCCGCTCAGGGCGATGCAGTGCTCCAGCCCGGAGCAACCGAGGGCGCTGCAGAGCTTCAGCCTGGAGCCACCGAGGGTGCTGCAGTGCTCCAGCCTGGAGCCACTGCGGGTGCAACTATGTCCCAGACTGGAACCCCTGTGGGTTCAACCATTCTCCTACCCAAGACCTCCGAGGGTGTCATCTCTCCTTCTCCTCCACCAGATGCCGTTGGGGTCCCCCTCCCTTCCCTGCCAGACGCTGTCAGGGTCCCTCTTTCTTCCCTGCCAGACGCCGTCGTGATTCCCCCTCCTCGGCTCCCCACTCTATCTTTGGGTCTCCCTGTGAGGAGGCCACCTCCCAGGCCACCTCACCTGTTCAGGTGGCTCAAGAACTCAGGCCGGCTGCCTGAAAGACTGGGCCGTCGGGTCGGGTGGTCCCTATCCTCTGGCAGGCCACCTGACTTGTTTCATCTGGCCTGTCCGGCTGGTCTGGGACTTTGGCAGGCCACCTGACTTGTTTCATCTTTCCGTCGCCCGGGCCTGGTACTTTGGTCGGCCCCCTAAACTCTGGGCTCTTGGGGCTGGGGGTGTGCATGTCTAACTCTACCTTTTCTGGTGTAGATCCTGAGCGGACTTTTCGTTTTGTACCCTCCTAGCCTGTTTCCCCCACCGCCCACCCTGGATGGCTTATTGTGTGCTCTGCCGGGGAAGGGGGGGGCAGGTGTTTTTTTTTCTCTTTTGGTGTTACGTTGGGGTGTCTGAAATCCACCCCTTGTGGTGTGTAGTGCTGGTCTCCCTTCCAGAGCCGTTTTCCGCTCTGAGGCACTATGTGTTATATTTTGTCATTTGGTACTTTGTATTTGGCACATTTTGAACTGTTTGCTCCTCTGTTTAATAAACACACAGCACCATTCAACATTTGGGTTCGTCTCTGCCTCGTAGAGGTGAACATGACCGCATGTGTAAACAACTAGTGACCATTTCAGAATTATTACACCAGTTGTTATCTTACCTGTTAGCCTTTAGCTTAGCTGTTAGCCCTCCTTGTTAGCTGTGCTTCCGCTTCTCCTCCCTTCTCCATGGGCCTCTTCTCTTCTCTTCAGGTTCAGGTCAAGGTTGTGCATTGATAGGGTCCATATGCCCACAAAGTATGGCAGCGATACTCCAGCAAACTGATTTGAACACCCAGAATTAAATAAAAATGAGGAGTTTGTGCCATGAATTTGGCTTGAAGCGTCTATGTAAACAGTACCTGCATTTCAAGAGTTTTGCCTTTTTTTTTATTTTTAACCACGATTAACTGTGACTAATTACAATTTAAAAAATTGCTTGCAATCAAAGGGGGCATGCATTTATTTGTGATTAATGGGCCCACCACTAGTTGTAATACCATCCATCCATCCATCCATCCATCCATTTATCCATCCATCCACCTTCTACTGCTTATTCAGGGATCTGGGTCGCAGAGGCATCAGTCCAGGCAGAGCACTTCTACCCAGTTCACATAGCATCACGATCCCCATGACCCCTCCTGCAGGTGGTGAGCCCACTGTAGGCCGGACCCATGCGGCTCCTTTGGGTACACTGGGCCTTGATGTAATGGTTTTCATGGAGATCCACTGGACCGCTCTTAGTCTGACCCTTCACCCAGGACCAGTTTGCCTTGGGACATCCTACCAGGGCAAGCTGCCCCCAACAACATAGTTCCTGGGATCATTTGGGCACTCAAACCCTTCCACCATGATAAGGTGGCGATCCACAGAGGGGTAGTTGTAATACTTGCAGGTAAACTCCACCATGTAGGGCATGTTTGTCTTTCAGGACAGGTTTAAATGCTGTAGTTAAGGCTTCATAAGGTCTGGGAATAAATTCAGTTTTTCCTTACTCCTTAATATAACAATTATATATTTTTATATGAAAATTGACAGACCTTTTTCTTTCCTGTCACAGACTGGTAAAGCTTAGATGAAGTGCTTGTAACCTGCTGTAGATTAGGCAATAAACAAACAAACAAATAAATAAATAAATAAATAAATGTAAATTTAAAAGAAAGGCTCACAATTTTGCTTGTAATTTCATAAGAAAAAAAAAAGAATAATTTTGTGAGAACATTTACTTTATAAAAGTGGCTAATTTCTCCCCAGTCCTGCCGTCTGATCTGTTCACACTCCGACAGGCAGCCAAAAGTAAGCTAGGAGCAGGAAGACAAAAGAAGAGGAAAACAGCAGCCTTATGTGTAGTAGAATGGAATGTGTGCACTCTGTTGGACAGAACAACATCACAGTGCCCAGAAAGACAGACCGCGCTTGTGGCCCTGGAAATAAACAGGTACAATGTAGACATAGCTGCACTTAGTGAAACAAGATTGCCTGGATATGACAGCTTGGAAGACCATGGGTGCATCTTCTTTTGGAGTGGGAAATCAACTCAAGAAAGGAGAGAAGCAGGACTGGACTTTGCAGTTAGAAAGGAGATAGCAGCAATGCTTGATGAGGAACCAGTACCAATCAATGACAGGATAATGACTATGAGACTCCCACTACAACAGAAGATTTATGCCACACTCATCAGTGTATATGCCTCAACAATGACCAATACAGAGGAGGTGAAGGAAGAGTTCTACAGTGATTTACGTGAGGCTATCAGGCGTGTACCGACTGATGACAAGCTGACACTCATTGGAGATTTTAATGCTAGAGTTGGTTCAGACACTGAGAAATGGAAAGGAGTGCTGGGCAGTCATGAAGTAGGCAAGTGCAATGCTAATGGATAACTTCTACTTGCACGATGCTCAGAGTACAACCTTGTGATAACCAACACTCTATTTAAGCACAAGGACACACACAAGAAGACATGGATGCACCCAAGATCCAAGCACTGGCACTTGTTAGACTACATCATAGTAAGGCAAAGAGACTTAAGGGATGTATTGGACACCAGAGCAATGAGAGGTGCGGACTGTGGTACTGATCATGTTAAGCTGAGATCTAGATTAAGGATTTGCAGACAAAAACAGCACTGCAGGATGGGTGCAAAGCCACCACGGAAGCTAAACACTAGTGCACTGAAAGGCCAAAAGAAGCAGGAAGAACTTACACAGGAAATGGATGAAAACTTGAAAGACTGGGACAGCAACAACTCAGAGGATGACATAGAAGAGAAATGGGCAACACTGAAGGATACGGTGTATCAGACTGCGAGTGATGTATTAGGCCACCCTGAGAGGAAACATCAAGATTGGTTTGATGAGCATGATGAACACCTGAAGAAACTACTAGAAGAGAGGAATACAGCTAGGCAGGAAAATCTACAGTGTAACACAAGGTCGAAGAAGAAGAAATACTCAAAGGCTCAGAGTGAGCTACAGAAGTACACCAGAGAGATGAAGTCCAACTGGTGGGATGAAAAAGCGGAGGAACTTCAAACTGCAGCAGACAGGAAGGACATGAAAACATTCTTCACAGGTCTGAGAGAAATCTACGGCCCTAAACCAAGAGGACTGATCCAACTAAAGGTTATGGATGGTGAAACAGTTTTGCAGGAGAAAGACAAGATCCTGGACAGATTTGCAGACCACTTTGACCAACTACTAAACAACCCTGGAGATCTCAGTGAAGAGGCTAAAGAAGCTCTAGTGCAGCGACCAGCTGTATCAAGTCTGGATGAACCATCAAATCTTGATGAACTAATGGCAGCTATCAGGACAACACAGGATGGTAAAGCTCCTGGAAGGGATGGAATTCCAGCAGAAGTGTGGAAATTTGGTGGTGTTCAGCTGACCAACTGCCTGCACAAGCTCATCCAAGAGATATGGGATGCCCAGAAAGTACCTCAAGACTGGAAGGATGCAAGTATTGTGCCTTTGTTCAAGAAAGGTGACATGAAAGATTGTGGAAATTACTGAGGTATATCACTGCTAGCCACTGTTGGTAAGATTCTCTCACATGTACTACTGAACACACTGAATGAACACATCTTGCAGAATGTACTACCGGAAATCCAGTGCGGTTTTAGAAGTGGAAGAAGCACAATGCACATGATTTTCTGCTTGAAACATGTTCAAGAAAAGTGTATCAAACAGAACATGCCACTTTATGTAGTCTTCATAGAATTCAGTAAAGCCTTTGATACTGCTTCGCGACAAGGACTTTGGCAGGTACTCAAGAAATAATGCTGTACAGAGAAGTTTGTCAGCCTGATGGAGGCACTCCATACAGATATGCAAGCAAATGTGGCAATGAGTGGTTCAGTATCTAAAGACTTTTCAGTAAGCAACGGGGTGAAACAAGGGTGTGTACTGGCACCTACACTCTTCTCGCTATATCTGGCAGCCATGCTTGAGGTGGCCTTCAAAGACACTTCAGAAGGAGTATACATTCAAACAAGGAAAGAAGCAGACGTGTTCAATGTGGCACAGTTTAAAGCCAAGAGAAAGACACTGATTAAGGTAGTAAGAGAAATGCTCTTTGCCAACGACAGTGCTCTAGTTGCACACAGTGTGGAAGATATGCAATCTTTAGTGGAGAAATTTGCAAGAGTGGCTAGCCAATTCAGCCTCCAAATCAACATCAAGAAGACAGAGTGCCTTTATCAGCCACCAAAGTTCCAGTTATCAACATCACTACCAGAAGAAATCAGCATTGGTACAGAGCCACTAGTCAAGTGCAAGACTTTCAAGTATCTAGGGAGTACTGTTTCAGAGAATGCTAGGCTGGAGGATGAACTATCTCTCAGAATGGGAAGAGCAAGCGGTGTGTTTGGAAACTTGAGGGAGAGACTGTGGAACAATCGACATGTGTCTATCCGTGTGAAATGCAAAGTGTACAGAGCAACAGTACTGGCTACTCTATTGTACGGTGCTGAAACTTGGACTGTCTACAGAGTGTAGGTGAAGAAACTCCACACGTACAGGATGAGACACCTTCGAGCCATAGTGAACATCTCATGGAAAGACAAGATAACCAACATAGAAGTGTTGAAACGAGCTGGTTTACCATCAATGGAGGACATGTTAATACAGATGAACCTGAGATGGCTCGGACATGTTGAGAGGATGGACCACCAGCGTCTCCCTCGGCAGTTACTCTACTCACAGTTATGCAAGGGCAAACGCAACCAGGGTAGACCAAGGCTCAGATTTAAAGACACTGTAAAAAGAAACTTGAAGAAGTTGGATATAGACAGGAGTTCCTGGCAGCGGAAGGCTAAGGACAGAGCTGCGTGGAGGAATCTGATCAGACCTAAATGAAACAGTCATTGTCGGCCACGACAGACTGCTATGATGATGATGACAACTTTTTTTTTCATCCTGCCGTTGTGTCTCTGGGTAAGACACTTTACCCACCTTTCCTCCGGTGTTCATGACGCTGGGTATGAATGTGTATAAATGTTCGGTAGTGGTCGGAGAGGCCGTTGGCGTGGATTGGCAGCCACATTTCAGTCAGTCTGCCCCAGGGCAGCTGTGGCTACAGCAGTAGCTTACCACTATCAGTGTCTGTCTGGAATGAATGAATAATGGATTCACTGTAAGCACTTTGAGATGCCACTCGACATGTAAATATAAATCTAATCCATTATATCATTATTATTATTATTAATTTTTGAAAATAAAATCACACATTATTTTGACACCTATCATATTATTTTGACATAACAAAAATAATATCACATACGAGCAGCACGGGCAGCTCTGTGGCACAGTGGTTAGCACTGTGTCAGCACAGCAAGAAGGTCACAGGATTGATTACACCCCTGATCATCGTGGGTTTGATCCCACCACCAGACCATCGATGACCCTTCTGTGTGGAGTTTGCATGTACTCCCCGTGTCTGCTTGGGTTTACTCAGGGTACTCCGGTTTCTTCCCACAGGCCAAAGACATGCAAGTTAGGTTAAATGGCATCAACTGGGGATTCTAAATTGTTCTTAGGTATGAATGTGAGAGTGAATGGTTGTCTGTCTCTCTGTGTTGGCCCTGCGATGGACTGACGATGTGTCTAGGGTGTACCCTGCCTCTTGCCTAAAGATGCTGGGATAGGCTCCAGGCCCCACGACCTGAAAAGGATGAAGCAGTAGAAGATGGATGGATGGATATCACATATATTTGAAAGACAAATAAACAAGACAACATTCAAAATATACAAGGGAAGCAACAAATTTAAGATGACCACACAAAGAAATACATTCATGAATAAAAACATAGAAAAGGGTGACAAATTTAGAAAAAAAATTTAAGTTTGTAAATTTACATCCATCCATCTTCTACCGCTTTTCTGGAGGTCCGGGTTGTGGAGGCAGCAGCTCAAGCAGAGAAGCCCAGACTTCCCTCTCCCCAGCCACCTGCTCCAGGTCTTCAGAGAGGATACCAAGGCGTTCCCAGACCAGCTGGAAATGTAGTCTCTCCAGCATGTCCAGGGTCTGCCCCAGGGTCTCCTCCCAGTGGGACATGCCCAAAATACCTCAAACGGGAGGCATCCAGGAGGCATCCTGATCAGATGCCCAGACCACCTCAACTGGCTCCTTTCAGTGTGGAGGAGCAGCGGTTCTACTCTGAGCCTCACCTGTATGACTGAGTTCCTCACCCTATCTCTAAGGGTGAGTCCAGCAATCCTACAGAGAAAGCTCATTTCAGCCGCTTGTGTCCGCGATCTCATTCTTTTGGTTATTACCCAAAGCTCATGACCATAGGTGAGGGTAGGAACCTAGATTGACTGGTAAATCGACAGCTTTGCCTTAGAGCTCAGCTCCCTCTTCACCACAGCAGACCGGTACAACGTCTGCATCACTGCAGATGCTGCTCCGATCCGTCTGTCAGTCTCTCACTCCATTCTCCCCTCACTCGTGAATGAGACCTTCATAAGATCTTCATGTAAATTTACATGAAAAACACATTTGTAAGAAAAAAGTTTCAAATTTATACAGAAAGTCACAAGTTTATAAGATAAGATAAGATAAGATAAGATAAGCCTTTATTAGTCCCACAATGGGGAAATTCCAGGATTGCAACAGCACAGGGATAGCAACACTCAGAGCAACAATCAAGAAGACAAGAAAAACAAGAGCAGTGAATATACATATGTACATATAAATATATAAATATATAAACACACAGTGCGGAGCATTGTAGCTAGATGGAATAAACAGCATAACTGTCTGCTTAGTTATCCTACATAGTATGAATATGTACCCATACATATTGTCACCTTCCGTAGCTACCGATATTGTCCTAGTTGTATACTGGAGGGGACCATTTGTGTAAGTCTGTTGCGTCTTTTGCATTCAATACTATTAGGTCATCACGTTTTTTTGCTATCTCTGCGAGCAGCCCTGCTTAGGTTGTACAGTCTGACAGCCGTAGGTAGGAAGGACCTGCGAAACCTCTCAGTTGCCCACCTAGGATGATGTAGTCTGCTGCTAAATGAGCTCCTCAGTGCATTCAGTATGCCCTGCATAGGGTGGGACTCGGACTCCAGCAGAGATGACAGTTTAGCCACCATCCTTCTCTCTCCTATCTCCTCCACTGGGTCAAGGCGCTGCCCCAGGACAGAGCTAGCTTTCTTGATCAGTTTGTTCAGTCTCTTCCTATCGGCTGCTGTAATGCCACTGCCCCAGCAGACCACTCCAAAAGTGATGGTTGATGCCACCACCGTGTCGTAGAATGTCTTCAGCAGCACCCCTTGTACACCAAAAGACCTGAGTCTCCTCAGTAGGAACAGCCTGCGCTGTCCCTTCTTGTAGAGTGCGTCAGTATTGTGTGACCAGTCTAGTTTATTGTTCAGATGAACACCCAGGTACTTGTAGGATGTCACCATCTCAATGTCTGTTCCCTGTATGTTTACTGGTGCTGTGAGGGGTTGTCCTTGCCTGCGGCAGTCCACCACCAGCTCCTTAGTTTTCCTCGCGTTGATCTGGAGGCAGTTCCGATGGCACCAGTCCACAAAGTCCTGGATAAGTCCTCTGTACTCAGCTTCATCTCCATTGGAGATGAGGCCGACGAGCGCAGAGTCGTCAGAGAACTTCTGTAGATGGCAGTGTGTTGTGTGAAAAGTCCGCAGTATAAAGGATGAACAGGAAGGGAGCCAAAACCGTTCCCTGGGGGGCCCCCGTGCTACCGATGATCATGTCGGACACACAGTCCCGGGTTCTCACAAACTGTGGCCGGTTAGTGAGGTAGTCCAGGATCCATGATGACAGGTGCTGGTCCACCCCTGCGCACAGCAGCTTGTCCTTCAGGATCATCGGTTGGATAGTGTTGAAAGCACTGGAGAAGTCAAAGTACATGATCCTCACCGCATTCCCGGGCTTCTCCAGGTGGGACAGAGAACGATGAAGAAGGAAGATCACTGCATCCTCCACCCCAATGCCATGCTGGTAGGCGAACTGGAGTGGATCCATCGCTGGTCCCACCAGGGGGCGGAGGTGAGCAAGGAGCAGTCTCTCCAGGGTCTTCATCATGTGGGACGTCAGGGCCACTAGTCTGTAGCTGTTCAGGTCTTTGGGGTGGGAAGTCTTTGGTACAGGTACCACACAAGATGTTTTCCACAACTGTGGTACCCTCCCCAGCTTCAGGCTCAGGTTGAAGATGAGCTCCACAATCCCACACAGCTGGTCTGCACAGGACTTGAGGAGCTTTGCGCTGAAGCCATCCGGTCCCGACGCCTTCCTCGCCTTGATCTTCCTCAGCTCCGTCCTCACCTGGGTCTTAGTGAGGGTCATGTTGGGGGGCTGTGTGTTGGGAGTGGGGGGGTGTTGGTGAAGTGGGGTGTGGGCAGCAGGACTCGATGTCTTTAGAGGCAGCAGTGGTTGTTGTGCAGTCGGGGGGGAGGGCGGTTGGTCAAACCTATTAAAAGACAGGTTCAGATTGTTCGCCCACTCCCTGCCCCCCGTGGCCTGGGGGGAGGTATTCTGGAGCCCAGAGATAGTTTTAAGGTTTCTCCAGACCCCACCGATGTTGCTCTGTTGCAGCTTGTCCTCCATCTTCTTCCTGAAGCTGTCCTTGCCTTCTCTGATCTTCCTCCTCAGCTCCCTCTGTACGGACTTAAGCATCTCCCTGTTTCCTGACCTGAAGATCCTCTTCTTCTCTCTCAGAAGTGTTTTTATCTCAGGGTTGATCCAGGGTTTGTTGTTCGAGCAACACCGTATGGTCTTGGTGGGTACGGTGTTGTCCACACAGAAGCTGATGTAGTCTGTGATGGTGTGAGTGAGGCCACTGATGTCCTCACTGCCTGGGATCGCAGAGCTGCTCCCAGGCAGTGGTTTCGAAACAGTCCTTTAGAGCGTCCATTGCCTCCTCAGACCATAACTTCACTGTGCGCATGACCGGAGGTTGTCTGTGCAATAGGGGTTTGTACACCGGCAGGAGATGAACCAAGTTGTGATCCGATCTCCCGAGTGGGGGGAGTTGTGATGAGGTGTACGCCTCCTTAGTGTTTGTGTAGAATAAATCCAGTGTTTTATTGTCTCTAGTGTGGCATGTGACATACTGGGTGAACGTGGGTAGAATGGGGGACAGTGAAATATGGTTGAAATCGCCTGAGATGAGGAGAAGAGCATCTGGGTGTTCTGTCTGCAGCCTGCCAGTTACTGAGTGGATGACGTCACGCGCTGTCCCAGCGTTCGCCGTCGGATTTGCATAAATAACAATGCAGATCACGTGTGAGTATTCCCTCGGGAGATATGTAACCGCATGCTAACAGCTAGCAACTCAGTGTCTTTGTTGCAGTGTTGTTGTTTAACCGTGATATGTCCCGGTCTGCACCAGTTGTTATTGACATACATCATCACTCCTCCGCCCCTTGCCTTCCCACTGTCTGGTGTTCGGTCTGCCCATATTGCATGGAAACCCTCCAGTTTAATGTTAGCATCTGTTGCTAGTTCTGTTAGCCACATCTCCGTGAATAGCATCAGGCTACACTCCCTGTATATGCTATCGTAGCGGGAGATAGCCGCTAGCTCATCTGTTTTTCTGAGTAGCGATCGTACATTCCCCATAATAACGGATGGGAGGGTACCTTATATTCCTCGCCCGCCGTCTTATTCCAGCACGACATCCATGCCGTTTTCGTCTTATTTCTTCCAGTATGTCGAGTTTTTGCGTTAGCATCGTGGGCCGGTTAAGTGCTAACAGCTGGTCCCTATTGTACTGCCTCCTACAAGAAACAGTGGCTCCGTCCGCTGGCTCAGGAGACATTTGGGCGATCCACGTGTCTGTGATGGATCAAGGTGTCGCCGAAACAGAAAGATTAGCAAGAGAGCCAGATAGTAAACAGAAATAGGAAGAAATTGATCCGCTGTTGCAAAAAGGCAGCCTGAAGTGACTGCTATGAGTGAAAACTTAATCGTTCAAAAATTAAAAAGCATTCCTAGCTTTGACAGTTTATACTTATAACTGGACTGGTTACTTTCCTTTCAAGGCATAGTCTTGGGATATTTTTTCCTAAAAAAAAAAAAAATAAAATCCAGAGGTTGCTGACCTCCAGGCTTTGAGTCAGCGTCATCCTTCAAATGCTCTGGCTTGTTTGTGCCTTATTGGACATGCACACATGCACCTGTTTTTTTGTTTTTGTGTGTGTTTTTTTTTTAAAAGAGACTTATATAAGACAGAAGGAAGGATGAGTTGAGGGACTGGAGGGCAACACGGGGGAATGAGCAAACACATGCAGACAGAGAGGTGGTGGACGGGCAGACAAAGAGATGGATGGGTGGACGGGAGCTTGTTGAGGGGAGAGGAATGGAAAGTCCTGAATGCTGTTTGCGGCAGGCTGTGCTGACGTGAGGAGTGTTCCCAAACACAGTTAGTAGCGACTGCAGACCAACTGCATTACCACACACACACACGCACGCACGCACGCACGCACACAGAGGGAGCTGGATGTGTCCCACTGCTCGCAGGCATATCTGAATAGAATGGGGACAGAGTTCTGGTCCTGAGGACGTTACTGCGCGCTCCAGACGTGACAAGGGTTGGGGGACTGCCTCGCTGGCGTCTGCGTGTGTGAGGGCACGCGGCTGCTTCGTGTGTGACTTCTGCAGGTGTGCACGGAGTCACATGTGTTGTGCACTTCGCGTAACTGTGTGCACCTGCCTATGTTCCCATGCACGCAGAGGGTCCCCCCCCCCCACCCCCCACGATCCCCCTCCAGTGTGCTCTTCCTTAGGTGCGTATCATTGGATCAGTAGCTGCTGGCTGCCACACTGTCCAATCGCATCTAGGAAGAGAAAATAGAGAGAAAGAGAGAGAGAGAGAGAGAGAGAGAGGAGGCCGAGAGGGGGAGATGGGGGAGGAGAAAGAAAGGAGGAGAGGAAGAGAGGGAGATTGATTATTTGGATGTCCTGGGCCCTGAATTCCTCTGAGAAACACCGATTTCTATCGCATCCTCTCCTTCCCCCCCGTCTCTTTCTTGGAATCCTGAATGCTCGCGGAGTTGTTGTCCTCCTTTTTCCCTTCTTTCTTTTTATTTTGGGGTTATTAATACCGCCCAGGAG